>OX122885.1:7200000-8400000 GCA_944738645.1 Eristalinus sepulchralis | reverse complement strand
AAACCTGGAAACCGTCTCAGAATTCCATGCTTGTCCTCAGAATTCATTTTAGTGCCTCGTCTTGCTCCTTTCATAAGAAATTTCAAACCTCAGCCAGTTGATCTATCGATTCTCGAAACCGATGACGCCACCACAGTCGCACCTAACGTTCTCCGCAAGAAAACCGACTCCATGCGCCTAATGCAAGTCAAATTTCAAGAAGCCACCTCCACTGCCACCGCCATCGTCATGCAGACGAAGCAGCTGTATCACAGCCGTTCCCTTCGTGGATCTTCTCAGCCGATCGATGCATAAAATGTGGCCCCGCCAACCAGAGGGCTCCTCTAGCCGAGACGACGAATTCAAAGGAATCTCTCCCTCATCCTTTCACATCTGCAGCAGCAGCAATTGGAGACTTGAATTAGGAATGCCTTTGCAGCGCGAGTGTTTTTCCCTTAGAGCCAAGGTCTCTAAAAATAGATCCCTCTCTCTGGAGATCTTGCTGCAGCAGCAGCAGCAGCAGCTTGTGTGTAGACGTTGCGTGTCTGGCACGAGTCGAGCGCGTCGCGTTGTGGTAATTCCAATCTGCGCCCGAGATACTCCATTGCCAGCATGCTGCACCGTCCGTCGATGTGCGTTGTGTGTCGCTTTTATGATTACTCTGGAAATTGTTTTCTTCGCTTTTTTGGCTTGACTCTTATAGATGGCAGGCTCCTCTTGGAGGGGCGAACATTGTGTACATCTCACCTACGTGGCCTCTAATAGGATCGATCCGCGGCGGTGATGCTTAAAATAGCAGCGCGGACTCTAAATGAAATTGTAATGCAATGCAAGCGATTTCGAAATGAGCGTCGCCATCAGCACTAGCAGCAACAACAACAAGGACACGAGAGCGCGAGAGAAAATTGAAAAGAAACGACAAAGCACTGGACACGGCGCACATATCCGCGCCCGAGAGTGTTTGTTTTTATGGATCCAGATGCTGTGCTTGTGCATTCGTTTGTTGTTGGCTTTGTTCTTCGGCGCGGCTGCGTGGCGACGAGGTGGGGTTGACCCCGTCCCCCTCCCCACGTTCCTGTGCACAGGGTTCGTTCGCCTGCAGCACAGAAAGTGGCGACGACGACGGCGACGGCAGCGATGGCGATGTAAATTATCGGAGCTCGAGACATGTTTTGCGATACATTTGTAATGGCTTTGGCATGGGCTAGGTTGTATTTTCTAGTTTTCAAGGTGAAAAAGATAAGAGTGAGCCGTCCGCGCTTTTTTTTGTTTTTGTTCTCCGCTTGTTCCAATGAATGCATCAAGAGTGGCGGCTACGCATGGGGAGGGACCGGTGAGATTCTTAAGAATGGATTCTGTGTATCTATTGCGAGGTGGTCACGCCCGCAGCTTGCTGGACATGTTTTTGACGGTAATCTCTAAAGGATACACGACAATTGACAGACTCCACCCGATGGGGGAGCTCTGGCGACCCAGACATTTCAAGGCTGGACTGTGACTGGACTTTCTCTTGGGAGGCGATTGTCGGCGCATTCCATGTGGAAATTAATCTGACATATCCGTGACTTGGGAGTGCTGTTTATATGCATCGTGTGTCCTGCTTATGCATCCACAAAGGTTTGAGTTTGACATCAGTTCAGTCATAAATCAGTTCAGGAAGTTTTTTCAAGCTTGTTCTAGTTCCGCTACGGGGCTTTAAACGCCCTCCTGCTAAGTTTTTTTTTTATTTAATCCATTCATTCACTTCATAGCTGCGTCTTTAACTAGACTTTCTCAACTTTCCACGTTTAAATTTTGTTTCCAGACAAGGACTTTTCGTAGTCTCGCCTTAGCTCATTTTGAGCTGAAATCATCTTCTGTCGAATTCTCTCCGTTTAAGACTGGCCCCAGTCTCGTTTCCCTCCAGTTCCCAATCCTTGTGGAGCTTAAGTTGACTTGTTTGATTTGAAATTTTGGTCCAGGTCTTCCTTAAGTCTCGCCTAAGTCCTGTTTAAATTTCACTTTAGGTCTAACCTTCTTTTGTTTTATTGTACTTACATTCTCTGCCTGGAAGCCACTTCCAGTCTCATCCCTCTCTAATATAATAGTTGTCCTAATCCTTGGGCCGTCTAAATCGAACTTATCTTAAGCCCTGTCTTATTTCTAGTACAAAAAGAGGAAAGTTTGGTCATGACATAATTTTATATCCTTTTGTGCCTCGTCTCAGTCTCCTTTCAGTCTCGTCTCAGTCTCGTCTCAGTCTCGTCTCAGTCTCGTCTCAGTCTCGTCTCAGTCTCGTCTCAGTCTCGTCTCAGTCTCGTCTCAGTCTCGTCTCAGTCTCGTCTCAGTCTCATCTCAGTCTCGTCTCAGTCTCGTCTCAGTCTCGTCTCAGTCTCGTCTCAGTCTCGTCTCAGTCTCGTCTCAGTCTCGTCTCAGTCTCGTGTCAGTCTCGTCTCAGTCTCGTCTCAGTCTCATCTCAGTCCCGTCTCAGTCTCGTCCCAGTCTCGTTTCAGTCTCGTCTCAGTCTCGTCTCAGTCTCGTCTCAGTCTCGTCTCAGTTTCGTCTCAATCTCGTCTCAGTATCGTCTCAGTCTCGTCTCAGTCTCCTCCCGGTCTTGCCTCAGTCTCGTCTCAATCTCAGTCTCGTCTCAGTCTCGTCTCCCTTCAGTCTCTCTTCTTCATTCACAGACGCGCATTGTCCCCCATCACTCAATTGTTTACTCAAGGATCACAAAGTATCCATCTTCAAACGCTCTTCACTAATTGGTCGATGTTTACCCAAAGGGATGACTGCCTCGTACCTCGGCGCATCGATTTCCTTTCCCACCGGTAAGACCGGGAGCTCTGCGCAAACACACCTGTCACCTCTTCAGTCTCAAGTGGACGACGCTCAAGAGCGATCAATACCCAGCCACGACCAATGTCAACGCCCAGACGAGGGAAAACAAATTCAAGGTGCATCTTCCCTCTTCGCGCACAATAGACACGCAACCCATTCAACAGAACAGAAAAAATTCAAATGCGAGTGCATTTCTAGAATTCAATTATCTGCCATGATGCGGGCCGTTCTCCGCCAGCAGGACGGGCATCGCAATCTGCATTGAATGGAAATTAACCGTAAACGCGTTACTAAATCGACACATTCCAATTTCCATGATGGAAGCGTTCCAAATGAGTGTACCGTAAGGTTCGGTGTGTGGATTGATTGATCTAACCATCCCCGATCGATAATGGAGCGAGTGCATCGTCATGACCCCCTCCCCCCCCCAACAACGACAGAGAAATGAGCAAGCAGCCGATAGATGCAGGCATCGCAGTCAATTCACCGACAGACAATATGTGTGACCTTTGAATGGAATTTCCTTCGTGCCCCGCTCCCATCGTCTCAGTCTCGTCTCAGTCTCGTCTCAGTCTCGTCTCAGTCTCGTCTCAGTCTCGTCTCAGTCTCGTCTCAGTCTCGTCTCAGTCTCATCTCAGTCTCGTCTCAGTCTCGTCTCAGTCTCGTCTCAGTCTCGTCTCAGTCTCGTCTCAGTCTCGTCTCAGTCTCGTCTCAGTCTCGTGTCAGTCTCGTCTCAGTCTCGTCTCAGTCTCATCTCAGTCCCGTCTCAGTCTCGTCCCAGTCTCGTTTCAGTCTCGTCTCAGTCTCGTCTCAGTCTCGTCTCAGTCTCGTCTCAGTTTCGTCTCAATCTCGTCTCAGTATCGTCTCAGTCTCGTCTCAGTCTCCTCCCGGTCTTGCCTCAGTCTCGTCTCAATCTCAGTCTCGTCTCAGTCTCGTCTCCCTTCAGTCTCTCTTCTTCATTCACAGACGCGCATTGTCCCCCATCACTCAATTGTTTACTCAAGGATCACAAAGTATCCATCTTCAAACGCTCTTCACTAATTGGTCGATGTTTACCCAAAGGGATGACTGCCTCGTACCTCGGCGCATCGATTTCCTTTCCCACCGGTAAGACCGGGAGCTCTGCGCAAACACACCTGTCACCTCTTCAGTCTCAAGTGGACGACGCTCAAGAGCGATCAATACCCAGCCACGACCAATGTCAACGCCCAGACGAGGGAAAACAAATTCAAGGTGCATCTTCCCTCTTCGCGCACAATAGACACGCAACCCATTCAACAGAACAGAAAAAATTCAAATGCGAGTGCATTTCTAGAATTCAATTATCTGCCATGATGCGGGCCGTTCTCCGCCAGCAGGACGGGCATCGCAATCTGCATTGAATGGAAATTAACCGTAAACGCGTTACTAAATCGACACATTCCAATTTCCATGATGGAAGCGTTCCAAATGAGTGTACCGTAAGGTTCGGTGTGTGGATTGATTGATCTAACCATCCCCGATCGATAATGGAGCGAGTGCATCGTCATGACCCCCTCCCCCCCCCAACAACGACAGAGAAATGAGCAAGCAGCCGATAGATGCAGGCATCGCAGTCAATTCACCGACAGACAATATGTGTGACCTTTGAATGGAATTTCCTTCGTGCCCCGCTCCCAACGGATTCCTCGTTCTGTTTGATTCTAAAAATGGACATCGGGGTTGCGGGAGACGGGAGAATTATTTCATCGTCGAATTGACAAAAGATCGAGAAGGCAACTGAAGTTCAGATGTGCATTGAACTCGTTGCCGCGTGATGCAATCTGACAGTTGATGAGTTCAAAAGTTCAAAAATTCGATATTTTGAACGCGGGTCAGATGAGGTTATCCGGAATTTCGAACCGCCATGCGATCGAATTTGATGGGGCCATTAAATCGATTTTTGGACACACTTTTATGAGCCGATTCTGGTTTTGGGCAGTGATCCAAATCGTTCCAAATCGTTCGGAAATCGTTCAAAGTTCGCTTTGATTTTCTGTGAAATCTTGACGGTTGCGTGGTGTTACGGTGACTTCACCGCTGATACACATCTCGTGTGAGAAATTTTTTTATCCAGTGTGCCCACTTACGAAACACTCTGCACGCTACTCAAGCCACAACCGAACCGAATTCGGACCCACTCAAGCTTCACACAATTGCCAGGTAGTGCGCTAGCCAACCAGGCAGTTGCAAACGGCCACCAACACTGCGCCGGGTGAAAACTCGGCAGTGCGTGAAAATGATCGCAATTAAAATGTTTCACTCCCACCCACTTCTGTGTGTGTGTATCTATACCAACCACCCCCCCCCTCCCCCCGCCAACCTCCATCCACTCCTTCACCATCCCACGGTCTGCATCCGCATCAGAGCGAGGGCCGCAACGTGATTCCGAAAAGGAAAACCCAGAAGAGGCCGCCGTGGGTGTGGCGAACGTTGCGCCGCCGCACTACTGCTTTGCCGTGTCGACACATGTTTGTATTTCAAATTCGACTTGACGAACCGATTCGCGGTGGCGGCGCGGCAGGGCACCAAGTCAATGCACTGGCTCCACATTCGTCACACATGCTCCATTTACCCCTCCTGTGCGTCTGTGCGCATTCCAAGAGTCTGAGCAAAAATGCAGAAAAGCGTCTAGGCGTCAGCGTCGACGGGTCGGTCGGCCAAAGGCGGAACACATTATTGCGGCTCATTATCGATCACTTGATGGGATCGTTGGCTGGCTGGTGCCCCAGTCATGCGCGAGAATTTCACCGCGGACCGTGAGATGCCTTTGGGCACACGGTTAGGACCAATTAGGGTTTGATTCATTCACTTTTCTCTCTCACCGGCAGTGCAGCTCCCCTTCCGCTTTCGAATTTGACACATCCGACACACCGACGGAGGTGGCCCAGTGAGTGGGCCGAATGGCGGTGGTCATGCAATGAAAGTTAACCTATTTCGCGAATCCAATCATTATCTTGTCAATTCGACTTTGAAAGCCACGACACACGATCGTTCTCTCGATCGGCCCGGCCAAAGTGGCACGACTCACACGGGGACGACGACGCGCCGCACCGCTTCTGAATACTAAAAAACCAAACTCTTCGTTGGGTCAGAGCGAAATGAAGGAAAAAAAAAAGAAATAAGCGCGATCCAACGATCGGTTCTAGTTTTGTGTGCGCGAATGGTTGCGTGATGATTTTGCATTATTTTGGTCGGGCAGTCCTGCCGGACCGAGATGCCGGCGACGACCGTCGATTGAATCTTGAAGAAGAGAGGTGATTTACATTCCAGAGTAGTGGCCATTTGCATTCCGGATTGTCTTGATTGTGGAGCCGAGTGAGAGTTCTCTTTGCTATTTGTGTGTGCATGGGGGCGACATTGTTGCGGCGCGGATGTACATGGTTGGCAGCCGGCGACGGCCGGAGTGGGACGTCTTGTGGGGTGTATTCTTTAGCTCTGATGCCGGCAGTTGATTAGAAGACATCCATTTGGATGTCATTAGGTGGGTGGACGATGGAACTGGACAAGAAATTGGTTATTGAGAGGAGAATCTGTTTGCTTGGGCGTGAACTGGTGCAACCAATATTTCCAATTTAACTTCGACCGCGTCCCAAAAAGCGCCTCACACAGACCACCCATTGAACCCATTTAAGTCGGCTTAAGCGGCATTCTTTCGCTTCAAAAGGAATGCATCTCATCATCGACCCCACGGATTAGTGGAACAATTTGTCAAATCGTAGCGTTCCCCGCTATATCCGACACCCAACACAATTCACCTCTGATCGATTATTCATCCCCAATCCGAACACAATGGCCGGACATTTAACACGGATTCAAAACCGATAATCGAACCCAATTGATCTCTCTGAACACATCCAAGACATGCGCCGCATCCGCGATAATCAAAATTGATTAAAGTCGCGCACAGAACGCTGACGCAAATCCCTACAATGCGACTTATCCGTTCAGTGCGCAGTAGCACCAGCAGCCGATGCTGAATCAGACGACGACGCGGAATCGATAAATCAAAATTTGGGTCAGATTTCTTTTGAAACCGACGCGCTGCCGATGTGTGCGGCAATCGGCGGCGCAAGCAAATCAGAACACAAACGGATTCAAAGGGCAACGACGATCGACTGAGACAGATCGAAAATTATTCAAATGATTTGCGCTTTTTGCTAGGTTTTCGCTTTTTTTTGTATCTTTTGCTTGGTTATCTTGATTAATGGGCGATGAGAGAGATGGGAGTGATGGTGGGGAGGTGGTCAACGCTGGGATACACATGATTTCTGATTTATTGAACGACGGACAATGACGGAAGTCGGCTAAGATTGAATCTGGATTTGACCTGATTTGTGTGTTTTTTTTTTCTAATTCTTTGAATTTAAATAAACTCAGCGTTGTGAGTGATGTTTCATGTGGAGATCAAGAGCAAAGAAATTTTAAGTTGGTGGTCGTGGATGATGACGAACGTTGTGGGGCTTGAAATGAATGTGGAGGTGCCAAATGAAGATTTGGGGATCGCTTGGGAAGATGGATGAAATTTGTTAAAGCTATGAGCTTGTAGACTGACGTCTATAATCAGCACTACAGCCCACAAGGGACCAGGGACTTGCTTCTAACTACTCGTGTTGTGCGTGCGACGAGTAGAAGGTACCAACAGGTTTTGCCGACTCCGAACAGCGAGATTTCAGAAGCTTTTCATAGACACTCTTGGAGTGTTGTCAGCAACTCGAAAGTGGTGGTGCCGTCAAAAAATGCGAGGTGTCCCATCTGGGAATTGAACCTGGACCTTCGGCATATGGGTCGACGCACTTGCCCACTCCTTCACGGTGACCATGTATGACTGACGTCTCCATTTGAGGAAAATCTCCTACATTTCGTTGCAAGATCCTCGATGTGAGCAGACTAGCTTTGACTACTGTCTGAGAGTTTAGCTTCGCTCCGTCAATCAATGCAAATTCTGTCTCGAGAGGCAATTAAGGAGTGGAGCCCATCGAAAGATCAAACTGGCTTTCTACACTCAGACCCTTTAGGTTCTCATACAGAGACCTGATGTACAACAAAGATTTTGAGTAGAATTCGTGGTCTTGTTGCTGTTCTAGAGAAAACAGAATTTTAATTCAACTTCGATTTGTGGACACACTTTGAGCCCATTCTGTTTTGAGGCGATCAGAATTTTGGCAACAGTTTTGTTCCAAATCGGAAATTGTTCAAAGTTCGCTTAATGGACCTTAAGCAAAAATTTCGACTTCTCTAGTCGTGCGCCAAAGCTGTGTGAAACAATTATGATGCCATAGATGGGACATCGATTGACATGCGTTCTGCTCCGGTCATCAGAGAAAACATTTTCGCTGTTGACGCTCTTGTCCTTTGGTATTGCGTGGATCAAGGAATGCTCAAATTGCTTTTTCAAGTTGTGAAGTGAATAAATTTAAGGCATGTGAGGCTTTCATATCCGATCAAGGAATAAATTCGAATTCAAGCAAGTGCCTCCCTACTCAATGATTGTCTATTTAAGGGTAGAAGTCCTGGCTTAAGACCCTCGTTTGACTTCCAGGGTCATATTCTGCGCTGACCACCTTCAATCTACTAGAGTCAACAAAAAAAAAAACAATCCGTCCACAACAGAGGATAATTACCGCCTTGAAAATAGCAGTATGGGGGAAGTGAACTTATCGTATATTCCTTTATGAGAAAATTAAGACAATTTAAACTAAGCACAGAATCCGCAGTCCATTCCATCTGCCTTTATGTCTCATCCTTCGTTAACAGTCGCCATTCATGTCAAATCTTCAGAAAAGTGTGGACGCTCTGTTAAAGTTTCTTAATGAATCTTCTCCTGAAGACGCCTTCAGAACTTTTATCCCGTAAAGATTAGAGGCTTCCTCATCTGCACTTAACCACGTCGAAGTTTCTGCGCCGCAAAGCAGGACTATAATGTTCAAGCTGTTATACAAAGCCAGCATAGGCTCTGTGACCTAGTTACCCCTTGGGCACAAATAAGCAATGATTGGAAAGTTTGATGCGTTGGATTTCGGTACTGATGTTGGTCTATGTACCTCGGAGCTAAGGTAGACGAAATCCTTGATTACCTTTAAGCTTCTGCTGCCTAGCCTGATGCTCTGTCCGAGACGTGGATGTCCTGTGCTCTTCCTTCATATACTTCGTTTTGGCTTCATTTACCGCCGCGTCCAAAAATGTTCGTTCTAATGATATAGAGGTGTGCTGCTGACAAATTTAGTCACTTGCCCAAACTTGTGAAGAACTTTCTGCCCCATCTCTGCTCAAATCCACTTCATCACCTTTGCCTTTCTCACCGAATCGTGTGTCATCCTCGAAATGACTCAGAACCTTAATTGATTGACTTCATCTGCGTAGGCAGTCGTTAACCACTGGAAACAAAAAACACACCTCTTATTTGGCACAGATGTCACAACACACCATCAAGCAACGACCTGAAGCAACAACACATATCACATTAGTATCGATATTTCAAGGCTATCATTTACGAGCGATTCACCCTTGTTTTGCGGCCAAGATAAGGCTGCAAAAAGTAATGAATAAACATCGACATTGATGGATTGCTATAAAAGCCAAATCAAAACAAAGTGTATCTCCACCGCCGCACCATGATGTAACCCCAGAGAAAACATTAAAAACCGCTGTTGTCTCTCCACAGCCCCACTCCGCCGGGCCACTTTCGCTTTTGCCAACAAGCAGACGCGCAGAATGAGAACCAGCAGCATCCGCCAGAACGATTAACACCAAAACTTCGAAACTTACAAGCCATTCAGTGACATTCTCACCGATTGTTCGAAGGTGTGGTGACGTGCTGAGGGGGGGGGGGGGGGGGGGGCAACTCAAATGAAATTGCCGATGAAGATACGAGCCGTATTGATACCGCAAAAGTAATTGCCGATCGTAACGTTTTTTTTTTTCTGCCACTTTTTTCGGTGCACAATTATTATTCACATCTGAGAGATAGAAACGGACTTTCACCATCCGCAATAACTGTGCATCTCGTTTCCCTCGATGATTTCTTTTGTAAACGATACAAATTCAGTCAGATTTTCCCAAACGACAACGCAACGGTGGTACGCGGCCGCGTGGCACATGATGCGGGCGAGAGACTCACGAGACCGACCCCACCGAGTTTCCCAATCAGATATCAGTTTCAGGTCAGACTTTCGTCGTCCGTCCGAGATGACAACAGTTAATCAGCAATTCATCAGAAATCTGTTTTTTTCCCAATTCTTTTGTGCCGTCTTTGCGGATCGTCCCGCCTGCGTTGTCTTGCAAATCTGGCCATCGACGATGTGTGGTCAGCTGTGGCGGTATTTTGACAGAGTTTGGGGCTATTAGTGTCGGCAACGTTTATGTCTGACAGATTACGTCTTGTAAAATGATTGAACTACAGCGATTGTTTTTTATTTCATTGTCCCCCCCCCCCCCCACCCCCACTCCATTCAGTCCGCCCTCGCAATCTGCGGCGTCGCCTTTGAAGGAGCTTCCAACCTGACGCAAACGAACGAACGCGAAAAACAAAAGTGAAAGTACAACATGCCGTTGGAACGCCACGCCGAGTCACCGGTCTCAAGGCTACGCGATGCGGAAAGATGAATTTTTTATTTGGCGATTTAGTTTATTGCTTCGTCGCGAATATGAATATTTAGGAGTGCATTTCATTTGGGTGGCTAATTGAGATCCGGTGGAGAAGACGGGAAATGTGAACGAGAAATGGGTGAAATGTCAGAGAACAGGCTTGGTGGCGGTTTTTTTCGGCTTCAAGGAGAATCGGATTTGCCGACGGGGTGACATAAGAAGCCAGTCGTTGAATCTGAGATCACAAATGCAAGCAGTTCATGAAATGGCCACGTGACTTCAAATGGAAATCAGGAGCTTAGCCGGCTTTGCTTCAAATTTGGCGGCTTAATCGACTTTTTTGGAGGTTTTGGTGTGCTATTCCCACGGTTCGGACTTTGATTTGGCTTATCGTCAATCCTTCTCTCCTAAAGCCTATCTGACAAAACCGAGGTTGGCTCCCAGTTGGGAACGTTAGGCCTGATTTTCCTTAAGACGGGCTTCCACTTCTGAAGATTAGTCCTTTTCTTTTTAAGTTTGGCTTACAAAAGCTAGGCTTAGTGCAACTTTAACATTATCGCTTCAGAATTCCTACGTAAAGTCTGATTTAAACAAAGACTAGCTCCCAGTTCGGAAGACAAGTCCGTCTGTCTTCAGGCTTAGCTTAGTCCGAAGCTTAGTCAAATTTCTGACAATTTCGGTCCAGAATTCTAAGTTAAGGGCTTATTTTCTTTAAGACTAGCTCACAGTTCAGAAGACGATTCCTTCTTTCTTCAAGCCTGGCTTACAAAACTGAGGCTTGGTCAAATATTTGATCCTTTTGGTCGAGATTTTGAAGGTTAGGCTTGCTTTTTCTTATGCACGTCTCACAGTTCAGAAAATTGGTACTTCTCTTTTCAAGCTTGGCTTACAAAACCGAGGTTTAGTGCAACTTCTAACATTTTCGCTTTAGAATTCTTATGTAAACTCTGATTCAAACAACGACTGGCTAACAGCTCAGAAGACTAAACCGTCTGTCTTCAACTTTAGCTTATATGTACATAGAACAGGGGTTTAGTCAAATTGCTGACCCTTTTGTTCCAGAGTTCGTAAGTTAGGTTTATTTTCCTCAGATTGGCTCTCAATTCATTAGGTTAGTCCTTCTCTCTTCAAGCCTAGCTTACAAGACCGAAGCTTAGTAAAATTTGTGACACTTACGATCCAGAATTCTAAGTTTAGGGCTTATTTTCTTTAAGACTGGCTCACAGTTTAGAATACTAGTTCTTCTCTCTTCAAGCTTGGCTTGCTTGCTTTATCAAATTTTTAACACTTTCGGTCCAGAATTCTTAGGTAAGGCCTAATTTTCTAAAAGAATGCCTCAGAGTTCAGAGGACTTGTCGTTCTCTCCTCAAGCTTGGCTTACAAAATTGATTCTTCATCTAATTTTTGATCCTTTCAGTCCAGAATTTTAAGCTTTCCTTAAGAGTGACTCACAGCTGAGAGCAAAGCTTTCCTAATATAAGCCGTGTCCAGGTCCGTTTTTAGGCGTGTTTCCTCAATGTTTCATAGTTTTAATTTCTGTTCATGCCTCAGTCCTCAATCTTAGCCTTCACTTCACCCACTTTCGAGCCTTTTTGCTGCAAGTTTGGCTCAGATTTCGTAGATTTACCCTGTTTCTCCGCAAGCTTCTCCCAGAAATCTGGACTTATTTATGTTTTGCTTCAACCTCGACTTACAGTTCGAAACTTCTTCAAGCGGGTCTCACAAACCGGAGTCAGTTGTGATGCAAGCTTCCAACTGTTTCCTTCCTTCTTGGCGGCTTGCATTCCACAGCCAAACGTAGTCAACCGCAACACACTGCCTCACTCATCACCTGATGACATAAAATCGCCGCCAACACACCATCCCATCCATTACCCCACGACGCTGCCATCCGCATGACACAGTCCATCGGCCCAGTCTTTCATCAAATCACTGCCCCAGTGACCTCGTCGTTGCATAACCCTTGCACGGTTGTCGCTCGCAGCAGCAGCGAAAATATGCAAAAGATACGAGCGCGTCATTTGTAATCGGCTGCCCACCGAAATACCTCGCTTATCTAGCCTACATAATAAACAAGCGTTTCTTTTCGACGACTGGCCATCGTCGCACCACCTACACCATGCAGCAGTTGCAGAGGCACGCCTGGTATCGCTTGGTCCATCATCGGACCATTTGCACGCTGCGACATCAGCTCGTTCGCCTGCCATGTGTGGCCTTAATCAATTGAATTACGGCCCCCAACCAGGTTTCGGTTAATTATTTCCCGACCACCAAACACCCACAAGTGCATAATTTTGTTGATTTAACCAATTTCCTTGGCCATAAGCAAATTATAAGTCTCTCCGCTTCGTGTAAACTCAAGGAAGCATGCAAATTGAATGAGATACATACACGGCCGGGCACGGAGCGGGCGCAGAGAACAACTCCTCCATTCGAAGTGAAGTAATGAACAGAAATTAAGGAAGCATTCGTTTTGATTTACTAAAACAATTCCAGTTGGCGGCGGAGGGCAGACCAGGCCAAGCTGAGCCGGCCTCTCAAACTCCGGCCGTCGAACAGTCGAACACAACCTTTGCTTTCTGTTCATTTAATCGAGCGATTAAAGTGAACGAGCGAACGGGGGATGAGCGAGAAAAGGCGAAGCACACTCGAGACCGGGAAGAAGATTCACTTAGTGGCGGCGGATGGCTGCTGTTGTGTGTTTTTGTGTAAACATCTGGTGTGCTGCTGGCAGCACAAAAACCGTGTAGTTATGCTTTAGATACACGAACGAACTGATGGTGCAGTGGGAGGGGGGAGGGCTTTATCGTTATTGTTAAATTATAGTTTATTGTGTGTAGATACTTTTGTATCTTTCTGCTTTGCATGGTGGCTGTCGTGGGATATCCGTGAGGGGACACAACGACGGTGATGTGGGTTTCCGATGAAGCGACGGAACCGCGCTTCCTTATGGTGGATTCATCGTTTGCATTGAACTTTTTAGATAAATGGATACAAATGTATCTATGACAGTTAAAGTATGTTGCATAGTTCTACTTTCTATTGGAGTACATGTACATATTCTGGCTATGTTTGCATTTATGTCTTTTAGATACTTGCAGAAAGTTTTGTATCTGCGTCGTTAATAAACTTTCCGTTATTTTGCTTATTTGCACGATGCTTTTATGAAGATCAAGGGGAAAAGGAGGACGAAGTTGATGGAAGGCATCAAATAATATCTTAAGTGTATTGCATTGCTACAGAGACACGAGGCGACAGTGGTGCGTCAGAAATATATCGCAAAGTGAGGAAGTAAAACACAAATTCCCTATTTTAGTGTCGGTATCTCAATGATTTGAGGGCGTATTCTAACATCTGGAAACAGTTCGTATGAATTTTTGCTCAATTTCTTTCAAATTGGGCATATGGACTGTCTCTCGTTGGGCGCCACTTATATAAAAATTCAGTTTGCGTAGGAACATTCCCAAAAAATGGGAGTTTGCAAGCTCTCCTGGGAGATGGTTACACTTTTCTATGGTTTGGTTAACCACAGAGTCCAAAGATTTCATTAAAAGCTGTGTTTCGACAGTCCCTTGTTGTGCGCCACTTTTTGAAAAGTGCACTTTTGCCAAAAAACCGATATGGAAACAGAGTTTACGACGCTTGTTTTTTCACTTTGTGGACAGATGGAAAGCAAATTTTTTAGGTCTTGTATTGGGCGCCACTTAATAGAAAATGCAGAAACTTAAAAAAAAAGTCACTACGGAGACGTCAAAGTTAGTAAATGTCAAGGTTAGGAGAACGCAAGACACACACTTGCAACATTGAGTCAAACTTGACTCACGTGCTTGACTAATCTCGAGGGAAAGTAGATTAAGCCCCATAGAGGCGATACATTTCAGGAACCGTTGCAAAAAAACGCAGTCCCCAATATTCATCCTACATACAAACCCTTCAACCCACCACTTCATTCAAACTCCTAGGAGATCATTCACCATATCCATCAACCAGTCAATTGGATATCACATTTCTCTCAACTTCATTAAGAGACACCACTTGCCGTCAACTTAATCACGGCTCAGCACTCTGTCATCTTAATGCCCATTCGAAAGTCGTCGCTTCGAGGCTGCTTCCCTTCCCCAGACCCATGCGGCAATTTCCAAAAATCGATGTCAAGTCGCTCTCCATCAAGAATTCGATTTCAAAAGTAAAAGTTCTACCATCGACACTGTGGCCCAAAATGTTCTCAAAACCAAGAACATTTCAATTCTTACCCCCTCAGGTTACAACGGACTTCTGGGTCACCGCCACTGCCGCCGTCGCACTCGAGTTTGCGGCAGTTGAAATTCAGTGGCCAGCTAAGCTTCTCAATGGGCCTTCACGCTAAGTTATTGGCGCTCTCCGGAAAGTAAATAAATGTGTCTTGAGAAAAGCATTCCGACCGCGTTTCCACTTCATCTATTCACACGGCGCAGCCCGGAGGAACGCGCTATCCCCTACACCGCGGCCACCACACCGAGCCGGCAGGCTACGGTCCTCCAGTGACATAACAATCGTGAAATACAAATCACCGAATGCTTAATTGGAGTTCAGCACCAGCACCGCTTTGGCCAGCCGTCCGCTCCAGAGCGGAGCCGAATGACAAAAGTGCTGCTCGTAAACTATTGCAAATTATTATAATCTTCTTGTAGCCGGAGGGCGATTTATTAGATAAAGCTCTTTTCATCAGAGCCCGGGAGTGTATGTGTGCTGCGCGATACATGGGCGAGTAACCCATGCTCACAAGTGGATTTATAGCAAGCGATACATCAGCATCCCACAACCGCGTGCCGGCGTCGGTGCATTGCGCAACGTCACACCGATCGCACGGCGGCGCACCAACGTGGCGGACACAGGCTGCGCGGGGGATTCAAATAAAATGCCTAATGAGACTTATTATGACAACTTGAAGCACATCGACACACACGCGGGTACACGACATGAAAACACACTCGCTCTTCAGAGGGCAACTGGCGGGAGTGTTTACGTCCCCCTGGAGATTCTTAGGTAATGTATTCCATTCTTCGAGTGGAATTACAAGATTTTTGAAAATATTGAAGCTTTTCCCAGTCGATTGCTGTACTGCTGATCATTGGATGACTCTTCGGTGCGCTGTTGAGTTTTGTGTAGAGTCGAGAGACTCTTCTGAACAGGTGTTTGATAAACACTCGGGGTCGACTGTGTTGTGCATGCTTGACCTTTTGAGACTCGGATTCAGTCTAAAGGACTGTCCGTGGAGGTATTTCACTTTCACTGGACAGCAGAGTTTGCCTTTTGCTGGCGTGGTGGCCACCGGTGGGAGACGGAAGTCATTGTGGAGCAGTTATGTAAAGTGTGCTATGAAGCTAGTGATTTGGGAAGAGGCTTAAATGTGGAGGAAAATCACATGAGAAGATAGATAAACTGAAAACTTGGAATTTCTGCTCTACAAGTGTGGCTGAGAGGTTGGAAAATCGACCAAAAATTTGCATTTTTATTCGAATGGCGCCCAACCAAGGACTCGAAAACTCACTGTTTTGAATATTAGAAAGGATTCCAAAGTTGTTATATCGAGGCGGTTCCAATAGCATACTGAATTAATGGGATTTCATTTTTAGAAGAAGCGAATTAAGCGATGTATAAATGAGTTCAACGCTTGTGGTTAAGTGGTGCCCAACAATGTCTCCGAAAAGTGACTAGTCCGATTTTAAAAAAATTTTAATTTATGACCGTCAGGTTAATAACGTATCAACTTTTCAATGCTTGGATGAGTAATTTAGCGATTTTCAAAAAATGTTTGAGGTTTTTCGGAAGATGGCGCCCAACTAAAGACCTGCAAATCCGTCGGTAGAAAGTGAAAAATCTAGATTGTTCTCTGCACAATGTTCCTAATGGGTTTAATTCTAGAAAGATGTCAACTTTGAACATTTTCGGAGTTTCTATTAAATGGCGCCCAACAGTTGATGTTAAAGTTGATTATTCTGGATGCCATATGATTCCTTTTCCATATCTCAATTAACTGATACAGTTTAATCTTAAAAAGAAACCAAATCTTACTAATTTTGAATTATTTCTGTATTTTCTACTAAATGGCGCCGCAAGAGATCTGCCATTTTTTCATTTGCGCTGTCCAACAGGAACATTCTCGTTATCATAACGATTCTCTTTCAATTTCCAGTGAATAGTTATGCCTTCGAAATAGGCAGATTTTTGAGAAAGTTATGCACTTTCTGTTAAATGGCGCCCAACGAAGTTTTTCTATTTTGCTTCAAATCTACCTTTTGATCAAATTCAGCTTGAAAATCGGTATTTCTGACGCGTGACTGTACCAAATGCAACTCGAGACCCCATTTTACCTACTTCTCGCCACCAGATAACTTAATCTTCTCACACATCTCAAGGATATTAAAAGACAATCTAACGGTTTTGCATAACATCTCGCCTCTCACTTCAAGACTCTGGCGCCCAACTGAAGCACTCCCCCTTCTAAAATCACACACCACCAATGCAGCAAACAACAGCAGCAACAACAACAACCGACTTAGCCACCTGCCGCACTCTGTCATTCCGACCAACCCCTGGTGGCGGCGGCAGTTCACTCCGGCTCAAGGTGTGGTTATGACAAGACACGATGTTTGTGTTCACCCGTCAAGATGCAGACCGTATCCGCGGGGATCGGACCAAATGTCAGGATCAAATTGCCTAAAAACCAACAATCTTAAGCGCCGATGACAAGTCTAGATCCCCTAATGAGGTGGGAGGAGTCTCTGTCCCAGCACCAGCATGTAGTGTCGCTCTCAAAAGCAGTAGAGTTCGCACCTCTGGACACACTGAGTGCACCCAGAGTGGGCGTGGGGATCGGATCGGGTGACTGTGAGCCAATTTGTGGTGCGAGTGTTGGCACCTAATTTTTCAACACGCGCTTGCAGCTTGTATGGCTTGGCACCTAGTTGCCGCCAATGTTGTGCCTTTGCATCTATACCGAATAACTGACTCAATTAAAATACCTTTCCAATTGCGCACCTCCCGCGTCCGCACACACAAGGCCGCGCGCATTCGAGATTAGGAAACACTGCCGTGAGGTCAGGCGAGCGACGACGTGTACACGCTTGTAGAATGTTTCTAGCGGCTAATTAATGAAATGCCAAATCTACAATTTCACGGATACGATAAACCGAAATGCGTTCGAAATCGAAGTCGAAATAGAAGAGCTCCTATTTTCAAACATGATATCATTTTACAGTCGACAATCGCACACCGCCCCCCGTGCTTATCTGGATTGTCCACAACAGTCGTGTCACACCCCTGCGCGGGGGTTGGTTAATCAGAGATAGAGGGGGGGGAACGGTGCTATCTCGCCCATTCGATTAATTACCGAAGAAGTCGCGTTTTATCGAGTGTAAGGGTTGGATGATGACTTGTTCGAATCGCAACATGTCCTGTTGACATACGATTGGGATCACGGCGATAACGGGCGACATGGAAGACATTTTTTTTAATCGAGTGACGTGTGCGCTCGCTTTGTTTGGATTGAATCACTTTGGAAGAATGCGCGCGTCTGACGTGCTCGCTTGTTCTGGGAATTTGTGCAGTGTTTCGGCGGTAATTGGAACTGCGTTGTGACACATCATGTGTGGCTTGAAGTAGTTGACAGGCACCTGCTACGAGCAAGAATGCGATTAATGTTGTTTGTTGACAACTAATTGTGAAGTGATTGGGGGAGGTGGGAGACATTTGGACGGGTTTTGGGAAGAATTTGAAAGTTTCGAAGTGGAGTTGGAACATTTTCTAATTCAACTAGACTTTGTTTATGCGTCTTCTTGTTTGCAGACTTTTTAGTCCTTTTCGACGACTACTCACTTTTGTCACGTAGACACACTTTCAATCGGAAGCTTGATTGATTGTCGATAGCAGCATTACAAGCGTTCTTTGATGACAAGTTTGATTTCCTATCACGGTACCGCTATCTGGCACATTGTCAAGTGCAAAAATCATCGATAACTGTGTGGACAAGTCTTCAATCAGAAGAAAGGCCTTCTGAAGGACGGAAGATACGACTTCAGACTTCGGAGTGGCCCCCTTTTTGAGTCGTTTCAGAATTTTTTTTCAATTTATGTTCGATAGATGGAATTTGTTGAATTAGCACCATCATCGTCTTCTTTGCTTGGCGCCAGGGTTGACCTCAGTCTCAACCAACAAGCCAACACAATCTTTTGCTGGCTTCCTCCCTTCAACTTCGCATACTCCACCTGTTAGCCGGCTACAAACTCCTACAAACTACAAACTTAAGTCCTCATTTTGTAGACTTAAGGACATTTCACAAGGTTCAATTTTTAAATGAGAATGAACTCCATTCTCATCGCACAACAACTTTTCTTTCAATTTCCATCCTCCCCAGCCCAGCTCAATCACCATTTCACTTCTCGCATCTTATCGAACGCCCATCAAGCAATTATCGATAAGACCGCATAAATGCAATTGAAAAATCAATTTGCTTGCTCCAACTGTACACTTCGGCGAATTGAGTTCCCCAACAGTTGTCGGCCGCCTGTCTCTCTATTGCGCCTCGTCCGCACTCAGTTCGCATTTCGTAATAATGAATAAATTTTCGTTGCGCGTCCCGTATTTATGAAATAATTTGTTACGATTCGATTTAATTAAATCGGAAATCATCAGCACACGCTTTCATGTGGCCGCCGTCCATTCGGCTGGCTTCTGCACTTTGAAAGTGCGGAGGGGTTATCATTTGCGCCTGGGGCCCGGGGCAACTTTGTTTTTCAATAACAATGCAAACACAATTGATATGGGACGCTGGCTTGTTTATTGAATGTGTGGCTTGTGTTTTGATGGAGATTCAGTGTTTTTGCAACTCTTTGGCTGTTGAATGAATGGCGTTTCAGTGGTGAATGCATTGATGGAAAATAACCAGAGGGCGACCACTTCTGAAACTGTTTATACATCGAAGATGAGGTTTTCTAATCAAAGAGAGAGGGGGCAATCGAGTGTTTCTTTTGAATGGGATAACACATACCTCTTAACTTATTTTGAGACTTTAAAAAAACTCAACATTGAAGTTCTCAAGTCAAACTTAAAGGCTGGACTGAAAATTAGCTTTGATGCACTGGGATTTTCCACTCATCGGTGTGAAGTAAAGAATTGCTTGAACCTTGAGGCGAGCTTTAGGATAATTTTCCCTTCCCTTCTGAGTCATTGTTTAGTGTTGTTTTACTTGAGGTATAACATCATACATCGATTTTGAAGCTCCTTCTCGTGTACAATGATCTGACCTTACACGCAGTGATCTTCGTGAGGAACTTCTTAAACAGCATAACGAGGTTTGACTGATAGTCTGACGTACGAATTCGACTGAGAGTCCCGTTTAACAAGAACACATCGAAAGCACGTTGGGCGATATACGCATCAGCAAACCTGCGTTTTTTTCAAAAAGACTCCAACTGGTGCTAAGTCATAGGAAACCTGATCCAAGATCCGTGTGGCGTTACAATGGGTCTCATCTGGTCTAAGTGGAGCTGCAATTTGCACCTCCCGCCCCTTCTACCTATCTCCCTGCCTACCTTTAAGCATAGTGGAAAAAATCGTTGAATTTTCAACCAAAATGAGAAGCCTGAGTCGAAGGTTTTTGAAGTCAGGCTTAGAGGTAAGTTCCTGTCTTGTCTTCGTCAGAACAGCCCTAATGAGATCAAGCCAAGTACTCTTACTCTTGGAGGGAAATGAGCCGAGTGCTCAGCGGACTAAATTTTATGAGCTAGGCTTGGAGTTGAGGGGATTGTGACTTCCATTCGTGGATTTAAGTAGCAAGCCTCTAATGTGTGACTGCAAACGCAACAACTGTTATTTGTAAGCTGAGCTTAGGTGAGACCACGTCTACGATACCTGCTCTTTCAATGTGTACCATAGGAGTCTCCTAGAAAGTAAGAGAGACCCCGCTAAGCACCGTCTACTCTCTAATCGTGATTTGGTTCACGGCTGGGTGCGGAAGTAGTCTTCCTGTTCTTACAGTTTGCCTAGGATCGACCTTCAAGCGACACACAGCTTCCCAATTTTTCGTACGACAGGTTGTTTGAGGTTCTTCTCCTGGAGAAAATTCGGACCTCCTGTTGGGTTGTTTAGTGGTACTTCCCCTTGAACGCTTTGTATGCCCTCTTACTTAAGACTATCATCGGCTTGACGTCTACTGATACTGAGCCCAATCGGCTGAGTGCAGTTATGGGGGACATACATGTCTCCCATCAGGACGCCAGTACAAGTAGAGAGATCTCAAAGGATTCTCGTTCTTCGATCGCTGGGACATACATTTCATCTAGAAACAATGGCAGACTGTAACTTTGAAAGTTAGTCAGACTGAGAGACAGATATTCAGACAGAGAGTCAGTCAGACAGATCGTCACCACCCTTTATGTCTCCCAAGGGCGGCGATAAAAGTAAGTACATAGGCTTCAGAAGATTCTCATCCTTCTTTGCATTCTGAACGCACCTTGTAACGAGTTTCAGTCTGCAGAATGCTAATGTTGTTCAGACTTTCATCTGCGGTGCTTGAAGGCGCTTCCTCATTTCTAAGATGTATTGAGCAGCTAGAACGGCCCAGACTGGTGACATGTCAATGCTCGTTGACTACTACACTTAAGCCTGTTCGGTCTCAACTAGGATACTAAGTGCTGCTGTTAAGGAATGTTTGGAAAGAGATTGTGTTTGGGGCTAAGAAGGTGTTAAAGCTTGAAAATGAAGATATTTATGCGCATTCCGAGTCTTACCACAAGAGGCGATTATAAACATTTATCTGCGCTTAATGCAGGATATGGTGTCTGCTTCGTTTGAACGGTAGGAAGGGTCTGGAGGGTCGGGTGGTCTCTTCCGCGTTAATTGGTTGCAGTTTCAGGAAACCTATGCGAAAAACAACGACGACGTGAGGCCAGTTCTAGACTGCCAATGAACAAGAGTGCAGACCTGGGACGATGTATGAACAGACTTAAGTTAATTTAATGTGTCCACAGGCAATGACACCCCGTCTGAATGAAACATTGTCGACATGATCCATACAAATATCACTTTCCAGGACAATCACCGCTTATTATTAATATCACGAATGGTTCTTAAATCTCAGAAGTACATGACAAGATTAAGCCAAAGCTCCCTCAATCAGGCTGATCGTCAATTACAGAAATCAGTCTCTGGTGAGGAGGCACCTGGTACCTAATTCTGCTCATTATCCTCTTAGATCGTCGCAAAGTCCCTAGATGGAGAGACGAAGAACGTGTGTTGTTAATTGACTCTAATCTTCTTCTGAACGGTTAAGATTAGATCAGGTCAGATCAGACCTTTCTTCGCTGCAATGTCAGATTGGCACAAATTGCCTGATCGCGTACAGACACCTCAATCTGCGTTAAAAACTTCATGCTTTCGATGAGTTTCCAAACTACAAAATCTCGAAACGCAGAACAGAAGGAAGATCACTTTCATCTCTCATCTCAACGAACTCCCGTTTTAATCACCCCATTCACTCCCGAACTCATCAACTGCGTTAATCATCGCACTCTGTCGAGATGCCTCTTCAAACGGCGCCACCACACTATCATCCTCAACAGCTCAAGAACAAATCCAATCCAAGCCGAGCGTCAAGTACGACCACAAAGCTCACTGCGCTTCCGCCTCTCGTTATCTTCACACACAATTGATTTTAATTCTCATCGACCTCAAACGTGAGCCGAATGCTGAAACAAAGGGAATGCGATGCGACACATCAGAATCTGAAGAAAGGTTCTCATCGCCATCGTCGCTGCCGCTACTGTTGCTCCACTTCCCCACTTATCGTGCACATTCCACTTTCTCTCCCACATGATGATGTATGAAATATCTCCCCTCCCCCCTCCCAAAAACGAGAAAGATACGACGGCGTGCATGCCAGCCCGTATGTGTGCAGCAGGAAGAGCATCTTTTTTCTCCCAAATTACCTAACCCGCATTCGCGGGGAGAAAAGCCCTCGAAACGAGAGACGCGCCGCCGAACCGCAACGTATCGCATAAATCACTCAATCAAATTCAATTTGATACTGATATTCAGAGTAATTGTCAACCTCTTCAAATGCGCAAGTTGCACCCCCCCCCTCCGCCTCACGGTCTGCTTAAAGTTTGTGTGGACGATCGTCGACGCCGATCGGTTAGAAGATCGTCATCGGAGTTGACTGGCAGTTGTTGTGTGTGCCAGTGTGTATTTCGCCAGAGTTGTTGTTGTTGCGCTTTCATTTATTGTGGAACACAATCTCTCATCAGACCACCATCGCCACCACAACAACAACAACAAATGTAACCCGAATAAAATTCACTTGTTCGATCGCAATCGTTCGTTCAATCGACAATCGTTTGGTTGCTTGACTGCTACTACTCTCCCGCAAAAAAAAAACAAAAATCCATCAAACGGTGGGGTTGCGTGAGGGGGGGGGGGGGTTCTGAGAGGGACTACAAGAGAGAGGGAGAGAGCACGATTGTGACGCAAAATGCTTAACTCTGACAAACAGCTGTTACAACTCCACACACAAACTGGCCACTTCTCTCCGTCTCCACCATCTCCACATCGTCGTCGTCGCTTCATACACCGACCGGCTTAAGACTCTGGCCAATTCGTCTTTGATTCAGTTGAACGTTTACACTCAATCGTGTTGGGTGCTGCTAAGATTCGGAGCGCGAGCGAGAGTAAGTAGAGTCGATCGCCGCGGTGTATGACTTACAAAACTTTACCGTCATCGTCACCGCCACCTTCGCGTCGTTCGGTGGATTTTCTTCATTCTTCTTGTGTTTGCCTATTTGTGGGTGTGTGTGTCTATGTGTTTGTCTTTTTTGGTGAATTCTTGAAAAATTGTGCCGCGGGGCCAATGGGAAGAGAGATACACGACGAAGTGGGTGGAAGACGAAGAGAAATGCAAGTGTAACCCAAATTTTCAGTTGGGGGGGCAGTTCTGTGTATCTATCGAGTTCTTGTATGCAAATGTGAACTGAATTTGTCACCTAAGACAATTGCACATTGGCATCTAGCGATTTTGTATTCAGCTCGGCGATGGTGGTGGCGTTGCTGCTGGTTCTTGAAATATTTTCCAGCTGTTTCGCTCCGCGTTTTCTGGTATCTTTGTTCTCATGGGGGTCACACATAAATCCGTGCAGATACCATTCTTCGCGTAGCGCGACTTCGCCACTTTCAGTGCGGCTTTGCGGTGCACAGGCAGCTAACCGCAGCTGCTGTGCTATTAACCATGCAGAATATGTGCGAATAAAAACTGAAGTATCTACACATCAAAACACACATTTACATATCATCACTTTGGATGGACGGATGGTTGGATAGAGACGGCGACTACTTGGTGGAGGATAGCTTACACTTTTGTGGAATGTTAGATGAGGTTTTTCTGCCTTCTATCCTCCTTCTGCTCTTTACATTCTTCGTATCGGCGGAGATTGTGTCCAATTTTGCCTCAAAACAAGTGTCAAAATGAAGTCGGCCCGAGTTGACCTTTTCGGACCCCAATTCCGGATGTTCAACTGCATCGTTGAGTGACTCACATGCCAGTCATCGCACAGATGCAGCTTTCGTTTTCGTTTCTTTGAATTCTGACTTTATTCTCATCGGTGTCAGAACGCATGCGCGTGGGGCGGTCATTCATCTTTGCCACGCCACAAGGCACCTGTTGTCCGGCAGTCTCCTTCAGACCAACCCCCCCCCCCCCCCCCCCCCCTTTGGATTGATCGTGTTTTTGGCAAGCATTTCGCACGAAAAATTTTACTTTCAAATAATCGCTGAAGCAGAACGCAGCGGCAGCGCTGTGCGGTGGTCGAATGAAAACAAGAAGCGAACAATCTTAGATCGTGGCCGCAGTAAACCAGTTGGTCGAACTGAATTCAGTCCACACACACCTTCATGTGTGCGTGTGCCTGTGTGCGAGTGGAGTGAGTTGATGTCTCACTCCGTGGCCAGTGTGGTAACCGCACAAAAATAGTCATTAGACAGAGCATAAGCCACAAACATGACGATGATAAGTGCGCGCCTTATCAATCCACACCTCGAACTGTGTCACGGCCGATGAGAGGGCACGTAGTAACGCGTCAACCCTTTCCTAGGTTGCATGCCCTCTCTCGCTACTAGGAAACCCATCCGAGTTTGGTTCAGTTTCGAAGTGCTAAGTGCTCGTTCTTAACTGGAACAGGTTCCAGCAGATGCAAAGTTCAAGGCAAGTGATTCGCGCTGTCAGTCAGCTTTTTTTCCTCATCCCTCAGTCTTGCTTTGTTTTTCATTTAATTGCGTTCTCGAAGGTGACGCGTTGATACGCAGATGTATCGCAGACGAGCGTAAGAACTTTTCGTTGCAAGTGTTTGCCGTGTAAATGTTTGCGTTTCATTTGAATGTCATTTGTTCCACTCGTTGTCTGCTGACTGAACTCTGACTGCTTTGGTTTGGCTGTAAACAGAGATTCGAGTCGACATTTGCTCATTTGACAGACGGGGGTGAGGTGGATTAAAAAATTATTCCAGTTTTGGATTTCAATTCGGTAGCCGAGAGACGGCTGAGTGACATTCACGCATAAGTGGGCTCAACTACGCTTTGTTTTGATCCCCAAAGGCACTCTCTGATGGGGCTTAGTGATGCTTGTGATTTTTCTATTTGCTTCTTTTGGGGTTTTCTGCGTACTTTTCAGGGATTTGTGGGATTTTTTGACGATCATGCGTTGGATCCCAACATCTTTAAATATTTGTGCAAAATTCAGTGGGACAGACAGGGATTTAGAACGTCCCATGGTTTGCTTCGCATGATCTTCAGGTTGTCTTAGGAAGGGTTGAAGACCCTCTGATGTTGTCAAAGATTACCCTTGACCTTAGTTTCTGGTGCCAGCAGTCGTGCTCTCACGGAGGGAAAGAACTCCGATGCACTGACTCGCAAGACACTGTGTACCCAGCACTATTGAGAGACCAAATTGATTAAACTCTTGAAAAGACCAAGACCCCAATTCAAAGGATTCTGAAAAAGCGAATGTCATGGATTATCTCATCCTCAAAACCTACTCCGAATTGCATAGCGTGGACTTTCGAGGAGGGAGGGGGCAGACTACCCCCCTCTTTATGCAGCGCTGCACTTCAAGGAAAAGAGGAGCAATACAAGTCCACGTCGGCTTTTGCAACACTCTCCTTTAGGCCTTCGTTCAAGCCTCAATTCAGATTCTAAAATAGAAGACCACCCTTATCCACCCCCTCAGAGGGCACAGTCGTGCGTGTACCTTGTCATTTGTTGGCCAAAATTTTGTGTCAAACAATCAAGTCATTTGTCTTAAATCAAATTCGCCACAGTTCGACCTATCTTTACAATCGCTTGTAAATTTCTTTCGACGGCTGTTTGTGTTTATCAAATTTTACTTGATGACCTCAGTTATAGTATCCAAACATCCGCCCGTCTGGAAGTGGAGCAGCAATTCGGTCGTAAATAGTGAGTGCATATAAGACTCTGTATGACTTCAACTGCGACTGGGATATTGTGGGTTTGTTTGTTTGGGTTGATAAATGCTTTGACGAATTTCTTCTTCTTCTTCTGTTTTATGAGGGCGATCGGTGATTATTTGGAGTTATTGTGCGACGGAAGTGGAAGTTATGGAGGAAATTGGAGGGAATTTGTGTTTGCTGTTAGTTGAGTTTTGTGAGGTTTGAATGCTCTCAACGAAAGATAGAGTCAAAATTTTGCAAGTTTGCCTCGCATAGAGGGCTATCCGTTTGAGACAGAATGAAAGAGCTTTGTGCTGGGACTATAATTGTGTCTGTAGCTATCTAAAGACAGAGTCCGCCAAAGAGGGGTGTTTGTCAAAGATGGGTGTCCATCAAGGAGGAGACACGTCAAAGAAAATACCCCTATAAATGGGAATGCCTGCCCTAGAGGGATGGCTGTGAAAGTGGGATATCCACAAAGTGCCAACGCCCCCCAAAAAAAATCCGTTCAAGAGGTGTCTGCAAAAGAAGGTTTTTATTGTCAAAAGACGATGTCCCTCGAAGGGTATGTCCGTCGAAGAGGGATTTCCGTTATAGAAGTTAATCCGGGATAACTGGGAAAAAGTAATATTCGTCAAAGAGGAGAATCCTCTAAGGAAGGGCGTTTGTCAAACATGTCTGTCAAAAATGTCTGTCAAAAATGTCTGTCGTACATGCTTCTCAAAAAAGTCTGTCAAACATGTGAAAGAGAAGTGGCCACCACCTCCCCATCGTCGTTGGCGTCGTCGCCATAGTCTCATACACCGACCGGCTTAAGACTCTGGCCAATTCGTCTTTAATTCAGTTGAACATTTGTACTCAATCGTGTTGGGTGCTGCTAAGATTCGGGACGCGAGCGAGAGTAAGTAGAGTCGATCGCCCGTGTCCCGTGTGTGCGCGGTATATGACTTACAACATTTTACCGTCATCTCCGCGTCGTTCGCTGGATTTTCATCAGTTTTTTTGTGTTTATCTGTAAAACATATTTGTCAAACATGTCTGTCAAACATGTCTGTCAAACCTGTAAAAGAGGAGTGTCTGAAATACGGGAGTATTCTGTCTACTGTAAAAGCCGTCGTTGTGATTTGTCACCTTGATTGTAGAAATTCTTAAATTTTGACACCAACGGACTAGCTGTCAGAAATGTTGTAGCTAGTCAGTCAATCCCCTGACAACATCAGCCTTTCATTAGGCAGCCTGTTCACGTCTTAAAATTTAGACCCTCCGTACGGTCATCTTTTGGCATGCGCCTTCATTGTCAGTCAGTCGATGATAGACCGCTCCGCACATTTGTCTGAGGTCCCCAATGTCACATTCGAACAATAATAAGCATAAAAAACTGCTTTCAAGAAACCAAACATGAGGGGCTACATTGACATCTACGCAGGCCACTGGATGTTCATGTAGAAAAAAGGACAGCGTCGTTCAACCAACAAAGCGGCACTCTTTTCGCCCATTCGTTGTCCAGGATACCCTTGTGTCAAAAATCCAGCTTATGGTGAGATCTTGTCACTATCTCAGAATGACATCTAAAATTTTAGTGACAGCGCTTTGAGAACAGTTTGTCGAGAACGAGCTTCTGTAAGACACAACGTTGATCGGGAAGGCGTAGTGTCAAAAATTGACGACAAGGCAAAGACTTCTGAACCAATGCCTTCTTCTTCCCGTCTTGTAACGATGAATGTAAATTTTCAAAGTAGCAGGGCGCCCAGTTTTTCATCAAGATGATGGATCTTTTATTGCTTCTGAGGGAGAGTAACATTTAAGAACTCGGAGCTTAAGGAGGGAATTTTGCGTAAGAAAATGAAAAACTGCCTCTTCCCCATCGCCTAGACCCAACAACTTCACCGTCGCACTCAGCCGCTTCTAACCAACAAAGCTTCCAGAAAATTATCTAAACACTTCCTACCACCGATAAGTTCCCCGCTAAAAATGTCCATCAACAGCAATTCAAAGTGCTTGGCTGCACAAATCGTTATCAGCTCCCAACCTGATGACATTTGATGACAATGCCAGAAATGCACTCTTCCTCTCCTATCAGCATTCCAACTCAAGTGCCACTCGACACAAACCCATGCTGCAACAAACAACAGCTGTCTCAAGAGGTTCGATGATGTCAGACTTTTGTTTGACGTCCATTATGTGATTCGAAGTGTGAACGTGATCGGTTTGGGTCGAATGTCTCAGATGATGTGACAAAAGGTCGATTTGCTCGTCATTGTACTAGAAGAGGAGGAGAAATGCATCGTGTCGTGTGTGAAGAGATCGCAGTTTCTTTTGAGTTGAACACGGCCTTGGACAACTGGGGATCCTCTAATTTCTTTCCAAAAGCGATCAGGATGCTACTTACTGCCAAGTTGTCATTTTTTGAATGTTTTGTCAAATGATCATTTTTTTTCCTATTCACTGGCTTTTTGTTGACGTTCGTGTTGATGTTCGACCCTTCCAACCAGCAGCACATCGGAAGAAACAGATCTCCTTCCATCCTTGTGTGGGCTACGGCAGTGTGTCAGCAATCATACTCACGCTTAGCCATTGCACGTCCTACTTTCTGTCTGAAATCGTATCGCAACTGTTGACAACAGTCATGGACACATCAAATTAGGTCCCAGTAGGACCTTCTTTTGAACACATGGTTGCAGACTATCAATGCACCGTATCTGCCGCCAGTTGCCTTTCACTTCACACGTATCTGGAGCGACATTTATGGTCATTCTCGGAACCCCCTCTCCCAGTGCACGTCTGAAAGGGATATCTGACCAGAAAAAAAACAAAAATTGGTCAAATTACGATGAAATCAACCCCGTGCACAGACAGACGGCAAAAATTCGAAATTCCTCAAGCCGTCCGCATGTATCTCCATTGAGAGCAATAAAATGTGAATTTTTTTCTGTTTCCTTTTCCCCCTCCTTCTTCTGCTTCCCTTTAAATTACTGCCGCCAGTGGACTGCGTACAGCACCATCAGGTGCGTAATTGTTCCAATTTTCCACAAAAGTTCAAGTTATTTCCTTCGTTCCACAATAACGAAACAAAAAAACGGACACGACGACGACACAACACCGCACTGCAGCGTGCTGAACTGAGTTTAATTCGATTCGGTTCCGACGAACTTTTGTTCTCATTTCTCCACATCCAGGGAACGTCCCCTGTCTGCCGAGATACTGGAGGGAGGGCACTAGCCTGTGGCAGGTGCTGATGGTCGACGACGACGTGGTTGTCTTTGGACAGGTCTTTGTTGTGTGCAGTGTCTGAAATTCATTAAACTCTCCTTAGGGTGTTGCAGTTTTTTTTTCTCTTCTTTGGTCAGGGGGGAGGGGGGGGGGGGGGGAGATATCCACTTAAGCCAACCGTATGGGAAGCAGTTTTGCTTAAGCATTAGCCGCGGGACAAGTTGCCGGTGCAGTGCATAGATCAAAGATACCCATCGGATGTCTTCTTCCGGTCGTTGTATCTCTCTTTGCCCATCTCGGCCGTCTGAATGAAAATCCACCGAAAATTCTGGGACAAGAAGAAAAATGTGTGAAACCCCGCTTGGGAGGATGATGGAAAAGCCCTTGCAAACCGTTGCTTAGAATTCAAACGTTTCTGTTTTCGTTTTAGGAAAAGCAAGATTCCACAACTTGTGGTGCACTCCGTCCGAGGGAAACTTAAGTGAAGTGAGTGTGTCTGTGATGAAACCGCCAAAAAGTGATAAACAATTTAAAAGCCACGCCTGAGTGAGACGAGAAAGGCAATAAATTCCGTGCGTGTACCGAGAGATCTTTTGCGCGTATCTTCGACTCGCATCAGAACGTCATCAGATTTCGTTTTTCTTCTTTATTCCGTGTTTTTGTTTTCTTTTGTATCTCGGAAACTGAAAAAAAAAAACTGGTGCTGCACACGCAGGAGAGAAAGAGACAGAGGCAACGCACTGCTGGCCACAGCGTCACCATGGCTATGGAACCGAGAATAATATTTCTAAAGCCGAAGAGTAACTTTTCGAAATTTTTCGATGGAATGGCTGACACAGGTAAAGCGTTGCGAAAATCGCAAACCAAACCACTGATTGACAATTTTTTTGCTTTTTTTGTTTGTTTGCCTTCGTTTTGTTCCAACGATTTGTTCTAGTGTAAGCACATTTGCGGTGCTCTTGGTCGGTCGGTCATCGCACCGGCGGCAGCGGCGTGTCGTCGTTTCCTGCTAATTTCAACTTCACATTGAGTCATAAGTTAACGGCTAACTTTCACGCTTTACGTGTCAAGACCGAGTTTAGCTGGTAATGACATGGGGCGTAAACTATCTCAGGACGGACGAGAGATAGAGAGAGAGAGAGGGGGGGGGGGGCTGCGGATAACTGGTTCGTGGAATGCATGCGAGGATGAGCTGGCGATTGATGGGAACTCTGTGGGAAGCAGATTCCGATGGGATGCAGTTTGACGGCGGATTTGAAGGGGATAATCCCACCGGTTGCTGGCCTTCTTTGCGATCTTGTTACCAAATTGATGCTGGAAATGAGGGTCGACGTCTTTGAGCACTTTCCGAATCCAATTAGCCGGCACTATGATGAAGTTTTGATGTGTGTGCATTGGTGCGTGATAAGTTGTAATGATGGTGCACAAGTGATGCGCCTGTGCTGTGTGCCTTGAAGCCATTTGAAGTTGACTGCAGTGGAAGTCAATGGAGGGTGGGGATGTTCGTAAGTGACATTGCGATCTGAAGATTTTTGAAACTTCACTGAAGAAGCCTTAGTTTTGAACTGACTGAGGTTTCTTTTATCAAGGATCAAACTTCACTCGTGAGTCCTAAGACCGCCTGTCCCTCCTACTTTCAGAATGAACACCAATGCACACATATTCTGATCGATCTGTTGCCAAGAAGTGGTAGTCTGTCAAATCCATTCACATTGCCCAAAACTCGAAGCACATTGATTTCGTTCCACGTCTTCAGTTAACATAGAGTTTCAGCCACACGCCACCTAAGCTAGAGTTGTCAAGAGAACTCCTCTTCTTCTTCTTATGGCGTTACAGTCCCAGTTGAAGCCTCACTCTGTGCAAAGGTTCAAGAAGTCTTCACATGTTCAAGAGACTGCCTAATAAAGAACAGGAGCTTCGGTCTTTCAGCAGAAGTTCGTGTTTTTTTTTTTTTTGTCAAGAAGCCTTGTCAAGCTTCTGTCTATAAAGTGTTTTCAACCAAATCAAAGCAGTCGTCAGTCATTGCTCTGACCAGAAATGATCGAAACAATCCTTAATCTAAAGGTTGATTCAGCAAGAGGTTACAATTGTAACCTTAAACACAAGGTACATAAAGTAAAGTCCTGACAAGACAGTAGCCTTGGTGCAAAGCCAGAGAACTGACATTTAGTGTCGTTTCTTGTGATTTGCCCAGGCAGCAGTAAGAAACTCAAAAAAGGCCAAGAAAGAAAGGCAGCAATTTGTAGACAATATTTGAGGATCAAAGACGTTCAAGCTTATCATTAATATTTTTGCAAATGTGCCTCAATTGCGATTAGAATTGATTTAAAAATGTCACCTAAGCGGTGGGTTTCTAGTCAAGATTGTTCGTTGAAACCTCTAAGCTTTAACTTCTTACTGAAAGCTACAAAACCAATTAGAAGCGTCAACTTCAAGGCATTTAAAGTCTTTGAAGTCATCGATGAGGTTCTAGGCCTTCGACTGCATCTGTCGACTGCCTCCTACCAAAGTCTGAACATTTTTTTAAATCGATTTATATATGCGGAACGTAGGAGAAACAGATAACTTGACGACGTTAGCATCACGCCCCAATCTTCCATACCCCATCAAGGCACCAACAAGAACCATACCTTCCTTTCATTCGTAGCCTTTGCTTTATCTCCTGGAGGTTTTACTTTTTGAAGTTGTTAATGATGGTGCACATACTTTACTCTTCCCTGAACCATTTTCCGTAGTCCTTCAAGTCTATGAATTTGAGTTCATTCCTTTCTACATCCGTTCTTCAACATCGCATGTCCGCAGCTCAGTAATTTTCTTCAAGTCTTCGCATATAATTTCAAAGTCCCGCAAGATCCGCGTGTCGCCTGGCTAAATTTCGACTCGAAGTTTTTTCTTCGCCAAGTTGAGAGATGGGTGGTTGCCGTGGCGTAGTGGGTTAGTGCGTAGACCCGCCCGCAGAAGGTCTTGTTTCGATTCCCGGACGGGACACCTAGCATTTTGTCACGGCACCACCTCTTTCGACTTTCTGACAACACTCAAAGAGTTTCAATTGTCTATGAAAAGTTTCTCAAATCTCGCCGTTCGGAGTCGGCAAAAACTGTAGGTGCCTTCTACTCGTGAGAGAACAGTAGCACGCACAACACGAGTGGTTGTCGTAGAAGCTCTAGGCCCTAGTCCCTTGTGGGCTGTAGCACCACTCAATTATTATTATTGTTAAGTTGAGAGATGGAAATTTGCAAAAGAATTTGTTCTTGTCAACCCCCATCTGGGCATTCACTGATCTTTTAATTTTTCACAAGACCACCTCTCACGACTTGGTCAATGAATACATTACTCAAATTTGGACATCCACAGTCAGCATTAAACAGCAGGCTTCGCCCTCTGTCTAGACAGTTAAGCGGCCATTAATGCTATGGAAACATCAGTGACTAAATCTCAGATGGTCAATCTTGGCCGTAATAAGAGGGTTGTGCAATCTTACCATATTACTGCGCATAAACGTATTCTGTGAAGCGAAAGCACATGTCATTGCCAAAGAACGTAGTTTCTGGTCTTATATTGACCCCGACACCATACGTGGTCAAAGTAGAAGTAATTTCTAAAGAAGCGCCATTCACAGCCATTCCCACCATCATCTTTTTGAAAGTTCGCAGTCGGTTTGAACTGTAGGCCTCCTCCTCTTATGAGGGAAAAATATGAAGAAGCTAGTCTCTGAACCTAGTCCCCTTATTGACTGTAGCGCCAATCACAACCACCCCACTGCCCAGTCATTGCAATCAGTGTTAAATTTTAGGTCTCCTCTGTTCATGATTAAAAAATATAAATCACAGTCTGAGCGAAGGCTTGGAAGCTAGTCCCTGTTTCCTGGTTCATTACGGGCTGTCCACAACCATCTATTTCGAAGCTTGCAGTCTGCAGTCGGTATGAAACTGTATGTCTCTCCATTCATGGGGAAAAAGTATCACACACAGCACGAGTCGGTGCTTGAGAAGGTAGTGTCTGGTGCCTTATGGCTCCAAGCCATCCGCCATCTTTTTATTTTAAGATTCTATTACAGTGTGATAAGCCCAGTGTTTGCCTTTCTTTGCGCACTTTCTGGAACAATGTTCTAGACCTCTCACAAATTCGCATTTTCCTGTGACGAACGTTTTCTGGCTGGTAACCAGTTTACTAAGCTCTGTAGTGGCGACTTTGAAGCACTGGAAAGAAGCTAACCTGCACAGCAGGCTGAAACTGTTCTTTTTGCTGGTTTCATCTTGTTTGACAATATCGAACTAATCATCTTTTCGTTCAACTACATCATTGCAATCGGAAGTTAGGTCACTAGGCTACATCTACCCGCTAGTTTCTTCTTTTCTAGTAGAAGTCAAAGGGAACGAAATTAAAAAATGCCAGAATGTGGAATTGTCTTCATAATCTCCAAATGTTCGATGGCCTTAACCTGCGACTTCCTAGAATCCACTTCTCCAGACTGATCTTATGGCTTCGATCAGGCAGTCAAAACATTGGGATCTTCCCAGAGCATTCAATCCAATCGTAAGACAGTGGACTTACACATGACCACCATCGAATCGCAGACTAAATCAACACAGATTGCAAAGCGCCGCCCCACAAGGGTGCTTGAAGCTTGAAACGTCCATTAATAGGCAATTCAAATGACAGAAAGTGTGTCACACGTTGTCCGTCGGATGTTATCGAAGTGTGACAGAGCTTGTCCTTGTGCATCGAAATTTTCGAGTGGCGCCGAAGCGAATTGCTTTCCAACTAGCTCAAGGTGGAGCTCTAGTTATTTTGTGTTTTAATGGGCTTTAAAGTTTGTTTTTATTTTCTGTCGTACGTTGAGGGTGCTGATCGTTGAGGACACCGTGAGGTTGGGATGGAATCTGTGGTCTGGTCGTACGCATAGTTAGACAGAAGATGATAGCAGGGACCTGGTTGTGACTATGGTCTATCCACAGCTGATGACGTAGAAGACCTTGCCATCAAGAATTGAATCCACTTCAAGGTCGACGTGCGACTTCATTTAGATTTCACTTCAAAGCTCAAATCTATCGAAATTCCGATCCCCCGTCGAAACCTCCCCGCTGGCCACGATCTCCGATCAAGGATGCCTCTCCTTCAAGTGAAAGTTCCAGTCACTTCTCAAGGTAGAACTTTCCCCACTTACATCAGGTTCACCATACTCAGCGCAGAGAGTCGTTAATGCCATCGGCGGTTCGGTGAGAGGAGGTAGGGCGAGCAAGTAACTCATTTCCTACCACTACCACGCAGCAACAGGCTTGACGTCGTCGTGCCCACTCCACTTCCATGAGAAATAAACTTCGTAATCTCTCATTAATCCGATGATTAATTCTCTCACACTCTCTTTGTTGGGTCTTTGTTCGTTCAGCTGCGTCTCCTCCGTTGCGTCGCAAGTCGCAAGTGAAGAGCACAAAAGCGAGGACGAGACGTCGTCATCGTCGATGGCGGCGGCGAAAAAGAAGAGGCCCCGCAACGGCATTCCAAACCTTGTACAGGTGGAAAAATGATACCCTTTTGCTAATTTCTTCCGGCCGTAGGACTCTGCAGCCGTTCTCGGCTTCTTCGTGGCTGGTTGTTGGTGTTTTTCTTCGTCGGTTTTTTTTTCCGCTTCGCTTCTGAAGAAGATTACCTACCCAACGAGCGGAAATGAATGGAGTTGATGTGATGTGGAGCAGACTGCGGAGGGGTACCGATGCAGCCGCTTCTGTGGGCTGCGCTGTGAATGTACGGGTTATGACCATGGGACGCATTTGCATCATCAGTTGTAAGGCACTGGGAGGGAGGGAAGGGAGATGAGTTCAGTTTGATGTAGAATCTTGGGGTTTATGGAAATGTGAGTGACGTGATGATGAGGGAACTTGGGAAGTGACTGACAAATAGCTGCTTCGCATTTTATGATCTGCAGTGGCCTTGAGGTCTTGATGAGCGGATGATTGGAATAAGGGCGCCTTGAAGGTTGAAAATTACCATCCAATGCGAGGTTCCTCTCACAGGTGTTATGCAGAGTGAATCCAAAGTCCAGATTTTGAGGTTGCATGCTGCAAGAACCGCCCAAGAAAAATTTCCAAGATTTCGTAACGTGGGGGATAAGGGGGATTTTGCAAGTCAACTGCGCAGAAATGGAACACAGCGAAGGCCTCTTAATAGAAGTCCTTTGCCAACATCTGTCCTATTGATTCATAAACTTAAAAAATCCTTCAAAATTCACCCCACTCTGAGTAGCAATCCGTCTAACCCTTAAATCCCTGAGACTGCTCTTCAAATCACACCTTTTCGCCATCAGTCCATCAATCACCAATTCACACCCACCCGCAGCACGGAAGACACAAAAAAATTTTCGGTTCACTTGGCGTTTTGCAAATTCCAGGCAGAAAGTAGTGCACTCGCCCACTTGCATGTCAAGCTGTCGCGAAGAAGAACACTCGTGTTTTCCTTTCTAGCCGCAGAGAGCCCACTTCAGTGGCTCCAAAGCTCAAGTGTGTGTGTGTGTGAGTGTGTCTAGAACTTTATGGAGCGTGAAAGTGTTTATTGCCCGGACCATCGAATTGTAGGTATCTCCCCTCACTGCCTCCGCCGCGGCAAATGAATAATTCAGCAGATGTCTTCAACCTCTTCTGGCTGGGCGCGCTGGACTGTGCTCCTCCGCTGCCAAATTCTTATTAGCCACGATGACCGCATACTGTACAGTTATAGCAGAGAGCCATCACTGAATGAGTTTGATGGAGACAACGTTTTGCTGTTCGCTTCCACAGGCGCGCCGGCGGCGGCGGCGGGAGCTATGTCTGATAAATTGAACAAAATTTACCAGCGATTAGCTTCGTGCTTGCGGACCACCACACGGATCGAGGCTGTTCCCTGTGATCACTTTCGGATGTATCTATGGAACTGAATTATGTATGAAGTTGAATATTCAATTTTTCTGAGCTTCGTCTCCACTCTGTCCTATCGACGCGGCTGAGTTAAGTGATGGATTTATCACTCGCATGCAGCATCGTTTTGTATCTGTTTCACATTTCACCGTTCGGCTTCAGCATGCGAGAGAAAGCCTTCTTTAAGGTATTTCTTTGGGATGCGGACTTTGTTTTGGGGAATATCTAGGCCGTTATGCAGAATTGGGCAATTTATTGCAACGATCAAGTGATAAGTTTAGAGTGAGCCATTAAAATCTGTCCCGGAAATTGAGTTTCATTCAGTTTTCTAGTAGGGAATGTAGAACTTAAGGCTATAAACCGAAAAGAACTTTGTTGTGCTAAGTTAAAGATTTCAGTTCTAAGCCACACGGTAGTGAGAGCAATATACTCGTAGGTCTAAGCGTCGCCAGAAGATGTGTCAAATCTGGAGAAAGACGTCAAGCTCAAGATGCGATCTTAAATTCCTGGCACCTTGACGATAACTGTGAGCATCTTCTTCAATTGTCAATGACAGAGATTTTCTTTGTCAGAGGATAAGTGGAATTCTAGGACAAGACTTGACGGTGAACGACGATGTCTGGGATTTTAAAATTCTGCGACTATCTTACCTCCCATTCGTCTCTTCCACTACATCGAAGTGAGGCACTTGTCCTGTATCTTGTTTTTCTTGATTAAGGTGAGCAGGTCTTGGCGGCAGATCTCCATTGGAAATCCTCACTTGCATAGCAAACATAGATTGGCCGGCTTGGTACTATTTTCAAGCCCCCATGTGAACAGAGCAAATTTTTTGACTCCATCCTCAACCGACCAAACTCATTTACACCTGTGAATGTTCTTCTTCCTTTAATAGCACGACAGTCCGAGCCTCAACCAACATGACTATGACTCTCCAGCGGAGACGAGCTCTCGCCGCCTATTTCTAGTGGCACATTCTAAGTTGGTTGAGGTCCTTCGCCCCTTGTTTGCGTCATCTCAACGTAGGCTGTCCTCTGTTGAGTGAGGCAGTGGTATTTATATAATAAGGGCTTCCTCCACCGCTTTTAGTGACGTCCCAATTTTCGCTAATCAATCTTGTCCTTTTTAATGTACCAAAGGACTATGTTGACAGTTCAGGTAACTCGATCAAATTGGACGAAGCTAAAAAAGCAGTTAATCTTGGAAAACGTTGGAGCTTTGAGATTGGTCTTATGAGTTACTCAATAAGAGTTCGATCTTTCTCTTGGTCCTCCGAGCCGGATACCTGTGAAGGATCATAAACTGAAGTTACGAAAATTATGCAAATTTTGGGGACATCCTCTTAAGACCTTACCCTTGCTGATTTTTAATTTACATCAAATAGGTAGACTCACAGGCAGCAGGGCAGGGTTCCATTCTCGGACCGATCACCTCTTTCGAGTTGCCAGAGTACTAAGTGTCTATGAAAAGCTTCTTGAATCTCGCCGGACTGGACAAAAAGCTGTAGGTCCCCTCTACTCGTGGTAGAACACTTCCACGCACAATACGAGTAGTTGAGAAAGAAGCTAGACCCTGGTCCCTTGTGGGTCGTAGTGCCAATCGAATAATATCAAGCTGGGAGCTAGCTTAAACAAGAAGTCCTCAGCCAAAGTTTGAGGAAGATTTTGAAAAAGCCCTTCGGTCTTAATTCCATATCAGTCAAAATAAACTTAAACTGCATCTGAGGGGGAGTGCATCTAGTAGAAGATTTGATCCTGAAGTATGGACTTCCTCTGGGGATTTTGACTCGCTGATCTCCGTCCATCTGAGCTTTATATCGTCATTCCAAACTCCCATATGCGGCCCTCTTATAAGCCGGACCATGTTGTCTGGTGGAGTGTCTAATTGGATTTAGCCGTACCCGCACAATATTCTTTAGTCGGTCATTGTACGGGTACAAGGCGCTGTCTCTCTTTCTCTCTTCAGTTAGACAAAAGTGGGCATTTTCTTTCTTGGAGATGAAAAATCCTAGTTTTCAACGTCAAGTCCTTCACGATTTTTGAAGAAGATTGCGTAAGCAAAGCAGAGATTGACGGAAAGGAGAACTTAATTCCTCCAGGCTCTCGAGTGGGGCAGTTGACATCTTCCTTAAAGTCCAACTGCGCTTCAGATGAAGAGAGCATGGACAACACTGGTCCAGCCCTTAGAGCTTTGAACTCCTAACCAGTAGGACCACTAAATAGAGGACGCCCACGGACCTGATATCGCGCACAAATACAGAAGGACATCAAGCAACTTGAAGTACGAAATAGGAGGCAGCTGACTAAAGATCATGCCAGCTGGAGTGGCTTATTGGTTGAGAGCCAGGTCCATGCCGCTATTTGAAGAAGAAGATTATGACAAAAAGGAAGAGGAAGAAGAAGAAGAAAAGGAAGAATAAGAGGAAGAAGAACAAGAAGATGGAGATGAAGAAGGATAAGAAGAAAAAGACGAGGAAACTAAGACAAAGACGAAGAAGAAAGAGAAGAAAAAGAACTGAGCTTTAGATGGCTGGAATACAGAATTCGATTTCAAATCTAATTGGAACACACATTGTGACTTTTGAAGTGGATAACAAGCCGAAGCGAGCCCGTGCTTAAGCAACATTCAGGCACCGCTTGGAGTGCTCTAGTACCAAGTTTTTGAGAATCCACCTGATTTTGTTGTTGGTTGTTGAATTTTGGTCAAAATGCACTTAATTAGCTAAATCGAGAAAAGTTACGAGTGATGGTGTTAATGTACTCAATCGACGTGTTTTTGGAAATGGGCCGTTGAATAGGAAAAAACACAAAATGCTAAAAGCAGTCCATCGGTCACTAAGAGACACTAAACCCTTCTGTAACCTATTTTCACTTGTCACTGCAACCACGACTTAGTTAGTCCTTCGTTCCGACTATCATCAGAAGCCAGGTAAACGACCACACTCCTCTTCCAGTCACTTCAACAATTCACATTTTCGCATTAAAACCTCCAAGAAAAATCCCCAGCAATTCGGTTTCTTTTGATTACACGCAATAATGAGAATATAAACCCGAGAAGAGAGACTCTTGAACCCTGCCGCGGCCCCACCACAGTACAGCAATTAAACAAAACATCCAATTTGTAATCGCATCATTGTTCTCTTCATTTTTTTAGAACTTTACGTAATGAGGAATAAAACCATCTTCGCACAGCGGTGTGCCTTTGCCTCCCATTCCTATGGGTGGGGGGGCGGTTGGAGGTGGGTTTTGCAAACCCTTGCGGTGTTGAAGTTGTACATGAAAACGATACAATAACGAACCGCGATGTATCATCATCAGCCAGATACAGAAATGAAGAATGAAATTCGTAACAAAAAGCACTTCGATGCGAAATGATTGATGTTCGAGATAGGCTCGGGGGAGTTCACGGTCTGTGCGCTGTGCGCTATTTGCACTTCATGTTCGACATGCGGAAATTAGATGTATTCGTATTTTAGAGGGGCGATCGATATGGAGATAGATAAGTTTGATTAACTCGTTCCATTGTTCGGTGGGTTCAAGAACTTGTTCTTTCAGTGAATTGAGGATTCTCTGGAGAGTGGAGATATCGAAGGTTAAGTGGGCGGGATCGGCGAGAGAGAAACTTTTTCTTGGGACTGAGCTACTAGGCTTTTTTTTGTCTCTCTTGCGGACACTTCAGACATACATGATGGCCTCAAGGAAGGCAGTTGGCTTTCGCGGGGTTCTCCTCCATGCGATGGAGTGGAGGCTTCTTAGCCATCTGTGGGAGGATTCCCGAGTGATCAGTTTTGTTGCTGGAGTGGTGGTAGATCTTAGAAGGTGTCAAGTTGTTGCTGATGAGAGCGTTGGCTTGGGCATTTTGTTCTACTGTCTGGAGTGCTCAATGAGGGGCTTCAATGGGCGCTGATGTCTGAAGTGTCTTTTACTTCTACTTCGAAGTCAATGGTGTCGTCATGCGGACGCCGATCTTGTTGATTTCGTTGCAGGACGGGAGCTTAAAAAGTTGACTCATGCCAACCAAAAAATTCCAAAATTCGGTGGCAAATGTTCCCAAAAATGATCAAATTGGTCTAACAAACTTTTTATACATTCAAAATTAATTCTAATTCACAAATCCATCTGTAACCCCAAGGAGGGTCGGAAGGGGGCAGTGTGACCCCTTTACATTTTCCACTCTTTCGGCACCCTCCATGCATTTTTAAGTAAAAACTAAACGTCTGAGGGTTGTGGCTTTTATATTTTGGGCAACAAATGTAAATAAGAAAATCATTGCTATATAAATTACTTTGCCAACCTACTCTTTTTCAACTTTTAGCTGTTTTCATTCGATTTATCGACAAAATCTCCATCACATTGGCGAGATTTTATGTCTCAGTCATGAACTTCAAAAGAACTCTCAAAATTAAAAAAAAAATCCCGTCTCCCTTAAGTCCAAGTTGCTACCACCCCTTAATTTTCCACCCATTCATCCATCAAATCACATCCAAGGCACGTCTCACCGCCATTCGGGTATGTGACACGGTCCATAAAAGAAAAGTAACGCGCTCGTATCGTAAAAAGAGATTTCGACTTTATGACACATCCGCGCCATACATCGCAACGTTTTTCAATTTGTAACCACTTAGGCGCATTTATCTATCCACAAGTACACCCTGTCCAATCAATCACCACCCACTTCCAGGCAGCGCGATGGTGGTGGTGGTGGTTCAACTCACCCCGACAGGGGACTGGGTGGAGCAGCGCACCATTCCCGCCGACCCACATACGTGCGCAATCACATGCACAGGCCACTGTGTGCCTTATTTGACGCCGAGCAAGCGTGCTCCGCTTTGTCTAGACTCACCCAGTGATTCACACACAAAATAAGTGAGTGTGCTCCACTTCCACGCTTTCCACTGACTCACTCCTCAAACTGCTCGTGTTTTCTTAGAAATTCTCGGACGGGCACACGACGCGTGGTCGGCCCCGGAGTCCGAGTGAAATTAAATTGTCAAGGCCCACGCCAGCGGGCTGCGACAACAGCACCACCGCCGCGCACTGATTAATCGCCACCGCGGTCTGGTGTTGATTTTCGGGGGACAACTCCCACGGTTTGGGCAACTGATCATGGGTGTCCGCCGCTGAAGAGCTCCTCGGTAAATCTCTTCCGCGAGGTAATTGGTGACGCTGTGACGAGTGGGCTCAGACTTAATGGCCCAATTATTTATTAGCAGACGAAGCTTGAGATACTCCCCACATTCATTTCCCCCCTCACCGCCCTTCCCAGTGTTGTAACTAACCGTGTGTTTCTGTTCTTTGTTTCCTTTCCAGATCTTGATAAGCCCATAACCCCACAAATCATGAAAATGGACAGCCAGAGCATACCGCCGCTGATTGTGAACGATTACCTTGCGCTGAGCTCGCCACCAACATACTCCCGCCTGCCGCCCGACGGGCACGAGTTCCCGCCAAACTTCTCAGAGCCACTGATCATGCCGGCAGCGAACCTGATGAAGGCCACCCTGCTCACGTCGATGACCACCACGACCACAATGACGGGCGCCAACACCAGCAGCACCGTCTACACAGAGAAGCTGATCACACGAACACAAACTTCATCGACATCGTCCACGCCGTCATCGCCGGCTCAAGACGAGCCCAAGAAGATGATCAGCAATGGCACCGGCGACGACCAGCGACCACCCCTGCCAAAGTCAGTTCCTCCGCCAACAGTCCTCCGTAAGGTCTACCGCCAGGACCTGGTCATCAACGTGGACGACACCCGGCCCGAGAAGGAGAAGAAATTCATTCACATCGACGCTGTGCCAGCCAGCGCACCAGTCACCACAAAGTCCGTCTTCGAGACCCGCATCCAGAAGCCGCCATCCACCACACCACCCACACCAACAACCCCATCGCTGGACACGGTGGACTACAAGCGGCCTTTCAGCACCGGCCGCAAGGTCAGTGACTGGCGGAAAGACGAAAAATCCGAGAAGAGCGTCCGCGACAAGATAGCCATGTTCTCCAACGACGATCAAGAGCGCAGCCCGAGCGGCTCGAGCTTCACGCGGTCCTCAAAGCCACTCAATCTAAGCACAGAGAATCTGCTGGACTCCGGAAGCAGATGCAGTCAGCCTGCGCCACTCACGAAGCGCGCTATGAGCGTTGAGAACCTGAACGACGTCAGCCGAAACTACTCGCGCACCAGCGCGCACAATCTTTCCGACTCCATGTACTCCCTGAACACAATCAGCTCCGACTACAACCAGAACTATGCCTCGTTGCCGCGTCGCCACGCGCCGCACCTGGAACGGCGCATCAGCTTCTCCGGCCAGCCATATGCCCCTGACGAGGCCACCCGGAAGGCGGCCATCACCAACATCCTGGAGCAGCGGCGGCGCTCCATGTCCAAGCTGCGAGGCCTGGTCATCCCCGAAAGACCCCAGATCCCCATCTCCAACCTAGAACCCATCCTCGACCTTCCTGAAATCAAGAGTAGGGACAGTGAGAAGGTCAAACTGAACGGCTCCGACTTGTCTTCCCCCCACGCAGGTACCGCGCCAAAGCCAGCCAAGCGCACGGAGTTGGGAAGTCCCGCTCTGCGGCCCCTAACAGTGACCACCAGTACCAACGCGGCCAACATCGTGGCCAACAACAACTACAAGAGTATCTTCAACAGCGCCACCCCAAGGATGACAAACAACGTGCACGCACGCAAGGTTGAGAGTCCAGTCGTGCCTCCGGTTAAGCCCCCGCGCACTTCGCTGTCCATCAACAAGACGTCCCAGCCTGAGGAGAGCGACAGCGACTCCGTCTTCAGTTCGAAGGTATCCTCGCCGCCGATGTCTCCCTGTGTGCCAGTTGTACCAGAGAAATTCGCTCTCACACGCACCCTCAGCTCGGAGACCAACACGTCCATTGCCAGCTCGACTGCGTCCACCCTGACCTCCGGCTCAGGATCGCAGGCCAGTTGCAGTTCAGTGGGCAGCACCCCGAACGTGGATATGTCACGGCGCGTCCTCAAGTCCGGCTCTGGAGACTCCGCCACAAACCGCAAGAACATCCTTGCGTCGGCCAAGTGCCGCAGTGGACGCGATGACTCCTCAGCGCTGGTGCGCAACCGCCGCTACGAAGACGAGGACAGTACCGACGGTTACGACGACGACGAAGTCAGACGTGCACCAAAATCCAAGCCCCGCTCCTCACTGATCGTACCAAACAAGGCCATCCCAGCGTCAGCGCCCATTAACTACAAGCTGGTCTCGTCCAAGGACGAGAGCCTGGTCGACAAGGTCATCAACATGGTGGCCTACGTGGAAGTCACCTCCGACACAGACGACAGCAGCCGCAAGTCTGACTCGTCCCCGTCAAAGGTAAGCGCCATGTTCATCGACGAGGAGCGCAAGGCCAGCTTTAAGGCCGACCCCAACCAGAAGGCCACCACAAAGAAGAAGGTCACGCCAGCAGCGTCCTCCAGCCCAGTCGCCACGCCACCCACTGTCGTCACCAAGAAGTCCTCAGAGACTACTGAGCTCGCCAACTGGGTGAGAGTTGAGGCGGCCAAGGCCAAGGTGGAGATCGTCAAAAAGTCAGACATGGTCAGCACCACGTCGGCCCCTGAGACGCCCAAGTCCACAGCGCTTTCGTCACTTAAGAGCAAGAGCTCAACGGCGGAGATCCGCGAGAAGTTCGAGCAACGCACCCTCACCCAAACCGCAGCCCACTCGCCGCCGACGCCCACGTCGTCGACATTTGGCAAGTCCCCCTCGCCCAAAGAGAAGTCCAGCTACCACGAGCGGTTCTCATCCCTGGACTCCATCGCCTCTTCCTCGTCAGGCGTCTCGTCCAGCACGCAGAATTTCACCTCGTCCAACCAGGAGACGCCCACGGAGTTCGGCAGTTTCTCATCCCTTGGCAGCAATCAGAGCCTGATCACTGCACAAGACATCCAGCTGATCATCGAGGAGGCAGATCCGCCCCTCAAGACCCCCGAGGCCTTCATCGTAGTACTCCAGCGCGAGACCCCGGAGAGCAGCATCGGCATCACCCTCGCCGGCGGCTCCGACTACGAAGCCAAGGAGATCACTGTAAGTGCCCCGAGTGTGTCTGCAAACGCTTTAACTAATCAGCTCCCTTCCACCCCTAGATCCACAAGATCCTCACCAACACCCCAGCAGCCAAGGACGGCCGCCTGAAGAAGGGCGACCGCATCCTGGCCGTGAACGGAATGAGCATGCGCGGCCTCACTCATCGCGAGTCGATCTCTGTCCTTAAGGTAAGCATCACCACTCACCTCCCGGCCACCTGTTCTTGTGCTAATCCGCTCTCTGCTTGCAGACACCGCGCCCCGAAGTCGTCCTCGTCGTCACCCGCTCCGAATCAGTCATCGTCAAGCCTCTGTCCAAGAAGCGCTCCTCCCTTGGCTCCCTGTCCTCGCTCACAGAGAAACCCTCCGTGGACAGTGCGGAACTGGAGCGTAAGCGCAACTACCACAAGGCATCCAGGTCACTGGACCTCGACCTGGACATCGTCTCCAACGAGGATCCCAGTCCAAAGCAGAGCACGTCGACGAGTCCGCAGCCGATTGCTGTCAGTCCCGAGGTCACCACAACCAAGACTGTCTCGTCGACGTCGTCGCTAATTCGCACAAGACGGCAACACTCGCGCGGTGACGCATCAAAGCTGAGCACCAGTGAACTGCTGGAACGCGCTGCGGAAACGAGAAACATGCTGGCAGCTGAAATTCGTTCTCAAGGTGGGTTTTTTTGTTTTGACAACAAATGAAGTGTGCTCTCATGCGAAGAGAGAGAGAGAGATGAGGAGGACCTGAATCTCAACTTTGGCAATGACTGAAAAGTGCGGAATGCCTAAGAAGTTCTCTCCTGCAAGCTGAATGGTGGCGGAGTTTGTGAGATCCTCTAGAGCTACGTATGAGCTTTCAATTGAGTGATTGTTGGATGGAATATGGAAAGGATTTCAAGAGATATTGATGAAACTGAGCTGAGAAGAAGTGGAAGAAGATTTTTTCTGTTTCACTTGCCTGTTTCATTTGCCTGTTCAACGAAATGTGTGCTGAATGGCCAAAGTCTCATGCTGGCGTTAGAGGCCTTAGTTTTCTTTGCTTATAAAAACGTCTGTCACCGTTAGCTGAATAAAAAGTCCATTTTACAGAACTTAATTTTGGCTTCAAGATAAAACCTAGTTTCAGACCCATTCCCTTTACTGTCAAGTTCCTACCCCGATTCCCTGTTTCATTTTCCAGTCCCAGTCCCAGTCCCAGTCCCAGTCCCAGTCCCAGTCCCAGTCCCAGTCCCAGTCCCAGTCCCAGTCCCAGTCCCAGTCCCAGTCCCAGTCCCAGTCCCAGTCCCAGTCCCAGTCCCAGTCCCAGTCCCAGTCCCAGTCCCAGTCCCAGTCCCAGTCCCAGTCCCAGTCCCAGTCCCAGTCCCAGTCCCAGTCCCAGTCCCAGTCCCAGTCCCAGTCCCAGTCCCAGTCCCAGTCCCAGTCCCAGTCCCAGTCCCAGTCCCAGTCCCAGTCCCAGTCCCAGTCCCAGTCCCAGTCCCAGTCCCAGTCCCAGTCCCAGTCCCAGTCCCAGTCCCAGTCCCAGTCCCAGTCCCAGTCCCAGTCCCAGTCCCAGTCCCAGTCCCAGTCCCAGTCCCAGTCCCAGTCCCAGTCCCAGTCCCAGTCCCAGTCCCAGTCCCAGTCCCAGTCCCAGTCCCAGTCCCAGTCCCAGTCCCAGTCCCAGTCCCAGTCCCAGTCCCAGTCCCAGTCCCAGTCCCAGTCCCAGTCCCAGTCCCAGTCCCAGTCCCAGTCCCAGTCCCAGTCCCAGGCCCAGTCTAAGTCCTGGTCCAACTCCCACTGTCAGTTCCAGTTCAAGTACCAGTCTCTATCTCTGTGCATATCCCACGTGCAGGAAGTTCACAATTACAGTGCATCATGAGATCCAGTTCCATCGCCTCCTAGTCACGAAAATTTCCACCACATCTAACCAATGCTCTTCATTTTCTTCCTCTTTCCAGAAGAGAACGCAGCAACAACCACCGGTGCTAGGACAGTTGAAATCGTCAAGGACAGTTGCGGCCTCGGCTTCTCAATCGAGGGCGGCTTCGACTCCCCCCTGGGCAATCGCCCCCTAATCGTGAAAAAAGTCTTCATGGGTAAGTTTTGTCACATCATTCCCACCACCACTTGACCACTTCACAATTATTTTCAGGCGGTGCTGCGCAAAAGTCCGGCATGGTGAAGAACGGTGACGAGATCCTCTTCATCAACGGTGCCTCCACGGCGAAGATGACCCGCGTCGACGCCTGGAACTACATGAAGCAGCTCCCCATGGGACCAGTCAAGATTGTCTTAAATTAATTCTACGCCTTCAACAAATATTTTACTGTTAGTTAGCTTAACCGTTATATTTTTTTTCACGCCCCTGTGCGGCGTCTTACTAACCCCATTGTAATGCTAATCTGATGTCTAGTTCGTAAGTGTTCTTGTTTCCTTAGACGTGTGCGTGTGGCACACAACCCCAAAACCTCTTGCCATTAGGTGTCCTTGCGAGGCAGCCCCGATGGCTGGATGCGCGTTTGTATTTTGTATTTTGGCCCTAAGCGTGACCGGTTGCGAAAATTTTGTTGAATATTTATTGGCTTTCGTGCAATTTTGTCAAAATTTTGAATTTGTTTGTAATTTTTTTTTTTCTTGTCGCATAATTTATTATTTATTGTTATCGCCTGCCGCGGACCCGCTGCAGCGGCGGTCGGGCGGCGGGGACTATTGTAAAATATTCATTTGGCTTTTCATCAGAAAACTGTTAATTTTTTTTCCTATTTTTATTTTGTTTTTAGTTTTATTTGTTTTTTTTGAAGGGAAAACAAAACAAGAAAAAAATAAGTGAATTGCAATCTTAGGGTAGGGTAGAGAAGGCGAATGTGAAGTTGTCTCAATATTTTAATGCTTGTCCCCCAAACCCCCCCCTTGCACTGGGCGGGAGAAGCGAAAAAGGAATTCTGTTCGGGTTTGTCGGATCGGAAGGCGATAAAAAGAGTTGTACTTATTTTTGAGGAGTGGCAAACCCTGAACAAAATGCCCTTTTTTGTTGGTGGAGAAGAGGAAAACGTGAATTTATGCTTAGATTTGGTTGATTTACCGTTTTATTTGTTTAGTTTTTCTTTTTCTTTTTTTGATTTTGTCGTGCTCGTGCTGGCGCCATAAGATGAATATTGTAATCACAAAATTATCGAGAGTTAATGTAAAATTTGTATTTGTGTATGCATTTTGTACTATGAAGTATATTTTTAATAAAGATATAATCGATACTACTGTAGACATGTTAAATTTTTGGGTGTTTTTTTAATTTTTGGTTGATCATCTTAGGCTTCGGCTAGGATTTTGTTTAGTCACCGCAGACAGAATGTCCAAAATGTTCAAAAACACGAGAACGAAAAATTTCAAAAGGCTCAAATCGTGAAATTTTAAAACGGGTCAAGCCCTTGAAAGGAGAATGCCCCTAATCCGTGTCCTACAACGAGCCTAAGAAGGGGAATTTTGGTTAGTTGGATGCCTACTCTCGGCATACTTATTGCACGGAGAACATCTTGAACACCGTATGGAACATCTTGGGATTTTCTGATGGACAGATTTTTGGGAATTAATGGTTTTTAATTGGAGATATGGTTTAAATTGTCAAATTTTTTTAGAAAAAATATTAAAGTCAAAATTTGTATTTTAAAAAAGTTTAAGTCCAAAAATGAGAATCTTTAACCTTGCTCTAAGTTTCTCTCTTTAAAGAACGTTTGAATTCTTGGCGATAGAAAGGTTTCTGCGATATTTGTTCGGTTTCGGAACACATTTGGTTGACAATGTGAAGTCAGACTGCGGAGTAACAGCTTCTATGTGGAAAAAATATCAGGGACGGTGGACGGGGAAGAATTTTGAATGCACACAGTAGCTGCTTTTGCACTGTTTCATGTGAGGAATGAAGTCTCGGGTTGTTGTGCGAGGGGATCGGACAACATTTTTTTGCTTTTCAGCCAGTTTTGTGTGCTTTTCGCCAATTTGACAGCATTTATCGATCGTGGAGTGGTCCGTTCAATGTCCTGGTGGACTGCCGTCATCACCTTTTTGGGGGGAAAAAAAATGTTGAGGGTGTGCTTCTGTTTCATTGATTTCCAGGCACCATCCAGATCTTTTTTGTTTTTCGTACAAAGTCTACTTCTTATCACTGTACAGAAACGGTTCACTTCGATGCCTTAGACTCAGTCCAGGCTTTCTGAACGGCGTGGTTCTTGGGTCTTATTCAATTCATAAGGTACCCACTTGTCTACTCTCTGTTTCTCCTTTTCGTATTTGAGTCGAAATCATCACACAAAAAGTCCCGGGACATATAGGGGGCGCCAATAACAAAAAAATTAACTAAAAATGGATAATTTCTGTTAGCGGCGGCCCCTATATGTGCCGGCACTTATTGAGTAATCTGTTGTGTCCTTAGGGATACTCACATCTTGTATGCAGTGGGTTGGATCTGCATTTATCATTTCTCGTCAGATGACATCGTCAATTACCGACTTCCATTTCCCAATATAATCGACTTCGAATCTTAGCCCTCTTGAACAGAACTTACCAAATCAACATCGAATGCTAAATTCATTCACCAACATTATCCTGAAATTCTCAATTTGTTCTTTTGGCCACCAGAAATGCATGTTGTCCCAGTTTGAACTCGTAAAGGAAGAGATTCCATTCCAACTGCCGCAAAGCCGAATCGAAGAAGGCTCGTCCCATAGTCACACTCAAGTCACGGCGCAAACAAGATTCCCGAAGAACTTGCTAGGCAAGAATCAAAAGTGGCATTCATTCCGAATAAACCTTGGGACTGCCTGCATCCTTGGTTAGGGTTTACTTCGACGATTGGGTCTCTCGACGGAATTCGAAGATGGCATGACACTCTAGGATAGAGGCTGGCTCTTGGCCATGCATGCTCCCAAACTACACCAAGATATCCGGGGTTTTATAGTTTATGTAGATAGGAATGAATGCAGACGACCTGTTGGCGCACAAGCGGGACACTTCAACTTCGCTTAGCACATAAACGCGTTTGCTGGCATAAAAGCGGAGGAGTCTGGTGGTTCATGAGGGCAAAACGAAGTACATGCTGTCATCAAGGAGGGACACGCAACACGTCTCGGACAAACCGTCACGCTGGGCAGCAGAAACTTCGAGGTAGTCAAGGACTTGGTCTCCCTCGGCTCAGTGAGAAATAGGGAAAACAACATCAGTAATGAAATCAAACACAGAATCACCCTTGCCAATAGCAGCTTCTTTGAGACCAAGAGGTAGGCGGGTAATAGAGCGTAAGCTGGCCTTGAAAAACATCATCACAGAACTCCTTCATGGCGCGGAAAATTGGACGTTACTTAAAGCCGATGAGGAAGCTTTTAGTCTTGTCGAGAGAAAAGTTCTGCGTGCGATTTTTGGTCCTGTTTGCGTTGATGGCGTCTGGAGGAGAAGTCTCACCAAATAACTTTATAGGCTTTACGGGGACATGCGCCTGGTCAAGCTTCATCGGATGCAACGCTTGTGATGGCTAGGCCTGTAGAGTGTATGGACACCACTGCTTCGGCCCGAAAAGTTTCCTTATTCGAGCCATTGGAAAAATGCAAGAGTGGATGGCCTAGGTTTAGTTGGCGCACAAAGGTGGAGGAGAACCCCAACCAACTTGGAGTGCGCAGCTGGCAAAAGATCGTGCTAGCTGGAGAGGCATGTAGATTAAGACCCAGGGCCATCCCCGACTGTAGCGCCATGGAAAGAAGAAGAATAATTATCTTTTTAAAATGCACCCACCTACCTCCTGCCACCCACCTCCTGCCACGCACCTCCTACCACCCACCTCCTGCCACCCACCTCCTGCCACCCATCTCCTGCCACACCTACACACCGACGTCGTATTCCTTTCAAAAACAACTCATACAAGTCCTTCATGCATCGAAATATGTAAAACCTAGTCCCAATCGTCATGAGTTCTACTATCACTCCTTCGCACACTGTTACCTCGAATTCCAATCCCACCGAATCGCATTTTTAAACAATCCCCCTTCAACCTTAACACAATGTATTCCCTGCAACAATGTTGCAGCAACATTCCTCAGTCAGTTCTCAACAACAACACACGCACCTATGAGTATGCAATCAAAACCAGCGCACATACTCCCCAAGGCTTATGCACCCCACCAGCACACCTTACAGCTGTGAGCTCACCAGCACCTGAAGTGTTACATACCCCTAGGAGCGTCGAATGAAATTGTAAACTCACCGCTCCATCGGATGTCCGGGTGTCACAACAAACAAAGGCTCCGCCCGTTGTATCAATTTCGCAGAACAGCGGAACGCGTTCCCCTAATGAATGCCCGTGCATCCATCAGGCGAAGCTCCGCTGCTCGTCCACCATTCAGATTCCAATCGCGCATCGATACACCTCCTTTGTGTGCACTGTACTTTCATTTCCTTTCGCCTTGCAACCACTCAGACCGCCCCACCCCCTCCCGGGGATAGCGTTCCATTTCATTTCGATTTTATTAGCCTAAAAGCAGGGAGAGTTAATTTGCTGCCCATTCACTGCACACCCCCAGTTCGGTGACGATTTCCATTTCGGTCCCAGGAGCGGAGAAAATTGAAAATGCACAAATGCGCACACATTTGCCACACACGGATGGATGGTCGGATCCTGGAACACACGTACACAGACGAACAAAAAAGCGACACAACTTCCGAAATGTGAAGAGTTATTGAAACGATTTCAACAGAACTCTGATTCGGGAACATCGACCGAACTTAACTGATTGAAAGTTTCGTCGGAAGGGGATGGTGTGGTGTGGGGTGGAATTCGATTCGGTTCGTGGGGGTAGTTCGATGAGATGGATCTCTTCATGAGAGACTCGTTTTTTTTTTCATCTTCGACCACTGATTGGATACTTCATTTGAGTGAATTCATCAGCTCGGTCGTTGAACTTTGGTGTGGAGGCATGAGGAGGGGGGGGGGGGGTTCTCTCTGTTCTGTCCCTAATTGGTTGACATTTGACACAGTTCTTAAATTGAAAAGGATTCTCTGAGCAGTGTTTTGGAGTGGGTAGGACTTTGAATTGTGAAAGGGAATAGATCCTGAGGAACTTAGCAGATTTTGTGAGGGTGTGTTGAAAAGAGTTTTTCGAAAATACTGAAAAATGTATCATATCTCGAGGAAGACAGCACTTCCCATCTTTCGGGGAGAGTACAGAGTCAACAGATGTAGTGTCAGCTCTACCTGCTTGATAGAAATGGCCAACAAATGCTTGAAAAACTGCGAGAACAACGATTTGTTCCGAAAATCATTGCAATATGTCGAAAACGGTGCATTTGGTGTGAACGCAACTTTCGGTGATTTAATCCGGAAAAATCAGAAGAAGATTTAAGAGTCAGGAATACACAGTTAAGTCCTACTACACTACTCACGATATGGCATCAGAACTGAAGTGGAATGTGTTTTTGAAAAAATCCCCGTATCTCAAAAACTTCACGTGTCGAATTTTTATTGGAATTTGGAATTTGGAATTCTGACCAGAAATGGAAAGCTGACTCTTAACCCTATACAAGTCTCGTACCAGGATACAAAACAGTTAATGAGTCCCTTCGCCCATTAGTTACCCAAGTCCAGGCCACAAATGTCTCCCAACTTCCAAAGTTTCTCCCTAGCCACCGACAAACTTCCTTAAAAGTTGCCAACTCCCATCGGACCCATTAATCCTTGGCAACTGCATGTTGCAGCTTCCACTCGCTTATCTCAAGCATCCTCCGAATAGCTGTCCGCAGCACGGTTCGATGAATAGACGCCTCCTTCCGTGCCGTCCACCGCTCATTAATCTTCCTTCCGCCAAGTTCCCAGTTGTATCGGCCACCGACAACTAGAGCGTCCTCTTTGCCAGATAATTAAATATCCTGCACTTCATTGACAGTATCCATCCGATAAGCCGTTAAGTACTTGTAAGATATCCCATCCCCCCTTCCCCCACTTCCCCTCCCTCTCATCATTTCATTGAACTTCCACTCAGAACTAAAGTGTCCCCTCAGCCAATCAAAGTCCTGACAAGGATCAACTTTTATAATTACTCGATAATGACGTCGCAAAGGGGAAAGGAAGTCCCATCCGCCCCCAGCGCCTTCCACCGCCTGGAAACCCCGGTCGGAGTGCAACAAAAACTTGTCCGTCCCCAGCGTCGGCGTTAATGTTGCGCAAAGAACAGAAAGAAAAAACCGTTAAAAGGGATTTCTCAAGCCCCACACCGTGGGCCCCCAGAAGACAATGGGCGAAATGGCGAATGGATTCCGAAGCCCCAGCTACACGAACTGCACCGCAAAGTGGTTGTCGGCAAGTAAAAAGGAAAAGGTTCGCTTTATTGTGCGGTCTCTGCTCTGGAACGGGCCTGGCCGGGGGGGGGGGGGGAGGGGGATAAGTTATTGGCTCCGCTGGAGTTTGGTCCTTGCGGGTGCGGGGATGTCGTCCGCATCCAAGCGCATCCCGAGAGTAATTAATTTAAAAAGTGGAAACACAATGCAAACAGCGGTGACCTTTAGTCGGGTTAAATGGAAACGGATGTCGTGCAGATGCAAGCCCTGAGGGGGGAGGAGGAAAACGATGTGAGAGGGAGGTCAGTGGAGGGAAAGGGGGCTTAATTGAAAATTCATAGTTGGCTGTGGTTCATTATTGTGCAATCAATTAGGGCTGAATTTAGAGGGGCATGCTGGACTGGAGAGCTTTGTGAGGCGTGGAGGGATTTTCGGGCGATTAGCAAACACAAATGGACCTTTTGGTGGTTTAAAGGCTCATCCAGTTGTGGTTTTTGTACTCATTTTGGTGGCATTTATTATGCTTCGCATTATGCGCAGCAACTGTGTGGCCCATGTGCAATGGGCGTGGATTTCATGAGGTCAGTAGGAGATGTGTTTGAAGCCGAAAGAGAACAAATCCTTTAAGACAGGCTTAAAGGCTTAGTGTTGGACTTTGAATATCCTTGGTCCTTGTTGTAATTTCTTGTACACTCCAATGGTGGTTCGATACTGGATTAAAACTTTGCCTTGGCTTGGGTGTAAGCTTAAGGCTTAAGCGTGGATTGAGTTAAATTTTTGCTTTGTTTTCCGTCCAACGGTGGACTGAAGCTTCAGTCCATTCCTTAGTCTGGCTCACTATCAATCCCAGCGTTCAACACCGCCTTGATCTGAACACAGTTTAAAACTTGATTTTGGACTTTGTCCTAATTCTAAGTCCTCTGTCGTCGTCTCTGATTGTCTGTCTCCTATTTGTGCTATAACCTTGACTTCAGCTTTTGTTCCGGCTTGTGGTCCAACTGAAGATTAAAACGTAACTTTGGACTCCTTCCCTGGGTTAGTGGAGTAAAGCCTCCACTTTTTTTTTTTTAAAAAGTCCCAAGAGCTTGACTCTGTCTCACATTGCAATTCTGAGTTTAAATCTTACTCTGGCAAAGTCTGGATCTAAATCGTGTTATGACTCTGACTTTACTTTGATTTGTGGTCAGTCGCCAGTTTAAGGTATCACTCTGGTCGTGCTTGTCTTCTTTGGGTTATAGTATAATGGCGGCTTTATGCCTGAGCCCAGTTTAAGGTTTGACTTCAATTCGTGCTCTTAGTAGGATGTTAAACAGTTCCACATTTGTCATCAAGTTGCAGCTAAGTGCGTGACTTTCGAATTTGTTCTATTTTGGGCTTTACACAGGACTACCAGTCAGTCAGATTACCATCAGCTCAATCAAGATTAAAGTCTTCAAACCGGTCTTGAATTCTGGACTGAGAACAAACTTTGGCCGAATAGTTGACTTAGAACTTCATCCCACTTACAGTTCTTCACCAGATGGTGTTTTACAGACTCAATCAAGTTTGAAGTCGGCTTTGAAACTTGGAGTTAAGATCTTCATCAGGTTTGAGACGAACGTGGGCTTGAAAACTGTCCTATCTTTAAGGATATCTTGTAAGCCTTTCAAGGCCAACTCATATATCGATTCCAATTCCCACTCATTGGTGACTGTCATTCATCAATTTCGAATTGCGGCTCCAACTCGTTTCCCGATCTTTGCCAGTCGGCATGACTTAAGCTTTCTTTCTTTTCTTCTCTGTTCTCTCTCTCTGTTCTCTGTTCCTTCTCTGTTTTCATCTTCAAAAGTCAAAACTGTGAGACCATGCCTTAGTTCGTGGCACAGACTTAAGCTTGATCTGATTTTGACTCTACTTGTATGTTATGCTCAGTCTGTCTACGTATAGCCCTAACTTCAGCTTCAGCCGGCTTTCTTCGCATTGACATAAGCCTTACCTTTGGCTCCATTTTCTTTCCTTTCCAGCGATTCCAAGCTTATTGTCATGACACATAATCTTGCCCTAGCTCGGAAGTTCTGTCTGCTCTTTTTTACTTTTGCCCCTAGTTTGAACTTTACTTATATTTCGAAGGTTGTCTTCAGATCTGAGGCTGGCTTTGGTTAAACATATCCTTAGCTCTGATTCTGACTCTAACTATGCCTCGACATCTGATCTTGACAAATTCCGCCTCTAGCTCCCCTGAGCACATTGGTATTTAACTTTAGTCTGAAGCGTGTCTTTAATTTTTGCCATGCATCTAACTCTAATATGGGCTCTGTTTCTACCTCTGGTCGTGGCTTCACGCTCTTCTTCAATTTTTACATTAATTCTTTACACTCGTCCAACTAAACTTGGCTTTAATTCTGACATAAAGTCCTATTCCGCTTCTGGCATTGGACATGTCCTTGTTACTGGCTCTGACTCCGAAACTGGCTCTGGCTCGAGTTAGAGATCTCGTACTGGCTCTGACTCTGACATTGGCTCTGGCTCTGGCTCTGGTACCGTCTGTGGCTCTGGTCCTGCTGTGCCTATGATTCTGGTTGGTGCTGACACTGGTACTAGCTCTGAATCGAGTACTGGCTCTGGCTCTGGTCCTGCTCTGCCTGTTGTTCTGGCTCTGGTCCTGATACTGGCTCTGACTCGAAAAACTGCTCTGGCTTTAGTACTTTGCATTACCTCGGGTTCTGGTCCTGCTCTTGTTGTGGTTCTGTTTGGATCTAACTCTGGTACTGGCTCTGAGTCGAGTACTGGCTGTGACTCTAAAACTGGCTTCAACCTTGGTACTGGCTCTTATGCTTGTACTGTGTCTGACCATGGTTCTGATTTAAACTGCTCTGGTATTGATCACATTTACTCTGGAACTCTGGTACTGTCTGTGACTCTGATATTTGTTGTGGTTCGTGTACTGCTCCACTTCTGGCTCTTGCTCATATTTTTAAAAATTCCTCCATTCTCTATTCTCGTTCCATTCCTTAGACTATCTTCAACCCTGGCACCGATCTTTGCCCTGGCTCTGATTTTGTTTCTAGCTCTGGCTTTGGTTTGTGGTCACGGATCTGTTTTCCCTTTCTAAACACCATATCCTTGAAACTGTCTTCGAGAATCTTTACACGATTGAGTCACTTATAGAGTGGATCCGAGAAAGCTCTCACTCCTTAACCTCAACGAAAATGCAGTCCAACACTGCTCCCACTGGGGTCGTGCATTGTTGAGAAGAAGAAACCGTCAAGATCAAACGTAGATTTCCGGTTTGGAAGTGTTTAGCCATCCTTTCGCGACGCAGCACCCCCCTGGCCAAGGCAATAAATCATTTAATGTTGCAGTTGCACGGGTTAAACCGGTCCAATTAGAGACGGACACGAGCAGCCGCATCTTTTATTGACTTCCACCGACAGTGCAGCGCGGTGGCTGCACTGAGCACCACGCTCCTGCCATGATGCATCATAACACTCGCGGATAATTGCGCGGTAGCATTTCAAATGGGCGAAAGTAATTATCTGCGAATTTCTCATCTCAACGCCGGCCGGCCCTCACCCCGGCCCTAGCAGCAATTATGCGGAGCGCAGTGAAACCAGATTCACTGCCAAGGCGAGTGGAAAATTGACTTATCCCCCCACGCCCCGCTCCGCCATCATCCACCAGCAACCCGTCAGATACTTGAACCAATTGTCACCATCACGCACAAATTCCTCCGGCGGCGGTGGGGTGAAACGATTGCAAAATTGATCTTGAAATGCGAAACGGGATGGATTGCGAAGGGATTCGGCTCCTTGATGTTTATTTACATATCCGTTCCATAAAATTCCCTTTCACCCCATAAAGCTGTGAGGGTGGATGAGGGATGGTCGGGCTTCCTTTTTTTTCGACGGTTTCTGATGTCCGTCGGCTGGCGTCTTCCATTTCAGGGGGCGATTGGAATCTGTTTGAGTTAAAAATTTTATGGGCTCCATTGGAGTGTACGCAGGGGGACGGGGGTTTATTTGATGTGCGACATCAATTGCGAGGAGAGACACTTTGATGGCTCCATTGACTTTGCGAGAGCCTTTCAAAGGGGCTGCAGACTGACAGATTTGTCGATGGATTCGTTGAGGGTGGGGAGATTACGTCATGCCCACTGTCATTGAACTCAGCTCTCCGCCCCACACCATATGCGTGCGACCAGACACCGATCATCAGCCCACCGGACCGCCACATCATCTGCATACCAAATGAGTCGCCTCACATCCTAGAGACACACGGCCGCGACGGGGATAATTAAAATTCAATCAATATTGCATCAACTCAGCGCGCAAGCAAACACAGAAACGTTTCACTTTCACAGAGAGTGCCGCCGTCGCTCGCCCGCCGCCGTGAAAAAGCCATCAATCCGTCGCTGAACTCTCCTCCGAATGGGCAAACATTACAAAATTACCCTTGATTCGACAGATCATCATCTGCGTGCGATAAAAGGCACCGCGCCGCTGCCGTGGTCGTCGTCTCTATGGCAGCATATTAAGCAGCATTTATCAATCGCGTGCCTGTTAACTATCAAGTCCGTCGTCGTCGTCGGAGGCGGCAGGCGGGTACCCTATCGCGTCTCCGGTTGGATTTTGTTTTGGTTCAGAGGGAGAGTGAGAGAGAGAGAGAGGGGGAGGAGCACTCAAGTGTTTGCTTAACGATGCGCTGCGATAAGCCACTCCGCACATAAAAGACTAATCGCCGCCGCTGCGCCGAGTGCGTGGGTTGCCTGCCGGAGAGGAGAGCCCCTCTGTTTGCACACCCCATGTTTACATGGGAATTGAGTTGAGGCTCCCCCGCACCGCGACAGCGCGTCAAAGTATTTAAATTAAGTCGAATGTGTGAAGTAATGTAAAAATTTCAGGTGAAGTTCGTCACTCAGGCGGTGCAGGCGGACGTGCGTGTCGGGCGCTTTCGCTTTCTCTAAAACCCACTACAGCTCCCCGGCAATGGGTTCTATTTCCGTGGCTCTAATCAGGATATCCATTCAATTAACATTTGTCGTTCAGTGGATGGCTGATGGAGGAAATTCCTTTTGGGGCGCGTGCCTTGTTATGAGGGCGGTTACGTAAGCAGCATTTAGTCGGAGCCAGCTGAGGCGAATGCGGTGCGTTGGGGGCGGGGTAGGAAGGTATCAAACCAGGAAATGGAACAAGGCCACGTTCTAACAGCTGGAGTTTAATGGGGGTGTAGGCTTTTATGAATCCGGTTTTTGTGATGATTGTTGGGAGGGTGGTGGAGGGGGTGGGTGACGTAATGTGTGTTAAGGGGTGAGATGGTTTGTCCTTGAGGAGGAAGTACTTGCTTGAGAAATTTTAACACGGAGGAGGTCTAGGTTCCTCGGTGGTGGGGGAGTTTTCATTGAAGCTCATTTTTTGCTGGTTGTTGTGGATGACGTCGGCTTGAAGGGGTTGAGCAGGAGCCTGAAAGAAAATGACAAATTTAGGGTGACTTGAGCAAATCCCCAATGACTGTGTTCATATAGACTTGGTTGTGTTACAACAGTTCTGAGGATGACGTCTAAGTTAGAAGTTGAAAGCAATCCATCTTGAGGTTTGATTTTCGATAGACTTTCTTTGACAGATCACGCGTGATTCCTTTCAAACAGCTTTCTAATTTTTGCTCAGCATCGTTTGGCAAGTCTGCATTTTGTGATTTTTGTAGGAACGCATTGGAGCTAAACTGAAAGTGTCACCATTCGCACAATCTATAGTGACGGCCGACAGCCACAAAAGGTTCCATTTACCACTTTACAATCCATTCTCCCCACGTCCCAAAGTCTCATCCCCACGACAAAGAACGCCAACTCCACAAATGATGAGAGTTACATCCTTCTACAGAGGATGTCGTGTCTTTTTCTAATCTTGCCGCAAACATAATCCCAGCATCATCCCGCACAATCCTTATTCATTCGTCACCCTCACCAAGCACACAGCTCCTGTCACACAATCCCCTTGAATGCAAACAAAGTCATTAACACATTCGAACACCCACCAAGTGTATCACTCTCAAAAGCGTCTCACCGCAACTGCTCCACTTTCCCATCCCCCTGCCCGCATCTCCACTCCGCCCCCTTTCACTCAACTTTAATTGAAAGGATTCACAAACTTGAGCGGAACTCTTGCGTCGCCAAAAGAACAAACAGCCAAACTACGAAACAACCAAAAAGCAGTTTCAAGTAACGAACTGCATTCGAAAGTAGTTCCGAGACAATGCCGCCCGACTGCAGCCAATTTTAATTAAACTCAGATGCTGACTGTGTGGGCGGTGAGGCAGGGGGGGGGGTGGTAGCGGGCGCAACCCACACAAAGGATGCATAAAGCCGCACCGCAACCCCTGACGACGACGACAAACAATGCAATCAAAAAAAAAACTTTTCCGCAGAGTTTCCCCTTCTTTGTCTTTGGAGGAGTTTTTCGCGTTCCTTGTTCCTTGGCTTCCTTGAATTTGGTTTTTCTGTTTTTTTCTTCTCTCTTGATGAGATTTGATTCTCGGGAGGATTTGTCGCGTTGCATATCGTAGCCGTGTCCTTCCATCCGCCCACTTGCACTCAACTCCAAGTCGCCAGCACTGTCACTCTCAATTATCCATCAGCCACCACTGCGGGCACGCGCCTTGCTATGTAAACAATTGCCAGTCTCAATCATCCGCGCAGATCTTTCACTCGCAGGAGTTGGCTCTCTTCCAGTGGATGCATGCCGCCGCCAGCTCACTGATACAGCCTTCAATTGGGAAATTTATCGCACCAGATCCTGACATTTCACGAGAACATTAATCATCGCTCTAGGTGCCTGGCTTCCGCATGAGACGCGCCGGTTTCGCCGGCTCCCCAGCCAGCCGCGGCGACTCGAGCAGGCAATAAAAATGTCAGAATCACCCCGAGGATGTCGCGCGGGTTAATTAAATGATCGTTCTGGAAATTGAGTTGATTTATGAATCCTTCAGTGGTGCGACTGCGGCTCCGTTCTGCTCAAAATGTTGCAGATTGCCTGTAAACAGCCGCTGCTGTGGTGGGGGGAGTTGATGTTCTCTGATGGCACAACATTGTGGTTTGCTTATCCTAGCGGTGAAATCATTATTCCGCTTGTTGGGCAGACCACGCGACGCAGACCTAGAAGCGACTCTGGAGTGGACGGCTTGTGCGTTGCGAATGTTGCCGCTGTTGAAAGGAACACGCTGCGTTCTCTTGTGGGTCTTGTGAGGAGGTGAAGGGAGGAACAATCTCTCAGACTGACCGCTTCCTAAACCGATACCAGTATGAATGAAGAAATCACCAGACGCGGACACCATTTGTTACAAACGTCAACAAATCGTAGACCCTCCAAACGTTGGGCACATCAGGTACCAGCTGCCAACCATGGCCAACCCAAACCAGCACCCCACTTGATGACCGCAGTTCGCCTAGTTGCACCACTTAATGGCAATCAAACTGGACCGCATCCATTACGTTGTGTTACGCACGACCATAAACACCAGAGGATGCCCAATCATTGGACCGTCTTCTGCAACAACAAACCATAACGGTCGCCGCCAGGTTGCAGCGACTCGTTCGCAAATTCCTTCCAGCCAGCGGGACACCGGCCAAGTACCAGTGCAGCGTTTCCACCTTCCACACAAGCCACCACCACACCAATTGGGACCATAACGAGACCGCTCTCGCACGAAATTGCACATAACTTGTCGGCGAGCGATCAAGTCCGGCCAGAGACCGCGCCACTATCCAACGGCAATACACGCAATAATTCTCTGACCGGAATGGAGGCCGCTGCGAGGCGCGCAGCCGAACATTTGATGCAATGGAGGCAAACGGCCGCACCACCGCATAAATGGCATAAGTAGTGCGATGGCGGCCTAATGAACGTTTTGCCGATCGCGAGGCTATGGGCCGGTTCGGCGATTGTGGGGGCGCTCCTTGCTGTGAACGCGGTAGCGTGAGGCGCGGACATATGTTATGTGCCCATGACCTGGACAGTTGATTGCCAGCGAGTGGGGTGGCTGAGACGCGCTCTGAAAAGCTGATCAGCGCCTAAGAGACCAATTAGAGGGGAAATATTAATTTACAGCGAATCGGTTGCGGAAAACGCGGAAGTGACTTCGAAGACATGACAGGAGCCGGTGTGTTGTTGTGACAGCCTATAAGGGGGCGCGTGAGTAATGGTATTCGAAAGAGAAGTTCATGACTTGAGGGGAACATCTGGTCAAAATACGGACTGGCGTGAGTGGGTGGTGGGCAGGAGAGAGCTGAGGATAAGCACGTCAAAATGTGGAAAAGGTTAGGGAAGGACATTCTGAGGGGTGAGACTGTTTTAGAAAATGTGGCTTTTTTGGTTGACTTCATAGTCCGTGTCGTCGTAGGTGACACCCCAATTGAATTCCTCAAGACCTTGTTGATGTCTGCGGCCTGTGCCATTTCATGCAACCCGTCCATGAGGTTGAAGGAAATGGTCTTAAGGACTAGAATCGCTTCTGAATTGCAAATCGGCTCTTCGCAAATACCCCTTAAGGAAGAAAAAGTGTCCAAAGTGGTTAAATCGAAGCTCCGAGGCGGCCATTTGACATCACTACGAAGGCTGATGACTTGGGAATTTGGTGTGCAAAAGATTGATTGTAGCACGGGCTGTGTGGAATGGGCTGTATGGCATGGGCTGCGTGGCATGGGCTGTGTGACATGGGCTGTGTGCCATGGGCTCTGTGGCATGGGCTGTGTGGCATGGGCGCTATCGTGCATGAGCCAGAGGTCGTCCACCTCAATCTCTTCAATTGCAGTGGACAAACACTCTGTAAGCATGGCTCTCTAGTGATCACCGTTCACCGACACATTGTATCCAGCCTCTTGTTCAAAGGAAAATAGACCAATGATGTAACCAGCTCACAATTCGCACCAAACTGACATTTTCTGTTCATGCACTGGCTTCGTGACAGGAACTGCTGAAATTGAGTTGAAAATGCACCTCATCAGAGAAGACGATTTTTCGCCAGATATCACCACCCACTTCAAACTGCTCTGAGACCTTAACTGCGAAGCGCTTGCCAATGTAATGGTTCCGAGCTCAATTACTCAGTCAATTGGTCTTTCTAGGTGATTCTAATCAGCTTAGAGCGCGAAATGTTGATCTGTTGCCATCAAGGTTCAGTTTATTTTTGTGAGGGCTCACCCTTTTAACATACGACGACGCGAACCATAAGTGTTGTCACAGTCTCACACCAAGCTTGCATCAGAAGACCCCACAGCAGTCAAAACGTCTTTCCAAAGAACGCAATATTTGGCCTACACCACCCACTCCGGATACAAGTTTTCCATACTTCCCAACGTTGTTCAAGGGTAAAGCGAATCATTTCATCCCAAGGAGGTACGATGCTGACTTTCTGCCCGACTTTCAAGTGGGATACAGCTGTCAGTGTTAAAAGCACAAGATGGCCCACCCTCTGCCCGTCTGCATTGAGGTCGTCAAATCGACATTCGAAGGGATCGATTTGGAAGTCGTTTAGCATCCGATGTATTCTTGGCTTACTATATTTTCTGCATCCTGTCATGAGGGGCGTCTCCCACAGGTATAAGGACCTTTTCATCTTTGGTTCGTAAGTACAGATGTGGGATTTAATTTTTAATGATCACCTGCCACTACGACTTATATCACGGGTTCCATTTTCACAATAGTCGTAGATAACATTAGACTAAACGCCTTAGTTACCCAAGTACAAACTGAGATCTCGCTTGAGGGGCACCTTGGTATAAAGCGAGGCCTTTCTAAAACCTCTGCCGCTCTATTGATAGAAGAATCCGGTGGAGAATGCAACTCTACACTGAGCTGGGAAAATCCCCTTACCGCCTGGCCTGAATCATAAGAATGAACAACCTGATTTAGACCAGTCAGCACAGAACACTAACCTCGACTCTGCTTGAGATATGGGTTCTAAACCACAGCCACCACGATACTCCCACAATGGGGCCTGCCACACGGTCAGGCTGAAACCAAAGTTGCAGGGGCTCTTGACCTCCCGTGGCACCAGAATACACATAACCTCTGGTCAAGCTGTCACTACCAGTCTTCTTCTTCTTCTTCTTGTGGCGCTACAGTACAGGTTGAACATGGGCCTCAGCCAACATGCCTCTCTAGCCAGCACGATCTTTCGCCAGTTGCACACTCCAAGTTGATTGAGGTCCTTCTCCACTTCTGTGCGCCACCTTAGCCTGGGTCGTCCTCTGTTGCGTTGTCCCAATGGCTCAGATTCGAAGACTTCTTGGGCCGGAGCAGTGGTGTCCATACGCTCTACATGGCGTAGCCACTTCCAGTCAGGTTCCCTCAAAAATTTGGGTCTGCTAGCCGCTATTCCGCCACCAAATGGACTTTGGCTCCAACAGTGACTTCGTTTACACAAATAATGGTGCTACGGATGTGATTTTGAATCAAGTGGTTCATAAATCCAGTCACATCATCTGAAGTATCCAATCAACTGCAATAGCTTCTTACGGGACAGGTAAATGATGTCCTTAAGGATGCAGACACATCTGCCAGACTCTGCGATGACAACATGCATCTGCAAGCCTCGATGATAAGAAGTTTTTAATTTACGGAACTGCAACCAGAACAAGAGAAGACTGCTTCAATGTAGGGTGTCCCTCTACGGATAGAGCAGTCTCCTAACATCGAGTATATAGTTATAGTGTTGAGGAGTTGATGAATGAAGCTTGCCAGTGACTCCTCAGTTCCGAGTCTATTGAGTTCCCTTGTAATCGCTTCTGATTTCATTTGAAGGCTCCTTCAGCATATATCCTGACACCCAACCAAGATTCACTTTAGAATCGCTAACAAATAGCTCTGCTTCAGCAATTGTACGCACAGATCATTTGTCTTTCGCATTTGCCTGCCACCAGAAAAAAGATCTCTGACCAAGGATCAAACTTATTTACAACTTCCTCCACCCTATTCAGTCTTTAAATTCAGAGTCCTCTACCTAGTCTCACTGTACGTCGTTTATCTGAGTGAAAAAAAAAACTTCAAAAGTCCACTCCATCATCCCTCCACACCACACCACAGCCGAGAGGCCCCATCCCGCCGGGCACAGCGCAATTCAGTCGTCGTGATTTTACCAACTTTCGAATGGTTCTATTTGCCGATAAGTCTCCTAATTAAAACCCCACTTCCCATTAGGACCCACTTAAGGTAATTGCATGAGTTTTTTTGTCTTCCTCCTGATAACTCAGCAAAAAAGGACGAAAACTTTGGCACTGTGGCGTCCTCGTCATCATCGCCATGATTGCCGTCGTTGGGCGAAAACTTTTCCCCAAAAACTGAAATTCTCTCGGGGGATGGTAGCGCCACACTCAGTGGGTCGGTCAGTGGAGTTTCTGTCTGTGCGGGACAGCGGCAGGACGCCATTTCAAAATATTTGCTGTTTGGATGCAACTCGGCTTTGAAACTAGTTTCGTTGGAGCGTTGCTTGCGCTGGACGGTGGAAGTTGATGGCGTGGAGGTTGCTGATAGAGGGAATCCCGCTTGGATTGAGTTTTGAGTGAAGTGGATGGAGATTGGAAATGTGCTTAAATTGGGGATTATTCTGTGAATGGTGTCCTGTAGCTTGAAGGACGTTTTGAAAGGCTTACTGCGTTGTAGAGTCATTTTCTCCTTCTCCTCCTGAAGCTGGACATCCTAAGACTGTACAGACAGACCGATAGCACCCCTTTCTCATCCCAGTCAGACAGGTTCCCTTTCCCGTCAACTTTAGCCTTTCATCGGATGACGGCTTCACCTCCCGCAGCATGATTTAGTTACCATCGGATCACAAGAGGTTAACTAGTTAACTTTCCCACAACGGTTTCCCTCTGTGCATTTGCATCTGTCTCGAGTCGGGTGCGGAGACCGCTCAATCTGATGGTTGCTGCGCTCTAACAAGCGCTCCATTGAGGCATCTTCATTTTGTAATCGCCGATTGTGTGGCACGACCGCTGAGATGGCTTGCGAAATGCCAGTAGTCGCAACGAGGTTGTCCCGATTTGTTGCTATCCCAAGCGCAGCCACTGGCCGCGACGACGCGACGCCGCGAAAGGTATGAGGGATGAGCGTGTGCACTGAGCCGAGATGCGCATTCGTGATCTTTAATTGCAACATGTTCCGTGTCGTTGTGGGGGTTTGTGTTGCGGTCGCAAATGTTGGCTGCAGATTAATAGCAAACGATATTGTGCAACAGTGTGCCGTAGAGAGTGTGTTTCTAATCGGGGAACGTAAGCGGCCATAAGCACACAACAGATACCGTGTCCCCACCACTGAGACATGCAAGTGTTTTCTTTAATTTAATGCCGCGGGCAGTGTGTGGGATGCGGTGGACAGCTTGAATGAGTGACTTTAGCGCCTGCGTTGTGGAAAGTGGTGCTGGGAGTGGATGGGGGAGTGGGCAGCGGGACAATTTTGAGTTAAGGATCGGCTGAGTAGTGAAAAAGGGCACGTCAACGTGTGACAGTGGATGAGATGAGATGAATGAAAAATTATTACCAGATGGGATTGTGGATCATTTAGAGATTGCGGACACGTCTTCTCTGGTTGTCGGAGGAGTGGATGGAGGAGCTTTGCATAATTTTCAGCGTCTGTGTCAAAATGAATCGTAAACGCTGAGCACCTTGATTATGGGAGGGAAGTCCAGAGAGTGAAACGCTTCTCATGTACTGGACTAGAGACTGAAAGTTCTCCGAAGGCAGCCTGAGTCAGCATTTTCCATTTGATAAGAAATGGGTGTGGGCCACCGTTTGCAATGAGGGCAATAAGGAAGAGCCATTAAAAATTGGTACTTGGGGAATTTTTGAAATCTCTATGGACGCTGTACTTACCAATCAAGGTGTTGAGAGAACCCGACTGGTGACTGCTTGACCAGAGGTTATGTATATTCTGGTGCCACGGGAGGTCAAGAACACCTAGAACTTCGGTTTCAGCCTGACCGTGTTGTAAGCCCCCCTGTAGGAGTATCGTGGTGGCTGTGGCTTAGAACCCATATCTCGAGCAGAGTCGAGGTTAGTGTTCTGTGCTGACTGGTCTAAATCAGGTTGCTCATCCTACTGATTCAGGCTAGGCGGTTCGGGGATTTTCTTGGCTCAGTGTGGAGTTGCATTTTCCAGCGGATTCTGCTTCCCATGCAGAGGTCTTAGAATGACCTCCCTTCATACCAATTTGGGGCGATTGTCCCTCAAGCATGATCTTATTTGGTGCTTGCGTAAGTAAGGCGTCTAGTCTTGCGTTATCTACGTAACCAGAATGACTCTCAATCGCATTTTGGGATTCACAAAAGTAGCATTTAAACCCTCGACCAAAAGAATGGACCTAGTGCTAGTTTCCTTTGCCGACACACACTGTAATCTTTACTACAATTAAATTCAGGGAGTGTTGTCACCCATAAGCACAGGTGACGTTCTCAAAACCACCCTTCCCCAGGATGCTATTGAAGTTATTCACAACCTCGCACCTCTATGACCAACCAGGAGTGGCCAGCAGAGCTCTACGACTGTTCCCCGAACAATCAAAAGTTATCCACGAAGTAGATCTCAAGCCCCAAAACCTTGACTACTCAGAGCCAAAATTCATTCTGGCAGAAAATATGACCACCACACCTTCAGATCGTCAACTCTACTTATTTCAGATTTCAGATCGGAAATTCAATGCAGCTGACCACAACCTTTATGTACTGACGTGTTGAGAAGTTTTGGCATATGGCTTTGAGTCCGTATTCCAGGCTTAGGTTAAGTGACGTATCCTTGGAAGATATCCTTGTCTCGGATGCACGCCTATCATGAACAGCGGTAGATCTTACATTTTATCAACTTAAAGCTAATGTCTGTTTGGTCTCTGAACCGGTTAACTCAAACTTGTCCAATACACTGGAAGAATACTTATGTCGTCTCTAAAGCAGGTCAACAGAACCGCCTGGTGTAACGTTTCGGATGTTTTTGAGCGATACATCTGCCCATAGTGATTTGGCAAAGCAGACTGAATGACTGACGGCTAATTTGACTGTTGTCATCATTTTAATATCATGGCTACCAAATGTCACATCTCGAAAGTCCCTATTGGACAACCGGGTGGAATACAAAAAACTTGTTCTTCTATTCAGGGGAAAGCAGTTTTTAAGTAATAGACTTTCTTCCGATTGAAACCACTTTATGTGGACGACGTCTACCTGAGTAAAGTCTGTGATTTAGTGGAAATAATCCATGAGTCCTTAAAACATGGACCTACCCAGCTTATGGCTCGCTCATCAATTCTTTATCGGGCGGAACAGTCTAAGTTGAGGAAACAAATTCTGAAGTCCACAAAACCTTATCCCAAAAAAGAAATTCTGAAACATCATCTCAGATGTATAAGTATTGGGGGCATGCTGCCCCCTTGCTCGGGATCATTGTAGGACTTCGTCAATGCAATGTGTCTCTGTATGAATTTAAGGCTTTTAGGACTTTGTCTTTCTTCCATTCAAAACCCAGCCCCACTTGTCAGTTCCAGAGTTTCTCGCCTCTCTCTATTCCTACACCTTACTTCAAGCCCAAGCTGAAATTGCAGGCCTCCCAAATTTAATTATACTCTCGGCACTCTGTACACCATTAGACAAAAGTATGCCTGACCACATAACTTCGACAGAAGCCCACTTAATCAAATCAAACAATCCAACCACCAGCTCGCACACCCAAAAACCACCACAAGGGAACGTTTAGTGGCACTAAAGCTTTATCCCTCAAACGACGACGACGACAACTACTTACACGACCAGAACACGTGTAGACCACACCTACATATGTACGTCCGCATTATCCAGCCCCACCCCCCGCAGAGCTCGTGATCCTTGCGAATTAATTCAGTTCTCACCCAGCTGTGTGTCATAAGAAACACACCCACAAGCCTAATCGCATTCCTGCAGAGCTCAACTCTCCCCCCACGCCGGTGCCGCAGCAGCCTCAAAGGACATGCACTGCGAAGCTGCATTGTTTGCAGTGAAGGATTAGTGGAGCTCATTAAAACTGCTCTCAGGTGCTGGTGTGCAGTTGTTCGGCTGCTCAACTCTGGGACACTTTTGCACTCACAACGCCACTGCCACTGCCACCGCGTGGAAGGGCGGTTTCGTTGTGCTGCACTAAACGAGCAGCAGTGAGTGGGAAAATTGCTTCAAAGGACACTAAGTGCGCTTTCGAGGCGAAACAAATCGCACCACACTTGAGTGCCGGGGCGCCTTGGGGCAGCCGGCGCGGAATCCAATCAGCAATGAGCACAGTCGGTGTCAGGAGGTGGCTCCTTTCATCAATCACCCGGCCGAGAAGATACGACGCTGACTTCTGGTGGTCTTCCTGGATCCGAGAAATAATTACATTAGGCGAGAGGGTGAGGTCTTCTGGCACAGATGCCCCAGAGGAGCCGGAATTCTCTGACTGTGCCAATTGGATTGTGTCTCACGGGACGCTTGCAAAGATGGAGGATGGACGTGCAACTGACTTCCCCGGGGGATTGGCAATGCCTTCACATAATTTGTCGGTTTCAATCAATTCCTTTGGAGGTCGGGACTTGTGGCGAAATTGGACAAGTGGATGGGTTGACTTTTCCGGCTCATCGATGGGGGATTGGCATGTGGAATGCGTTGGAGCGGGCGACACTCCTCTCGTCGAGTCCAAATTGAATTCCGTGAGCACATGCATCACTGCTGATCACTCCCAGGGCCTTTATCTCTTCCAAATATGTTGTGTGATGCGTCTTGTGGTGGATGGTGGTCGCAGATGGTGCCAGTGAATGAGATTTCGACGGGAGCAGCTGAACAGGGTGGCTCTTATAATATTTCTTGGCAGTCGCAATGATGATGTGTACTCAATGTGGACTTCTGTTCAGTGAGGGTAAGCCAGGAATGAGATGGAGGATGGAATCTGATGGATCGATGCAGAACAGGGTGGTCCACAAGATACATTTTGGGGTTGAGAAGAAGGTTTTAAGCATTAGTCAGGGGAACTATATACAGAAGGCAACAAGGAAGAAATTTTAATAAAAAAGTTTTACAGGGTGGTCGTAAAGAGTTTTTTAGTTGTTGCTTATAATTCATGCTTCGTTCCAATTGATTATTCCAATTGATTATAGGCAAAATTTTTGATAGAAAGAATTGTACAGGGTGGTAATAAAGGAACTCATATCAATTTTCGTCTATGGGACACATTTAGTTTAAACAGTTATTCAATGAAACTGGCCCGGAATCAGGAAGGTGGACTAGATTCCAAAGAATAAACATACACAGGGTGGCACCAAATATATATTTTGAGAACGGAAGGAATGTGGCTTATCTTAAAAACATAGACCTTAGTCGCTGCACTTGTAAGTATGCCGACGATTTGTACTCAACGTGTGTGATGGTTGAACTTAACCCACACTCGACCTAAAGTTTGGACGAAGAACACAATTGGTGTTCCAGACATTTTTAATTTGAATAGGAAAGAAGTGGTCGATGGCCTTTGTTGTTGGTCATTCGATAGGCATGATCCTGGAGCAGGAAGGAAGGTTTGAGATGCAGAGAAGTTGTACGGTGACAAGTGCCTTATCTAGTGTATATGAATGCAACGCCAAGGGGGCTTGATCATGTAGAGCGGATGAATAACGCTACTCCGTCACGAAGAGTCTTTAAATCCAAGCCATCGGGACAAGGCAACAGCGAACGACATCGTCTCCGATAGCGCACACAAGTGGAGAAGAACTTCAACAATTTTGGGATGTATGTAAGTCTGCCCTTCCCACTATAATCTCAAAAGACTCAAAATAAGTGAAAATATATGAACAAAGTAAAGTTCTGTTATTTCTGTTACACATACAGCTTCAAAGCCAAATCTTTCCCATACTTTCCAGTGTACGAAGGACATTGAGCATCAAAAACATAGTTTTAGACTCCTCCTTAGCCTCGCTTTCAAAATAAACCGTCCCACCCACCGCCCCTCTGACCTAAAACTAGACTATCAGCCCTCATCAGAATTCCCCACACAACTGGTAACCAATTAAGTGCAGTCAACGTGCTCCGACACCGGTACTTCTTCGAAAACAAAGAAAAAAACTCCACAGAAAGCAAAGCAATTCAAAGCAAAGTCCAACACTTCAATCCTTTGTGCTTGCCACCTCCTTGAATGACAATAAAACCCCAGCACGCGAGTTTGCACTCTCGCTACACAAAGCGGGGATACACGCGTCTATCCCCCACCCTGTCCCCCCGCTCCACCAACTACATGCGTCCGCTTCGCGAAGAAAGTGCAAACACAATTCAGAAGGCAAATTAAACCGCTGACTCCGACTCGGTCCCAGGAGTCAACGCGAGCAGCAGTCAGCCAGCCAACGATAGAGAACGCCAGCAAGCCGGTGATTGTGTGTAAACGTCTCGTTGTTTACCAGAGGAAACGAAACGTAAAAAGGAAATGCTGTCGTCCCCTTGTGCCGCCACCGCGTGCAGCTGGCAAGCGAAGGCAGCTCTTTATGCATCCCCGCCATGGCCTGAGGTGGTCACACACAGATGGGATGCGATCTCGACTGCTCCCCCAACCAAGGGCCCGCAGGACATTGCGAACTTTCAATTCGCAGCACAAACCAACACACAAGAGTAAATAATAACGCAGCAAGCTGTGTATGGCGGAGGGGGGTCGCAGCGAATAAACCTGGCAAGGCAACAAGGCAATTCGTGTCTACGATGCTATTGCCCCCGAGGGGGTCTACCAAACGAACGAATGAAGGAAACAACTCCCTTCGTCGATGGGGGATACATTCGAAATGTTTTGTCCTTCCGGGCGACGACGTTGATGGTGAGGGGGGGGGCTGCCGTCTCAGAGTGGATATTATGCTTCACAGGAGCATATTCTTCAGCTCATGGCGGATCGTTATCCCTGCCGAATGGATGCCACAAATTGAGTTTACAAAGGATTTTTGTTGCTTTGATAGTGCTTTAGTCAGGGGTTCTCGGTTTTGTTGTTGTTGTGTTTTTCGTTTTTGCCTCGATTGGTGCGAGGACATGCAGGAGGTGTTGTGAAAGATGACATTAGTCGAATTGATGTGGCTTCAATTATTGTCGCTGACTTACGAGTGATGCACTCAGAGGAGTAGAGAAGTGGAATTTTGATGTTAAGGGTGATGGCTGGAAAAAGACTCGAACTGGAGAATGGGATGGAAAGCAGGCCTTCGTTGTCACACGGGGAGAACGGAAGGATGAGCCGGTGCTGTGCTGACATTTGCAGTTCGCTCTCCTAGAGAAACCCTTGTTTCTGTGACCGAGGGTAAGCAGAAGTTCAGAGGCAGTGGCGTGAGGCCTTGCCAAAGACTCCAATTGCCATGTCATCAAGAGCTAAGCAACAGAAGAGGCCGCTAGCAGAGCTCGAAACATTAAATCGACATCCCTGGCACGCAGATAATTAATTTGCAAGAATTGCAGCCACCGAGGGTGGTTTGCAACCAAGAATGTAGAAGATTTGAAATGCCCTGGATGCCTTCAAGGACTGCTTCCACATCGAAGAAGGGTCGGATGCGGGCGCTTTCGAGGAGGACGACAACATCACACTTGACACCTCATTTGGTCAGTTGCCCAAGCAGAATCCTAGACGATCCTATTGGTTACGAACAATATTCTCAAGAAGAGGTGCAACGGGTGGAGTCTTGCATCCTTCCAATTTCCAAGATGCAAGTTTTCTCTGAATTCGATTGGCACTGTGAATTCGCAAAGACTTGTTTGGGTCACGGACAGCGAGTTCGCCGATAAATTGGCCCCGCAAGCATCACGGAAGGTACTATCAGGCATCGGACTCCCAATGGGACCACCGCTTGCTTAGGACTTGATGGACGTCTGAGACTTTTGAGAGCACAATCGCAGGCGGCATGACACTCCAGGATGCCAGTAGGCTAAACTCATGTTCCCTAAAGTCTGTGAGAAATCAGTGGCGTTCTTGCCTTGTCTCTTAAGAGATACAGACCATGCAGATGACTTATCGGTGTACACTTTCGCCAGACACCTAAATGTGCCACAGCTAAGCAATGAAAACCTCTGCGATGCTTGTGGAGAGGACGAACAAACTGGGCAACATCTTCACTATCATTGTCTCGTCTTTTCTTGGATCTCTGATTTTCTTGGATTTTTGGAGCTGCCGTGATGAGAGCTGACGATGTAGGATCCACAGAAGGGCCCTCTAGTGTCCCACCTTGAATGTTGGTTGGCACTTGGCATTACTATGGACAAGTTTCTGCGTCTGAATGCTCGAGTTTTAAGCAAAACGAATGCCCTTCAGCCCCTAGTGGACTGTGGCCATAGCTGTCCGGCTTGCTTCAACTTGAATCCTTGCCAAATGGGAAACATAAAGATGTTCGTGAGACAACGCCGTGAGTTTGTCTCAGGAGATACAGAACCAGAGCCTGGCATCGAAAAATTATATCACAACGATGTTTCCCATAACGAGGTCCACTTTCAGAGGGTGGCTACAGAGCTGATTCGAAGGCACGGTGGTTCCGAAGAAAGGAAAAATATCTGGTGCCTGCTGCCGGCATGATGCACATCACTAGGGCACTCAACGGAATGACTAAATTGCGCCTGAGGCTTCCATGTATTGAACTTTGACAAAACTGGACTGATTCAGGATATGGAAGGATGACCTTGACCCATGACTAGGTGGTGCGTTTGACGGTGACGTTGTGGGGTCAATATGGACAATCCCTTTGTTCATTGGGGCATCTCTGGGGGCTATCGAGTGGAGAGTGAGAAAGATCATCAGTTCTACTGATGGTTGCAGCCCAATCGGACGTCAGACAACTGGCCCAGTGTTCTCTTAGAATTTCCAAGACCAGCGGCTGACATACAATGTGGATCTACATTTTTTTTTTTTTGTTCAAGCTCTGTCCTGATTTTTCTTCAGATCTGTGTCTACCCATTATAGAAAGGAACTGGGTGAGCTTATGATGCAGGCGCAATGACAAACCATACTCCTCCTCTTCTCCATAAGGCACTACAGTCCGAGGTGGTCCTGGGACTCAATCAACAAGCTTCTCCAAGAGGCATAATCTTAAGCCAACTGCCTTCAATTTTCCACGCCAAGTTGGTAAAGGTCCTTCTCCATTACAGTGCCCCCTCTAGTTCGTGGGCCTTATTTATTGCGCTATCCCACTGCTTCGGAGTTGAAGACTTATCCGGTTGGAGAAGTGCTGTCCATGCGTTTTACACAGTCTTGCCATTTAAGGCGTTAAGTGCGTAGATGCCCAGCCAGACTCTACCTTGCTCTCTCTTTCCAAAAATATTACCTGATAAGGGGCCTCTATCTGCTCTTAGGTTTACCAGGAAGCGACACCACAATTCCTGGAGTCCTGCCCATTCTTAGATTCACAAGGAAAAGACACCATTAGTCCTGAAGTTCAAACCGCTCTAGAGGAAGGGACACCACTAAGTAGTCCTGGAGTCCTATCCACTCAATTATAAAATCTAGCCGTAAGTCAGTGACTTCTAGGGTGAAATAGGAAGAGTTACAAGAGGATGACCCACTTGAATAACATTTCTTAGAAACGCATCCTTCGACTTTACAGAAAGATAAAATTAATGGTCAGACAGATAGACACAACAACAGCCCACACTTCTATAAGAAACCAGTTCAATTCCCTTGCACCCCATTCCCCAAAAGCTGCCGTTCCACATCACCTCTCCACCATCCACCATCTTTCAAAATTCCATCACAAATTTAAGGACATCAATAAAATTCAAAAGAAAGACGATACAGAACAGCAAAAAAAAACCAAGTGATTTGGAATGGGAACCGAGAGGAAATGAAAAAGAAAAGAGCAGCATTCGTTGATTTTTATTGCGCATCACATTCGAAATGTCAGCGGCATCTTTCATTTTCAATCATCGCCGCAGGACATCGCCGCCGTTTCATATTCGAGAGCAGAAATATTTACAGGATCATAAAAATCTCATAAACTTCACAATAAAACCGGGATTCCAGGACACACCGTGCCCACTCCCACCCACTCACCCCGTCCATTCCATCCATTATTGGTTTACATTTTATCAGCGCTTCCTGCCCCGGCTCCTCTCGAGAGGACAATGCTCTGGAGGGAGGTCGGCAACAGTGAATGGATTTTTTTTTATGGTTTGTCCTGGCGAACGGGCGTGTAATTGAATTGAAATCATCATCACTGAACGGGCGCGCTTCTGTTGCATTTTTAAACGCAACAGCAGCGGACTGACCACTTTTGCAGCAGCCAGGATCAACGCAGCAGGAGGGACAGCGGGCGATTTTTGCCGGCTGATTCAATAGAGAGCGCACTCGGCTAAGTGAATTAACACAAAATCCGTTACGTGCCAACGGAGATAAGTGGATTAAGTGTGTGTTTGCGTGGTCGGTCGGAGGAGTTGACGCGCTGTTGCCACAAAATAGTTTTGTGTGCGAGTTGGCCACAGACAGACAAAACGTTGCAAAACAGTCGGAATTGTGTGCGGCATTTGGCTTTTATCGGTGCCGGAAGACGACGTCAAGGCAGGACAACGAAAATGGGTTGTGTCGTGTTGTCCGTTTTGCCGGTGGACAGATGTGCTATGTGGTAACACAATTTTATTGTCATTTTCTCTTTGGTCCTTTATGATGGCTGTTCGTTCGATGTGGTGGTCGGGAAGTGTGTCTCTCAAGGACGAACATCGAAAGGGATGCTTCCATTTGGTGCAGGAAATTGTTCCATGTAATAGACGGTGGGAGGGGGGCGTGGGGCGTCAAGCTGTGACAGTGACAGTTTTCTACAAGAATCAAGGAATCACTTGAAAAAATCAAAAAATTGTCAAAGAATTCCATTTATCGGCAAATTTCCTCAAGAGCTGTGCTTTGTAAGCAGATGGCTAGAGGCACTTCCAAAATCCAATACGAATGCAATTTGGATCTCCGATTAAGGGCAGCTGAGTTGATGCCGAAAGAACGGTCAAGAAGCTGCTTCGGAATTCAATTTTCAAACAAATGGGAGCTCCAATGGCAAGGCGCATGAGGAACGTCCCAGTAGTGAGGTGGTAGGCAATTTGGAGCATCAATTAAGAGACGTTGAGTAGCTTCAATAACAGACCAAAGTGGCCAGCTGTTCTTCAGCTTCCAAGAAAGAAGCCCAAGAGACGCCTAAAATCAGGAAAAAAATCCTATTTGGAAGCAATTCTGGAGCCTCCTCTTGATAAACTGATGAAATCAACCGGAAGGTGTCTACGAGGCTCTTTGGCTTTCAGTGACCAGTGCGTTGAGAGAAGAGTAGTCGTCTTCGCATTCAGTCCAGAGGCAATGCAGACTTCTGAGGGCAAGCTTGGGAATAGCTGCCACAAGAGGGAACCAAAAGATATCAGGGACCGTGTTTGGGACAACCTAGTTGGTGTTTAATTGCAGAGAGAGCGAACTGCTTCGCAATCCCATCTGGATCCAGTGTCCAGCTCCAGTTAGCTTCTTCCATCAATAGACCTCGGGGGCAAACAGATCTCCAACTATGAGTAGCTGCACCATGGCTAGAGTTGAATGGTGCAGTGAATGTCTGTGATGAATGAGAATGAGCTCTGCAAGGTCGACTTCGGTGTTGACAAAAGTCGAGCTTGAAGGGAATTTAAGGCAACCAAGAGATCTGGCAAACAGTGTTTGAGACAATTTAGACTTCCAGTGAGTCGTTGGTGCTTATTAAAAGGAAGAACGACTTGCTTTGCTATCAAACCTGCTCCACCATCTATCTGGATCCAGAGTCTAGCTGCACTACGATTCATCCGTCAACAGACCTTGCAGGCATACAGCTCGACAATCATGTGTATCGGCACCAAGACTAGCTTTGAGTCGCTCAATGAGTTCCTGCAATCGCTGTCCAGTAATCGATGTTGAGGGCAGAGAGAGGATGAGGTTGACTACGGTGTTGACGATAGTCGAGTTTAAAGGGCATTTAAGGGTTCCAGTGACAAGCTGTCCAAAGTCATCCCCATGACTGAAGCCAAGGGCCAGCATTCAGACAAAGAATTGATGGAATTCTGTTTCGCCATCCTCGATAGTAACCCAATCTCTTAAAAACCAAAGAACAGTCCCCTCGAAGTCTTTAGCCTTGCCGCCCCCTTCAGCTGACCATTTGCCGATCAAATTGATGGGCGTTTCGGACATTAACGAAGATGGACACATACAACGCTCGACAATTAGTGTCACACGTCCCATCGGACATCGACAACGTGTCCCCTTTCTGTTTGCTCAGCAAATTGCTTTTGTAACCAAAGAACATCATTTACGACGATCTCCCGCATCCTTTCACCCTCTCATTGACCAAAAGCCAATTGCCCTGTTCCTCCCATCAATCTCACGAAATCGAACATCCACAGCAATTTCCATCGACCACCCCAGTCATCTCTCAATAGCTCATCAGCTGTGCAACGTCGTCATGTTTGCAAGGGATGCTCCGCAAACAGGCAAAGTTCCTGTCAATGAAAATATTTCTTTTTCTCCCTTTAAGACGTCCCCCCTCCCCCCCATATCGCTGCATACATCCCTCAAGGATTGCAGGGAATCACTGAAAACGCCCCCGACTCCATCTGCCGAGATGAGTCATTCAATGTAAGTGGCCGGCCATTAATGAGGTCCTTCCCATCGCCTTTGACTCTTGTCACTGAAGGCCCCCCCGACTCTGATATCTGTCAAGCTGTGTGGTGATCATAATTCCATGGAAACGTCAATTTTGATGAACGCCTGCGAGGGTGCAGTGCCGAACGATTTTCTCATTTCGAGTGTTAATCCTATCGATTGACATGATTCAATATTCAACGGTTTTGTGAGTTTTGGGTGCTCCTGGGGGGTGGTTGGGGGTGTAGGGGGATGAAATGTTGCATAATTTAGAATTGACCTACAAACGGTGCAGGGATGTGTGACACATGCAAAATCATTCGAATGAGGGATGCGAACGGTTAGGTAGTCAGTCCTCCCGGTGTGGGAGGGGATTTCATTGCGGAATCCCTCTGTTTGATTTGAAACTGAATTGCTAATTTGTCCTGGTAGCGCGGTGACGGCGGCGGTGACCAAATACCGTCGAATGGCTTTGTTTGGCAAATTTTGTTGATTGGGTGATGTGGTTGAATGGAATGTGGATGGTTTTGTGTAGGTTGAACTAGACAATACTGGTGAACCACATTTTGCATTGCCTGACGCAGCCCATAGTGGTTTAGTCACCAGTGGGTGACTCCCGTAAACGCAAGTAGGACTCGGAAAAAGTGGTACAGCAACATAGGCAGCTTCTCTGACTGATGGTCTTAGACATCATCTGAAGACTGCCGTCTAATCACATTCACTTTCAAGGATGTCAGTGTCAGTAAACTGCTCCGTCACTCCACGACCTCACAGTAAGATGGAGCAGAGTGAAATTTCACGTAGTTGGCAGTGTTTTTGGGAACGAAGTCAATAGTGGTCTAGCTTCTTCAGCGTGTTGTCTGTGCGATTGTTCTCTCACGAGCAGAGGGGACCTACAGTCTTTGGTGGACTCCGAACGGCAAGATTTGAGAAGCTTGTCATAGACAATTAGTACTCTTTGAGTGTTATCCGCAACTCGAAAGAGGTGGTGCGGAAAAAATTTGCGAAGTCTTCAGTCCGGGAATCGAACCAGAGGCCTTCGGCGTCTGAGTCAATGCAGCTATCCACTCCACTGCGATTACCATTCAGTCACCGATGACATGGCATACATGAAAACTAGAAGAATAACATGGCTGGGTGCTGCGGGAATTGGGTAGGTATTGACTGGCGTTAACCTGGCGATGCACATTGTTGTAACATTTTCTACACACCAATTGTACTTATTTTACCTCCAAGTGATAGCCATCGGGTACTGCTTGTACGCTTAAAGCCATTCGACAACAACCTGGTTGGTCCATACGAGTGTGGGCTTAGGCCAGGAAAATCAACCATCGACCAAATATTCACACTACGGCAGATTTTGGAGAAAACCCTCCTGGGCAGCAAATCGATACCCACCACCTTTTCATCGATTTTAAGGCCGCGTATGATAGCATCTATAGAGACGATCTATACAGAGCAATGTCTACTTTTGGCATCCCTACCAAATTCGTCCGTTTGTGTAGGATGACGATGGAGAATGCTCACTGCTCCATTCAGGTCGGTAAAGACGTAACCAAGGCTTTTGGTGTCAAAAAAGATTCAGACAAGGCGATGCGCTGTCATGCGACTTTCTCAACATAGTTCTTGAAAGAATTGTTAAAAACTCAAACGCCAACACCAGAGGAGCAATCTTTGAGAAGTCCGTCCAACTGTCCGCATACGCCGACGATGTTGACATCATTGGAAGAACGCAGCGTGATGTCAATGGCGCTTTTGTGGGTATTGCAACGTAGGCCGCGAAGATTGGGTTTAGCGGTAATCGAGGGTAAGACCTAGTATATGCTGTCAACGAGAAAGGACACCCAACACTGACGTCTCGGTCAGAACGTCACAGAAGGTAGATATAACTTCGAGGTAGTCAAAAACTTTGTCCACCTAGGCACCACCATTAATTCAGATAATGACACCAGTGCTGAAATCAAACGACGAACAACTCTTGCCAATTGCTGCTTCTTTCGGCTAAGGAAGCAATTGGTAAGCAAATCCCTCTGTTGAACAAACAAGGTAACGCTTAACAAGACCTTAATCGTCCTAGCTATATAGCGAGGAGGCATAGACTTTGTCAAAAGCGGATGAAGCTGCTCTTGGTTGCTTTGCGAGGAAAATTCTTCATGTGATCTTCGGTCCAGTCTGCATAGATGGTGAGTGGAGGAGGAGATGTAATAACAAACTATACGGGCTGTTTAGCGACATTGACTTGAAACCAATGCTCCGGTCCGAAAAGTCTTCGAATCCACCCCCGAGGGACGGCGCAGTATGGGGAAGACCGCGTCTCAGGTGGCGCACGCAAGTGGTAAGGGACTATGCGTGCGAAACTGGAGACAGCTAGCTAAAGATCCAGCTGGCTGGAGACGTTTGTTTGTTGAGGCCAAGATCTAGCCCGGACTGTAGCGCCACCCTAAGTAAGTAAGTAAGAAGAATAACATCGCAACAAAGCCCACAATTCCAAGACCGTGCAATATGATCAGTTTCCTCCCGTAATCCTAGCCCTAAGTGTCTGACCTTTTTCCACATCGGTTACCCTGAACAGGCACAATAACCACGATCCCATCCTCCCTTCGAAGGGTAAAAAAAACTCTCAACTTAAACTCTCAACTCTTACTTGCACTGTCATAGCGACGAGAAAGGTGAGCTTTGATGAAGGTCTTAGCCTTCTCAATGAGACTGCTCCGGACAATCGATTAAATCCATTTCCCGCCTTGTGGATATTCTGATCTTCCTCGTTTCTTAATTCTCTCATTAGGCTTGATCTTTGATCTTTGAAATTTAAGTCCGTTGATCGTTTTATGTCTGTCCACCAATTACTGCTTAGTTGTTATGGCCAGACTGCCTAAAACGAACTCAGCTGAATGTTCCCTTCAAATGCAATATTTTGTGATATTTTTCAGATTTTTTGCTAGAAGGAGAGTAGAAGCAGGGTGGGGGAGCGAATTTATTGTTACCTTTGTAAGGGTACATTAAGAGAAAAGCTTCTTAATGGTACCTTTATTTGCAGACTAATGGAAACATTGTTTGTGACATTGGAGACATTGTTTCCAAGGCACGCCTAGTAGCAGCTTACAAGGGTCAGCATGAGCCTTCATATAAGCTCCGCTGCGATGGAGTTTAAGGTCGTCTTATGTTGGCGGCTCTGTTTCTATGAGATCTTGGAATTAAGGGTCACCATCAACAGGAGCATAAGATCCTTTTGTGCCTAAAAACTTGACAGTCTCCCTGGGGCGACAAAATGTTGCGTTCGAATTTGAGACTGAAACCAAAAGCAAAAGTGAAATGATGGCTTTAAGAGCCTTTGGAGCGCTGAAACAGAGTGGTGCTTCCCACCTCCTAGAAAGTCCTGTGGAACCGATTTCAAGTGCCAAGCTACCACCAGGTTCAGCGAAACGATGAGTGCTAATTTGACCTGTGAATTACGAGTCATAAGCAGAAAGTCTTCACAAAATGTGGAATATTTTGAGTTTTTTCCAAATCTGAAGCAACTGAGGAAAGTATAGAAGTGGGTGTTTCTGTCGTCTACAACCCAGCAGGACCTAGTTTCTTCAGTTACTACTAGTGTTCTACGTGCTTTCATGTTTTCTTACGAGTAGAGTGGAAGTTTTTTTTTTGAGGAAACTTTGTAGACAACACGTACTCTGAAATTTGGGTATTGACCGGACGAATAAAATCGCGAATTCAGGCTGCCGAGACGAGCTTTCTCCTCCCCATTTCGGATAGGCTGAACACTGTGATGGCGCTACAGTCCGAGGTGGACCTGGGCCTCAACCAACATGCCTCTCCAGCTGCCTCCGGTTGCGAAGCTCCAAGCCGGTTGAAGTCCTTCTCCACTACTTTTCAGTTTAGTGTCATCGACTCACTCCATCGTTGACGCCAGCTTTAAGCGAATGATGATGACTCTGAAGAATAGGAAAAGCAAGAAGACACTCTTTTGAAACAAAGTTTTTGAGTATACCTCCGTCAACGGTGTGCTCTATGAATCTATCATCCTCTAGGCTATGCATACTCTAGACTTACATACTTTAGACATGCTGCAGAAAGAGGGAATCTTTCCCTCTAAATAGCTCAAATGCCCGCCTTTTGACATTCTGACGAAGTTTGCTCTTCGAATGATTTGTTTTCTGGTCCGTCGACCTCTTGTAGTTATCGAACTAAGTCAGCAGCTTTCTGAGTAAAATGAGATTGCTAAAGAGATCCACAGTCCCTATGGCTTGTGTCAATGCAAGCAATGACTCCAGAATCCCTATAATTTGAGCTCACCCATGACCAACTGACCCTTCCTTCCGTCCTTTCGCCTTCTCTATCTTCGTCTGTTACAGAGCTTCACCTGATCTAGAAATCCTCCACCAAGTGGCAGTGCAAGCCAATGAATTCGCATCCTCCTTCACATAGCAAGCAATTCGCGTGCACCTCACTCCATATACCTGGTCATCTGCATCCTGCACCGAACTCTATTCCTCCTCCAGACCCCGCCTCGCCGCCGTGTGACATGTAATTACAGCGAGATCTGCGCTTTTCATGTTCGACTCCATCCCCCACCATCCCCCTCCAGTCATCGTGAATAATGATCACATCTGTAGCTGACGCAAATCAGATACAGGACTCCGTCGCATTGCAACACGAGCGCCACCGCCACCGCCACGGCCACCTTTGGCCGCTTAATTACATCCAAGTGCAGTCTAAAATCATTCCCTCCCAGCCACCGGTCCCAGCCACCAATTCATGTTCCACTTGTGCGGAGCAAATGATTTTGTGGCCGCTTAATGGTGATATTGATTAATTGACTCGACCATTGTTGCGCCCCGACCAGCAAGTCGATGAGTCGGTGGCGCAACGGCATGGCGGCGGTGGAGGAGGGCGTTGGCAGCGAACTGATCTCCGCCTCGTTTTAATGAGATAATTACGGACGAGCGAAGCTGCGGGCCACAACTGGTCCAGGAGTCCGATTGTTTCAATCTTCGCCACACCACGTCGCGTAGTCGTGTCCTGTGCTCACACGAATTCAATTTTCCAGCTAGAATGGACACGGGAGAGGAGTTGAAGTTAATAATTCGAATCCTGCGGCAAGACACTGGCCGATGGGGAGCAGAGATGCCGAAACGAATCGCTTTTTATGATGTGCAGCCATTACGACGACGACGGAGGAAGTACGAACTCACGGGAGATCGGGGGAAGAGTGTGTGTGTGTGTGTACCCACCTCACTCATCCAGTGCAGCAACCACTTATGCGCACAATAATTAGATGAGGGGAGTAGTGCTCGTTCGGCTTTGAGGCCAAGAGGGACACATCCGAGGAAAATTACATCATTACACGGTTGTGCTGGGCACCGGTGAGCAACAGGGCTGTGGGGCGCGGGGAGTCGATCTAGTCTGGTGCTGAACATGCGGCGCACTTTAAACGGCAATTACGTGGTAGGCAGGGACGCGCACTGATAGCGGCTTCGATGAAGTCGATGCGCGTCGGGTGAGGCTGTGAGTGTGAAATGAGAAAATTTCTTCATCACCCAGCGCTGCGGCAGGGAAAGTGCTGAAGTGCCCGGCCGGGGTGGGGCAAAGCCTGTTCCGGTGATGTGCTGATGAACATACGTCGACATCTTCCTTGAAGATGGTTCTTAGTCCTCGGCGGCAATTTAATTACACGCCGGTGGAGCTGGATGGGATGAACATGAGACTAGTTCGCTGGCAAGAGGACAGGATGGCGGTGAGTTAAGGAAACCCTTGGACGGCGTCGAGAGCTGTGATGGGGTGGGTGGTGAGCACTGGAGCGGAAGATGAGTTGACTTTAGAAGACACTTTCAGTGGAGCTGTGTGACTGTGCGAAGAGGATGAGGAGTTCTTTGGGCTTGGGACTAATTTTTGAAGGATTTCGAGGAGGGGGAGGGAGACGAAATTCTTCTCTTGTGAGATCAATGTGGTTCTGAAGTTGATTGGAGTTGTAGCAGAATACTACAGCAACCTAGACCAACGGGACGAACGACTCTTCGCCTCCAAGTCAGTGCTGTAGCTCAGCAGCAAGTCCGCTACCACAACACAATGCGCCACCGAGACATCCAGCGCAGTGAATCCCTTACCAGATTCCCCATAAGCTCCTTTGCACACATAGTCCAACTGCAACTGGCAAGATGTCTATCCCCCGGAGGCGGACACTTTTGTCAGAAGCAGACTGTTGCATCTGCAGTCAACATCACCCCACCGCCGGGGCAACTTTCCATTTCCATTTCGCAACGCCGCGAAAACAATGACGCGAGAGATTTGAAAAGTTTTGTGGGTCACGCATGGATGACTTCTCTGTCTCGAGTGCCTAGAGAGGCACAATTGCATTGCCCCCCCACCCCACTGACACCGAGTGACAGGCAAGGCAATGAATCGCAATTCATCTGCAGCCTCTCTGTCTCCGACTCATATTCACATTCAAACACTGAATCAGATTCAGAGTCGGATGCCGTGGACTCATTGAATGCAAATCGCGTTGTGTCGGTGTTTGGTGATGACGATGATGACAGCTTCCAGAGCCCGCCGCTCTGGAGTTGTTTATGCGCGCACTTGCAGTCGATGGAAAGGGAAATCCATAAAAATGAGGTTATTGTGTTGTGCACATGCGGCGGATTCCGCTGTGGGGGGTGGGGGGAGGCAGTGAATTGCAAATTTATGCGAAGTGTTGCAATGAATTGCAGATGTTGCAGTTGTATGACAGAGGCTTTGCTTGGGGGTGAAGAGAGAGCGAGAGAGGGGCTGCGATGGGACTATGAGAAAGAGGACTCTTTGAGGCATTTGACAACAACTGTTGACCACAAGTCCTTTTGCCTAAGAACGACTTCCTTGACATCTTGCCCTCAATCAGGATGAGATCGTGTACACGTTTGTTGCTCTGTTTGTCATTTTCCAGCAACTTGAAGGCAGCCCAAGGTTGAGAGGGGCCTGTAGGATTGCCTGGGTGACAGACCCGTCTGTAAAGAAATGATGGGCTGACGAGGCCTTGGATCGAATAAAGCACTGTGCCCGACAAAATTTGGTGTGCGACAAACGGTTGGACATGACAAACGGTTGGACACGACAAACGGTTGGAGACTACAAACGGTTGGACATGACAATCTCATCCGACTATCAGGTGAACTTTCTCGCCGGAACCAATGTGCGGGATCTACAGGAGCCATAAGGTCACACAGGGAGTCACAGAAAATGCGTCTATTGCAAAATGTCCACACGGTGTCGTAACTCTCCTATCAAGCGAGCGCCGCAAAAGCCGCATAAGACGCTCGGCTTACAAAATTGAAAGGAATTCCTGACACTGATTTGGGAAGCGAGCAGATCCACTCTTCCCTCATCTGTCTAAAGGTATTGCCACACAGTTCCACCTTCCGTACAAGCTCCCTCTTCCCCATCACTCAACCATCGTCACCATCATCTCCATCATCGCCATCATCGCTTCTTTAAATTTTTTTTTTGTGTATTGACTTCAAAAACTTTGCACTTTACGATCCACAAAAGCCAACGAAAGAATAACCCCACTTAGTCATGAAGAAGTTCATCCAACAATTCCACGAATGATCGTTAAAAGTTATTTGGTGGGGCTGCAAACTCTCAACAGGGGGGGGCAGTAAAAATTTGTCCCTCGATAGCATGGCAGTCGTTTACGGTCTCGACAGGCTATGGAACTAATTCCGGAGCCCGAAGTTGACGTTAATGCCACGACTGGGACGAAGTTCTGTGATTTGTTTTTGTTGCGACAACATTCACCAAATATGGGTGTGACGGTGGTGGCCGGCGGGGAGGAGGGGGTGGTATGTGTTTGTGCAAAGATTGTCCATTGACCCGTTTCGTCGTCGCTCCACATCCGCTGATGACATTTTCGGGTGTAATTATGGCTCCTCGTGAGATGCCTTCGGAGGCCGTTTGCCCGCACTTAATGTGTCCCTCGATGATGCCATTCAAATGAGAGCGAGAGCGGGAGAGGGAAGGAGGGATTTATGAGCACTTAATTTCAGGTGACACCTTTTCGGTGGCCTTTTGACCCAGATGTCGGACATTGACTGTGCTCTGGGACTGGAAACTAACACGGGAGTTGAAGGGATTTAATGACTCGGTAATAAGGTGACATTGATGGTTACGAAGTCTTGTTTATGATGTCGACGGATGAGGCTTGTGGGGTGGCAGTCAATATGTGATGGATGATGAGTAGCTTTCCCAGCCAGAGGCGCATCGAGGCAAAGAAGTGCTAAGCTGAGGATGTCTGACGACTTCTTACAACACCGAAGAGCTTACTTACAACATCAGAGTTTCTCACCATCCGGCACTCCCCACCCACATTTCAATTTGCGATTCCAAGGGATGTCACAAAAGACGCCCAAAATCAAGAACAAGTCCATTGACCGTCTCCTCCTCGGGATCAACTGTAAATCTTCAGTTCATTCACAAAACTTCGCCACAATCTACCGGCAACAGAACGAATTTCAACGTCAAGCGTTCCGTGACACCCGCTATTGTCCCGTCTCCAGCGGACCATGGCAAACAAAAAAACAAGACACATCCCCACACACAGAGACGCCAGCAAAAAAAAACCCCACTTAACGGCTCCCGATGAGCTTCCCATTTGATGGGCATTATTTTCAACAAGGCGAATAAATTTTGAATTTTCGCCACCACCTCTCGGCAACTCATCACCGGCCCATACACACACTTTATGGCACACACACACACGACGACGGCACGCCCCCACTTGGGCCGAAATTAATGACTCTATCTGCGCTGCCGACCGCGGACCGTCTGCCCATTCATGTCCGCCATCAGCGGCGCGGCTAATAAGACGCAGCGATTTTTACAAACTCTCAACAATTAATTTATTACTCGCGCGGTTCGTGGAAAAATTTAATGAGTCTCAATTGCGTTGCCGGCCAGCGGGAGGCGGTGGTTGCGCGGAATGATTGGATGGCTGGGCCATAAACGCAGCCCCACCCTGTACGAATTGCGCTCGAATTCGAATATTAATCGCTGCAATCAACGCATGCAATTAAAGTTTAAGCCTTTCGCTAGTTTCCTGGCATCTCCCCGCCGCCCCCTGACTGGCAGTCGTGTCGTCTTCGGTGCTGGGACCGGTCCACAGCAGCATGTCCTTCGGTTACATGCGATCATCGGGGAGATAATGAATTCCAGCAGGTGGTAGGACGTGTTCACTGAGCGCTGCCAGATACATAATTGGTGGCGAAAATGAGGGAAGGCTCTTCGATCTTGTGCTCGGGCAAACATCGTGACCGTCGCTGGTGCATCTGCACAGCGGGATAATTGAAAAATATCCTCGACTATTATTTTTCAGCTAAGTAATGAAATGACATCATCTCCTGTGCTTCTGTGGGCAGGCTCTGCACGGTGGTGTGTAGCGAGGGTCCGGGAGGCATTTCATTTGAATTTATGACAAAGCCAGGAAATAAATATCTTTTAGATGTGTTTGCCGATGTGGCGAGATGATGGCTTGGGTTTCATGTCTTTGGCAAGTTTGCGTGTAGACAAGCTTCAGGGGGGATGTGCGAGTAGATGTGCGTGGTTTTGTGGCATTTCAAATGGAAACTGAGCTTATGACGCAACGTGGAGTCAGTGGTGTGTACAGTTGGCTTGAGTTAAGCATCGGGCCCAGTGCGAGTTCCTTGAAAAGGGCGTCAAGGAAGTAGATGGTGTAGGGAATCGAATTGAAGCGAACTTCTGGTGAGACATCGCTGAACAAAGCAGTAGTTTTAGGCATCCCAAACATGGCCTAAATTGGATATGTTTGTGCTTGAACGGGAAACTCAGGGCTTACGCTCCGCTTTTAAGCAGACAGTCGCCTCCTGAAATGGATTAGTGATAGCCCCACTACTCAAGAAGGATATGAGAAGCCTAATGGAAGGTCTTACAGGAAACTATGCGATGGGAGTTCACGTTGCAAGGTAAGGAGTAGGAATAGGATGCCTCAAGATCCAACACTGCCATCTCGTTAGACAGATGGAAGGTCATCATGTTAGTTGGCGTACAGTCGGGTGCTACTCATCTGATGTGAATCGGAGTGTAAATTTGTCTCATTAGCCACTGTACCTGCGGAAGAGGGGGGAATTGTTTTTCTCTGCGTTTGGATTTGAAAACCTTTCATAGGATCTTCGGGGAAATCGCTCAAAATAATCCCACACGAAACTACCGCTTAGAATGCGAGTTATGGACTTCAACAATTTGCTTCGATATGAAAACCGTCTGATTGTCCACTGCCCTTGAAGATATGGAGATGGACGACCTCTGGCTCAGTCAGGATCGTGCGTCGTTCCACACAAGCCATCTCTTTAGCGCCCAGGATTTCCAGGCCGTAGTCACGTGAATATTTGCAGTGATGATAATCCTCAATTGTATGGCGAGACACCATTCTTCTTCTTCTTCTTGTGTCCGGGGTGGACCTGGGCCTCAACCAACATATCTCTCCAGCCAGCACGATCTTTCGCCAGCTGCCGTCAGTTGCGCACTCCAAGTTGGTTGAGGTCCTTAGCCTGGGCCGTCCTCTATTGCCTTGTCCCAATGGCTTAGATTCGATTTTCGGGCCGGAGCTGTGGTGTCCATGCGCTCTACATGGCCTAGCCATCTTAAGCTTTATATCCGAAGACGCTTGACTAGGCGGATGTCGCTGTACAGCCCATAGAGTTGGTCGTTAAATCTTCTCCTTCAGATGCCATCGCACGCAAAACTTTTTTCTCGAAAAGACTAAGGGCTTCCCCATCCGCTTTTAGTAACGTCCAGGTTTCCGCGCCATAGAGTAGGACTGGGATGATCAAGGTTTTATATAAAGCAATCCTAGTCCTTCAAGAGAGGGCTCAACTCAAGAGAGGGCTCAACGATTGGCAAGAGTGATTCTGCGTTTGATTTCGGTACTGGTGTCATTGTCCCAATTTACAGCGGAGCTATGGTAGACGAAGTCCTTAACTACCTCGAAGTTTCTGCTGCCTTGTGTGACGTTCTGTCTGAGAAGTCGATGTTGTGCCTCCTTCTTTGATGACAGCATCTACTTCGTTTTGCCCTCATTAACCACCAGGCCCATTTTAGCCGCTTCTGCTTCAATGCCAGCAAACGCGCCATTGACGGCTCGCTGTGTTCGTCCAATCACGTCAATGTCGTCGACGTAAGCTAGCAATTGAACTGACTTTTGGAAGATCGTGCCTCTGGTGTTGACTTGTGAGTTACGCACGATCTCTCAAGGATGATGTTAAAGAAGTCACATGACAGTGCGTCGCCTTGTCTAACAACTTTTTTGACATTGAAGGCCTCGGTGAGTTCATTTCCGACCTTCACGGAGCAGCTAGAGTTCTCCATCGTCATCCTACACAATCTGACGAGTTTGGGAGGAATACCAGAATTAGACATGGCACTGTATGGCTCGTCTCTATGCACACTGTCATGTGCGGCCTCGAAGTCGACGAATAGGTGGTGAGTGTCGATTTCTTGGGTCTTTTCCAGGATCTGCCGTAGTGTGAAGATTTGGTCGATGGTGGACTTCCCGGGCCTGAAACCACACTGATAAGGACCTATCAAGTTTTTGACGAACGATTTCAGGCGTGCACACAATACGGTAGAGAGGATCTTGTACGCGATGTTAAGGAGACTGATCCCTCAAAAGTTTCCTTTCTTGTGCACCGGACAGACGGCGTTGAGATTCCACTCATTGGGCATGCTTTCCTCCGACCATATCTTACAGATGACTTGATTTTTGGTCCTGTTTGCGTTGATGGCATCTGGAGGAGAAGATTTAACGACGAACTCTATTCGCTGTACAGCGACATGCGCCTAGTCAAACGTCTTCGGATGGCTGGGCCATGTAGAGCGCATGGACACCACTGCTCCGGCCTGAAAAGTCTTCGAATCTGAGCCATTGGGACAATGCAACAGGGGACGGCCTAGGCTAAGGTGGCGAACACAAGTGGAGAAGGACCTCAACCAACTTGGAGTGCGCAATTGGCGAAAGATCGTGCTGGCTGGAGAGGCTTGGTTGAGGTCAGGTCCACCTCGGACTGTAGCGCCACAAGAAGAAGAAGAAGGTTCATCAATTGAACAACCATGATGTGTAGAAGCTGTGGCTTCATCAAGTCACACAGCACGTGCCACAATTGAAGGAAAAGTGTGGCAACCGCATAGTCTCACGTCACGGTCAAGAGAATTTGCAACTTAACGCCGTATGACTATTTTTATTTGCTTCCTTTAAATTTAAAAAAAATTATTTTCTTATTTTTTTTCTCATTTTTCAAAAAGAAACTTGGTTTTGGACAATCCTGTATGTATGTCCCACACACACCGTTCAGAATTTTGGCTTAATTTTGTTGCCCTGAAGTTCTTAATTTGGTCTCTTGAATCTCTTGCATGGTCTCTCGTGACAACATCATCCATTCCTTCTGTACACACGCAGATATCCTTTCCAAAGGTTCCTCATCATGGATTGAGTGAGTAGCTGATTAAAAATCCAACGCTACCGTGAAGCTTGTCCAATATCAAAACTTCAAATTTACCACCCTTCCCATTGCCTTCCCGGAGATCCGCTAAATTTTCGACCAAAATTCCCTCAAATTCCTAATTTATTGCCGCAAAGTTGGACATCAAGCTCAACTGCACATAAATTCACCTTCCACCGGTCTGCCGCTGTGCACAACTTCCCTCTCCTGCGCTCTCCCATGCAAAAGGGGGAGAAAAAAAAACCTCGAGACATGCTAAGTACTTAAAAACTCCCATTTCCAACACGTATCTCCGTCGCATCTGGTCGCCCTCACAAATTGCATCCACCGCCGCCGCCGGTGACCCAGCATCCAACCTCCATGCAGGAGCAGCACTGAATCGTGTAAACATTTACCAACTTGAGACTTACGAGTTGCCATACGTACGTGCCCGCCTGCTTCCAAATGCACTCTGGCACTCGTGCGCTCGTGCGACGGGGTCGGGAGTCCTGTTCTTTGTCAAGTTCCACACACGAGGACACCGATGCGCATAAATAACAAACATGCTCGCAAACAACCCTAAACTGTTGTTCCAGAAGCTCTTCGGTAATTGGGGATCGACCCACCTGTCGTCGTCCCCCCCCCTTCTCACCAGCCCCATTCACAAACACACACTTACAAGCCTGGTTACCTAGAAGCGCATTCGAATTGCAAGGACTTTGCTCTGGTTCTCGTGCGCGTGGGACTGTGCTTCACACTTACGTCTACGTGATGTAATTAGAGAGTGAATTTGTTTCGGTCTTGTTGACACTCAGTCCGCGAGCAGCACACACTTGCGCACGTGACAGCCGAGCTGCTCCACAGAGAGTTGTCTTCAAGGACTCCGCGCGTAAGATGAATAATTTTAGTGCTTGACAGCCATAAATTTTGAGTCGTTTGCAGCAGTAGCCGGTTGCCAATAAAACACAATTAGGTGGGTTGCCTAAGGGGGGGCACAGTGCCGCCTCTGTGAAGGTATCTGTGTGGAGGGACCGTGATGGGGATAAGCCCTGTGAGGGGTTTAATGAACTGAAAATTGAATCGGCTGGACAGTGGATGGCTTCGTTTGTAATGGAGAAACTATTTCGAAGAGGGTACAGTGAGCGACATTTTCATAGGACACTTCAACCGCGATGCGGCTTCACTGTGTTGGGTGTCTGAACTTGGCGCGATTTGAGTACCTTCAGGTGGGCGTGGAGTCATTGGAGAGGACGGTCTTAACCAACGGACAGAGGGCACTGAAGGTCGTTTCCAAATTCACACCAGAAAAAAAATCGTTTCAACTTTTTCGCCACGGACTATCGATGACTTAACCAACGCTCCTCCACATCCCCAAATGCTTTCCACCATCATCACCGATTCCCACTCCCTGATCCATTGACCACTTCGCCGAGTGTACCCAATGCCGCTGGTAACCGCAGGGGAATCGTGTGCTCTATAATCTCAATTTAAAATGGATCACGGTCACGGTAGCGAGACGAAGCGCACATGTGAATGCTCTTGCCGCTGCAGCAGCAGCAGCTTATTGCCGACGATGCCTTTGGCACTAGCCTTCACAGAACTGTCCAATTGCTGCTGTAACCCTCGCTATCGTTCCCCCAGATCGTCATCATTGCCATCATCATCATCAGACACCAGCAGCAGTGGCGGCAGCAGCAGTAGCAAACATCAACATTGGTGGTGTGGTCGTCCCACACCGCTGTGGACGACTTAAAGTTACCAGCGCACCGACACCGCCACCGCCTATTGTTGCAGCCTTCCGCATGCTGTGTGCCGCCCGGCACAATGTCACGGCGTCTATGCGGATGGAGCAAACTGTTGCGACTGCACCTCGATTTGAATGGCGGGCAGTTGCCACGCTTTTCGCCGCCTATTCAGGGCTTTCGGGGCCAAACACTCACATTCACGGCGCACAGGCGACCGAGGACGTGGGGACTGGGATCTTGTGGAATTCACAGCACTCCCCGGCTGCTGCGGGGCGAAAGCGTTTTAATGGACATGGAAATCGTGCCTGAGAGACATTTCTCCGTTTCTGCTCACGCCCGTTGTGGTGCAGGCTACTGACCCTGACTAGGAGCGCTCTGCATCCACACACACGTTCCAGCTTCGCCACTCCGTTCCATTGTTCGTGACGATTACTCGACGGGCTTACACCAGATACACTCGGAGGCCCGAGTACACTGGTACACAGCCCATCTCGGATGTGTACCTTGTCGCTGTTGCTTCAATTGCCTTCTCGGCTCATCGGCTGTGCGACTTGGCAGTGCTCTGGTGGTATTCCTCGCTCGCCTATCGCCCGGGGCAATCTTCTATCGAGGCAGGCACTATTGACACAGAACCTCGACCTTTGCATGCCCCGGGGAGGCAGATCCGATTGGGATTCTTCTATCGTGCGCCAGCCGATCCCCTCAGCTCCTTGGGGATACACTGTGAGATGATTAACCGGCTGGGGCCCTGGCAAAAATGTTTCTTTTGTGTGTAGCTCTCCCTTGAGTGGGTGTGGGGTGTGGAGCGGGGAGGGGGAGGGCGGGAATCGGAAAGGTTAAGGGAATCAATCTCTCGCTATGCGGATGAAAAGATTAATGCTCGTGAAGAGCAATTGGTTCGGGGAGAGACACCGCCACTCGTGGGCTCTGCTCCGATGGATGCCACAAATGGCATTTTCCGATGCCCAGGTGAACTCTGAACAAAGCGAAGTCTGGTCGATGGAGCAGAGGCGAACCTTGGCAGCTGGTGAGTGCTGCAGTGGCGTGCGGCGTTGAAATGCTTCAGAGGTTCGTCGAAGGTCAGGAGATGTTCGTTTCGACGTTTTGTGGCCTGAAGCGGTCGTGCTATGACTACGGATATCAGAGGCCATGAAAATTAGATTGATGCCTGCGGTCTTTGCAAATGGCAAATGGCGGAATTTTGCTCGGACTGAGAGATGGAACTCTAAGAGCGTTTTGCGTCGTCGCACAGTGGGAAGTATTCTTCTTCTTCTTGTGGCGCTACAGTCCAGGGTGGACCTGGGCCTCAACCAATATGTCGACATGCCTCTTCTAGCTTCTAGGTTTGCTTTATGTGCGACTTCGAGGTCTTTCCGCCTCAATTGTGTGTCGTTTGTGGTGCGCAACGCAAATGATGGCATGTGCTGGTCTTGCTGGCCAAGCCATGTGGTGTCTTGAGCGGAAGAAGTGGCAATCGGAAGGCGTACGGCTTGGGCTATACAGCGACTTCCCAGCGGCCCATTTAGAGGTTCTCAGCACGTTATGACAGGCGACTGAATTTTGCGTGTTTTGTGGGAATGGTTTCGACGATTCAGAGCTGGTGTAAGCAACACCATGAATAAGCCAGCCAGCGGAAGACCTGTGACAACGAATACCGATCGAATCATGGAAGTCATCGAGTTAGACCGGCATTTGGCATCTCGTGGCATCGGCCAGGAGATGGGAGTTAGTCACCAAACCATTTTAAACCATCTGCAGAAGGCTGGATACAAAAAAAGCTTGATGTTTGGGTGCCGCATGATTTGACGCAATAAACCTTCTGGACCGAATCGCCGCCTGCAATATGCTGCTGACCCATTTTTGAAGTGGATTGGCGACGAAAATTGGATCACATACGACAATATCAAGCGAAAACGGTCATGGTTAAAGGCCGGTGGTTTTGCTGTGTGTTTGGTGGGATTGGAAGGGAATCATCCACTATGAGCTGGTCCCATATGGCCAGACGCTTAATTCTACCATCTACTGCGAACAACTGGAACGCTTGAAGGAGGCGATCGACCAGAAGCGTTCAGAATTGGCCAACAAGAAGGGTGTAGTGTTCCACCAGGACAAGGCCAGATCACACACTTCGTTGATGACTCGTCAGAAGTTACGGGAGGTAGGATAGGAGGTTTTATCGCATCCACCATATAGCCCGGACATAGCGCCAAGTGATTACCACCTGTTCCTGTCCATGGCGAACCCCCTTGGTGGTGGGAAGTTAAACTCAAAAGAGGCTTGTGAAAAGTGGCTGCCCGATTTCTTCGCTAATAAGGAGGGGGGATTCTACCAGGGGGGGTGGATATTATGAAGTTGCCGTCTAGATGGAAACGGCGCATATTTCAACTAAATCCGATCAGTGTAACACTTTTTATGAAGCATTGAATGAAGAGCAAAAAAGCGGAAGGGAGATATTTAAACTTATATTTTGAGAGACAACTTACAACCAAGTTCCCCAAAATTGCATTTGGATCCTAGTATGACTCTCATCACACGGCCAAAATTGTGAAAGAATGCTTTTGTTACCTGAAAGCGATCACCCACCGCAATTCCCACCCACATTTGTGGGAGAAGGGACTCTCCAAAGTTCATATTGTTGGAGAAAGTGGGCAAAAATTCCTTCAGTCCATCCTGCGACTACAAATTAAGAGATGAACACCGAACTTGTTTAATGGATTAAAGTGCAGCCTTGAATATCGCATTTTGAACACAAAGCATAGATGTATGGGTTTCTTACGACGTTCACACTGTATTGGTCTGTTCAGGCAATGACAACTTGACAATTTCATTTTCGCATCACCATAAGCAAAATTGTCCATTTGGTGTTAATTCCGGCCAAACTGGTGGCGATGCATGAGAACATCCTAACCGATGACATCTGTGGCCTGGGGCTGTCCTGATGAACGACATTTCCTCTTCTATTGGCCAAGGCCGGTGTGTTCTGAGCGATTGCTTCCTTCGGGTGATGTAATGGTTGACCGTAGGCAAGCAGCTCATAGAAGATGATTCCCCGCCAATTCCACCTCACTCAGAGCAAAATCTTCCTGCCACGCAATCCTGGTTTAAACATCGTTTGTGTTGGTTGTTTGCCATTCGAAGAGGAACGTTCTCCCTTGACGTTGTCGTAAGTGATCCATTTTTTCATCACCAGTTTTCATCAGAGATAAAGTTGCGGTTCGTAGACAGAAGTACAGTCCATGAGATTTGTCTGTGTTTCCTCGTGCGGCATCCATCGAGTGTTTTTTTCGTTTGTATCCGGCCTAAGCCAAATAGTTCCAAGCTGTGTTTTGGTGCAATCTTCGGCTTCTGGGCAACCAAAACAGTGCTTACGTGAGGTTGGCTGGATTTACATAATTTTATAAACATTGTCGACAGTTGGCCCTTAGGAGTCTGGTTCATCGTTAATCTCAAAAATTACGGGTTTGGATCCGATGAAACCAAAATTGCGCATGTTTGCCTGTTACAGGATCAGAGCAAGAAACGCTATTCACATTCAGGTGGCTGATTTGCATTTTAGCCTTTTTTTGGAGGACACTGCACTAGAGCGCTCAGACTCAAAAACCGGTCCATTGAACTACCAGGCAGTAACCTTCATTTACTGAAGTTTCTTGGTTTTCAGAAGAAAAACCAGGAAGTGCCTCCGTCATAGACAGTTCAAGTTTTCAGCTCCCACCTCATCAGCGCCAAACAGCCGCCACCTGATATGAGCAATGGCGGGACATTCGCAGAGAAAGTGCTTTGAAGTGCCTGTACCTTCTCCGCAGGCGTCGCAAAGGGCACCATCACTAAGGCCAAGCAGACTTAGGTGCTTAGCTAAGGTGAAGTGTACCGTTTTAATCTTTTCTGTCTAGAAATAACAGAATAGCCGCGGATTTCTTGCTGGCGTTCGGGAGCATGCACTTGGTCAGCCTGCATTCTGGAGAGTCATGGCACCTCTGGCCGTGTTCTTGGGACATCCAACCGTCGACGGAAGCCCTAACCAAAGAAGCGGGTAGTCCGAAGGTGTGTTCGGGCTCCAAAGAATGCCTCTTTTGAACCATGCCCAGCTAGTTCATCGTCAATCTCGTTTCTCGTGATGGCCCGGGACATCACAAGTCTGAGCGAATTCAGTCTGCCCACCAAATTAAGGGTTGGCATTGCATTCCTGGACTATCTTGGAAGTGGTTAAAGGGTTGGGGAAGGCCTTGAGCCGTGGTCATGCGTCGTCGAGTCTTCACTTAATTTGGTCGGTAGACTGAATTCGCTAGACTTGTCTGGGTTCCAGGACATCACAGGATCACGAGAAACGAAATTGCCGATGAACTAGCTGGGCAAGGTTGTGGTAAGTGCCTCGACCCACACGCAGAAGGTCTAGGTTCGATTCCCAGACAGCATTTTTCACCTTTCGCCATCATTTTTCGAGTTGCTGCCTACACTCAAAGAGTATCAATTGTCTATGAAAAGCTTCTCAAATCTCGCCGTTCGGAGTTGACAAAAACCTGTAGGTCCCTTCTCCTCGTGAGAGAACAGTAGCACTCCTAACACAAGTAGTTGTTGTCGGAGCTAGGTCCTGATCTCTTGTGGGCTGTAGTGTCCTTAAGCTTGGCGGTTACTGCAGACACAGCCCCTTCTACCTATTCTTCACAATATAGCTGGTGGCCATTAGGATCGCCAATGTTTCCGCCTGGCGAAATTACATAAAGAGGCATAAAGTCTGAAGTTGTCGCCCCAGCCTTTATCGATGAGAACCTGTCCAATGTGGCACATTTTCTCGTTGCAAGGATTCAGTTTTGACAAGTCCGTCAGCGAAACTAAATCAATCAAATGGAAAACTGTCAAAGAAGTTTTCTACAGCTAACCGCCATCTTTAAAGCGACACCGGTTGTAAATCAATGGAACAAACCCTTAACCTGACACAGAGCACTAAAGCCATCTACAAAAAAGGGGATTCCATTTTACTACACCATATTTCAAAAGGTGCGTGCAGCATACAAACCTGGTGGTCCCTCTGTATCCCAACCATATCTCTATCCCGCAATGCAACTTCCGCCCCCGTGGATGGCCGAAATCTCGTTCCGCCTGAAAAAAAATACCGTCTCCATGAAATGAAACACCCTGTCGCGTTCAGTCTTCAACATTATAGTTTATTTTCCATTTAAATTGATTTTTAGTGATTCACGTCTTAACTACTCAATATTAATTACATTTCTCTCTGCGCACATGTACATCTACAGTATCTAGCTTATCTCCGTCTATACAACTTACAAAAACAAAAAATCAAAAAATCGCTTCATACAGTATCATACACAAGGAAGGGGAAAAAGGAAAATGCTTTTATTTGAAATTTGGCAACAAACGTGTGTCCGATGTAAGTGAATGTGTAATCGCCGACACCCCGCCAAGGAGCAACTTCCCTGCACAGGTGGGGTGCTGGGGGGGAAACAAATTATGACTGTCGGCAACAAGATACAGAACAACATCCGCAAGGAGGCGATAAAATTCGCCAACGATGGCAATAAATTCATTTGCTGGAGGATGCCTCTGATGCTGGGCTGCCTGCCGACTTTAACGACTCCCAAGACGGGCCGGGTGCCTCGTTTTTAAGAATACCCCCGAGTTTGCACTCAGTTTTGACGTTCCTCGGGACGTCTTCCGCCGGGTGGGGGCCTTGTAGGCGGCATGAGTCTATTGACACGTTCGTGGCAGGTTTTTAAGAATTCTTTTGGAACATAACTCAATGACTACAACGTCATTGTAAAACAAGATTCACTTAAACAGCAAAACAAGGGAAAACGGTTTACGGGCGATTAATTGGACGTTAAGTGATTGTGCTGTCTTGATGACAATGGAAATGAAGGATTTCCTTAAGGAGGTGCTTCGGGTTTGGGCGGGATTTTGTTTGCTGGGGGGGTGTTGCAGGGATGTGAAGGTTGAATTTGAATTGATGAAAGGCATGACTTCGTGGGGTTGTGGAAGTGACGCAATTCAACGATTCAGGGACTCCTTTGAGGGAGTTGGTCTGCGAACTGTTTGATCTTGAAGACAGATTCAAAATCTCGTTGCTGCAAGGCTGTGGCGCAGGAACTTTCTTCGTTGACTGTTAAGTTGAACCAACTAGTCATAATTTTTCACATCATAGGCTAGTTTGTCATTGACTCCTGCTTCGCCTTCGAAATCTTGAACAAACGGTCACTGGCTGTGGTGAGCACACAATCAGTGGGCTATTCTGACCCCGACAGCCGGTTCCCACTTGAATTGGCCGACGATTTCTGGGGGATCTGGGGATGGATCTTCTTTTCTAAGCAGGCACATTTTCATTCCGATAACTACTACCCCAAACAAAAATTGTCGCAGCTGGAGCTCAGATGAGATTGTAAGCCACAAGGCAATCTCACAGAGAGTGAGAGTTTGGAGCCGATTTTGGAGGATCATTGACAATGTCTCCGCCAATGGTGGACAGAAGTATGTTATCTGACAGCCCTTGAAGACATGGATTTGGACAGCCTCTGGTTCAAGCGGGATGGAACGACCTGCCACACATGCGGTGGCACGCACTTCCCTATTCTTGTCATCAGTTGGTTTGACATACGTTATTGTCGAGAAGCTAGATTGGAGACCTGGATATTGACAGCAACTGGTTCGTGCAGAATAGTTCACCACTCCACAAAGTCTGTGCCACAATCTATCACTTACTCAGAAACTGCCAAAATGCTGTTGTCAGCCGTCTTACTGATGTCAATTGACCGTTTTAGGGCTGCGATTTGACCTCTTTGGAGGTCCTTATACAAATCTTTGAATCACTGTAGGGTGCTCAAATTTAATACGTCACTGACTGGCAGGCTCAATGCCAGGCACAATGCACAGAGGGTTTCTGAATTAAAATGTCGAGTGCCACATTCAGCTTTGCTTCTTCTTGACATCAGAGAAACTAACTAAATTTTGTGGCAGCAGTATTATATTGAATCCTCCTAACTTAGATGTGGTTTGAAGGCGAGTGTACGTGTACACGAAAGAGTGCATAGAACTGCATATCAGATGATGATCCTAATCAGCGGGACAAAGTAGCGCTAAGTGATTTTTTTTGGTCAGTAGAATTGGCCAAAAGCGAACTCACCGAGACCTTCAATGTCAAAAAAGGTTTTAGACAAGGCGACACACTGTCATGTGACTTCTTTCACATCATCCTTAAGAAGATCGTCCGTAACTCATAAGTCAACACCAGAGGCACGATCTTCCAAAAGTCAACTTAATTGCTAGCTTACGCCAACGACATTGATGTGGTTGGACGAACACAGCGAGCCGTCAATGACGCGTTTGATGGCTTTGAAGCAGAAGCGGCTAAAATGGGTCTGGTGGTTAATGAGGGCAAAACGAAGTACATGCTGTCGACGTCTCAGACAGAGCGTCACACAAGGCAGCAGAAACTTCGTGATAGTCAAAGACTTCGTCTATAACAACTCCAGGACCGAAATCAAACGCAGAATCACTCTTGCCAACCGCTGTTTCTTTGAGCTCAAGAGGCAATTGAGTAATGAAGCCCTCTCTCGAAAGAATAAGCTTGCTTTATATAACACCTTGATCATCCCAGTCCTACTCTATGGCGCGGAAACCTGGACGCTACTAAAAGCGGTAGCGTCCGTAGTCTTTTCGAGAGAAAAGTTTTGCGTGTGATTTTTGGTCCTGTTTGCGTTGATGGCATCTGGAGGAGAAGATTTAACGACGAACTCCATGGGCTGTACAGCGACATGCGCCTAGTCAAGCGTCTTCGGATAAAACTTTTAAGAGCGCTAGACCATGTAGAGCGTATGGACACCACTGCTCCGGTCCGAAAAGTCTTCGCATCTGAGCCCTTGGGACAATGCAACAGAGGACGGCCTAGGCTAAGGTGGCGAACACAAGTGGAGAAGGACTTCAGCCAACTTGGAGTGTGCAACTGGCGGCAGCTGGCTAAAGATCGTGCTGGCTGGAGAGGCTTGGTTGAGGCCCAGATCCACCCGGACAATAGCGCCACAAGAAGAAGAAGAACAAGAATTGCGCGCAAATTTCAAAAAAAAAAAAAAACCGAGCCTGTTAGGAATCTTCATCCTTGGCCAGTCCGGTTTGCGGAAAACATTGTTGTCGTCTGTTGGAAATGTGAATTTGCATGTTTCGCCCTTTCGTTCTGCGCGAAACATTTTTAGCAAGCAGGAAAGCCGCCAACCTCAACTTGTCTTCGTACCGATCATTCAAGCACCTCAAGAACATCAGTGATGCGAATTTTGAATAAAGATTGGAATCCACACGCTTACAAGGTTTAATTTACTCAAGAGCTGAAGCCCACTGACCATACCAAGCCTCGTCAAGACGCCGAATGCCTGGTTGAGTAGACAGAAGGGAATGGTGGCGTTATAAAGAAAATCATCTTCAGCGACGAGGAGCACTTTCACCTTCGTGGATGCATTAGCAAGCAGGATTCCCACCTCTGAGCAAATGAGGATCCACGAGTGATTGTTGAAAAGCAGATGCCTCCATAAAGAGTGACTGGTTGGTGGGGTTTATGGACTGGCGACGTCATTGGGCCGTGTTTCTTTGAAAATATGGTGGGCCAAGTTGTTCTGCTGAATGGGGTATCGCCAGGTGAAAAGGGAGTTCTTGTGGGTAGGAATTGAGAATGTGAACCTCAACGATATTTGGTTCTAACAGGATGGTGTCACTTGCCGCACAGCCAACGAAACTATAACTCTTATGGGCGAGAAAGTCAATGGCCATGTCTTCTCACGTCGTGGAGATGTTAATTGGTAGCCACGATCATGTGATTGGTCCCCGTTGGACTTCTTCCTTTGGGGACACTTAAAAGGAAAGGTGTTCGTCAAAGAGCTTCGGACAATTCAAGACTTGGAAGAGGAGGTAATTTAGCACATTACAGACATTGAACGTCAATTATGTTGCAGAGTCCTTGAAAATATGGACCATTGGATAGACGGATGCCACAGAAGCCGTGACGAGCATTTGGCGGTTATTGTGTTACAGAAGCCGTGACGAGCATTTGGCGGACAATTTGTTTCACGCATAATTGTCAGAGATCCATTCCGTGAGTCCAAAGTGCCACCTTGTACCACCATTTATTACGAAAAAATTCAATTAAAAGATATTTTCTCAATAATTCTTGATCTGTAGACTTTCCTGACCAACGGTAGGTCTTCTTAAATGTCTCAAAGCAGGGGTGATGCTGCAAGATTTTTAACCGCTCTCAATTTATCCAATAGTTCCGCGTATAATTGACTGAAGCAGACCAACATATACTCAAGGTTCCTAAATTTTGCCACAAGATTGACGCCCCTAGCCACACGGAAGAAGAAGAAACCTTTAATAGAACCAAAGAACCAAAAAAAAATTCTGAACCACACAAACACTTAACATTCAACAAAAGTTAAAAAAAATTTAAAAAAATTATATAAGAATTTTCCTTTTTTTCTTACATAATGAACGTGTATGTGTAATGTATATTTAATTCGTATCGTATAGGGCACATGTAAAGCATTAAGAACTACAGTAAATTAAATCTCCATCTTAGATACTTAGACTCTACTTCATTTTTGTATTTTTCTTATAAACTTAAGTCAATCTTTTTTTTTTAAATAAATCTGTATTTTTCGGTTTTCTCTTTTCTTTTCAAATGAAACAACGTCTGAGCTCACACATTCACTCCACCGCACACACGCACGCATTCACTCGGGTCCAGACGCACGCATTCATCCGCTCAGACCTACAGGAAGTTGTCGCTCGTCGAGTGGATAAACTTAAAAACAAATAAACCGCGCGAAACACGGGGTTAGTCAAGGGGGCTGGGGGAGGGGATGAACTTAAAAATTAAACACACACGCAATAGAAAAAAAACATATGTATAAAAAAAAAAGGAAAGAAAATTTTGGTTTCATCTGCTAGCACAGCACGTCGACGCATGCCGCTACCATCGCCATCGCCGTCGTCGTCATCGTCATCGTCATCAGTGATGTCGTCTCTCCATTCAACTACACAACAAAATTGATGCTAGTCTGCATGAACTCCGGCTAGACGTACGCCTGCGCCCGGGAACGCGGCTCCTTACCCTGTAGCCGCTCAACGAAATTCCTCCAACTGACCATTGTCTTGCCGGAATACAGCCAGACGCTGGACGTTACACCGACCAGCATCGAGCACAGATACTTCACCATGTAGATCTGAAAGATGGGCCGTGCCTCCTCGGCGCTGTTACGCACCATCGGACACGGTATCGAGAAGCCTTTGCACTTATCGCGATTCCACTGAATCATCCAGTCGTCAAAGTTGTAGTACTCGTAGAAGAGGCAGCCGAGGAAGCCGAGTGCGGGCAGAATGAAGAGGCCGCTGAAGAAGCCGATGCGCAGCATGAGACGCTCCAGTTTGTCGGTGCGCTTGCCGTCGGTCTTCATCACGGTGCGTATGCGGAAGAGTGACACGAAGCCGGCGAGGAGGAAGAGCGCTCCGATGCAGAGATAAATGCATAGCGGTAGGATGAGGAAGACGCCCAGCGAATGGGTGTCCAACTGGCCGACGAAACACACGCCGGAGAGGATGTCACCTGAAAAGAGAAGACATTTTGAAATTAGTTGCAGTGTGATGAGAGTGAAGGAAAGGGACAGGGAGAGAGAGTGAGTGAGAGAGCATGGAAAAGGAATGCTGGGAGATGGGGATTGGGTGGCAAGTTGTCAGGAAGTTTCCAAGAATGGCAGTGCATCAGACGTTTGCGAAGATCTCGAATGCGCGATCGGTTGGGAATGAAGCCAGGATGTCATCTATGAGGAGGAACAGTATTTTAGTGTCAGACAGTGTGTCTTCGAAGGAACGAGGAAGAGACTTGTGATCGTTGCTGCGTCGCATTCTTTTGCGATCGACGAGATCTTCACGGTATGGAGTTGAGGGTTGACGCGGAAGAGCCGCAAGACCAATAAGCAGTCAGAAAGAATGGAATTGGAGTCTAAAGTGATCGTGGGACGACGTTCAAAAAGTTCTGAAGTCGACAAGACGGCTGGCGCGATGAACAGACTTTGAGGCGAAACTGGAGAATTGTACTTAAGTGAGGCCTTGGTGTGCCTTCAGTCTTCAGATTTCCAATCACTAACTCCAAAAGAAGAACACCCTGCCTCTCCCACGCATCATCTGCGTTCTCTCCCTGGGGGCTCCACTTGACCACAACCGCGATCCTGAGGAGGATCAACTGCATTCCACGGAAGTACCTGCTTTACGAAGCCAATAACCATCCACCACAGGAGAGAAACGTTCCACCAAGAGCTAGTTTCCTGCCAAGTTAAGCGATCAGCCCCCAAAAGCCCACCGTCAGTCCCGGCGAATCCCTGCGGCCGCCAGCCGCTTATTGAATCCAATTGCTTGCGATGTTCTATTTGCTTAACGACTCCTCATCGTGGGATACCGGCGGGTAATGCCACAGTCGTCGCCTCATTAACCTGCGGACTCTGCAATTTTGCCGGTTTATTGTTGACTTTAACGATGGCATCTCCGACGATGGATTATGGGTCTCCGCTGCTGGGCTGGATTCAATTATCGGCCAATTTGCGTGCGCTGCCGATGGTCTGGAAGGGGGCGACCGATTGCAGGCGCAAAACAAGTGAAAGGCTAATTGACTGGAGGAGGTCAACGAAATTGCGGTCACCTCCTCCTTGGAGGCGACTGTTTCTGATCGTATCGCATGAGGGGGGAAGTCTTAAGCTGCGTTAAGAGTTGAGGAAGATTTCAAAAAATATGCTTTTCGACCCCATCCCCCCTCCCCCCACACACACACACGCACAAAAATCCAGAACTCAGTCCGCAACTCTTGCTTGAGGGACGGATTTTAATTATTCCTCCACACTCCTTGAGAGCACTCAATAGCTCACCGAGGGGCGATTTACTTCCACCCCCAGTCCCCCTCCCTTAAATGTCTAACCAACAAATGCAAGGACATCATTGTGTCGCCTGGCACTTAACTCCTTTCCGGCAACTGAAACGCCGGCCTGAAGCGTGGGGAAAAAGGGTTAAATCGCTGTGCTACGGTCGACACAGTGGAGGAAAATCCTTCCCCGTCACCGACTATGAGGGATTGCGGGGACATGCAATTTTTTTTATGACCCACACAGCAACAACGCGCTTACACACATCTTCCATTACACAAACATAGCTCGCTTAGATGGCTTCTCTTTTTGGGTATCGTTTTGGGGGACTGAGTTTTTGTGTTGCTTTGTTTTGCTGCTGCTGTTATTGTTGTTGTTGTTGTTGGTTTTGCTTACATAAGCCTGTTAAGCGATTATGGGACGAAGAGGAATGGACTGGAATGGCGAGGAAGGAGGACGGGCACACAACAAAAGATGAAAAACGGACTTTTGGTTAATTTAACGATGGTCATGAGAAAGGAATGCGACCTGCAGTAGGGGTGGAAGATGGAAGGGGGGGATGAAAAGGATGGCGGCTTGATGGCTTCTTCTGATGAATGTGATGGCTTTTCAGTTGAGTCTGATGGAATGGAGTCAGTGGTGCCGTGTTGAGGTAGGAGACGAAGGCAATCACGTCTAATGGCTGAAAAGGATGACGAGCCTGAAGGAAATCACAGACGAAAGGAGGCGACGGAGAAGGGTTTTTTTTGGCAAAAAGGATTGATGGGCCATTACCTGAATGGAGGGGGAAAGTAATTGTTGGAAAGGACTGTTTTTTTTTTTGTGGGACATGAAATCTGCTTTTAGGAGCCGTTAAAGGGAATTTTAGGAGAAGGACACTTCAGTTTGCGTTTGAGTGTGATGGGATTTTGGTCAACGAAGTGACCATGCTGACAGACCTGTCCAAAGTGAGAGAGAGCCCAATAATGGAAGTGGATATGCAAAGACGAAGTGAGTGTGTAATGTTTCCTCACCTAAATCGCATCCTGAAAGTGGAACTGTGAAGCTACGTGCCGCGTGGGATTCGGCTCTTTACCGCCATATGTGCCCCAGATCGATTTCAAACGGATACCCGTTGTAGGACTATTAGTGTCCCTTGAAGTAGGCGTCAGCTAACTCCTCAGTCGTGTTTGGGTCATCCGTGGCGTAGAGACACAGTCCCTTGTCTCCTAACGGTATAGCATCGGTCGAAGAAGAACTCAGTTCTAATCCCGCGTGTTTGAAGGTTATCCTAAGCGGGAATTCAGTCCGTCATATAAAGCTCAAAGTTTAAGACCAGTTAGGTGCCAGTACCAGTCGCCCTAAACGTCTGTCATGCTTTCTTCGGCAGTAAAGAACCTGACTTCCACATTTTTTGCTCGATTTCCAATCATAGTATAGCAGCAACACAACATGGGTATTTTCGAATCAACGCTATAGACACCGCTCTGCCCTCTCTGGAGCATCTCAACGAGACATCCCACCACTTTCAAGAAAACTCTTTGGTAGCCTTTGTTGATACCAAGGGATAGTTCATTAATCCGTGCGTGATCCTTAGGGCAGAGGATTTGGTGACTTGATACACAAGCAATTACGGAGCAGCGCTCTCTACGTGGACTTGGCTTCCTTCGTAAGATTTGTCAGCAGAGCCACACCCCAAGGGGAGGTGTTCCATTCCTCTTCCGCTGGAATTAAGTAGACAGTCAGATGCTACAACTACGCAGAAGAGTGTGCTACAAGGTTGGTTATTGGTTGTTTAACCTTTTTCAACCTTGAGGGGTCCCATGCAAAACTTGGTCTGTCTCTAAACCAAGGTTAAGAGTCTCTCTCCCTGCTGAGAAAATGGACAAGGTCCTTTTCTCTTGATAGAAGGAAATTTCTTCTTTTGACACCAACCCCAGTCGTCTCCCGTCCTCCTTAACAGCCTTAAGGACACCACTAGTGATCCACACAAACTTCTTAGACTTGTGTTGGACAGGATGCTGAAAGTCAAGTATCGTCGAGTGTGCTCGACAGGGCCTAGTCGCCTTTCTTGCAAGGAACGGCTTGGTTTGGCCACACAAGGGTTATATGACTAAGTGTCACAAAAAAAGCCGCCTTAGCATAACTTTACACAGAGGATCGACCTGGACAACGACAAAAAGAAGGTTCTTCATCGACTCCACCATCCTGTCATTCAGTTAAACGATTTCCATCTTGGCTATAAAATATGTCTTAGGTTGGGCCTAAGTCAATCTGCATCCGAACAATACCTCCCCGTAACGTAACCGAATACAAATCACTGACAACTTTCCCGATAAAATCTGCACTTTTAACGACGCACTCAAACCCGAGGGACACACGCACACACGTCCTCCCGTGGAGCGGGTTCATAAATCTGCCATAGATACGAGTATCTATTCAAACTCTCGTTGGGTTTAGGGTCCTCAAACCACCAGATCTCTGTCGACAGACCAGCCCCGAGACAAGCTATTAAAACTGAAAGAAAACCAATAAAACTCAAGGCCCCCCCACCCAACGATGACAATCCGCCAGGCGTGTATCTCAGTTCAGTTCACAAAAAACGCATGCGATGCAGAGCGCTATGCGTGGGCGGAGCACCCATCCAGCCGAGGTGACACCTTTATTTATACATGCATGCAGCCGAATGCGGGCCGCTCAGCGAGTGCTCCCACTCCCACATATGGTAAATGTGTCAGTCGACAAAGACAAATTCGAAATGAGACACATTCAGCTGTCAGTGCGGCGCACAAAAGCCCCCAGAAGGCCCGAAAGGAAAGCGATCTCTGAATAGAATTAGAATTCGTTCGTGACGGAGGGCGACAAACAAATAAATTCTATCCACCAGCGGCCCACCAGATACATGCATTCGGATTACGTCGGAGACAAAATCAACAATCATGACGGATTGCGTTCGAGTTTAATTTTGGATTCTGTGGGGTGAGTGGGGGGTAGAGGATACTCGCGAGGGATTATGACTCGATTGAGATGTAGGTTGAGGTTTTATGACGCCGCCGCCGCCGCAGCAGCACAGGCAGCAGCAGCTTTATGCTTCCTGCGAGAGGCGATGATGCAATTCTTTGGGCATAAGCTGCCGCAATTCGAGCGTTTGACGAGGAATGCGGTGATGAGAGGCGTTCGCTACTGCGGAGGTACGTGGGAGAGAAGAATGTCATCATTTGGTGATGATTACGGGACTGATGAGGAATTCAAAGCGGCTTTGGATTGAGTATTTTGAGGTGGAAATCCGACATTCCACGTCAGGGGAGTCAAGGACGACGAGGAGAGGAAAGAATCCATGAGCGGAGGGCTGTCAGAAAACTCGATGCTAGAGGCGCTTAGAGAGCAGAGAGGCGATAGACGAGTGGGGAAAGGCCCAAAAGAAATCTACAAGCAGAGGTAGTATGCCAGGCATTGGACTAGTAGGGCAGAGGGCACTCGAAGGATAAGGGACGACAAAAGGCGATGGACGAGGAAGGTTCAAAGAAACTCTACAACCAAAGACGGGACACAGAAACCGTTCGGAGAACCGCGGAATGACAGGATCCGGTCGGAGAGCTGAGGAGCAAAAGACAAGTAGGGGGATGCCAATGGAAACTCGACGTGCAGAGGCAGACTGCTTGGTGCTGTACAAGCGAAGCAACGACCGAAAGCGAACGGAGAACTAGTTGACAGGCTTATTCCCCAGGACTGGCAAGTGAATGATTGAAGACCGTCATAGAACATAGGAACGCCAGAAGCAGCTTGAGAAGCAGAGGAACGCTAAAAGGAGCACGACGAACATACACACGACAGAAGACCCTTGACCAGCAGGAGAACGCTAGAAGGAACTTGACGAACAGACACACGACAGAAGATCCTTGACCAGCAGGAGAGCGCTAGTAGGAGCGCGACGAACATACACACGACAGAAGACCCTTGACCAGCAGGAGAACGCTAGAAGGAACTTGACGAACAGACACACGACAGAAGATCCTTGACCAGCAGGAGAGCGCTAGTAGGAGCGCGACTAACAGACACGCCACAGAAGATCCTTGACCAGCACTAGAGCGCTAGAAGGAACTCAATGAACAGACACACGACAGATGATCCTCAGTTACCAGAAGAACGTCAGAAGGCACTTGAGGACCAGTGGAACACCAGAAGATGTTAACGATCAAACGAAGTCCATCCGACTTAACCAAAGGAGCGTCAGGATGTGCCTAATGAGCAGAGGAATGCAAGGCACCTGGACAAGCAGCGCATCTCTAAAACACTCAAGGGACATCTGAATGCTGGACAAGTGGGCGATCAACTGAAACCGTCACAAAGCAGAGCAGTGACAGTGGACGAGGATACAAGCTCGTTCAACCACAATTTATGTTCACTCAAGGAACAACCAGAATATTATCTCCTTCTTCATCTGGTGGTCCCAATGGCGACTCAGCGATAGCCCGCGACTCTTACCTCCGAGATGATCTTCAATGGCCAACCGCCTGTCTTATGTATCGCTCCCATCTACAAGCTGTCCACCGATCAGAGCCAAACGCGCCACTTTATCAAGGCCAAGTCAAGAGAGGCCGCAAATAATTGAAATGTCGCTGAGGTTCCTCTGGTCGGAGACACGACCTTAAGGCGCCACCGATGTCGATGTAGTAAGCTGTCACATTAGCGGTCTTCTCAAAGTCATGTCGCGGAGATTTATCATCGCAACAAGCCCTTGTGCTCCTGTCAAGCTGCCAGTTAAGTCCGTCCCTAAGCCCCACACACGTCGTCCTCGACTCTCGTTAATAAGCAGATGTCACACAACACGGTGGAGCAACCCCCCCCCACCGCCCACCACAACCACGAAGGTCCTCGCAAAACCTAATTACCGCGCAACGGCAATCGATAAGGCATCTCCGCCCGTCACAGAATTGCCGCTCCCCCCCTGGGGACGGAGCCATTGTTTCGATCCCTTATCAGTGGCTCGTAAAAACGCGCTTTTTATGGTTTCATTATGCAGGCGGCTGCGGCTGTGGCTCTGGCCCCGGGCAACGTGTTCCCTGTCATTTGACATTTTTACTAAGTGAACTACTTAGACGGGCGCATTAACGTGCAGACCGGCGAAGTCGTAAAGCCGGCGAGTCGTAAAACCGTGACTCCTGCGATGGCGATGGTGCGGCCCAATTTCGGAGAAAAGTCGCCTCCTGTGTCACTCTAATTAAACAATCGCGTCAGGTGTCAAGGCGACACTGGCACGACAACAACAGAATTCACTTTTCCGTCCGACAGCTGTGCGCGTGTTTGCGGAGCTCCCGTGAGCCTGCAAATTGCATCTTAACTCGGCTCCAGTGACTCTGGTGCGAATGACAAATGACGCCGCCGGTCTGTGGGAATGCTGTCAGGGATGTGACGGAACCGGATGAGCGTATGTGGCCCTCTGGGACGCACACAACAGCAACATGCCGCACCGCCCCGATGCATCATCAATCACGGGGTGGTTTAATGAGCCCCGGATGTGGGGGGGGTTGTAACACATTCCCTGCGCGTGTGTGCGTGTGTGTGTGTTTGTCATGGAATGACTTTAGCTAATTTTAAGTGCACACAGGGCTTGGTAGCTCTGTTGACTGTGTTTTCTTGTTTAATGAGCAATGAACCGTCGTTTCACAGGAAGACTAAGAGGGGGACGGGGGCGGGTGTGAGACAAGGAACTTTTTTTTATGACGCACCATAATTTCGTGATAAGCGATATCTTTTCACGGAGAATATGGTTACGGGGCATGTGTGGGCTTAGGCTGGAACATGATAAAAGTTGCTTCTAAAAGCCCCCCTGACAAGCAGAGCCGCAGGGGTTTTACTTCAACAAAACATAAAGGAGGGGAGGGGTTGGCTTATGTACATAAGTTGATGTCATTTCAGAGAAAGTGGAACAGTGCAGACAGGCAGACTGCGGAAATGAGAAGGGAAGTCGATGTTAGTACCGCGTGCAGGGGGAGCTTAAGGAAGTGCACGATGCAGAAGGTCACATAGACTTTCGGCTTAGATTTGTGGTGACATCTATGGGATTTAAAGAACATCTAGGTTGTGGTACAAGGGCTGTGGTTTGTATGTTGGCTCCAGACAACCGAGGTGATCACTAAGAGCCCGTTTCCAACAAAGTTTTTGACCCTGCGCTATCAAGGAAGTCAGGATATCGACTGACAATAAGGCGACTGGCCAGACACATTTGCCTTTGCACTGAAAAACGGTGCCCTTCGACATTCGACAATAGACTGACGACTGAGTTCCACCAAAGATGGCAAGCCCCAAGTGACTAGGGGACTGGCTGGCGCAGCCTTTCAGGCCGGCTTTTCTTGGACGTGGACCTGGGCCTTAACCAACATGCCTCTCTAGCCAGCACGATCTGTTGCGCACTCCAAGTTGGTTGCGGTCCTTCTCCACCTCTGTGCGCCATCTTAGCCTAGACCGTCCTCAGCTGCGTTGTCCCAATGGCTTAGATTCGAAGACTTTTCGGGCCGGAGCAGTGGTGTCCATACGCTCTACATGGCCTAGCCATCTTAAGCGTTGTATCCGAAGACGCTTGACTAGGCGCATGTCGCTGTAGAGCCCATAGAGTTCGTCGTTAAATCTTCTCTCGAAAAGACTAAGGGCCTCCTCATCCGCTTTAAGTAGCGTCCAGGTTTCCGCGCCATGGCCGGCTTGTAGGAACCACAAAATGGCTGCAGTGACCATAGTTGGGACAGATAAGGGTACAGCAATCTACACCTACTCCTTGGCCCCAGAGTAGGGTCCTTAGTGAGTCTAGGTGGAGTCGCGTCTACTCACAACTAGCTAGACAGTCAACTACAAGTGTACCCTCGACTCACCGTAGAAAGGACACAAAACTCAAGTTATGCGCCATTCAGTCACATCCAAGATGATGCTCCAAGTCACACGAGATACGCATCATGCAGAGAATGCTGTCTATTCACTGTCGAAATGCCGGGGCAACAGCATATGCCAGCAGGCGGAATCCGGCAAGATGAGGAGGCATTTGCTGAAGTCAGTATTTTCCTAGAAACCCCCACAAAACCTCCTGCTTTCAGCCAACAAATCAGTCAAGACTGAAATGGGGTCCCGAGATACGAACAGTTATCAAGACTTCCGTGTGTAAAGCAGAGCTGACTTGAATTCAGAAGACGAATGTGGCAAGGATCCTCGGAGTCTCGAGTCAGCTCTTCAATGAGAGATTTGCCCAGTTACCCTCAGTTCATGGCGAATGCGTGTTCCCCCCCAACTTTATAAGTCACAACCAACAACACTGTCCCTCCCCATTGCCATTTCAGGCATTGCCCCCCGGTTCAGAACTGCCAAGCTGTCTGCGTCGATGAACTGTGAGTTCGGAAGCGCAAGTTCGCGCATTCTAGTCGGTCTCGGATTACGTCGCGCGTGAATTGTAAGCACTTCAGGCATGGCATCAAATTTCGAGCCGAAACGCAGACAATTTGTAAAAAAAAAATACCCCCCCCCCCCCTCCGATCGGGTTACAAGCGATAAATGCCGTAAGTGCTGCGTCAGCTTGGAAATTCATTCATTGCTGTTGACGATCGTGCTGACATGTGGGAAGCACACTAATGACAACTGAAGAGAATCTGGTTGAGGCAGACACGGAGACGCGTTGGATTTCAAACGCTTCGGAGCCGACAATGCCACAGCTATAGCCGGAAAGAGTCGGGTATCTATGACGCGGTTGAGTGAATTTGAGCGAGGTGCAATCAAACTGAAGGTAATCGACGATGTTAAAGATCGGGCGTCATTCAGAGAAGACTGAGATCTAGTGAGTGATCAATAGTGTGCTTGGGCAGAGCATTTTCTACGATCCCAAGGACAAATGGTATTGTGACTGCCACGATCAGTGATCGCCAATGATCGCTGTCAACAGAAACAACTGCTCTCAGATCCAAATGCCTCCTGTCTACTGAAGATCAAACGCAGAGCTTCTGTTTGGGACGCAAAGAAGTGACGATCAGTGTCCGCAGACATAGGTTAGCTTGGTGTTGGTGTTTGTAGACTCCGAAGTCAAGACGCACAGAGCGGTGATCAGATCAGTCTGTCGGAGAAGAAAAGTCCCTTATGCCACCCTGGGTTGCTGGTCTTTATTAAAAATACGTGTAGATCGGAGATCATCAGCCGTTTGAAAAACAAGGCGCTCCCTTGAGCCGATAGCCCTTCATAAAAAGACTTTTCACCTGAGAAGGCAAATTCTTTGAGACACTCCTCCGGGACTGTTGTCCTACAGTCCTTCGCCTTTGCCTAGATCATGCCGCGATCGGTGTCCATATCCTCTGTCTGAAAAAGAAGGCTTATTATATGCATCTTAAGCCATTGGCGAGAAGAGCTTAGATCGGTGATCGTTGCGAAGACAAGGATTTTGAGGCAAATTTTGGGACAATGTCCTATGATCAGTTGGTCTTTGCCAAGAAGACTTGTAGGTCGCCGAGGAAACAAGGGTCTTTAGAGCACCTCTAAGCCTTTCACCTTCCACATGAAGACGCCGATCCATGGCCAAATTTTTCGTCTGAGAAACAAATTTCTTTATGACGCTTCGGGGTCGTTGTCCTATGGGTAATAGGCCATTGGCAAGAAGCTGCGAAGGTCAGTGATCATACCCTCCGTCTACGGCTTATCAGAATGCCCTTGCACCTTAGGTCGCTCACAAGAAGACCATAGATTGGTGATCTCAGCGATCGTAGGTCTTTGAAAGATGTGAAGATCAGTGACCAGCTCCTCCGTCTGAGAGTGGCTCTTTAGGGCCCCTTGGCCGTTGTCCTATGATCAGTTGGCCTTTTGCAACAAGACGTGATCGTTTTCCCTTCTGAGAAGCAAAGTTCTTCAGGGCGCTGTTGGGTCCCAGATGACGTGGAGATCGGTGTCCAGATCATTTGTCCGAGACCAAGAATCGCTAACTTCAGTATTTTCACGGTCATGTAGCTCTTGAGAAATATTTGGTGGTCTTTCTCGAATTTATAATGAAGATCCATTTTATTGCTGGCCAACTCCGATGATCAGAAGCTCACTTAATTTCCATAAAACATCTCCTTATGACCCAGAACCCCGCCACCCCCCAACTACATTCCAAGCCAACACCTATCCAATTTTCCGATGACCGCCGCCGCCACACAAAGCTTAAGCACCTCAACCGCCGCCGATAAAGCGCCTCGCAAATAGCCCAGTCATCCGGGGAGGGCAACCATAACCAAGATCGGTCTTTCAATTACGGTGTGTGTGCTGTTCGCGAGGAGTAGGATACCGCCGCCGCCGCCAACCGCAGCGGAATAAGCGCACAGTTTCACCTTTGTCCATTGTATGCAAGGATTGGGGGCTGCGCTTGAAAAGGCCACCGCACACACACACACCGCGCAGTAATGAACATTCAGTCCCATAAAAGGCCGCTCCAGCACTCCCTCCAGCCACCCGCTACGAGGCACGGCACGGCTGCTGCGGCTGCTGCGCGAGGCGTGCGGTTTCAATATCCATCGCGATGAACGTCGAAATGTCGTCGTCGTCGTCGCCGCACACCCCCACGCTTGGCGGTGGCATACCACTTCGGAATCGCGCATCGCCACGTTCGCCGAAGTTGGTTCGTTAACCCCCATCGCCGGCGGTGCTCCTCCGAGTCGCGCCACCAACACCAAGCCTCGCTGCAATTGTTCTTCCCAACTACTTTGAATACAAAAGACAGCGGCGCGGGCAGGGGCGCCCCCCCCCACCACGAAACAACGCCACAGCGACGACGATGATGGTGACGAGGAGGACGATGATGGCTGTGACGACGTGTTCTTGCGGCTAAAGCACTTTGCTCGTGCAGGCGTGCTTCTCCGTCTTCCTGCCGCGCGATGGCTTCCCGGGAAGAGAGCGAGAAATTTGCATTCAGTGTTCGAAGAGTTTCGGCCTCGGACCGAAGGGGAACACAATGGCCAACGCAGCGGAGCCTACTGCCACACCGCCACCACCATCACCACCACTTGCGGCCAACGAGGTGCACTTGAGTGTGTGCCCGGAATGCTCCTTGGCTCCGGCTGTGTGAAGTGCTGTAGCATATGTTGTTCGGGGTTCGTTGGACATGGAATTAAATGTTGGCACAGTGTGCGGCGTGGGGAGGGCGGTTGCTGCTTGACTGCTTCTCCCATGGGACTGAGGAGCCGTGAATGGCGAAGATTGTTGTTCTCTTCTTTGTTTCTTCGCCTCTGCCGCGCGCACTCTGTGTGCCCGGGAGTAATTGAAGTGGTCTGGTTTGAATTTGCTTTGAAATGGATCTTTGAATGGCGTTTGTTTACTCAAGACGCTCGCTGGCGCAGTGGCTTGTTGCCTAGAGAAGGGATTCCTCTCTTTCGCTGTGCTGGGTTTGTTTACTCGGCTCAGGAGTTTGCTGTGGGAATGCGGACGTGGAAGCGAGGTCAAAGTGGAAGTGGCTTGGCAGGGAATACCGAGTTTTGTTTTGGCAAGGAAATTTCGTGCTGCGCTGAGCCTCACCGCGGGTCCATCGGGCTGATGTGCTTGAGGCAGCGCAGGATTTTGAGTGTGCCGTGCGATGCTGTGCAATGTGCATGCCATTATAGTCGACAGCGGCGACGATCTTCGGATGGATGGCTGGGGATGTTGTTCTTTGTTGAAGAGCCAAAAAACCGTGAAAATCGTTTCGAGGGCCACTAAATTTTGTGGATAATGAGCTGTGTGTGATGTTGAAAAGTGCGATGAAGGAAAAATTCTGATGTACGATGCTTGCTGTGAGAGTTTTGAAGGACTCGAGGGTGCGGTCGATGGCGGGGAGGGGCAAAAATAACCTTTTAGATCCTGGCTGCCCCTAAATAACCTAAAACTTATTTTTCCGTAAGTATATCCGCCCTGGTAGACGTATTTTTGTAAGATCTGTGTCCACGATCGGGCGCCAAATGCACAACAAAGACACTCTGCCGATTGGATAAGTTGGATTTTTTGAAAAGAAACACTCCACCCCACTCGGAACGGTTGTTAAAAGCAAAAAAAAAAACTGGTGCCGGGGGGACTGAGTCTTCCCACACTCGCTGCTTCCGTCCTGAGACTGCTTCACTTGTTCCATGGCCTCATGGCTGAAACAAACAGCTCTCACGTTGAACATTTACGAACTAAAAGATTGCCGACAGTCTCTCTCAATTCCCAAAGGGAGATTTCAAGAAGTCCTCTTTCAAGCACCCGGCTCAGATGAACCCGCGTTGGGCGCCACTTTAATTTTTCACTGATCTACAGTGCAAACTGTGGTGATGTTGGAAATTTGATATCAGAGGCTTGGAGTTGAATTTGTTGACAAATCTGTGCTAATGGAGGCACAGACCGCCGATTAGCTGAACCCGAAGAGACAATGAAGGTTCAGCTGAAAGTGTCTGGGAAAAATCGGACTGTCGCTTACTTTGCCAAACGCGTCTAGTTAAGCCAACGGTTCGTACCTTGAGCAATGTATCGACGTTCGAAAAAAGGTTCTACGTGGTCCCAAGCCTACGAAATATAAGCCTGCAGCACAGACATGATCCCACCGATCTTAACCAACGCACATTATCTTCGATTAAAGATCTATTCAGTTTAGAAGACACATGTGGTGTTCTCTAAAAGCCACTTTTCTCCCCCCCTAATGGCTGTCCCCCAACTCCCAACCCATTGAATGGAAAAATTCGTTTAACCACAGCCACAATAAACTACAAAACCCGCGCACAGCACATCATTTCCCGGAGGCAATTTCAAGCGAATTACGATTAATGCCATCGATGGCCGATAGCCTCCCGCGGGGAGTTCCAGTTTCAGTTCCTTCGAAGGCCGCAACCAGTTTGTGTGCGTTGTGATCGTACACAATGCGAATTTAGATCGTAATCCCATGATCGAAAGTTCTGATCGGGAGGTGGAATAGGCGCACGTCCAGTTGTGAGAACGACGCGATGTGCTAGCCACTCATTTGCACGGTCTTTACGCTAAGTCGCACTTGATGCTGATGAGGATCTGAGATGGTGGCAGCGCTGTAACTCTACCACCGCCACCGCTGCCGAGATAAATCGTGACGGTGTCCCGCCTGTCATTTGAAAATTGTTACCAGCGCAAGACAATTGCGCCGATCGCTGCCAACTGCGCAACAGGATGCCGCCTCGCCGTGCGGCCAACTCTCTGAATCTTGACGGAATGGGATCATCAGCCAAACGTGGATGGTGTGGATGTGTGCCCTTCTTCGTTTGGCCTCGAATTGATAGTCGGTCCTTGAGTTGTGTGCTATCGTGCAGCAACACCTGCGTGCCGTGTGGCCGTGCAACAACCGCAGCCAGTGAGAGTTTCGATCGTTGGGGCTTGGTTGGCTGGCAGGATGTGTGCACTGCCTTATGCATGAAGCTGGGATGCTTTAAGACCGCATTCAGATGTCGTCCGACCGCAGTCGCAAAATTATGTGGGACTGTCCGGGAATGAATAATCGGGGGGGAAGGAGTCTGAGGCTTTGCCTGCTGCTCGGTGGCTCGGATGGCGAAGTGGTGGTGGACTGTGGAGTGGATTTATGATCATTTTCTGGGTTTGTATGCGGATTTTGGACAGATGTTGTGATGGCGATATGATCAGAGAGAGAGAGGGAAAGGGACAGTATGAGAGAGTGAGATTGAGAGGGAAAGGGGGAGGTAGTGGGAGAGGGAGAGGACCGATGCACAGATGATGTAGAACGACACAAATTTTTGCGAAGAACAGACTTGTCTTAGGTTAGATTTCCGCCGTCTACCTGACTCAGTTTCTGTCTCCCCCTCACCTCAGACCAAGAAGAAAGAACGCACTCGTCAGCAGTGGACAAGAAAATGAAATCTCATCTCTTCCCTTCAATCAAAGCTGGTGCCTGCCATCGGCCCCCACTCCCCAATGAATTACCCGGAGCCGTAGGTCATTATCTCATCACCTCCACTAACTCCAATGAGAAATGCTATCGCATCTGAATCATCAGATTCACATCCTAACAAGCACAGCTCAGCACGAACCTTTGTCCAGAACGCAGTGCTGCTTGTTACACACTCTTGACCGGACCACGATGCAGTGCGTCCATCAATACATCGATAAAGGAGTGAGCACGCATTCCACTCGAACAGGCACAGCACGACTGCCAACACCTCTCCCACCATTGCCCAGCTCCGGTTCAGTGGAGATCGAAGGAAAATTAATTAACTCCCGTCTCAGGGACACCGATACCAGGGGAGGACCTCGCTATGCAAACAATACCCCGTCCCGCTGTGCTGGACGAGCACGTTATCCATTCAAACTGACTGACAGTCTCCAATTAAGACAAATCAATCACGCTGCCTCATAACGAGATCGATTCATCGGCTGTCGTCGGCGGTCAGTGCGAGCGCAGGGCGCCTATCGGCCAGCGATCGAGAGAAAGAGAGAATTTATGAAAATTGTCTATCACTCCGGAGAAGGAGCCTAACGGAACGCATAATTAAAATGTCGTCTATCCTTGGCTCGAGAGTGAACGGTCGACCGGCCGGCATGAAACTGGTTTGGCACCGGAGCTCGACGAGCACACGACCAGGGACCGCGGAGAGGCGGACGGCATTTATGATTATTTATTTGTCATGATCCAAGCCATTACCTAAGCCCATGCTTAAGGAGTGGTAATGAGGATTCCTGGCATTACCTTGATTGCAGGATGAGGCGAGGTGCTTGGTCTGAGCGAGATTAAAGCTCAAATCGTTTGTGGGAACCCTTGGTGGCATCCATTGACTGAGTGTGCGATTAGATGCCAGATTCGATAGGCAGGCTAATGATCAGACGCGATTTCTGTCACGAATCATGAGAAGTTAATGAGGAAATATTTGAGATGGGTTTCGAGGGGAGGACGAGATGGCCACAAATTAACTGGAAGGTGATTCGAAGATCTCATCATTTTGGAGCAGATTTGAACGAAGGGTGGCGAGGGTGTGCATTTGTGAACTTAATTTGTAACTTCAAAGGAGAACGACTGGTTCTGGAGTGGAGACAATCTTGTCGAATCAAGAATTATCTTCAAGAGAAGTGGATTTGCCGGCTAGTTAGACCTTTGTAGGCGAACTTGAATTTGTTGCAAGTGCCCAAACATGATTGAGGCCGCGAATCTTCAAAAGATTACTCTCGTCATGATGCAGGAAGTTGAAGGAACCTCACAGAGCTGGTTAACCTGGAGATTACTCCCAGCTCATTTGGAAGACAAGCCCGATGAGTGGACTCTAAATGTCGTCTGTCCGGTCCACAAGAAAGGAGACCCCTTCGACTACGCCAACTATCGATGCATAAGCCTCCTCAACATCGCCTACAAGATCCTCTCTGTCTGAGCAATCAGGAAAAGGAAATGCTTTCCAAAACAATATTTAGTCCCCGAGCCATATTCTTGAGACTACTTTAATCTGGTCCCTCTGTTATTAACTATCAAAAATGGCATGCTTTTGGGTACAATTCAATCCAAACATCTTCGCTTTGCAATCGATCATTATGGAGCTAAGGCAGGCCTAAATTGTAACCTCCACTTGAACCGAAGCATTTCTTTGAGGTACAGACAATTTGATGGGTATCGCGTCCCGAATTCCTGTCATAAGCGGTGTTTTCTCCAATTTGAAGGCCGTCGGAAATTTCACAAAGAACCTCTAGACAGGTAGATGTTGGTTAGCATGTCAAGAGACTCCTTGTGAGACTCCAAGACAGAAACAGCAAATTTGTCACTTAATCTCAACTGACAGCTGCTATCTTGTTTTTTCACCCGTTGGCGCCTCAACAGAGTGCCGACGAAGCTATCTCCAGACTTAATTTCAAATCAGATGCATCCTTCTCTGCGAATCCTTCACGCATCCATAACTTGACGGAAGTTTGTAAACCTGACTAAGGCCACCGCCGAATGAGTCCCCCCCCCCCCCTCCCCTGTCACACGCACACCAGGCGCCAATGATGTATGTTCACACGAACTGCATTTGCGCGCCATATCATCACATACGACGCGCACAAACTACCGCCGACCAACGTTGGGACCGGGTGTTACATTGCACAGGTGGCACGCCGCATTAAAGCCATCCAAGCTACGAGTCTCATTAACATGGCCGTCTTCCGCATCCAAATAGCAATCAATTCAGAATAAGATTCTCGTTAAATTCTAATGAGATACACGAGCACTACGAACTCGGCGACTTTTCACCTTTCCCCGGCGGGCTCCGTTCGCAAATGTGTCACAACTCTAATGGCCTGTCATTCGGGCGCAGATCTGCAAGCGTACACAGCCAGCATCCATTCAAGTCGCCAGGCTGCTAGCGCTCCTCGGGAGTAATTAAAAGCGCTCGAACCTGCACGGCGTGGTGCCGCCCCTCGCTGAATTCATGACACCATGAATATTTCACCGGCAGCACGGTGGCGGCAGCGGCGGCGGCGGTGTTGTGTAATTGCAGTCGGGCGGAAGGCGGTATGCATGTGCCTGCCGTCGGACTGGGTCCTTTGTGCAGGTGTCCCGTGTCTCCCTAGATTCCAGATTTTTGCTTCTCTGCCGCCCTGTGGGAGGAGATGTCATCCATCCGCGTGTGTGGACACACATAATGGTGTTGCGGTTTTGCATGCGCGCCGCCCGGAATAACTTACAGCTGGCGTGCGACATGCTCGCTGGCAGGACGTATGCACAGCACGTTGAGTCGTGTGACAGAAAGGTGATTGCTCTCGGGTGATGAATGGAAGGCCGTGATTTGAGTCTAATGGGATGGCACTGGGCCCTCGGTCAGACGTGTTGCCTTGTCATGGCTTCTTCCGGTTCCATCGAACCCTTTTGCCGGCGACTCTCCATCCAATTACGAAAACCCATCACCCCCCACTGAGAAGATGGAAGCGCTACGACCGCCACCTGCCTTCATTGTCACTCCGACTCCGTCTCGACATCCACTTTAAGTGTCAAGGAAAATTCAACGTCTCCCGAGACATAATCCGATTTGCTGCTTCCATCCATGTGGAGTGCCATCAAATTAGACGACAGTTAGGTGCGCCCACCCTCCCCCCCCCTTGGGCAAACAGACGGTCTTTTGCAGAACAATCTTGACCTGGATGGTTCTTTTCACAAGCAACCCTCCTCGTCCGCGTCAAAGCCGGAAAACTAATCCAATAACAAACGATCTCTAGATCCAATTAGATGGCTATCGTAGTCCCGCATGCCCGGCCCCAGATTTATGTTCATCTGTCAAGTGTGCTGGGCCGTGGGGCGGGGGGAGGGAGGGGTCGGCATCCAAACATGAAGTAGTGCAATGTCCTGCAGCGCTTAGTGCAACAAACCGAACCCTCTCGGCCGCCAAGTGCATCCCGCCCTACGACGCCCGATGATGAATGACATGCCAGTGCATGGGCCCCGACTACGAGTACGTCGCTGGTGCGTGTGGGTGAGTGCTGCCTACCTTCGTGGCGATAAGATCCGGCACACACTCCGGACTTCATTCTTGGATTATGAATTCCATTTGTGACGACTCCGCACGAGATGGCTTTGGCTTGTGCCCTGGCCCCGGTGCCTTAGGATTTCTCTTAATTTCCCCCCTCTGTGGGACGACGACTAGGAGTGCAGCTTTTCTTGGTTAATAATGCACTAGTTGCAATCTGAAGGAGGGCGGCCATGTGCGAGGCATGTGAGTTCCGGAGGATGGTGAGGATTCGCTGGAGAGTGAATAGATTGCTGATGCAGGATGCTGCTGGGGGGAGAAAGTGACATAAGCTTGGATGATGCCAGGCGGCGTCCTAAATTGGGCTGGGTTCATGTTGATTTCATGCAGTCATGGGTGTGTACGGGGTTCTGTGAGACGACTGTAGGAGTACATCAGAAATGATTGTTAACACTTGGTCCTGGGATTCATGGGAGTTCATCCATCTTTCGACTGTGTCAGTGGGAGTGGGGGTTGCCTGAAGTCATCGTGTCATTCGGAAGCTAATCTTTGTTGATTCAGTCTTCTGACTTGCAATTTGGCGCAGCCAGAGAGAAGGGGAGCAGAGCTTTAAGATGTTATGCTTGAAATCTGCCACTTTGATGTAATTTTGTGAAGGCGTGGTGGGGACAATCCTTTAAAAGGATTTCTGATGACATTTGAAGCGAAATTTATACAAGCTGCTGCTAGCAAGATTTGGAGAAGATAGAACAGACAACAAGGATCCAGGTTCAAGACCGGGACAGTTGTTTTGAGACGAGGAAGGATGGACAGCTTGGGCTTGATAGGGACTTAGATATTGGACCGTGGCACATAACTTTGCCCAGTGACATGAATCCCAGAGGTTAAGCTAAGCAAATTCGCAATACAACCATTCTGAAATTAGGTGGTTCATCGTGAGGTTTGGTTTTCAGTAGGCATTTGTTGACAGATCTACGCTTGATTCCTGCCAAGTGCTTTGTCACTTATGTTCAGTATCAGTTGGCAAGTCATCATGGAAAAATGCACACCAAAACAGCTTCTCCAAATTGTTGAACTGCATGTCAAAAATCAACGTTCTGTGAAAAATGTTTTTCTAGGCGATTCAAGGAGCTTACAGTGATCACAATCGAGCTACTGAAACCACTATTGCCAAACACTATTCGCAAATGTGAGACTCAATTGTTAGTCTGAGTCTCAATCAGTGGATGATAGTCGGCTGGTTAGACCACATGCAGCGCATAGTGAAGAGACTATGGCTATAGCTGAGAGCATATGCAAAGACCGTTCGTCGTCGTTCTAAGAAGATTGGCCAAGTTAAAAGACGATGAGCTCGGCAAGACTGCGCTACGACCCATTCAGCGCATAAAACAATGGACTTTTTGAGAATTCGTATCGGCGAGCATTCAATTTCAAGTTCTTGCCGCCAAGATATCACACCTTTAGATTATTTGGTCTGGGATTATGTTAAGTCTCAGGTCTTCAGGAACAAGCCCTTTGAAGGCAACTAAGATGGAGCACACAAGTGGTAAAGGACCTCAACCAACTTGGAGTGCGTAATTGCAGACAGCTGGCAAGAGATCTTGCTAGCTGGAGAGGCATGTTGGTTGAGGCCCAGGTCCAACCCGGACTGTAACGCCATCCGAAGAAGAAGAAGAAAAATTTCACCGTGAATTCCTGGGAGCTTCTGCGGACGGCGACAATTCGATTCGTCACGATTTTCGCCTACACTCTCAGCCGAAACTGTCATAGTCTCTTTACAATGGAGCGCCTACTTAAAAGGAAGAAACGTCTCGGCCTCGCACGATAAGCTCAACCTGCGTTTTATTTGCCGTGTAAGCAGAGACTTTAAAGGGTTCCCCTTAAAAGGATGTCTTTTTTTTCTATTCAAATGAGACCCACCCCCAAAAGTTCCCCAATTTCATATTTTCGTATTCAAACGCTTTCTAAACAAAAACCAAATCATTTAAAATTTCATTTCAATCGAAAGAGGTGAAGGAGGGGGAGGCATGAAAATGAGGAGGAGATGTGGAGAGTGTAACAAACAAACGGACATGCCGAAATTATCAGATCCGAAACAATCTCCCCTCTGTCCAGAAACGTGAACAATCTCAAAAGCGGATGAGGTAGCCCTTGGTTCAGTCTTTGTTCCGGTTTTGTGCTGATGTCATCTAAAGGAGAAAATTCAACGATTAACTTTTAAGGCTGTATAGCGGAATGCCCTTCTACGGATACAACGCTAAAGATTGTTAGATGACGTAGCACGGATGAAAAGCATGGCCCCAGCCTAAAGAATCTTCAAATCCGAACCATTGAGACAACGAAAAGGAAGATGTCCACTTAACCGATGGCGTGCAGAAATTCAGAAGGACCTCCACCAACTGGGGAAGCATGTTGGTTAAGGCCCAGACCCCATTTAGCGATTTAATGTCATCCGAAGGAAAAGGGTTCTTAGGTAGGCAAGTAGGTGGGGGGAAACTTCATGGTACAAATCACTGCATCCATGATGAAATTATCCACAAACCGGAGTTATTTGCCGATGCAAGGTGTTCAGTGGAAATCTCCAAGGGTGAATGCTCAAATAGACTTGCGCCTTCTAAGTCCTAGTGCGTTCAACTTACCGGACAGAAATTGGCTGACTGAAGACTGTCTCAGTTGCAGAGGCTTGTTGGTTGGAGACTCAGGTCCTTCCCGGACTGTAGCGCCTCAGGGAGAAGAAGAAGAAGAGAGAGACGCTTTGCTCCAAATCAACATCAGTGAAGTACAAAACATGTTGGCCATCTATGAGCTTTTGTCATTTTCCCTGTTGTTTCCATAGGACTTTAGCGGAATATCAGCGAAAAACTCGGGCAAGTGATTTTCAGCGGCTCTAGAGGCATCCAATTTTCTCACCATCAAGATGGTTTTGCAAGACACGAAAGGTTGCATTCAGACGATGCTGGGTGCGGACTACTCATTGAATGCATCAACACCGTCTAGTGGCAAGAACTCGACCCTATGAACCCATAAAATTGTTCTAGTTGCACTTTTCTGTGATACAAAGCGCTCTCTTGCGTGGATTAAGTGCGCAAATTAAGATGCACGAATTGCGCGGATCTTATGTTCCCAGGTTAATTTGGATCGAAAACAGCTTTGCAGCATTCATTTGTAGTGTTTGAAGGTCACGACGTTGTCGTTGCCGTTCCTGAAAATGTTCCTTTCGCCAACACAGCGAAGATGTTTGCGGTGACCAGAGCAAAACGAATTCAAACACCAACTTGCCTGTGACTGCCCAACTTTAAGGACTGTAAGGTTTGGCAAGCTAATCGTGAACACCGTGGAGCTGAGACTCTAAAAGAATGACAGGAGTACTTCTTTGACGCCATGGACTTCCACTTAGACCTTCAATACGTTAACTGTAGAAATTGTACTGACATCAAGGAGTCTCAAGGGTACCCGCATTTGCATTTATCCAGATCTGCCGGCATCATCAGTTTTCCGCAGAGTTTGGGAAGCTCACTAAAAGTGATCTCTTCGTTTAAGGCAGACATGAAGCAAAGTGTACGGTGATCCTAAGAAGATCGTGCAAAACTCTCTGGTCCACACTGGAGGAGCGATCTTTCAAAAGTTCGTTTGGCTACTGACTAAGGTGGATGCAACACTGATGTGATTGGGTGAGCGCTCAAGCAGGCACTGATGAGGGTGCACAGAGGAAGAGTCGACTGACAGTGAATGAGTGCAAGCTGTCATCATGAAGGGATGCACTGACGTCTCAAAGAGAGTGTCAAGATGGACAAGATGAGGTTAGGACTTCGTCCTGCATGATTCCCACCCGATCGCTGGATAAATTAAAGCTCCATTCAAAGCTTTTCTGATTTTCTTTGTTTTCTCATAGTTTTCGTTGAATGTCTGCCAGGAGTGCAATCTGTTAAATGACTCTCTTACTTCTATAAGTCCGATCTTTACCCCCACTTCTTTCTGATTGACTTCCGATCACAACCTGGAATCAATTTCCTTCCATTTGTTTGATTTTCTTTTCAAATCCATTTGATATCTGCCTGCTTTCAGTCCCAACCCAGATTGAGTTCCGATTCCCTTCCAATATCCTTTTTTTCAAACTAAGCATCAACTGCTTCTGGGACATAATTCGGGACTGAGAAAACCAGCACGATGTGAATCTGGCTCCATGCCAGTATTGCTTAAGTTTGGATGTTGTCTTGGAGAATTTTTTTAAGTTTTGACTTAAAACAACTGTCAAATTGAAAGGAAAATAATTTAACCCGGCTTAAGGATGAGGAACTGCAAGCAAGATTGAAGTGAAATGTATGGGATTCACACTTAGATTTGAATAATTCAGTCTGTAAGTCCATCTTAAGTGATCATTCGGGTTGAGTCCAAAATTCTGAAATGCCTAAGTCCACCTATAAGGAAATGCCCAAATTCCAATGTGCCCGATGACCCAAAAAGCCAACATCTCGAAGAACAAAATTCACCCCTTTGAGGTTCTGAAGTTTCGGTACCCCTGTGCTTGTGGTCGCCACAGGATTGGGAGTTTGGGGATTTTGGATTTCCGAATTCTTTCCGTTCCCCTGTCCATTCTCCAATTACAACTCACTGCAAGATGTGTGATGCAGGAGAGACCACAACACGACCTCATTTCGAGGGCAAATGTCATTCCATCGCTCCTGCCCACAGATCTCAATTCCGAAAACAGATGAAAATCATTTCAGCACACAACGGAATTATTTGCGTCACGCAAGAATTTTCATTTCAAATTGAAAACAACTCTGCCCCATTCAAAATTACCGTCTAGACAATTTGCAGCCGCAAATTAATTGCCTCCTGCCAGCAGACTCTCATCAAAATCCCTTCATCCCTGCAATTCAAACAGAGACTTAAGACGTCAGCCGAGCCCCCACAAGTCACGTAGTCCATCGTCCATCAAAAGCCCCCACCACCCTCATCTGCACCACCACTACCGACGGAACTTAATGACTAAATATAGACCGGGTCGTCGTATCCCAGGAGCTCACTTAATCACCCCAGGCGTCACTCTCCCACCGGCGCAGCCTCACAATGACATTCCACAGGCCGGCCGAGACAAAGGTGAATGCATGTCCGTCTGGGCGTATGGCCTGAATGACAGGACACATCCTCAATGACACATCCCGTCCTCGGAACGTTCTCACGTGAAATTCATTACAATAATCACAAGTAATTAACAGTTATCCCCCCCCCCACCCCCTCCACGGGCACCTGTGCGACGGGAAGCCAAACTAATTGAAATCGAAGTCAGTTCAAGGATAAGATCGATATCGAGCTCTGGAGTTGTTATCCGAAGCGTTGCATTGCATCTGCACACGCTCGTGTGTCTGTGTGTGTGTGTGTGCCCATAAGTGCTATCATTACATGAAACGAAGCATGGTACATCCAAAGTTGAGACGCGAAGAGCTAACTTGACTGACTGACTCCACCACCAGCAGAGATGGCGAGAGGCGGAGGAAGTGGAGGAGAGACTGCCTTAGTGCCTTTTCTGGCCGCTCTTTGTGCACTTGAAGGCTATTATTTATTTATTTATCTTCCTTTCGTTCGCCTGGGAGCTGCCTGCACCGTCCTCCATTTTAGATCAGCTCCACTCAAGGCACCTCAAACCGGTCGTCGTCGTCGTTGCGTTGTTGTCGTTGTCTTCTGCGCTTCGGTTTAGGTACTTGAATTAAGTTCACCAAGTCGCCTCCCCTCCCTGCCCACCGGGATGCTATTATCGAATTGCTGGCTGCACGGATGGTTGCTTGGCTGCTTGGCAAGCGGCGAAGAAACCAACGAATGATCGATTGTTGGAAATTATTATGATTTTTCAGCGCTTTGTTCTTCGGCTTGGGTTTCTTTTGTTGTGCTGGCGAGGAATTAAAGGCATCCGCGCCATTGTGATGGCACGACAACGACGCGGCAGACTGTGCGCGTCTGTAGCCTTGTTGTAACACGACGCCGCTCACTAATTTGACGGGCATATAGAAATCTTTAGCGTCCGATGGTGAGAATTAGACGATACTCGGCGTAATAACACATTCCTTGCTGCAATTTTCGTGCACAAATCGAAAGAGAAATGATGTTCGCGAAATTGCGCGGTTTCTGATTGAAAGGCGATCGCGCAGCCAGTTGGGAGGTGATTTCGGGCTGGTGAAGTTAAGGGAGGTGCTCTTTTGCTGTCTGCTGTCAATTTTTAAGGATTTCTGTTGGGGGATGGGCGTTCAAGACAGGTGGAGTTACTTCAAACTTGTGATGGTCTCATGGGAACGAATGGAAAGGGACTGTTTTTTGACTCATTTTAAGGCAAATTTTCTTGGACGATTAACAAATGGGTGAACGAAGGAGACTTATGCCATTGTCTCAGGAGTGATGAAGTGAATTCCGAAGTTGAAAATCCTGAAAAAGTCCTAAAAAGCAAAAATTGCCCCTACGCCGTCCTTTAGCGGCGAAAACCCGATATGCCCGAAATCCCTAAGCTATAAGACTTGATAGTTCTGCATGAAATCAAAAGGGGGGAAGTTTGTGTTGTCCGAAATCAGCCCCTTCTCCAAGTCCTACAGCAACTCAAAGCAGAGGAGTGCCTGAAGGAGAGAAGTCGGATTTGGATTACCGTGATCCTAAGTGCCACGAAGTTGATTTTCCCACAAGTGGTACATAAAGCAAGGCAAGGCATCTAAGTTACCCAAGTACAGAAGGTCATGCTTGAGGGACACTCACTCCATCTTGGAAGGGGGCGGGGACTTCTTACATCTCTGTAGTTCTTTGGGTCACAGCACCCAGTTGCAATTCAAGTTCACACTGAACGGATAAAGCCTCCGTAACCGACTGGTCTGAGCAGAATGATTAAAAATCTGTTTCATACCAGTCCTCAGGTACTCCACCATCGACTCTGCGTTAAACACCAGGAGTCAGGCCAAAGTCACCACGAAACTCCCACAAGGATGGTTGCCGAGGGGTCAGACTGAAACAGACATCTCGGGAGCAACTGACCGTCTATCGAACCAGAATATGGTCACTTCTCAGGCTGTCAGATCTGAGACAGTGGGTCACACAATCTGCTGCACACCACACTCCAGCACTTTTCCGATTTTGGGAGTTAAAAGAAAGCCAACGATGCACTCCGCACAAAGGAGTCTACAGCACGGTCAGATTGAAATGGAGTTTCAAATGCTCCTGACTACCCATGGCCCTAAGCCTTGGCCTCTGGTCTAGTCTCTACCAGTTTGGTTCCCCAATCACCTGGGTCTGGTAGCTGCCATCGCACTAAACGGCTATCACGGCAAATATCATTTGAAGCGTCTAACAGACTTAGGAGCGACCATTTGGAGCGCCTAACAGGCATCCTAGGTGCAACATAACGTGCCTTTTTGGAGGTCATTCTTGAGAAGATCGTGCGAAAGTCACAAGTCAACACCAGAGGCATGATCTTCCAAAAGTCTATTCAGCCGTTGGTGTAGGGGTGTGACATTCACATGAGTGGGCGGACACAGCGAGCCCTTAGCAAGGCAGTTCAAGACAGACATAAAAAAGAAGGCTGACATGGGTCTGGCGGCAAAGGAAGTCCATGCTGTCCTCAAAGAAGCACGGACGACACCGACGTCTCGGATAGAACGTCACAATCAACTGCAAAAACCTTGAGGTAGTCAAGAACTTCGTCTAAATAAGGACCACAGTATCATAACCGAAATCAAGTCAACCGCTGTTTCTTTGAGCTTAAGAGGCAATTGAGTGATCTCGGTAGACTGAGTCCAAGCTGGCTTTGTGGAACACCTTGACCGTTCCTTTGCTTGTCTATGGCGTAGAAACCTTGAAGTTATTAACAGCGGATGAGGAAGCAGTCGTTTCGAGAGGAAAGTTCTACGTTCTACGTTGATGGCAATTGGAGGAGAAGATTCAACGACAAACTGGATAGGTCATACGGCAGCAAGCGCATTGTTAGACATCTATGGATGTAAAGCTTACGACAGCGACGCCGTGCCGAGCGCCTGGAATACGTTCGTCCGAGCCAAGTGATTCTGACAACGCAACAGAGGACGTTCTCATCAAAAATGGTGCACACAAATGGAGAAGGACATCAACGGTCTGGAGGTGAAAACTGAGAAGCAGGTGGCAAGTGACTGTGCTATGTGAAGAGATTTGTCGGTTGAGGCTCAGATCCATCTTGGACTGCCACTCAAAGATGAAGAAAAAAACCTCTAGGCAGTTCTGGACTTGGTTCCCAAGAGGATCCATTCAGAAGTCTAAACGTGAATTTTTCTCCGGCTTTGAACCGTGTATTTCAAGCCAGGTTAACCTAGCCAATGTTTTTTTTTCTTCTTTGGGGGTTGGGAAACACTGCACTGGAGTACTCAGACTCAAAAACTTGTCTATTGTACTAGGCAGCCTACACTCTCTGCAATTTCTTCGTCTTCCTGAGGTAAACCAGCAAGTGGTTCTGTGTTTGCCTACGTTTCCAGCTCCAACCACATCAGCACCAAACAGTTGACACCTGATCCAAGCAAAAGTGGGACAATGACGGAGGAAGTCCTCTGGAGTGTCTTCATGTCCTCTTCAGGCGTCGTAGAAGATTTCACTCTAAGCCCAAGCACACTTAAATGCTTAGGGAAGGCGAAGTGTCCTTAGGACGCCAACAAGTCGTCTGCAGTCTTTTCTAGAGATAACAGAAATGCCGCGAATTTCTTGTTGACGTGTGAGAGCATATATTTGGTCAGAGACCCCACTGTCGACGGAAGCCCTGATCAGGGACGCGTGCAGCCTTAACCTAACCAACATACAAACTGCTTAAATAAATAAGTGAGGCAGTGATTTCTGCCTTGAAAGCGTTGACCGTCACAAGGCTGTTGGTCTTGACGGCATCCACCCCCTCACCTTTTACTGGCAGAGCAGAAAACTTCTTCAACTTAGAGAAAGATGTGGGAAGCTAAGAATGCTCCTTCTGTGAAGAACTCCATGCCGAACAGGAAGTTCTACGAAGTGAATCATCTTGTGTTGTGTGTCAACCATAACTCAGCTGTAAATGTTCGTCAAAAACCGCATCGTAACAATCCGAGGCAGGTGCAGATGAGAAGTATACCACCAATTGCACATCAGTATTCTATCCAGGGAAAGCACCTCCTGCCAAAGTGCATTTCGCACGATTCAAAGAAGACCGCAGTCTCTTTGAAGTCATCAAAATTCCTTCACTTCAAGTACTTCATTCAATCCCAACCCCCTCACCATTCCCGCAATTTCTCAAAATCCAATCAAGTCAATCGTTGCGCGGGGCAGCACTAAATCTCCCCAAGGATCAGTTTATAGTGTCCCCCTCCCTCTCCCCTCCATCAAACAGTTTGCGCCGGTCTAAGACGGGCAACATCCTATCCGATATCTGTGCGGATAAATTTCGCATTCATTTGAATCGTTGAATCGCGGCCACCCCGCGAGCGATGAAAGGAATACACTCAGCGCAGCATATTGCACAGATGCCTGTCTGCCGATGATGCGCTTGGAAATGGTGCCACAAGATGCCACACCGCGCACACAGACGTTTTCTCATTTCCTTCAAAGTGATTTATAAGAAAATTTATCGCCATCGCTCCGCGCACGGGGAACAATAAAGCAAAACACACTCCGGCTCTCCCCTGGAAATCGTCACTGTCGGCACGGTGAGCGGAATGCCGACTGCGGTGCGTATGTGTGCCAGGCAGTCAGCCAGCGGCGGCAGCAGCATCCACAAATAGACGTACTCGCAATGAGATCGCTTCTTGTCCGTGTCGCAGCGGTTGGCAGATGAGGTGCGTGAAGCAGTGCGTCGGACGCAATCGCTCCGGAAACGCAGTCACATGCAGAACAGCAGAAGGAATTACGATTACGAGACTCGGCCGCAGCTTCCTGAGAATTTGGCAAATTTCGTCGATGCGTCGTAACTCAGAAGGGGGGTCGTTTGGGGGTATTTGGAGATGCAACGCTGTGGAGGCGTTCGACTTTTATGACCACCGATCGACGAGGGTCTTCAAAAATTCACCTTAAAAGGCTTGTTATGTTAAAGATCTCGTAAAAATGTTTATGCGGATTAAGGTTGGTGGATGGGTGTGCAGTGGTGGTGGTGCGTGGGATGTGGGATGTGCGATGCCATGCCGCACCTTGCCGTCGAGGGGGATTATGGATGTTTTCTCTGGGATTCTGCAAGTTTTGCAGGCGATTCGAGACATTCCTGAGTGGGTGTGACCGTAGAGAAGAGGATTATGGTCTGAGACATTTATTCATCTTGGTTGAGACAAACTGCTGGGCATCTCTTCAAATTCGGAACTCTCGTGCATCTCATGAATGGGAAATGAACATGATTTTGGTTATGATGAGGCTTTATTGGTCGCTTGTCAAAATTCTCATGAATCCGTCGAATTTTGGCAGTTTAATGGTCAGCAGACTTATGATCCAAGTCCAACGACTTCAATAACTTTCAGGCGATGCGGAATTTCACTTGAGAAGTGGAATAAACAGTCTTCGACTGATTTCGGGGGATATGATGGCGGCCAGGAGTCCACCTTTGGTCCAATTCTATTGGGAACTAGTGCAATGTCCCACTTTTCACCACAATTTCGGCAGAGTTCCTCCCTTCTTTTTGACAGTTGAACTACAGAATATTGTTAAACAAATTGGCTGGTGGACGCGCAGTTCTTCAAGGTCTAAAAAAATCCGAGGTCCTAAGCAAACACTGATATGACAAGTTTGTGATGACCTAGGGCCCGAAAAGTGTCTACTCGATCATCGGCCATCATGCGGAGGATCATTAGTCACGTGCTATCCCAAGCACAAACATCTCGCTCTAGGTCTTCCTAGCGATCGCTTACCTGATGGAGTCGCAACTGAGGGACGTCTTGGAAGTCGTGAAGAAGGGTCAAACCAACGAACATAGACCTTTCGGACCGATCACTCACTTCACCTGCAGAAACTCTCCCCTCAGATCTAGATTTTACGTCAGTCGTGGGCTTGAAGTGAAGAGCCTCATCTTTGTCAGATTTTACATCGGACTTGGGCTTGAGGTAAAAACCCTCCTCTTTGAGGATACGTATAGTCATCGGCATCATACCTGACTCCAACCTCAAACTTCTGCAGTCAACATAATTTCTGGCTCGTTGCATACCAAGCATAGCAGAAGAAGATTGTCTACCCAAGAAAAGTGGCGCCCAACCAAAGCTAATATAACGTAAGAAAAGTTACACCGTGCGCTTCATAAGCTTACGTCTAAGTCGTCAACTGTCTAGTTTCAAGAACTCTAATTGATAGTAGTACTAGCCAGAAAATTGAAAATGGCGCCCAACCAATGACGTCCCGGAACCAGAAGATTCCCCAGCTGTACAGAGACTTCTTTCTTAGAATTGACTTTCTGGTTTAAAAAGATTTTGAAACAAAATTCAACTGACAAATAACATTTAAGTGAAAGTGGCGCCCAACCAAAGTCCATCTCAAACCCACGAAGTAACCAAAGTCTCATTTCAAACTGCAGTAGTGTGCTTCGTAAGCCCTAATTTCAAGTTTGATTTGGTGTTGGAGCCAACTGAAGCCTTCAACTGTAAAGCAAAACAAACTGGCGCCCAACAGAAGTCATCATTGAAAGCAAAAAGCATCTCAAGCCGGAGCATGCTGCCGATTAGATTAGGTTTCAGCAATAAACCGCTCTCAGCCCTATTATGATATAAGAGCTCCAATGTGTTGTGAATTTGAATCTAGTCCAACCAACCTTAGCGCTCCAAAGTCATTTCACGCTCTCTTCACCTTTCGCGACACCCTCCAGCACGATTCACAAACGAAATTAAATCAACTTGGACCACCACAGCGGATCCATTGCAACAGCTGTGTGCACGTGGCACTGTTGCACAATCCAACTTGTCGTCGATCTAATTCGAAAACACGCTCGACCAGTCCCCGCCAAATTCACATATCATGTTCGCACTCATGTTCCGATGCCTGCGATGTCCTGCGGGATATTAATCTCATAAATTTTGTGTCACCGGCTGGCGGTGGTGACGGTGGCCAGCCAAATCGATAGAGAGTTATGCACTCACAAGGGGACCGAGCCATGTGCCAGCAGTGGCATACTTGTTGCGTGTATCTGAATGGATTTCACCCGATCCCCGCGTATCTTGTTCCAATTACGAGATATCTGCGAATATCTAGGCGCGCGGCATCACAGGCATTCCGTGTCATCAAGATGCACTCAGCGATGCACAGCAGATACACGACACGGACGGAATGCTGCATCGCAGAGGCTCTAAGAGTTACGCACGTTTGTGCGTCAGTCGCCGAGGAGCAGACGCACGGTACTCAATGGCAAGCAACGGCCCGCACCATGTCAGCGCTGACTTACAAGGAACAAGAATTAATCCATTAGAGAGGTTCAGAAAAGTATTCTCGGGAATTTCTAAGTCATGTCCAAGCAGAAGGCAGGCAATTCCACTCAGCGAGGAAGGAAACACGGTCGCCGGCAAGCCATCGCAAAGGTCAGCCCTGCTGGCGAACAAGGCGAGCGGATGGGACGGGCCGGGACGACAAACAGACAACAACTCACTGAAAATCGGCTCTGAATTGCGACACAACATCGTGGCCGTCGCCGCCGCTGGGGTCGCTTTGCGTTCGCCGCCCGCTCCACAGCAGTCGCCACCGCCGACGCTGAGCAAATGCAAATTCAAAGAACATCCGCACACAACTCCAAACTACTACAAGACGGATAACAAGCCGCTCAACAAAACGCGTAAATTGTTCCGCAGAAACACACAAAAAGCCTGCAAACCACGGATCAAGCCTCCTCGCGACACACAGCAATGCTTGAGATACGAGAGCGCGCGCAACCGACGACGAGCCACCGTAGCACACCACTCACCAACCATCGGCAGAGCACTCGTCGTCGTGAGGTATTGGAAACGTAAACGCAATCTGTTTACACGGAACGTGATGTATCTGGGAACGGGGTTTATAATTGTTTGTCTTCGTTTTTGCGAGTATCTTGTATCTGTGTATCTTCTTCAATTTTTATTTGTGTACCTCAAAGATACATATTTATTTTCGTTGCACAACATCCCCAACAAAAGACTTGAAAGAGATCATTCTTGTTTTCTTCTATTTGTGAGTGTGTGTGTGTGGAGATGTATCTATTTATCTTTGAGATGCTTTCAATCTTATGGATTTTCTTTAAATCGTATCTGCTTGCATTCAGATAACACTTGAGACTTTCTTTTCTTGTTTTCCTAGAGAAATTTATTGTAAACACATGGATAACACCAAAAAAAGATACTTAGATACTGAAAGTGATTAATGCATTCAATTGGTAAGGGAATAGAGATTTCGTAGACAACTTGCCTTGTGGAGGATTTGGTGTTATTGAGGGAGTACATACCTGAAAAGAGAAAAGAAAATTTGTCGTTAGTTTGTATCTTTTGTGGGAAATGAAAGTATCTATGAGGAGATGGGGATGAAATTAAGTTGATACGGTGAAAAGAATAAGGTATTTGTCAGATTTAACATGGAGATACATTCTAATAACGAATAGATACATTTTGTTTTTTTGAATTTTGGAAAGCTATTTTAAAGTAACGAAAACATTCCGTCATAAAATTGAAGCTATTTAAGATGTATGTAATTTTTACTTCCTACATTACTCACAAAGGGTGTCCGTGAAGTTTAATGTATCTTTTATAAGTTCCGGTAAATATTTAAATCTTCTGAGTGACAAAATTATTTTATACTTGATAGAGATACATTTCGAAGGATAGCAGATACATGTTTAGTCACAAATTCACAGAGTTTTGAAACAGATACAGTTTCATTTTCAGAAAATCTTCAGAAAATTGTTACAGAATGTGAATGCTGCCAAACGCTCTACTGAAGTCACCACTGATGTTCAAGGATTTCCATCGGCGTTCGATATATCTACAGTGTTTTCCGATAAAAATTGGTATCTTCTGAGGGTAGCAATCACTTCAAATCCAGCAGAGATACACTCCCAATATGTTTAGATACATCCCAAAACTAAAATCATATCAAAATCGACTCAAATTCACGTTGCTCCAAAATTTAGACGGATCCCTCTCGCCTGCGCTGGAGACACTAATGAAACTTTATGACCACCAACAGGGTTCGGTGTATCTTTAATGGCTTCTGGCATTTATTTCAGCCTTCAGGGCAACAAAATCGAAAAGTATCCATGAGAAGTTGAAGTGGGTCCGTCTAAGTCCGAATTCGACTGACAGATGTTTGTGTAAACACAAAAAGTACAAGGCGATGATTGATGAGTGGCGACCTTCGCCAAAGGGTCATACACCCCTCGGCCAACGGCAAAGGCGGGGCGGAGTCGTCGAAACTTTAATCGCTGACGCATGGTGATTGATTACTGTGAAGAACTTCTCACACCCGGAAAGCTCTCCTTTCTCCACAGGAAAGGATCCATGTTACGCCACAAAATGTCAACACATCGCCAAATAGATACGTCGCTCGAAGTCGAATAATTAATTTCCACAATCTCGCGGATCTCAGCGCCGCAATTACCCACAATCTGTCATGTGGCCAATTCGACTTGACCCGCAGGCGAGCGCAAGACTCTGGCGATTCCATGACTTTAGTGACTCCGGGCATTAGTCCAGCACCCGGGCGCATGCAACCAGTTTGCGTCTAATACCGACAATCAATCAAACAGCACGACGTTGGACTATCGATACGTACTTGGCCGCAACGGTGGGTGTTCGTGGTGGTGTGGGCCGGCCCCAAATTACACCAACTCCAACATGACCCCCTCCCCTTGTGCGCCATGCTAACGAGTCATAATTACTGGATGCAGTATCTGCTGCAGTGAGTGAGGAAACCTTTTAGCAGTCCGTTGCGGTCCGATGTGGTGGTATGGAAAACTCTTAGCACCTCTTTGCTTACTTTATGGATCGTGTTGCTGGCACCGCAGAGCAAGTATTCAACCCCCGCCCCTGCTCGTGGTCTGTGCTCCTCCCAGCAACTGGTTTCGTATGCTCCACGTGGGTGCTTGCATGCAGATTTTCTTTAGATCGCGTCCGTCGATTGAGATATTGGGCCACTCGCCAGCAACTGCCGACAAATCGCCCCGCAATTTACCGTGTCAATACCAGCAAACCATCGTGACGGCTAATCCCCCATCAGCTGTCATCTCTTCGTTGCTACGTTTGTACACCAAGCTGCCCTCGAAAGCACTGGAGTATGCCTCCCCCCGCCCCGTAATCGCATTACGCGTCTCAAGCCCAAACACAAACACCGCCAATGGCCGGCCGGAAAATAATGAGCTCCACACGGTTCGATGGTTTATTCATGGGGCCCGTCTATGTTTCCAATTACGCACCGCGAGGAGGTGCGACAATTAAATCCGAAAAGAATTGAAATTTGTCAGCTGTCAGGAGGGGCACCCGAGATTTGCATACGGCTCGAGAATAAAAGTCGTAATCATTAATCATAATCCGCCAACGGAGGGGGTTACGCAACGAACAGGTATGGCGCGCATGGCGGGACCGACTGACGACCGAAACCCGATATGGAAATTCGTCCGGCGTGCCCCAGAGTGGAGCGGAGATTAAATTGCTTCGAGGAGCTTTGTCGTGGACGTGAAGCGATCGTGATTGGTCGGGAGAGGCTGTGGCATGGGATTCGATTATGGCTTGCCCGGCGGGAGGCCGGCAGAAGGTGCTGATGGTTTCAACGAATCACGACGTGACATGAGATTCGAGAGAAGTTCTAGAGGGGGGAGTTGTTGAGACGATGTGATGCATGAAATCCGCGTCGCAAGGTTTTGACGATTGTTTGTTTTAGAGACGTCACGTTCGTCACGAACGCAACGTAACGAATATCACTACAATTTAAGGAAATTGATGTGGTAATTTGTAGAATTGTAAATGCAACGATATGTAAGCTGGTACTGATGCCACAAACGGGTATCGTCACAATCGTCACGTAACGCAGAATGTCAGAAACTTCAGCTGTCATTCATTGGAAGCTGTACAAGCAATGTCTAAATGAGCATTAAAATGGACACCGTAACAAACATCACAAGCAAGTCTCACAAGTTGCATCACGCTCGTCACGTTATGAACCAGGTAGCACACTAGCGTACACACATTCATAATAATACAGATATGGATTTATTCCGGAAATGATATGAACACTATTTGCATGAAAGTACGGAGAATGATAACATTTTAAACGGATTCAGCTCTTATCGTCACAAACGTCACGCAACATTATATGCAGGGGAGAGTGCTTCAGCTTTAATTTATTTGGTATAAATTCAATATTATACATACATACATACATCTGTGGATAGTTTATAAACAAAACTGGAAGTTTCGTCACGATCGTCACGACATTATCCACGTCACAAATTTCAGAATGATATACAGGAATTTGTAAATAAAGTATAAAATGGAGGCAGCAAGAACATCTTGTAAGTTAGGCCGCAAGTGAACAATAACTGAATCGTCACGATCGTCACGTGACGGTTCTTTAAGCAAATACAGCTATCCGGACAACGTCATGTCACTATATATTAATACAAGCATTCAAACACTTAACAAAATCACTACGAATTTCGCAAGTACCGTCACGATCGTTGCACTATGAGCAACCACCATTTCAGACTTAAGGAAAGTTACATGCGATTTTGTTAAAGCTATCGTGTGAATCTGAGCATTTTAGAAAGCAGAATAAATGCTCCTAGTAAGCATAATCACGATCGTCACGTTATGTCACGTAATGAATTCAGTAATAAAATGTTTTAATGATGCTCCAAAGGTACCATCACGATCGTCAAGTTACGAGTTCAGTAATAAAATGTACCGTCACAACCGTCACGCTATGATGATGATGCTCCGAAGGTACCGTCACGATCGCAGAGTTACAAATTCAATTATTGTATGAGCGTCACATTATGAACTCGGTAACAAATAAAATGAAGTAATGACCAGTTAAATTATTAACAACCAAGAACACAATAATCACGGTGCATTGCAAATATTGGGTGCTGCGTCACAGAAAAAAATTCGTCACGAACAACAACCTTAACTTATTAAAGAGCTCCTGTGGGGCGTTTGTGTGTCGTAACAAAATCAGAATACATCATAAGAGAGTCACGTCCGACATAGAAAACGTTGCCAAATGCCACAAGCGTCCACGAACACAGAGTAAGGTCCCACACGTAACTTTCTTCCTCTCATAACTGCGGTGACCCCTTGCTGATGAAATGGATATCCAAGCCACTAATAAACCCAAAACATGCTTTTCGGGATGCTTTCCTCTTTTACGATCCACCATTCCCCGCGTGTGTGCCTGCCTTTGAAGACGCACAATTATAAGGACATAAAATCCAGAGTTTCCACGGAAACCGATCATAAACGCGTTGTGTGAGGGCAGACACCCGACCAATCGTGTCCCCCCATCACTTAACAGCCACCCGTAGATTTTATGTCCCTCTGCCTGAGCATAGGTCACACATCCAGACTCCAGGCTCCACCATCAAGATCGGTTTGAAATTCAAATTCAATTCGCGAAGTGAATGGTCTTTCGAGACGTTTATCCTTTGAGGGTGCGCCGCGGTCTTTCATTTGCAACTAAAACTGGTCGCGGTTGGGGACATTCCAACGGAGACGATCATTAAACAGACAGTTTTTTACGAGCTTCTAAGAACATCATTCGACCGATCGAACTGAGGCTGAGGCTGCGGCTGAGAGATGCGAATGTTGTCTAGGTGTTGACGTACGTCGGTGGGACACTTTTGTGAAGATGAGCCTGTAACTGGTTTTCGATTGGATCTTAATTTGGTTCATTAACGGATCACAAAGTGAACTAACTGATTTGGAGATTACCCAATGCGGGCTAACTGATTTGAGTAAGTGATTAGAAGCGATGGGGGACGGGGACGGGGATGGGGTCCATTTCGGGAAAGTGGCTCAGGAGACAGATGAATATTCAAGTTGATCACGAATCTCGTTGTAATTTTGGGAATCTTGATATCGCTTGTCGGTTGTGTGTTGAAAAGAATTTCATTGTTTTGGCTCCTTTGCGTTTTTGGTTCATCTATCGCAATGCCCTGTAAGCCTCTTGTCTGGCGTTGGTAACGAGCTCCTCCGTCACATGCGTAGACGCACGTCGCCGGGGAGTGTTGACCATAGTTCATAGAGGGCAGTCATGTCTTTTGATTCCGGGAAAACTTATCCGGTTGCGTCACACCGCGCTAACACAGTTTGCTTGAGAACCTCTGAGCCATTCCAAACTTGCACCGGATTTCGGCAAGGAGATGCACTGTCGTGTGACATCTTCAATATTGAACTGGAGAGGATAGTGCGTAGGCCAAGTATGAACACGGAAGCCGCTATGTTCTAGAAAACAGTAAAATTTCTGAGACACGCTGTTGTCATCGATCGTCGATCGTCCGTTCCCAGAGACTCGTTGTAGAGGCAACCACTGTTACTTCGGTCTGTCGAAACACCTTGGGTCGAAACTCCTGACGCGAAGAACTAAGATAGAGCATTGTCTCGAACCCTTTTCCCATCCCTACTCCTCTGCGGTGCCAAGTGCTGGACCATAAGCAAAACGGTAGAGCAGACAGACAGCAGTACATTCGAAAGAACAATTTTGCGTCCAATGTCTGATGAAGTCTGCGAGGAAGGTGAACAGGAGAGAAGACACACCCAAGCCGTGAATGTAGTCCGGAAGACAAAAAACCGATAACTACAACGACTCGGCCACATCGACCGATTGTACAACAGCAGCCCAGGGAAGAGAGGAAGTCCGAACCTTAGTTAGAGATATAAGTGATCGCAGACCCTAGAAAGCTTCGCTTTGACAACTATAAGCAGTGCGCCTTGTACCGTCACGAATGGAAGGCAGCTAGCTTAGACTCAGACCCTCCATAAGTCGCTGGTCTGATAAGCAAGTAAGCTTCTTGTCGGAATGCGGTCCTACTAAGGTCTGCAATTATTTAAGAGAAAGTTAAACTTTGGCTGAGAAACGAATTCCTATTAAAGCGAACCCTAAGCGACACATCAGTTATGATTGAACTCCCTTAACACCATAAGGCAAGACAAGTCTGAGGTCAAGGGAAAGTTTAAGGCGCGATACTACAACGCCAACTATGTCCAAAATTTTAACAGACAAAAATTCTTCTTCTTCTTGTGGCGCTACAGTCCGGGGTGGACCCGGGCCTCGACCAACATGCCTCTCCAGCCAGCACGATCTTTCGCCAGCTGCCGCTAGTTGCGCACTCCAAGTTGGTTGAGGTCCTTCTCCACTTGTGTGCGCCACCTTATCCTGGGCCGTCCTCTGCTCAGATTCGAAGACGAAGAGACAAAAACACGTCCTTATATTTACAACCCTTGGAAGACATGATACAAGAGTAGGCCCTTCAAACCGTGTTCCCAGAGCATGGTGGGAGGACATCTCGAGTTCACAGCGGTTCTCCGGCTTTAGTCTCCTTCAAGGTGAAGACTCTTCTAACTGAATACAGTACAAAGGACCAGTTTTCGAGGCTGAGCGCTCCAGTGCAGTTTATCCTAACCTCCACCAAAAAATAAAAAAAATCTCAATACTGAAAGAGGCTCACTGTTCCCTCTTCTTCTTCATCTACCATTTGGGGTGGATTTTGGTATCTCACAGGAAACCTCTCCAGTTGCCACGAACCTTTGCCACTTGCCTCAAGTTGCCCACAACAAAGTGGTTGAAGTCCTTTCCCACTTCTGCTCTTCATCTCAGTTAAAGACCTCCACTGCTGTGTTGTTCCAAGGATTCCAATTCAAAGACTGAGCCATGGTGTCACTGTGACCATGCCAACCATCTTTAGAACATTCCTCTTCTCATTGTATCGAAATCACTTCGCACACCGGCTTCTGGATCCTTCCAAATCTAATGCTCGTCGCCTCCTTCAATCCTTCAATGATCCAGTTCCTCATTTCGTATGCGAATTGGTAATTTACACCGCGTCAACAGCTGATTGCTGAGGAAACACCTTCAGCAACTTCATAAGCTCCACAGAGCCGGTGTGGCGATTGGAAACTTTCACACTAAGTCCCCCACACTTCATCTCCCTCTCCGTCAACTAAAAACCAATTCAAAACGCCGTTGTGCGGCACTCCAAATCCAATTAAAAGGATAAAGCCCATCCACAGTCGATTAGACGCAATCACTAACGTCTCAATTGGTTTCGCGGCGAAAATTGAACACAAGGCCCGTCTCGTGATTGCAGCCTCACAAGGCTTATGACAGGCTGCCGCTGCTCAGACTTAAGCCGAAGTCCGAGATGGTGGCAATCGATTAGCGGCGGTTCGCGTAGTTGGTCCAAGTTTTTGGAGCGGTTTCGAGTAGTTTGGTTAATTGGCCGGGTCATTAATTACGCTCCGATATCGCTTGCACGGAAGACGAGACGCAGAGACGGCTTGTGGCTACCATTTGCTGGGAACTCATTTTTTCTGCTTTTCGACTTTTCGACGGACGTCTGGTTAGCATAGCCACGGCGTGTAATTGCCTATCTAATGGAGGCAAATTAGCATTGCTCGTAGGCCTGATTAAGCCGCTCAGCGGGAGATTTTCACATGTGGGCTGACACGACAGGTGGTTTGTGGTGATCGTTTAGTGAGTTGGGGAGGAGTGGATGCGGAGTTTGATGAATGGGAACATGGCGTGCGAGGTTGAGAGTTGAAATGGGTGGCTTTTGGGGAATGTGTTGAGGGGAGGTAGATGGGATGGAGGAGACTGTTTGCTTTTGGTGGGTTAAAAAATGCGCATGAGGAGTCGAATACAGAGGTGCCTACGACGATGATGCAAAAGTACAAGGTTTTGAGGGAAATAATGGCGTCCAGCTTCTGTAGCTTTGTGCCGCCTTTCGGTGCCTTGTAATGGTTCGTTCACGAGTGGGAGTCTTCAAAATTTTAATGCCAGAGCGGCGAAGGCCTAAACGATATTTCCTCTTAACTAAACCTGGTCAGCAATACAACAGAGGTGGAGTAGAGTCTTGGCAAATTCCGAGGTGCCTCGTCTTCAGTATTTTTTCAAACTCTCTTTGAATTTTTTTTTTTGTAATTCAGCTAAACAATGTCGAGACGCTGTTGCGGTTGCGCTGTTGCACTACTCAACAAAACTGACAAAGTTGTTTGACAGAAGTCACGTGTGATCTGTCAAAGAAAGCCTGTTGAAAATCAAACCTCACAATGGATCACCCTTTAGTACAGTGTTTGAGTGCGAGTGATAGTTGGAATGTTGTAAGCAACTCAAAAGAGGTGACGCCATGAGCAACTCGAGAGATATTCAGTCGAAGGTGGGTTCTGTAGAGGGTGGGGCCAATGCGCCATGGCGGTTACTGTAGTCTAGCGCTTCCTAACCTAAAGATTGAAAATGAAGCAAAAGTCGAACATTGAATACAAATGTTCCCAAAAAATTCTGCGCGATGAATGCTGTCGTATGCGTCTTCAAATCGATAAAAAATGTGTCTCATTGAGAAGATCTGGCCTATACACGATTTACTGGGCGGAAAGCCGCACTGGTACGTGCCGATCAGTGTGGTGCGACAAGACACAGAACAGGATCATCTTCGATACTGTATCCCTGTTAGCACATCAACCTCTTTCCATTCTTTTCTATTTTTTCTTAATTCGTGTCTCGTTAGATAAAACGCCAAGATCTCATCTTTAAAACAAGCCAAAGAAACATCCATCTATCGGAACGGCTATTTTTTTAAATTTAAATTGAAATTGTAACCTCTAATTGAATCATTCATTTCTTTCACAAAATTATTGGTGTCTGCTGGTATGGTCTGTCAGTGGCCTGCAGACAAACAACGCCCGAAAGCCTTGATGCCACATTGACATGTTTTATGAGAGTCAACCAATCACGCAAGACAGACACGTCCAAGTCCCTTATCTCTCGTCTCACAGTCAATTAAGATTCCCCCCAAAGACAAGAATAAATTTCTATTATTAAGCCATTCTCTGTCTTCCCTCTCTCCCTCCGTAATCGTTACCATCAATCAAATGATTTTATACCCCACCCCTCCTCCTCCCCCACCATCCCTCTGTGCAACAGACCGAAACGTTTATCCAAAGAACACGCAGACAACACACTGTCGGACAGCGAATAGCGCGCGTAGGCTACCCGCATGACATCCTGTGCGTCATCCATCAGTTGACACGCCATGCAATCGGCTGGGCTCCCTCTGCGTTTGAGCACCTCAACGTGCAACCAGCTGCGTCTGCTTAACACCCAAACCCATCCGCGGTCACATTAGTCTCCGCGTAATTCGAGGCGACACCCTAACAAGGATCCCCAGTGTCGTGCGGTTGCTTGCGTATGACATGGCGGGATATGTAGTTCAGCGCACAGCAAACAAAACAAACTTTTCAACCAGGCGAGGAGCACCCGCGCCGCTGACAGGGGAATTCGTGAGTCTCGATGGCAAGGCAAACAGTTTTCCGTCATCCAACGGATGCGCGCGCCAGAGGGCTGTGTTGATGGCAATTCACTTTAATTAGTAAACACTTGACGTTTTCGCGCGGCAGCATGCTGGTTGCGGTGACAAAGCAGCGCTGTCTGATCTCTTCCTTCCGTCGCGTCGGCGTGTCCCTTCGTAATGTGGGTTCTTCCTTTTTTTTTTTTCCTTGGCGGCATCGTTGTCGTTACTCCCCCGGCTTGTTGACGCAGTGACAACGGGGAGGATGAAACGACAAAAAAGCGGAAGTTCAAGGGAGGCTTCTGAATTCAGTTTGCGGCGAAGTTTGAGGTCGTCTTAGAGGTGGAGGCGGGGCGCTTTTGTGTGGAAGCGTTCGGCAGTTTTTTTTTGCTCTTTTATTGCGAAACTTTTACAATTTGACTTTTACCAAGGAACTCAAGGAGTTCCTGACTGTAATGGTTGAGCATTCTTAGAAGTTTCCTCATACCGACGTTATTTGAGGCGTGGGTGGAGGGATGATGGAGTGAGATTGACATGTGCGGTGACAACTTTGACTGTTGACAGCTTGACTGGGTCGATGGAGGAGTCAGAAGAGGGCGTCCATCCATCCTCGCCTATGCCACAAATTTTCCACAGTGAACCCTACCTCCCTCCCACAGCTACCCACAGTTACACAGTTTGCCTTTGAGGCTAATTAACAAACAAAATGCTGATTCCCCACCTTCACCGGAAAAACCTCAATTGCCGACGAAAATGGAAAAGAACAGCGCTCGCAGCACCGAAGCCACATCAAGGGATAAGCGAATTGTTTACGTTGCCACCCGCCCGCCGTCGCTGCTCCAAACAAACGGAAACTGTTTAGACTGACGTTGAATTTGTAATTCTTCAGGCGGCAGCGCAGTCGAAACCGAGCCGGGATTTAATGCGATTGCAGCACCATCGCTACCCGGCGGTGCCTTTTGAGTTTCAACCCCCGCAGCGCTGGTACAGTTCATAAAACCCGCGTCGAGTACCTAAACATTGACGAGATCAAAGCACGCATCAGAATTCGTAAACGCTGCACATCACACGCCAGACCCGCCAGATGCCTCCGTCCCCTACGCACGATTCTCTGATGTTCTCAAATCGCGGAAGGCCATAAACTCTAAATGGACACTCATCGAGTGCGTCTGTTGGAAGGCATCCGCGTCGGGCATAAGCCCTGAGATGGACTGCATCTTAAGAGCGCCAAATTACGTCATTAAATGCTGAAAAAAAGACGCTCTGCACATGCGGCTAATTGCCAATCGTTTGGGCCGGCACACAGGGTCCCCGCGCAAATGCACACATGCATACCGAGCCGGCACGGCGTGTCGTCTTTGCAAATGGCTCTCTCACTGCCCGACCATCCGGCTGGTCGGGCGCAGAAGTCATCGTTCTATTCCTGTGCGTCGTAAAGCCTTCGACATTATTATCGCAATTAATTCGCCGTCAATGCATCCGCGAGCGCGCACCGGCGCGAAGGTTGAGAAATGCCATTAAGTGGCGATTGGATGTAAAAACTCGACGGCGACGGTGGCGTCGCACCAAGGGATCCCTGGCAATCAATTAGCATGCGATTTATTGTCTCATTATGGGCACCCTATGTCCGTGTGAGGCCATTACCGACGGGCCGACTGCTGTAAAGTCGGTAAAGTCGCTGAAAGCCGGAGGCATCGCGGAAGGATCGGGCGTGTTTTTTCGTTGAATGGAACTTTTTTTTTTTGGTGTTGAGGGGCACCCAGTGGTGACCAGTGGACTTGGAGCGATTGGTAGCCAGAGCTGGAGGTGTGATGACTTAATTGGGCCTGCTAAGCGAGAGCGTGAGTGGTTTTTGTGGCGGAGGACGGCTCAGCAACTGCGGCTGTAATGTGTGAGGGGATGTGGTTTACGAGCCGATGAAGGAGGGGATTCGCACACTTGGTGGTTGAATGGGGGGCGAGGTGAATGATCCTCTAATTGGACCAAAATGCTTTACACACATCAGTTTATCTAATGTTCAGTGCTGGGAAGTATTTGATCACACTAGTGATCCTTCGAGGAACAGCATCTTCTGCGGTCGGTCTTATGTCTGGCAGTAGCGTCCTGCTAATGGAATAGGAGAACTCCTTTAATGTGTAACTCCTTAAGAAAGAAGAAAACAAAACACGAATTCAGCGGAAAAAGTGTTTGAGGAACGTTCAGGCCAACTTTGGATGCCAAGATTCGACTTTCAAGCTAAATTTTAGCTCATTTCTCATTTTGGCACGTCACCCCTATTTGCTGACGCAGTCGTAGCTGGGAGTCATCCCAAGACCCTTGGTCTTCTCCACTCCAAAGAGAACAATCGAATGCAGAGAACCGATTGTTGCCGAAGAAACTGGACTCTGTTCCCTTGTGATATGTTCTCATGCAAAGCTAAGAATTGACAACATCGCGTCCGTTTCTACAGTTCCATGCAGTGTGGCAATGATTTGGATAATATGGGCATTTCTTTGAAGTACTGCTACCTCAGGACGACGGCCTGTAGAGTTCCAATTCAATTCGACTGAATACGAAGTCTGAAAATTTAGAAGTACCAAATTTCATTTGAACTGAGGCTGCTATGAGCCGTAGATTGATGCCTTTATCAAACCTTAGACAGACACGCAATTATGTCAGAGAGTCGAGCTGGCATCCTGCACTATCAGCATAATCAGACTCCTACATGATCAAACCAAAAGTTCTGTGGGAAGGCCTGTAAAGCTTTAAAGAGCTGAGAAGGGGGAACAGAAAAAGAATCTGCTGTATATCCGGCCATGTGACAACAGAATAGCCGACTCTCGGATCAGGAAAGGGGCAGTTGAATCTTTAACAGGCTCCCAACCGTTCTGTGAAGGAGAGTATGTAACAAAGCTCATTGCATGAGAGGAAAATAAACGGAAAAGGTTTAAAGATGAGACAGAACTACCTTCGAGGGGACTTCCCAACAGACCGGCACTTACAAAGCTAGATAGTGGAAGAAGTATGGAGGTAATACGGTTCCCCTTCTCTGCCTGAAGCATTTTTCTATTTAAACTCCAAAGAGCTGATGCAGCATACGGAGGGACGTCCCATTATCTGCCATGTTGCGCATTGAACATGGGACAGGCGACTCCAATACGAACGGGAAATCATCACTCGCAGCCAAAGGATCTGCTACGGTCACAGTCCCCCAGAGAACTTCACATCTACTGGTGTCTGATTGATACAAGCCAGTGAAGACCTGCGACGGGTCCTGGTTTTGATGCAGCTGACCTTGTGACCAGATTATAAAGTTTTTATGGTGTTTAGGTGTCTTAAGGTATCTTAGGGTAGCTTATAGAAGGGATTATGACTGCATACGGCATAGCACATCTTCTTCTTCTTCTCGTGGCGCTACAATCCGGGGAGGACTTGGTCCTCAAGCAACATGCCTCTTCAGCCAGCACGATCTTTCGCCAGCTGCCGCCAATTGCGCACTCCAAGTTGGTTGAGGTCCTTCTCCACTTGTGTGCACGACCTTAGCCTAGGCTGTCCTCTGTTGCGTTGTTCCAATGACTCAGATGCGAAGACTTTTCGGGCTGGAGCATTGATGTCCTTACGCTTTACATTGCCTAGCCATCTTAAGCGTTGTATCCGAAGACGCTTGACTAGTCGGATGTCGCTGTACAGCTCATAGAGTTGGGCGTTAAATCTTCTCCTCCAGATGCCATCAACGCAAACAGGACCAAAAATCGCACGCAGAACTTTTCTTCCGACAAGACTAAGGGCTTCCTCATCCGCTTTAAGTAGCGTCCATGTTTTCACGCCATAGAGTAGGACTGGGATGATCAAGGTGTTATATAAAGTAAGCGTAGTCCTTCGAGGGAGGACCTTTATTACTCAATTGCCTCTTGAGCCCTAAGAAACAGCAATCGGCACATGCCGAGGATATGGACGTTCCAATACCATTCACTCAAAAATTCACCTTTCAGTTCACGGCCCACTAAGATGTGAAGCCAATGGTACCCTTCTACTGATGTCTATGACACATGAAGTTTCAGTCACCTGGTTAGTCTACCCGTTTGGTATGAGGGAACTGAATTGTACCCTCCTGCTTAAGAAAGGCAAGCACTGGCTTGTGGGGTTGCCCGCCTCCTTTTTTTGGATCCTACACGAGGAGGCGAGTGTTCTCCTAATTAGAATGTGGTACCATCTTGTCATCCGAACTTTTAACTTAAGTCTATCGATTCATTTTATCTATTGCCAGTTCCTTAATGTACGCGAAAGATTCTCACTGGGCCTTCATGTTTTGTATAGGTCCTGTGGGACTGCGTTGTTGCTAAGCCTAATGACCAAACGTCGAAGCCATTTACTATCCAGTTAATGGACGTACATAGGAGTTATGACGTTTTGGATAAAAGAAACACAGGAAGTCTGTGAATTTAAGACACAATAAGAAGGACTCTGTAATGCTCTAACGCAGAAGACTGTCAGTAGAAACAGAAGAAGGAAGTGGAAACATCTCTCCTATAGGAATCCTGCTCAGAAGGAATAGGTTTAAAGAAGGACAACCTTGTCTAGAAGGTTTCCATTGACACACCTACAATGCCTAGGCGTCATTCTCAAAGTTTCAGAATCAGAAGTCATGGGAGCCATGAAGGAATGAGCAAAAGCACGCCCCCACCAAATCCGCATACTTTTCAAGCACTCCCCTCCTCAAACCCACCACAGGTCAATATTTCATAAAGCCTCCATCAAGATTCGCGAGTTTCCCAAAGCAAACACAAACCCTCCCCCCCCCCCCCTCCCACTCGAGGACAAGAGTGAAACACTCTCAAGTGAAGAAAATGAGATTCTCATAATAATCTCATCCATTCATCGCGCTGTTTTGTATCCCTTCACACTTATCATGTCATTCACTGTTTTGAATATCTCCACTCAGCGACACGCCTCGAAACGTCTCTCCTTGACACACATTCCCAAGAAACAATCCACTCTGCGGTGCAACAGCACAGCGGTGCGGAGCAAATTCTGCAAGGTTGCAGAAAGTGCAAGTAAAACCAAACCAACCAACCCCCTCCTCACATACGTTCGGGACGCCTGCCGCGCCCATTTTTCGCATTCATGTCTGCAGCAATAACAAGGAGTTCCCAAAAGAAGAGCTCAACTCTTCAGTGTGCTCAAGGAAAACACACCGCACCACCCCCACCACCAACCAACAAGCAAACTGTAGCACAAAGTATCCTTGCATGCAAAATTCCTGGCGAAGGACTGGAATGCCGACGACCCACCAACCCCGCCCTGACTTCACTAACATTTTGTGCATGCTAATGAACAGTGAATTCTCCATCATGGTACCGACTCCCACTCCCCCCCCCCCCCCCCCCACAACTGCAAAGCCCCGAGTTAATCAGAAGAATCGCTATGCTAAGGAGCGTAATGTCGGTCGGTTATGGAAACAGCACACTGGGGAGCCCCTACGCCGAGTAGAGCACAATCAACGGCACGAGAACCGGAGCAAAATAACAAAACACCCGGATGGCATGTGCCCTGAATAACAATCGATATGGCATTTACCGCGCAGGACCTCCTTGCGGGGAGGAACGTCGTTCTGCTCGTCTGCTTCCACTTTGTGTCCTATCATCAATCAGTCCGCCTGAGTGGTGGAATCTAATCGCTTGCATCAGGAAATTAAGTCGAGAATGCCTCCGTTAATCCTTCTCCTTCCCCGTTGTCGTGTATATCCTGGTCAGTGTCCTTTGGATTAAGTGTAATAGAATGCCGTCGTCATTGTAGTGCCTACACAAAGCACACAATTGAGTGGAAAATCGATTGCTGACAAGAGTATCTGTTGAATGAGAACCCGTTCCGTACAACACATCCCTCCCGCTGTTGTTGACAGCATAATGATCGCGTTGCGAGTTATGACTTATAACTCCTTCCCAAGACGTGGTTCACGACGATGGAAATTTCCTTTCGACTCGGCATTTACGAAATGACAGAATAATTGGTCCACAAGACCGAAAAGTCTATTGCCTCGCCTGCGTGGAGGAACAATTAATCTTCGTCGATTCTGTTGAGCTCTCTTCTGCGCCCTCCCCTCCCCGCCCACCATGAAAAGGTCATGTTGTGATGGTTGTATCAGCTAGTCTGTATCACTTTGCCATTTGTTCAATTATTCGGAACTGATGGTGAAAAATGACTTTGCAAAGTTTACACAAACCCCCGAGAGGTGTCTTCGCAATTCAGCCGAAAGTCACCCCCTCCACCCCCTCCCCAACACTCGTTTCTGACCCATATTTGAACGAGTGATTTTTATAAATTGATTTTGGACAGGCTTTCGTGTAAACAAGTTCGAACTCAATTAGGAAGTTCCTTCGAAGGGCGGCTGGGGCTTTTTGGGAAGAAGCACGTCACGGAATTGAAATGCGGTTCACCAGAAGCAATTTAAACGATTGGATAGAGCAGTTTACGATATTTGAGGATTTTGCTTTCCTCCGCCAAATGGCGGTAAATTTGTCGTCCCCTTACACCCCATGGAACTTCTCTGAGAAGTTAATTTTGAATGCAGATCGAAGCAATTTGGGGGTAGTTAAATGGGGATAATGAAGAAGCCGGATGTTCACTCGAAAGAAGTTGAACAGTATCCTAGATGGAATCCACAAGCACAGTGTGATCCACGTTTATGTAAGAATACACCATTTAGTGGGAGCCTGGTCCATTCTAGCGAAGCTTTAGTTTTGGAACTTGATACCTAGATTCTCGAGCACTTCGAGAGAACAATTTGAGCTTGTCTTCAGCTCTCTTTGCAAGTGCAGCTCGTCCAGCCACTAAACTTGTCAAATTAAGTAGAATGACGATGGGGACCTCCGGTAGCTCCATCTCCGGTCTCCGAACTCACTGAAACCTTTAATGCCAAAGATGGTCTTCGACAGGACAACACGATCATGCTTGAGGGACACTCACTCTATCTTGGTGGGGAGCGAGGACTTTCAAACATCGCTGCAGTTCTATGGGTTACAGGACCCAATTGCAATGTAAGTCGACACTGAATGGGGAAAGCCTGAATAACTGACTGACCTGAGCAGAATTAACAATTTGTTTCAAACCAGTCCATAGGTACCCTGCCATCGAGTCTGCCTTCAACATCAGGAGTCAAGACAAAGTTACCACGAAACTCCCACAAGGATGGTTGCCGAGGGGTCAGGTTGAAACAGACATCTCAGGAGCAACTGACCGTCTATCGAACCAAAATATGTTCACTTCTCAGGCTGTCTGATCTGAGACAGTGGGTCACACAATCTGCTGCACACCACATCCAGCTCTTTTCCGATTTTCAGAGTTTAAAGGAAGTTAACGCTGTACTCCCACAACAGAGTCCACTGCACGGTGAGGCTGAAATGAAGATTCAAATGCTCCTGATCACCCATGGCAATAGAAAGCGGCCTTTGGTCCAACTGTCTCTACTAGTTAGGTTCCCCAAACACCCGTGTCTGCTAGCCACCATCGCATCGAAAGGCTGTCATGGATGGCAGCAAATTTTGGAGCGACTAATAGACTCCCGTGCGATGTCATGTGACATTTTGAAGGTCGTCCTTGAGAAGATTGTGCGAAAGTCACAAGTCAACACCAGAGGCTCGATCTTCCAAAAGTCCATTCAACCGCTGGCGTACGTGGATGACACTGACAGGAGTGAGCGAACACAGTGAGGCTTAAACAAGTCAGTTGAAGTCATATGAAAGAAGGCGGCTTACGTGGGTCTGGTGGTAAACAAAGAACATGCCGTTCTCAAGAAAGCACGGTTAACATCGACGTCTCGCAGAGAACGTCACAATGGGCATCAAAACAACTTTGAGGTAGTCAAGGAGTTCATCCGAATAAAGACAACAATATCACTACCTAAATCAAGCCAAGCGCTGTTTCTTAGTGTTCAAGAGCCGATTGAGTGTTTTTAGGAAACTAAGTCCAAACTGGCTTTGTGCAACACCTTGATCGTCTCTTTCCTTCTCTATGGCTCGGAAACCTGGACGTTATTCACAGCGCCTGAGGAAGCCCTTGGTCGTTTCGAAAGGAAAGTTCTATGTGCGATTGATGGCCTCGATGGCATCTGTAAAGGCCACGGCAGCATGCGCCTAGTTAGGCGCCTATGGATGCAAAGCTTACGACAGCGACGCCGTGTAGAGCGCCTGGAATATATTTGCCCGAGCCAAGTCAACAGAGGACGTTCGCCTCAAAGATGGCCGACACAAGTAGAGAAGGACCAAAACCAACTTGCGGTGTGAAATTGGAGGTAGTCCGCGAGAGTCATGTTCGTCGAGGCCAAGGTCCATCTAGAACTGTAATGCCACAGGCAATAGAGGAGGTCCACAAATTGACATTCAGACTGAGGTGCCACAGCTGACAGAAAGCCCGCAAAGCTCCACTGAGTCGCTGGAGATGATCGGATTGAGCCCACCAAAGGCTTCAGCATACTTGGCCGTGAGCTACTTATGCTTTTTCTTTGTGCTCTCCTCTCTGGGAAGTTGTTGTTTTTTTACTTCTTTTCTGTTCCCTCGACACCTTGTAGGCCTTCTGTTTGGATGCGTGCGCCTGCCTCCACTCGACGTCAAGCCACGGGTGCCTTCTAGGTTATGTCGTTAAATCCATCACATCAGTGGCAACTTCCTGGCTCTTTATAAAGTTTAAATTTTTCTTTTGTTGTAAGTGCAGGCAGGGTTGAACTTTGCGAGAGTTCACAGGGACACTCAGTTGGCAAAGTTCCTAGAAATTGGAGCTTATCAACGTTCAACCGCTCTTTCCTGTCTTGACTTATTTCTTCTCTTCATTCTTACTTGTCCGGATTCTTACTTCTTCTTCTATTCTCATGATCCAAGGTGATGTTGGGAGCTCGGTTCAGATATGGAGACTGCTGGAGGAGAACCTGACACCGTTTGGAACGTGAGCAACCTAGATCAGGAGACCATCGGGTCCCTTTTGTGGATGCAGAAGTGTGGGGATAGCTTGCTAACCTGCAGAGTGGTGGACTGGACTGGACTGGACAGCGGACTGTTTCCTAATATTTTGTCATGCAGGCTCCGACTTTCTGGCCTCACGTTAACCAACAGATTCACGTCCAAAGCAGTCTTCAAAAGATACATTTTAGAATTTCTTATGATCACCTACCCTGGGGTTCCACTTCGGTTCACTCGGTTCGCCTTTCCTTGTCTATGGCATATATCCTTGTTTTCGATTTGTGAGAAGTTCCCTCAATTGCTAAGCAAACTGTAAAGCAACCTCTTGCACAACAGTCAAGTGGCAAGCCCTGTTTAGAGGAATTATGGCCACTGAAAGCACACAATAAATAACCACGGACAAGTATCATCCTGCCAACGACTCCCCCCAAAGCATTTAGAAAACATCACTTCGGCCACCTGCAGCCAACCTTAGGCATCCTCTGAAGCCACCGCCAATTAAACAGACATCAAAAACAGATTCCATGTGTGGACGCCTCTCTCAGTCCCCTCTGCCGCAGCAAAATCAAACGAAAATCCTCAATTCCCAAGCAAAACGAACGGAAATCAATTCCCATCGCAGCGCAGCTCAAAGGCACAGATGTTGCGCCAAGGTGAAAGTTGTCCCACGACTCTGCCGTGTGCCAACCACAAATCCCTTCAAAACTCCATGCAAACGGTCATCAAAGCGACTAATCGAATGTCGCATCTCGGTTACGAGCGGAAAAAAAAATAATGAGGACGTAAGCCTCGATAAGCGGATGAAGTCTCCCCAGATACCCCAACTGCACATTACGTGCCCATCTCGTGCCTTTTTCACAGACCCAGTGCGCGAGGTAAAGAGATGAAGAAGCAGATCCAAGTATGACGTGTGTGCGCGCACTTTACCCACTATCACGCGCTCTCTCCGGAAGAATATAAACAAAAAAAAAAAAACGACACAACAACGTCAAGTACCCAGGAAACGGAGGGAAAAACAAAAACGACACAACCTCTGAACTAGAGACGAACCCAACGACAAGCAAAAAGATAATTTCCAGCTCTTCGCATTCAAATGAGGAACGAGATATCCATTGCCTGCCACCATGACACTCGACTAAGAAAATTTTTTAATGAGATTTCTTAATTACTCACTGCGAAGAGCTGCTTCCTCCCCCAGCGCCCTCCCCCACAGACCGTGGCCAGCTGCAAAGGGAAACCGCGCCATGCAGAGCGACAACGGCAAGCACACTGGGGAGTCATCAATGGAATCGCTTTTAGCAAGTCAAGAGATGTTCGCCGCTGGATGTGATGATGAGATACTTTAGCTTCGCGTAAGCTCTTTAAAGTCCACCACCCCCACTTTCTTCCGCTACCCAGGGCCCCTTTCGCTTGCAGATCACAGCGTCTCGCGTCTGACCTTCGCGGTCAGATACATAATTCATTCAATTCGTTCGCTTCATCTTAAATTTAGATTCTCTTTGATGACGGCCGACTGAATGTGGCGGCGGAGGGGATGGCGGCGGTCGAGTAATTTATCGAAAAAATAGATTTTCGGAGTTTGTTTGACAGCGCGAGACAATTGTTTTGGCCATGTACTGCTTTACGATGTGACATGTGAGTGAGGTTGTGGGATGGAGAGAGAGGGTGGAGCGGCATTGATGAAGGAAGCAAATGATTGCGATCTTCCTCGCCGCGGCAAAACTTAATGAAATTCCGCTTAAACTTGTGACATCCAGTGAAACGACAGCAGCATCGTAGAAGAGCTCTGTAAACTACGAAAGTGATGACGCACTCCACCGAGTCGTCATCAGCAATGTCATAAACTCCTCATCTTCGCATCTCTCCTCGCCCACTCGCCCCAAAGCCCTTTAATTGAAGTTTCCTTTCCGTGAAGTTCATCAGTTCGGTCGAGTGCTGCGTAATAATTTCCGTCTCTCTGCATCGACAAAACCCGCCTTTCCGTTGACATGTGACGTAAGTTTAACCCCCCTCCCCACCCCCAACAACGCACTTAGTGCTGTGTAGCAGTAGTTCTCATCATTTTTATTGATCACCGTATCCATAAAATCTGCGGCTGCGGTGGGGTTGGGTGGGTGGATGTTAGGGAAGTTGTAACCTCCTCGTGATGCTCGTTGGGGTGGAAAATTCTATTTCGCCCTGTGATAATAAAATCAAAGCCAAAAATGATTTTTTTCCCCGTTTTATACCCGTTCGCTGAATTTCAGAGAGACACCGCCCACTTTGTGTGATTTGGTCGGTTGAGGGGACTTTCAGTCAATTAAAGTTCACGTCGTGGGGTTAAGTGACCCCAGCCACCCCAAAAGAAGCGCATCCTGTCCAGCAGCCAAACAGAAATCAATATTGTCACCATGAGGAGCGAATGTACGTCCGGATCACCATGGCAAGGAGCACTTGCGTCTTATGCTCATTGTTAAATTTTCAACAAAGCGCTCGTTCCTCGTCATCTGATTCTGAGAGTCCCCATATCCCGGGGCGGAATAAAAATCTCATTTGCTTTCAGTTTTCATACACGTCACTGACATGCAGCACACATCCACACCCACACCCACACCCACGCTCATCGGTCCCCTCGCCTTTTGTGCACAGACAGACGAATCTAAAGAATAACGAATCACATCCCTTATTCGCTTGTTTGCCTGACTGGGGATGCATCTTATTGGAAAATCCAATAATTGAATGGAGTCGAAGGCACACGGTCTGCTGGCTGTGTCGTCTACCCCTCATCCCCGCATCGCGTCGCACACGTTTGTTTGGGTTGCACTTAGTCATTTGTGCGTTATTATCTTTTGCGAGAAAGAGAGAGAGGGCGCGGCAACGCATAAGGCGTTCAGATTTCAAAATTTCGCCTTGGGCGGGGTGGGTGATGTTGCTGCCGCGTGAAATCTGTGAGGATGTCTGCCAGAGATAGGGTGGATGCGGGTTATGGTTGATTTCATCGAGGAAGAGACGAATCGTTCGGCAATGGCTTTCAAATGATTTGTGACTCATGGGACGCGATGAATCTATTCGTGGAATTGCCGAGATGACTTTGAGGTGGATTTTACATCTTTGCTGGAAAATTGCGGCGGATTAGGCGAGGAACGGGGTGGATGTGTTATGCACGGGTGAAAGGGAATTCTCTGAGTGTAGTCGATGTTGAAAGAGCTCTCGCCTTAAAGAAGAACAATATTTGCCGCGCATAGAGATACTTTAGAAACCACTCTCCCTGGGGACAGAGTGAGCCATGGCATTAGAAAATTGAAGGAAATGCTTTGGAAATATAGAGGATTTCTGTTGAGTACCCAGTGGACTATTGCAGAGGCGTCTACAGCTATTGAAGAGCAGGCGAAGCGAGCTGAGCTTAAAGTGAACAAGGACAAAACGTCTATTTTGCACTCGATAAAGTCTTCGTGGAGTTCTAACCAAAAATCGCCTTGGTAACCGACGCTTCTTAAGTCTATCCAAACAGCTGCTGGCTCAAATGATTTAAATCTTCATAGATCGACTAGAAGTCAAAACCTGTCTGTACAACTATACGGAACCGTATGCTGGCCGATAGGCGAACCACTAGAGCGTCCTTCTAGTCCTTTAAAAGACTTGTTTCCAAATCCTTTTCCGATTCTTAGGCTTAACGAAGCACTCCCACATCGTCCGTATCAAAGATGATTCAGGTCTCTGGACATCATCCAGTACTCGCCTTTGTCACCCAATCCCCCTGAGCACTGCATAGGCTTGGAGTATCCTCATAAAAGAAACGCACTCCTAGCTATGAACCAACATGAATTCTCAAGCAGACATGTGCATTTGTTCGCAGTTAGCCCAATCAGAAATCAAATGATTGAACGAAGTCTCTGTTAGCTCTCTGCAAGCCATGGTCCAGCCACCTCAAACGTTGTTCTGCAGACACTAGGCTAGAGTCGTGCCGTCGCACAACCCGAAAAATTCCCCTTCAAATGCCAAATTTTAACTTCATACCAAAAATTTAGTAGAAGCTATCCTCGCTGATGTCAATTCTTTCCTTCGATCCATTAAGCTAGATCTTAGTTCCTCCTAAGGCCCTGGTTAAAACCAAAATTTAAGGAATGATCAAAAATAAATTTTAGGCCTGGTCAAAAAGTTGCCCTCGCTTGTGTGTCGTTATTTATGGCTCATATCAAACCATGTTTTCTTATGTCGATCCTCTGTTGATCCAAGTCGCTAAAATACCCACTTTAACATTTTAGGCCTGATCGAAAATGTGACCTAAGCTTAAGCATATCTCAAAATTCACGTTAGGAAATGTGTTAAAACATGTTTTGCTGCCTACAGATTTTACACTAGCCAGAAATTAGACTTCCTGGCTTAAGCTGCAAATTTAGTACTACATCTTCCTTAGTTCTTTCATACTAGTTTTTCTATCCTACTGATATTCTTTAATATGCTGCTGGTCAAAATTTAAAGTCTAGACTTGGTAAGCCAGACATTTTAGGCCTGATCAAAATTTGTCCAGGAAGACATTTTAGGCCTGATCAAAATTTGTCCAGGAAGAAATTTTAGGCCTGATCAAAATTTGTCCAGAAAGACATTTTAGGCCTGATAAAAATTTGTCCAGGAAAGCCTGATCAAAATTTGTCTCCTTAGCGACGAATAGTTGGATTCTAATCACTATTGGCCTAAATTCAACTTTTTGGGCCTTGTCCAAAATTATTTGTACCCTTATTTTGCATCAGGAGCAAGAAAGCATGTTAGGTCCACTGGTACAATGCTTAAGAGGGCTAGGTTATGTAGAGCGGTTAGCGCCTTCGAGTACGAGGCATTTGGGCAATGCAACAGATGCCATCAGCGTCATAGATGGCGTGAAGAGATGGACCTCCATCAATTGAAAGGGGCAAGACTGAAGGGAGCTAGCAAGGGAGGAGAGGTTTGTTCATTGAGGCCTCGGTCCACCGGGGATTGTAATGCGATCTGAAGGAGATAAAGGCTTCTGTAGGAGGCAGAATGTTTGAGAGGACTACATGGAAAAAAACGTGGACGTAGACCTATAAACGAGATCGGTCTGTTGTAGAACTCACTGCAACTGTGATGAACCTTGAAAATTGACTACGAAAGAGCTACTGAGTTCACTAAGAATTCCCGAAGATGTATGCTCTAGGAGACTTGCACCTGCCTCGTCCTAGTGTCCGACAGTTGAACCGAAGATAATGAAATTGATGGCAAAACATTAACAACCACTCGAAGTGAAGAGTGGTTCTCTCTTCTTGTCTATTGCATCCTGGTTCCACTCACACGACGCCTTCAATTTATTTGCTTTATCGCCTCCGTGTCAAGAACACACACCACGTCGAGTCGTAATTATGTCCAACGGTCCGCTGTGAACGTCATGGGACGACTCATTTAAAAAACCAGTCAGTCACATGTGGCTCTGAGCGTCAGACTTAAGGTTTGCAACGTGAATTCATAATTTTGTGCCGGCTAATGAACGTGTCAAGAGACCCATCCCGACAGGAAGCCATAAACGCAGACAAATCGCGCTCTCAGCGCCAACGCTGACACACGCAGTCAATCGTTTCGTTCAAGCAACGCGTCTCGCTGCAGATAAGAATTGTCAAGCAAAATGCTCAAACTTCGAGATGAATCCACGACGTCGATAAGACGGACGTCGCTGCATTTCAAGACGGACGTCAATATGTGCCGCCCGCGAGAAGTCATGAGTTCAGGGCCACAATCGGTGGTGATAAGCCGCCTTGATGCCGAGTGTCTGTGTGTGGGTGTGCCTGTGTGCGTGCCCGACTAATCATTATTCATATTCCATGTTAATCGGCGAGTCGTTGAGACAAAGCATCTCGTGAGTCGACAAATTTATGCCCAAACTGCCTCTGCGTGCGACCGATGGCAACTTAAGCCTTGGTTTAATCGGAAGGCACTTAATTAGCGAAACTGCGTGTTCCGATGATAGTTTGGAATGAAAGAGCGCAGATGGGGATTTGCATAAATTTTGGGGAACGCTTCGGTTGACGGTGGGCGGATGACGAAGAGGGGAGTGGGAGATTTGATGGGGTTTTGAGGAAGAGGCAACACTGGGTATGAGAGTGAGAGAGCTGCTAGGTGAGGTTGGTGCCGGTCAGTGCCATTGACTACGGACTACGAAAAGTGGCTCTCATCCAGTCGTAGGCCCATTCGAAGGAACTTGCGACATTTCGTCGTTTTCAAAGCATCGAAGTGGTTTAGGGCAGTTGGTAGACACCACCGCGTGGAGAGGCTTGTTGGTTTCACCCAGGACCCTACCTGCATTCGAAGCGGTGAAGTGCCATCTCATGAAAGACGCTCTTATTAGTTTACTGTTCAATGGGCAAGCTCTCCGGGCGGTCCACTTTATGACCCTTGGTCTGAATATTGAAGCAGTATCCAGAGTCGTCTGATATTTTGGCAGACTAGATGGCAAGGAGTCATACCAGTCACTGACAGCGTCTGTTGCAGTGTTCCCAGGCAGACGAAAGTAATGATGGAACTGTCTGATGGTTTGTCTTGTCAGACCTAAGGAACGATGGTTACGAAGTGCCTTGACCGATGTCCTATCACGAGATGTCTTGGCATACCGCACCGGTTGCGAATTTTCTCCCCCCGACGCTAAGGCAGAAGGTGTCCTATCGAACGCAGACACATACCTTTGCGATGTTTTCAGGAAGACCAACCAACGATGGCAAGGAGGTGTCTTAGTAGACCTAAGGAATGATGAGAGCGATGCTTTCTAGGTGTCTTGGCAGAAGCAGGCAAAGATGGTCACAAGGCCTCTTGGTCATGAGGTCTCTTGGCAGGCTCAAGGAATCATGGTCATGAAGCTTTTATTCCAGAGGTAAGCGTAGCTATCCACGAGTTGCCTGGAAAAGAGAAGCAGCAGTGTTCTGAGCTGTGTAAGGTGACGTAAGAAGATCGCAAGGTGCCTTGGCAATCGTTGACAACGATGATCGCGTTGTGTATCTGGGCAGACGCTAGGAACGATGGTCGTGCGTGTTCCTGGTAGACGAAGGTAAACACGGTCACAATACCACAAGCTAGCAGCCTTCACAGCCGTAGTCAGGATAATCGCAAACTATGCTGACAGGCGCAACCCACAATGGTGGTGGGCGTCTTAGCAGAGGTAAAGGACGAGATATCTAGTAGGCGGAGGCATCCAGATTGAATCCTGACTTCCTGACAGAGACTTTTGGCACAGCTCTTGACAATCAAACGTTCAGAAACTAACCACTAGCCGTCTCTCCCACAGCGCCCACTCCTCCGGAATCCAATCACCCCTCTTTTCTCCGCCTCACCCAAGGCTAAATGAGAATGCAAACGTATCCAATTTCATTCCTCTCCCAAATTAGGCGTCCCTTCGACAATGCGTCGCATCAATTTCCCCGAGTATTGAATTTCTCGCAACAATTCCACGGAATCCCAGCCAAAGATGAAGCCATTCACTCCCAATAACCCCGTCAAATTGAAATTAAAGTGCACTCAAGCCATCAGATGCCGTGTCTCCTCGCCCCTCCTCCGCACAGAAAGTTTCCACCGTCAAATGACTCAATCCGTCGCACGTTGAAATACGCGCCGTGGTTCATTTATTTTGTGACGCGCGATGAGTCTGCGTGATGAGTGTACAGCGCTGCGCGTGTGTATGAGTGAGCTTGCCACACCAATATGGTGTTTAATTTAATTATATTTCGTTTAGATAAACAGACGCAGCAGGAGAAGAAATAATATAAAAGAGACTTCAAAGCGCTTGAGTTTCCGCGTCATGAATGGTGGCGGAGAACCGAATGTTTGGCCATAAATAAGACCTATCCCCCCCCCCACCCGGCGTAGCGCGAGTAAATTACTTGAAGCGTAGAACAATCATTAAACTCACGGTGGAACTATCACAGAGCACGGCAGAAACATTCATTGGGTGCCACGCAGGGGAGACGGTGATGGGATGGGCGACGCGAGGAGGGAATCTTTGGAGTGGGTGGGTGTTGGGGAGTTCGTCAGAGCACCTTGAAACAAGCGGAAGAACACGAATTGCCGGCAGATAGTGAGAGTTGTGCAAGCAACACGAAGCATCCTGATTGAGTTAGGCCCGCAGCGAAGGCAGCGATGGGAAACGAGGAACCGACAGCGCGATGCATCGTGCTTGGGTGAGTTTGAGGAGAATGATGACAATTTATTGTGACAGGGAACTTGAAGGCAACAGAGGGCTTAATTTACTTCTGGAGAGTGGATTGTGGCCTACTTTTGACTAAGCAAGCCAAGAGATGTTTTTTTTGCAGGGGGAAACGTCATTGGCTATGATGGTGACTCTGGGCTCAATCACCCCTCCGAACTTAGTGGCGTTTCAGTGAAGGAGGTCAACATAAGTTGTTTAAAATTTGTGGAGCAACGGGTTGGGGGTTGGAGACTGACAATAGCAACAGTCCACGCGTTTGTACAAAATGCTTACTTCTTGTGTCTTCGAATGTCAGAGAGCTTGAAATTTGAAAAGGCGGAGGCGTTAGTGAGATGGTCTTGTACCAAATTGTTGTACACACATAGAAAGTCTAAGCTCACAGTCAGTAATAGATCATTTGAGAAAGTGGACATATGTCAGAAGACAGTGGGCATAAGTAAAGAAATTTGGTACCAAATTTTTGACGAGGCCTAAAATTCACATTGTACCCAACAACGTACAGCGGTCGAGGATTGAAAGTTGTAAGTAGATTCGGTCTGATCTTTAGTTCACAAAGAGAAAGTGTGTACGAATGTAAGTGGGATCAATTTTGGACGAGGATCGAAATTCAAATTTCGACCAATAGTGATTTTTAACATCACCAACCGTAGTCTTCATGGAATCGACAATGTCAAATGCAATGGTGCCTTAGCAGGAAAGAGCTTTAAACCCCAGCCTGTGAGATGGGAGAGTTCAAAATTTAAGACACTAACTGAAAGAAAAGTATGAAACTTAGTCTTGACGGCCGGAGGCAACTTGCAAGGCCAGAAATGAAAAGAGGATAGAATTTGCTTATTCTGTACAGACGGTAACTAAGAAGGCCATCAGCACAGTATAAGAAATCTTTTGAACAATCTCCAGACGGTGAGCGAAATGAAGCTTGTACCAAATTTTAGACAAATTCAACAGTGTAAGGTTTAACCCACAGTGTCTTGGATTATCAAGCAAGTTCCAAACAACAGACCATTTTGAAAGATAATCACAACTGGGTGAATTTGTACCAAATTTTTAGTAAGGCCTAATATTGAAATTTGAAGCATTCTCTACTTTGACCCACTAAAAGATCATCAGTGGAATATACGAAGCCACTGAAAGAGTTTCCAAATAGAGGTAACAAAAGCAAATTTTTGCTTGTACCAAATTTTGGTAATGGCCTAATGGAAAATAAGAGCAAGGAAGAAGGAAATGACTACTCAGTTCGATGATCGAAAGGTGGCGCCATTAGTAAATGATTTTGTCTTAAATTACGGGCGAGGCCTAAAATTTACATTTTGACCAGAAGTAAAGAAAAATTAAATTTACAAAAGTTAAAAAAAAAACAGCAAGAGTGAGAAATAGTTTATAGCAAAATTTTGATCAAACCTTTTGCCCCAAAAATTTTTTAAAAACTTTAAGATCTCATCGGAAAATTCGCGATGTTCCAAAAAATGTTGGGACCAAAACTAAAGTTCAGAAGTGGAGGGCGCAACTGGAGGCAACTGGCGTGGTATCGTGCTACCTGTAGATGCCCAGATCCACTCCGGATTGTTGCGCTACTAAAAGAAGAATTAAAGGAAGCGAAGGTTCAGATATCGAGGACGATAGGGCATGGGAAAGCGCAAATGTATCGCATTTTGAATAAGGCCCAACATTGAAATTTAAACTCACGGCGGTCTTAAATTTCTTAGGCGCTGCCACAGTTTGTGGTGGCCGCGTCGTATTGGGCCAACTCTTGAGTGGTTGGTCTAAACTTGAATTCCGAACTGGGCACCTTGGGCCCTTCAGAATTTTTTCATGGCTCTTCCTCGAGTTGCAAAACCTCAGCAGGTAATGTCCGAAATTAGCATTAGCATTGAACGTCTCTTCCATTCGTTAGGAAACCACAGCAGTATGCACAGGTTGAGTGCATTGGAGAATCGAGGAAAAATGGCATCAGATTGGTTTTAAATTCAAATCAAAGGAAGACGCCGCCCTTGGTACTTCCTTTCGTGCTTCCAATTCACAAGAACACACCGAAGATCCGAAACCTTGTCCAAATGATAATTTAAAGATAAGTTTCTCAAACTCTTTTCCTTCCAAGCTCAAATTCCCCAAGTCACCCACAGACATTCACAAACGACCACAAATGTATTACTTCACTCAATAAAGCCGTCATTTACATCATAAACCGTCTCCGCAGCACCCGGTGTTGAGCTTCCCCACAATTTACATACCAACGCGACGGCGGCGGCGGCGGCGGCGGTTCTCCCACCACAGTTCAGACGCGGTATATACCTGCCGAAATGTCTCAGATAAGCTTGCGTCACAATAGATTCCGTCGTTGATCTCCCATTGTCCACTGGCCAGTTTTGTGCTTCTCATACACGACCAAGATCTCAGATCTCACCAAAACTCCACATCCCGACCGCGGCGTCAAATTCAATTCTCCACCAGACCCCTCCACCGCCGTCGCCAGGCGCACGATTGTTTGTTGTTCGCATTGAAATTGGACTTTTGATTGAGGGTTTCAGTGGGACCGTCATTCAACTCGCGGCGGATTCCACCAGGGGGCCTCGACAACTGCCTTGCGGCGTTCCAAGGCAATGTGCCCCTCGTTGCGAGTGTGTGCGCCTTTATCGCCCATTTATGATATCTTTTCTCATTTCTTTATGGAATTTCATTACCGACACTTTTTGTTGTTTTATTTCTCTCAGCAGACCCCCATTCCGGGGGCTTTTTGATGGGGAATGTGATGGGGGGTGGGCCGAGGGGGAATGACGGGTAAATATGAAATTTCGTTAGCATCATAAATTATTTATGAAAATCGCTCCCACCCTCCCGCGGTATGTGAGGAGAGGGACGGCGGACTGGCAGCTGGAGAACGAAGATCGAAGGGTGGCGCCGCACCGGCCGCACGGCTCACAGGAGTTTCTTTCCCCGACGAAGTTAACGACGAAATCAAAATGTTGAGCACGTTCTCATTGGTGGGCGGTGATTGATTCCTAATAACCATCAACGACGCATACGAGTGTATTTTGGATGGGGTAACTTTGAAATTCGTATTCAACACTTTGGCGCGTTTGGCACTGGAGCCGGTGGTTGAGGGGCGATGAGTGAAAAGAACCTGAGCATGTGTGCCGAAAATTCCAACGAAACATCTTCGTGGAGCAACGGTCGACAGTGGATGATGGACGGGTGAAAAAGGAGCACATTTGTTTTGGGGGCCAGCCAGGTAGGTTGATTGGTGGGTTCACTTGTGCGTACGAGGAGATTGGGTCATTGACGTGCGGCTGGCAGTCAGAAAGAGTGAAGAAGGATGTCTGCAGAGAGGAATGTGCAGCAAGCAGAATAACAAAAACTTTAGAATTCGTTGGGAGATTGTTAATTTTGAACAGGGATGACGATTTTCGACTTAAATAAGGCAAGACAGACAGTTGGACAGGAAGATTGATGTTAATTAGATGACAAGCAAGGCATAGGAATGAAGACCGTAATACAAGAATATCCTTTGGTACCATTTATCTGTCGCACCTTGTATCATAAACGTTTTCAAAAATTGAAAGGACTTTTTCGAAGCAAACTCTCGTGGTCAGAATCTTTACTACCGCCAGAATTGGAGGAAAAACTCTCCAGAGGCAGGAGTTTGGTCTTGTACTCAGAATTTTGTCAAAATCCAGAACTTCCCCATAATCATGAATTTTTAATAGTTAATGTGGTCGAAATTCAAAATTTAGTCCAAAAACTTGGTCAGAATCAAGAAGTCATTCGAAATCAGGAAGTCGGTCAGAACTAAGAACGTAGTCAGATTCAGAAACTTGATAAGAATCAAGAATTTGATCAGAATCAAAACTTGATCAGAAACAAGAAGTCACTCAGAATCAAGAATCTGGTCTGATTTTAGAGGTCGAGAATGAAGAATTTGATCAGAATCAAAAATTTGGTCAGAAAACTGACTCCAGTCAGAATCTAGCACTTCAACGCAATTGCTGCAGTTTAAATAGAGGATCCAGTGTAAGAAGTGCAGTTTGGTAAAGGGTTAAGATTGGCGGTTTAGGGTGGATTCGAAAAAAAGATGAAATCCGACCTAAATATTAAATTTTTCAGCAAATTTTTGAACAAAATGTGTCTAGCAACTTAATTTGTTAAGTTAAAATTTGATCTTTGGTCGAAATTCTGACGCTGGTCTACAATTTTGGGAAACTTGACTTCTCGAAAACGGCTATCTGATCACAACTCCCAATTTGATTCCAATTAGCTACTTGATCGAAATTTAGATTTTGTTCAAAATATGAAATTTTACAAAAAATTCCAAATTTAATAAAAATTCAAAAATGTGGAAAACATGAGAAAGTTGATGATGAAAGTGTGATCAAAATGTTCACTTTTTTAGTTCAACAATTCTCATTTTAATCAAGATTGATTCTTTGATCTAAATTTGGACTTTGACCAAAATTCTTACTTCGTTAAAAATGCACAATTATGAAGGACTTAAGCTATTTGATTAAAATTCCAAATTTTATTATAATTGGCTACTTGGTCAAAATTTGGATTTTAATTAAAATTCTGGTAAGTAGGCCGAGTTTTTTAACTTATTGGTCCGAAGCATTTGTGATGCCTTATGCAGTCAAAGTTACCTGATTCCTCAGAAAGGATAATTTGTGTCACAACTATGGCAGTCTGATGCAAAGTTTTATTTTGAAATTGGCCTAAATGACCCGAATTCAACATTGACTTGGAAAAGAAAATCAGCCACATTATCACAAAGTGGAAATCGGCATAGTTTCCTTAGAATTAAGATTTAGGCCAACTGAACTTAAGTCAAACTCAAATGAATTAGCCGCCCAGAAATCTCAACCACCAACCAATCCAAAACCAAATTCATCGTTTGTCCAGAGCTTTAATTACCTTCCAAATTCCAGTATTAATGAGCTCTTACCCAACGTCCTCCCCTCTTTACAAAAACCTTGAATTTAGTACGATACCAAATCAGCACAACGACGCTAGAGTCTGCGGGCATCTGTCAGCTCATTGAAACCCCAGTCAACGTGCCGCAGCAACATTTTCACATTCACAACGTTCAAGTGCTGTACCAGTCAAACTTACACCGATCTGAGAGTTCGATTAGAGCCACTCAAGCGTTCCCCCGTCAATACATCACCTCGCCGTCGATACTGTCACAGCCGCACAGAACCACATTCCGTCACATCCTCGCGCTGTAAAAACACAAACAAATTCCAGTCAACCTTCCCGATTTTATCGGCGACACGACGCTGCTGCTGACATCGAACGCACACTGAGCCTCAAAAGGACAGCGCACCACAGCCAACCAACCGCCCCTTAGTATGCCGCACACACCCGCGCACACACATCCATCCATCTCCAGCAACAGTCCAAATCGACATTTCCTCCCTTTGTTTGGGTCGTTTGATCACCTCGTCATCGTCGCCCGCCACCTCCGCCCGGAGCCATTAAACCCTCGATTCATTTCACATTCTCATGGCACACAATCGTCGGGGGAAAGACCATCCGAACGCAATTAGAAACACCGTCACGTAGGGCACTGCTGAATCAGTGACAAAATCATGCAAAGCTACGCTATTTCGAGCCCCTCACAGCGGCATACTAAACAGCCCCGCACCGGCAACGGGCGGCGGCCAAAACAAAATTTAATTCAACACCAACTTACCTTCGACTTTGGCCAGAGCCAGCACCGAGATGGTCTGCAGGGCCGGAATCGCCCAGGCGACCAAGTGGAACAAATGCGACTTGTTCTCGATGGCTTCGTGGCCCCATTTGAGGCCGGCCGCCAGGAACCAAGCCAGCGCCAGGCACGACCACCACGCAAACGCAGCCATGCAGCAAAAGTACAGCGCCATGAAAAGGACCGTGCACGACGTCGACTGTCGATGTCCCTGCAGAGAGAGAGAAAGACGAAGAGTTAGTGAGAATCAAAAATTCAAGACGAGCACTCGTGTTCACTTGTACAGCGAGTCCTTAATTAAAAACAAGCGATACGGGGCCAAGGGCCCGCTCCCCACTTACCTGTGTTATGGTTGACAACATCTGCAGACGGCCCAGGCGAATCGGCGGGGGGAACGGCTCACGACATGCAACCGAGTCGCCGGCACCCAGTCCGGCGACGTACGCGCACCCAACTACCAAGTAGCAGACGGCCAGGAAGACAATAGCACGCTCGGGATAGCGAAAACGTGATGAATCGATTAGGAACGTAAGCACCTGCAAAAAAGAAAGAAGAACAGATGAGCGTGAGATGGCAGAAGCACGGCTCCGCATGGAGGATGCACAGTGGCCGAGATTGCATCGTGAACCCGGCTAACCGCGGAGCGAAATCTCCGCCGTCCCGCGTAATCAGACGCAAATATGAAAAGTTAATTGACAATTTAGATCGATCGACATTAAACTGAAATAATGAGCGGTGCGGCAGCGAATCAATTTCAAGCGCGGATGCGCTTCAGGATTTCTCATCTAAAGTTGAGATCCAGGGGGTGGGAGGCGCACAGGTTGTGGCCATTAGCAAGTTACGCCCGAAGTTAATTAAGACGGAGAAGGTGGGCGGGTCCCAGTGACTGAGAACCCGGGGGTAATGAAGTCGTGGAGAGTTGGCTGATAAGTAGCTGGTGGCCAGTTGATAGATTGTTTATGACTGGAGGTGAAATTGATACTCGTAGGTCAATTTTAACGAAGCAACGGGGCCCGTTCTCTGGGAGGAAATGGGCGGTTTTGCTTATTTGAAATTCCTCGGAAGACATTTTGAGACACACAGCAATCGGAAGCAGTCTGAAATGAGGTCCAGAGCTGGGAGTCTGGGCCAGAGCCGAAAGTATAGCCAGAGCCGAGATTCTGGTCAGAGCTGAGAATCTAGCCAGAGCCGAAAATCTGGGCAGAGTCGTAAATCTGGCCACAACCAAAAATCTCACCAGAGCCGAGATTCTAGTCTGAGCCAAAAATCTGGCCAAAGCTGAGTCTAGCCAGAGCCGAGAATCTGGCCAGAGCCGAGAATCTGGCCACATCCGAGAGTCTAGCCAGAGCCGAAAATCCGGTCAAAGCTGAGTCTAGCCAGAGCCGAGAATCTAGTCACAGCCGAGAGTCTAGCCAGAGCCGAAAATCTGGGCAGAGTCGAAAGTATGGCCACAACCAAGAATCTCACCAGAGCCGAGATTCTAGTCTGAGCCAAAAATCTGGCCAAAGCTGAGTCCAACCAGAGCCGAGAATCTAGTCACAGCCGAGAGTCTAGCCAGAGCCGAGATTCTAGTCACAGCTGAGAATCTAGCCAGAGCCGAGATTCTAGCCAGAGCCGAGAGAGTAGCCAGAGCCGAGATCCTAGTCAGAGCCGAGATTCTAGTCAGAGCCAAGAGTCTAGCCAGAGCCGAGAGTCTAGCCAGAGCCGAAAATCTGGGCAGAGTCGAAATTATGGCCACAACCAAGAATCTCACCAGAACCGAGATTCTAGTCTGAGCCAAAAATTTGGCCAAAGCTGAGAGTCTAGCCAGAGCCGAGAATCTGGCCAGAGCCGAGAATCTGGCCAGAGCCGAGAGTCTAGCCAGAGCCGAAAATCCGGTCAAAACTGAGAATCTGGCCAGAGTCGAAAATCTGGCCAGAACCGAGAAACTGACCGCAGCCGAAAATGTGTTCAGAGATGAAAATCTGGTCATCGTTTGAAAATCAAACTCTTCGTTCACTTGTCTCATAGCACTGCTCTGCAAATGTCACAGAATCTTCAAAAACAAGTCACTGACCACTGTGGCATCTCCGGGCTCAATTAGAACCACAAAGACCGCCAAAAACGAGCTCGATTCCAATCAGTATCCCGCAGAGATCAATGAAAGCCAATTTTGATGGCTTGTTCGGCTAATTCAACCAAATTCATGGCTCTGGGTCAGCAATAAACAAACAAGCAGTTTCATCATAAATCTGTCGTTGGATACACAACTCAAATCGTTAGCCAGCCACCGGCGGCCCCGTGCCTCACTTCAGCGATCGTGTCAACTGATTTCGAATTCAGAACCGGAGAGCTTCATCTCCAGCGTCGCCACTAGATGCCTTCCCACGGAATCCTCCCCTCCAATAATTGAGCGCTACACCGATAATGAAACAAAATTTTATGTGAATCTCATAATTTCGATCGTTTTCGATTAAAATTCAAATCAGCCCTCTGCATAAATTTCCCCCAATCAATCGCTTTGATCGACATCATCACATGATCACACCGCAGGCGCTCGGTGATCGATGGGGGCGATCGGGGCAAGTGTGGAGATACACAGACACACACAAGCGCGGCCCTCTCGAGATGACGTGTGATGGGTAATGTTAATTAGAATAATCGCCAGCGAACTGATCGCGTTGGCGATCATGATCGATACGGGAACGATGTTGACGGGTAGGTGTCGATGTCAATGTCAGTGATTGACATTCGAACTGGTTTGTTCTGGCAGGCTTTGCAAATGGAAACTGATCGTGAGTTTTGTGATGGGATCGCGAGTGCGATCGTTGTTGATCGGTTTGCTAATGGAAGTTCGAAGGGAGCGTGAGGAGCGTGACTGATGGGTTGAAGGGATGATGAATTATGCATCAAGACCAATCGAATTTGAACTTTAATTGATGAAGTCTCGACTGATCGTGGGTGATCGAACAAAACTGAAAATTTACTATGGAGGACTGAAGAGGAGAGAATTGGGACCAGAGCTTAAACAAATCCTGACGCAAAGTGAATGTCGATTAGCAGAGAGACGGGACTCTTGGCAAAGCTAGGGCTAAGGCGAGAGTTAACGCTTATGGCAGAGCTTAGGCTCAGCCAAAGCCAGAGTCAGAGGAGCGCTAGAGAAAAGCAAAAACTGCAGACGGAGCCAGAGTCAAAGACCGAACGAGAGTCAGGCCGACAGTCAGAGCCAAAGCCAAGGCAGACGCAGAGCTAATGTCAAGCCAGAGCTAGGGCCAAGGCGGAGCCGAGCCAGAGCCAGAAACGAATCCAGAGTCAGTGTAAGAGCGAGAGCGGTAGTCAACGTCAGAGTTCGCGCCAGGGTCTAAGTAGAGCCAGAGACCAAGCCAGAAACAAAACCATAGCCTAGCCAGAAGACATAAAAAAGGCAGAGTCTAAGTAAGACACAAAATCAGAACGAGAGCTAAAGTCAAAGTCAAGAGCCAGCTCATGTCAGAGGCAGAAACAAAGCTCAAGCCACAACCGGAGACAGAGCCAGGATGAGGACCACGGCCAAATCCAGAACAAGACACTAAGACAGAGCCAGAGGCAGAGAAAAAGTCAGAGCTGGAGCGAAAGATAAAGCCAAAGGCAGAGACAAGACCAGAGTCAGGGGCAAAACCAGAACTAGAGCCAGAGTTTGAGTCAAAGCCTGAGACGGACCTAGAATCTGGGGCATGGACAGAACCAGATGTAGGGTCAAATCTAGCATCAAATCCAGAGGCAAAACTACAGCGAAAGGCTGAGCCTGAGTCAGACGTAAAACATGAGACAGAGCTTAAGCTAGAGCCAAAGCCAGAGTCACAGCTTAAGTCCAAGGTAGAGTTAGAATCAGTGCTGAAGCGTGAGACAGAGTTGAAGTCAACGCCAGTTTCAGGTCCGGAAGGAAAGAGGATTCGAGGTGGAGAAGGCAGGGCAGAGCTAAATTTCACACCACAGCGAAAACCCAAGCTTAAGTCATAGTCAGAGCCAAGGCGCGATCTGAGAGAGATCTAACACCAGTGACAAAGGCTGAGACAGAGCCAGAGTCACAGCCAGATCTATGGTCGAAGGTAGATTTAGAATCGGCGCCGGCACTTGAGACAGGGTCAAAATCAACATCAGTGCTAGATCCAGAGGGAGAGGGGAACCGGGGTTTAGTCAAAGGCAAAGCCAGAACTGCGCCTAGAGGCAGAGCCAAATTTCATCAAAGCAGCAAGAACCCAAGCAAAGGTCAGAGCTGGATTAAAGGCAAGAAAAAAAGCTGGAACCAAGACAAGAGGCAGAATTCAAGCTTAAGTCGAACAAACTTCAAAAGTCAAAGTTAGGGCCAAACTCAGAGCAAGCCTCAGATCTAGAATTCCATGCAAAACATGGTATAGCCGCAACTCAGAGAAAGGCCCACATCCATCGTTTAATTTCCTGACCTCCCATCAAACCCCAAGACTTCCTAACTTCCTCCCATGCGTCCCCACACTCAGACTGTATCTCTTCCGGCAATCTCGTGCAGAGAAGCGGTCTAAGCATTCAATTAACTCCCTAAATGCCCCTCCTCGGCCGGCTCACAGTTGTGAGTGATTATGAGAATCAGCGCTGCAATTAAAACTGTCATCACACCGCCGCCGCGCTAGGGGGACATACCCACTTCGCCGCGACATACCCACCGGAGCGGAGATGACCTCGATGATGAGACATAGGCAGCCATCTGTTGGCAACGATCCCGCCACCGCCACCGCCACCTCCTCATCAACCCGAAGTCATTCACATTTCCCAAGACGAAACCTCGCCGAACCTCCCTTGCCACCAGACTGGGTCATGACTTTACGAACACGACGCGCGAGTACTCGGTGCACAGCCAAAAACGGGAGAAACCATTAACGTCAGTCATTCTCACTTAACGCCGCTGCGAATGGCTCGATGGCTTCATGTTGATGCTGACGATGACGTTGACGCATTCGGAGTGTCATTCATTTATCTGGTTGAGCTACAAGCCCAACGGTACACAGACGGCATTCGAAATTGGGCCGACAAGCCACGCAGTCAGTCAGACCGCGCCGGCCATTGATATTCCGCACATGACAGGCGGTACACCGATTCCACGGCCCCATTCCACAAAAACACACTTTTATGGACTCGCCTCGGCTGGTGATTCTCTCGCCGATAACCAAATTTATCAGCCATAAACGAAGGAACAACATTTTCGTAGAAAAACACGCCGTCCGGAGACGGGGCGAGGTGGGAGAGTGCCAGCAGAGCGGCCGGTGTTTGATTTATTTCCCGAGGAGGAGCTGCCTGTCGCGGGGAGGCATTGAGATGCGGCGCACGAGTTGTCACCGAATCAGAGACTTCGGAATCATTGTGAATGAAGCTATCTGCGGGCAGGAATCTATTTCAGTGCAAAAGTTTTCCCGCAGAGCACAGCGCGTGAGGTGAATGTCTATGAGTGGATTTTGAGACGGATTTGAATGGAAATGGATTTTGCTGGTGTCTCCTGCCCTGAGATGTCAATTGGGAAGCGATTGTGGAATCGGAGGAGCGAATCGGATATGAATGTGGAATGTGTGTGTGTGTGTGTGTGTGTGTGTGGGAGGGGGGAGGGAAAGAAAACCTTTTGCTTGTCTAGGAAATGATGATTGATGTGCTGGTCCCCGGGCAGGAAGATGAATCCGTGACGGAAAGGAAGGTGTGGAAATGGTTATCGCCGCAGAGATGTCTCCAAGATGACTTCATTTCAGTTTCTTTGCGGAATGCGATGAAGCAGGATGTGCCTGAATGAGGGATTACACACCTGACACGTAACGAAGTAAGGTGCGAGCTCTGCTTTGAATCGAAAGTACTTGACTTGGCCAACAAAATGGCGCCCGGAAGGCAGGGAACTTGATGGGATGCGAAAATTAAAGATGTGGGGATTTTAGTTTGAGAGGTTTGGTATTTCTTTTTGAATCCTTGTTTGATCTAATCTTCCAATACGTCACTTCAAGAATTCGGAAGCTATCGATTCGCCTCACACAGGAGGCTGCATTGTGTCATCTTATTGCAATCGGTTCTAGCGCAGGTGCACGTGAGCCTTAGAAAACAAAACTGGCACCGCATAGCAAGGAACATGCATGTAATTGGCAATCAATAGTCCACATAAGAAGATGACGGCTTCTGTTGGCTTCACAGCCACTTCAGGCAAGTTTTCTTGAGCCAAGGGATGACTTTAAGCCTCAGGCGATATAAGACTTCTGTCATCTGTCCCTGGCTTTGAGGTGACACTTCCGTCCTGGATGTAGGGTATAAGCCTCTACCTACAAGTCTGTGCATCAAGTACGATCTCTTTCTCACTGTCTTTAGCTGTGTACCAGCACTGAATTGAGGTCCCCCTCGGCTTGTGTGCGCCTTCTTTGACGGGAACGTCCTCTGTTGCGATCAACCAATGGTTCGAGTCCAATGACAGTTCAGGGACTCTCTGCTCTTTGCTCTTGACCCTTCCAAACTCTTTGCTCTTTACCACAGATATAGGTTGCCCTGAGTTAAGTCTAACAGCTGCAGCTTTTGACCTACTTGGGACTAAATTAATGTGGAAAGTCGGGGCCCTATGCAGTTCCTTCAGCCCAATGCCCCTGACTTTCAATAGAAGTTAAGTTCGGTGCTAAAAACTTAACCTTCTTCTATCTCATCTTTGGTTGATGCTTAAGGACCTGGTCCTCAGACAACATGCCTCTCCAGCTGGCACGTACCTTCACCAGTTGCCATCTATTCCGCAATCCAATTTGATTGAGGTCCCTATCCTCTTGTGTGCGCCATCTTAGACTTGGGCGTTCTCTGTTCCTTGAATTCGGAGACTCCTCCGATTTGAAGATGACTCTCGTCTTTATGGCTTAATCATACTAGGCATTGCATCCCCAGACGCTTGGTTAGCCCCATGCCATCATACAGTCTACAGAGTTTCTCGCTGAATCATGTCATCAATGCAACCTCGCAACCAGGATATTTCTCTCGCGGAGACCATGGGCTTTCTCATCCGCTTTTTAGATCGTCCAGGTATCTGGGTCATAAAGCAGCAGAGGGATGATTAAGATTTTGTACAAAGCCAGCTTGGTGCTTCAACAGAGGGCTCAACTACTCAGCCGCCTCTTGAGTCTAGAGAAACAACGACTGACAGGAGTGAGTCGACACATGATTTCGGTTGTGTCCCTATTTTCAGTGGAGCTGAGGTGGACGAGCTGAGGTGGACGACCTGAGATGAACAGGCTAAAGTTTCTTCTGAGGTGGCTGCTGAAATGGCTGCTGAGGTGGACGAGCTGAGGTGGAGGAACTGAGGTGAACGACGTCCTTGACAACTTCCGCGTGTCTGCTGCCCCTTTTCATAGTCTTTTCGTGACGTCAATGCTGTGCGTGCTTCCTGGACAGCAAGTACTTCGTTTTGCTCCCGTCTACAACCAGATTCCTTTTTCCTGCTTTCTCTTATTTGTCAGCAGATGCCTTACTGAGTGCTTGCTGCGTTCATCCAGTCACATAAGGGTCACACGCATAAGACAACATCTAAACAGATTTTCAGAAGATCGTGCCTCTGGTGTTGACTTGTGAGTTTCGCACAATCTCCTCAGTAATGCTGCTGATGAGGTTTCATGCCAGCGCGTTGCTGTCTCAAACTTGTTTTTGACATTGAAGATCTTTTGGGGCTTATTACCGGTCTGGATGAAAGCGCTAGAAGCTTTCAAAGTCATCCTACACAGTCTGACAGTCTGGCAGTAATATCAGAGGACATGGGACACGCGCACGCCCTAAAATCAACGAATAGGTGGTGGTATCGATTTGCACTTCTTGCACCTTCTCCAGGGTCTCGCTTAGTGAAAACCTGGACTTCACCGGCCTGGAAAATGAACGTCTACTGCAATTCACACAAAACAGTAGAGAGGATCTGTTAAGCGATGTTGGAAGAGTGACCTCTCGGTAGGGGACGAAGTCATCTTATGGCTACGATGACCTAGATCTCAAGCAGTCTCCTCTTTAAATTCACACCTCACGACGTTCCCGCAAATAAAATTAAATTGCCCCAGAAAGTGCCTCCCACAATCGCACCAGGAAGAAGAAAGCCGACTTTGCTGTAAACTAGCCCTCGGAACGAGTTCAACGTTTTATGCTCGTTAATAGAGTAGAATTTAAGCTGCGGACGGTATTTTGCGAGGTTCAGTGAACGATCAGTTAATGAAAGCAGAACTGCTGTCGGAACGAGAAAACGAACGGAGATTGATCGTAAACCGAGTCGTTAAAGAAAGAGCTCCACATAACCATTGGACGAGAATGGCTTGGTACCGTTGGTGAAGGGAACATTTATTTCACATTTTGATTTGAAATCAATTCTGAATTGGAACTGTGGGACGTCGTAAGTGGCGTATCAATTAAATCTCTTTTGGGGTCGCTCTCAGATGTGATTTGTGCATCGTGCCTGTGATCCATTAACGCACCAGTTGTTTCAATGTTTCTTTACAATCGTGAAACATGCTCGAAGGTAATGGATTCAACGACAACATTGAGGTAGCTAAGGAGTTTGTCTTCCTCGGGGAAAATGTGAACTCCACTATTGATGCCATGATGGAGATTTGACGCAGATTTGGTCTGTCGAAACAACAAGGGGCAGAGCTCCTAACTCGATGCACCAAGACGCTTGTCCCACCTGTACTCATATACAGGGCAGAGAGGAGAGATTATGGTCCTGCCTGCGAGGAAGGTGAAGAAGACACATTCAAGCTGTGGATGTAGTCTAGAAGTCAAAAAAACCGACAACTACGCTGGCTCAGCCGTATCTAGTGAATGGACACCAACGCTCCAGTCAAGAGGGCCTTCGAGTCCCAGCTTTTGGGTTCGAGAAGCAGAGGGAGGCCGAGCGTCCGGTGTAGAGACAAAATGATCGCGGACACTAGAGACCTTCGTTTTGACACTTATAGCTCGGACTCAGAACTCTTATCGGTCGCTGGCCTGATACGTAAGTAAGTAAGGAAGGAATTTAACAAAGTATGACTTTGTTAGTTGGACAAGGTTTTTATTTTACCGCTCGATCGTCTTCAAGTGCTTCAAAATTCTGCCGACACTATACTGATATCTTCCTAGAGCGCATCATCCTTCCGGGACTAGCTCGGAATTATATTCTGCTGTGGGACAGGATGGGGATGTACGAAGGAGTACAACAAGGGCTTCTAATAAAAGGATGCAATATCAGCGTCATCTCACCAATCGTAGCTGGAGTTTACAGTCGAAAACTGCGCCTATCAAGGAAGCACCCTCCTGGCTTAGACGCAGTGAGAGATATTGTCAGTTGCTGCGACAAATGCCACCTCCAAGATATTCCCTAAGTGCTGCTTATCCCCTTACGAATTGGTTAAAAGAGTTAAAATCTTAGGGGTGCGAGCCCACAAAGACATTCAAGCGAATTCCAGTGCATAGGAACTGACCAGATGATCTCGCCGCTGTCTCCCCTTGATGACAATTGCACCTTGTTCACTACCTCAACATCAGTTGGACGGACATTGCAATGTTTTTCTTCACTAAGTCCTTCTGGTCGATGGTTAGGATCAGTTAAAAGGGCTTTTTGCCTAAAGACGCCCAGGCCCATTGTAGGTGCTTGTTAAGCAGTAGATGCCGCTGAGACAGAAAACGATTTCGAGTGCTACCCAGAGGAGAGTATAAATATCTTCTTCTGAGATCAGGAATCTGAATATTTGCCACTTCGCTAAGCTCATGAAGTGACAGTGGACAGTGACAGAAGAGGTGTCGCAGAGATTTCATATCTTCTTCGTCCCTACAGTTCCCATAGCAGTCATTCGCCGGAAGGTTTAATTTCCTACGCCATTGCACCAGTTACCCACTGATGAGATTTCGTTTTATGTGATCAATTGCTTTGAGAGTCGTACGTAACCGCAGTTCCAAATGATATCATGCTTGAGGGACAAAATCGCTTTACCTTGGGGGGCAGCGAAACCTTTCTATGGGTCACAGCAACTGGTTGAAATACACTGCACTGCAGACTGAGCCGTGAATGTCGCCATGAGCGCCCGTTAGTCAGACCAATCAGCACGGGACACTAAGCTTGGGTCTGTCTGCGATTTGGGGTAATAAACCACAATCACGACGACACTCTCTCAGGGAGGACTACCGAGGGGTCCGGCTGAAGCACATATTTCAGAAGCCACTGATCGTCTGTGAAGTCGGAATATGATCACTGCTTGGGCTGTCTAATCTGATACACTACACTCCAGCTCTTCCCGCGAGTTTGGGTGCTAAACCAAAGCTACCGGCATAATCCTACAAGAGACCCTACTGCACAGCCTGACAGAAATTGAGTTTCAGGGGCTCAACACCGAAATAGAGCCTCAGAACAAGCTTTCATCACCAGTCAGGCTCTCTCAACAACTGGGTCTGGCAGTTGCCGTCGCTCCAAGTCATCATTATGTCCATCCGTGTTTCCTTTGATTCATAAGTCCAGTCACATCATCTGGTGCACCAGTCAAACAGTGACTAGTCAGAAGTCCTCTTCGAATGCAGAGTGGCTCTGCCTCTGCCTACCCGCAAATGACACATATATCTCTTCAGGGAATCATTTGGCTGAGCTAATGGGAGAATGGGTGACACTTACAGCCGATGCTGTGTTTGAGTTTGAACCAGTCCCTGCCAGTTTAATTGCCTTTTCATTCACATCAATTCCTGAATATCCAGGGTAGTTTTAGGCTCCTTTTTTGAGATGGAATTCAAATGTCTTCACGGCTTGACTTTCTGCTTAGAAGACGATTACCATGTCAGGAAGGTCCCTTCACCTGGATCTCTATAACAAAGATTTCAGTTTGAAAGATATTGGATGGTCAACAAGTCGACAGAAGTGAAGATTTCTGCTCCGGTCGACGCCTTCGATCCATCAGTGAACATGAGGCATGAACATGACATATGAAATTCAGCTGTACCTAATCCTGAATGCCTGAGATAAAGGGACTAGCCCTAACTGGGGCAAAAAAGTCTACCCAAAACTTTCTATCAAGAACTCTGCCATCAAGTCAGCACACAGTTGGCGAGAATGCCATAGTTGGTATTTTGAAAATTTTTGCTGACACTGAAGACTGCTCTTATCTTTTAGTCGCAAGGGTCCTGACTACAGACTATGAGACATAAAATAGTCTATAGCTCAAGGACCCTTGCGCTGACTTGGTAGCAGAGTTATTGATGTTAAATTGCTGGATAGACTCGAGTGCCCGAGTTATGCCCAGACAGAAAGGACTTTGTACCTTACTTAGATTACAATGCCCAGGCTTCAAAGGATGTCTAACAAGACACAACTATTGATCTCAGTGCTGCTAGACTTGGTATAAGGATAGGACGACTGGCAACTCGAAAGAAGTGGTGCCATAAAAAATTCGAGGTGTTCATTTAGGGAATCGAACCTGAGGCCGTCAGCACATGAGTCGATGCAGTAACTCACTGCGCCACGGCGACCAGAGTGGACGACTCTTGGATACGCTTTGCAATCACTTTAACAGGCAACACAATTCTTCTCCTTTTACGACATAGAAACTATTCGTCCTGATCTAATGGCGATCCAGATGCACCACAGTCACCGGTTTATACGTTTTATGTTAAAGTTGTCTTCACCCAGCCACCTTAAGCTGCATTGCATGGAACAAAGGGTCAGGTCTATCCTCTACTCCGGGTGGGTAGGACTTCCAATTCCGGTGTTCTAAGTTCTATCCTTCACAAGATCTGCCCAATTGAAAGAAGACAACCAAAGTCGCATTGAATTCCACGAACTGGTTCAAATCTGCAGATTGAAGTCACCTTTAGGACAGTGGAACGCCCAACAAAAAAAATGTACCGACCACCCCACGGCAAATGGCAAAGATTCAACAATCATGATCGACCGACAAAGCAGACAACAAAGAACCGAACTCCACCTTAAATCAAACGAATTCTGAAACAAACCCCTTTCCCATGATCCCGCCCACAAAATCAGCGGTCCACCACAAACGCGTCTCCCCCAAAAAAGAACTAATCCGCCGTTTAGCGCGACCACATTTTAAGCAAATCAGAGCCAATATGTTTTCATACCTGTCAGCATTCCTGTTCGAAGCACCATCAAGCTCACCCATTCCGGCGATACATATTTTTGCAATAAATCTCTCGTTGGGCAAGAAAAAAAAAAACGAAATCCACGATCTCATCTCCATATCGAGACGCAGTTCGAATGAAAGCAACACTCTATACCGCTAATTAAGCACTCATTCAAGACATCATCTGAAGGAGACGGAGGCGGCGGGGGAGGAGGGTGAGGAGGAGAAGAAGGCGAAGGTTCAATTAGACTCCACGACACCAGCGCAGCCTTCAAAAGTGACCCAAAATAACAATTAATTGATTAAAAATACACACATCCAGGTTACCGCATCCATTGTGGCGGCAGAAGTCATTCAACTCTGTAGCCGAAGCCCACAACTCGGCGGAGCAACATCGACGAAGCGACTTCAATGGAGCGACTTCGATGGAGCAACTCAGACGGAGCAACATCAACGAGGAATAATTGAAAACAGGTTTCGCGGCGAAGCCGGTCCGCCGACAGTGAGCCAGGCAGAGAGAGAGCGAGTGCGAGTGAGAGCGGAGCGAAAAGACGACTTCGGGTGAAATGGAAAAACGATGCCATTGTTATCGTAAATTATCGATGAATCGTCTGTTCGTTCTCCACCCCTCCCCCCCCCCCTCGCACTCCACACCATGATAATGAATCGATTTGTTTAATTCAATATCAGGCCGGAAGCGGGCGTTGAGTGGATATTTGCCGAGTCTAAGGACGATGAATACGAGATGCGATACTTTACGCAAGAAGTTCACCACAGAAACATGCGTTCCCTGAGGGATGAAGAGGTCATAAAATCGCCCATAAAACTTGTCCTATGGCAGGGGCTGGAGCCGTAGTGGGTCGCATCGTGGAGAGTCTCTTCTGTTAATGTTAAACGTGCTAAAGTCGTAAAAATTAAACCCGCCGATGAAGGGGTGGGGAAAAGTCACCAAACCTGACGGATGAAGCCTTTTTTGGGCGGATGCGTGAGAGCCGAAGATGCTCACCTTGGGACGATCGTAAACGCTTGGAATGATTGCGGCCATAAAACTGAAGCTGGGTCTAGTTGTTGTCGCCGTGCACAGATTCAGGTAAACCTCTTCCACGAACGAAGGAGAACAGAAGAGGAAGCGCCAACAGAAAAATCTCCCACAGACTAAGTGCAGCCATTAATCCTGCGCACTACCAGACAGACAAAAATTCAATTGAATCCTAGTCTGCCACGCGAATTCATCTTCCAGCCACCTTCCGCTCGCCAAATCTAATGGCTCGTCGCCAACACGACATCGACACCCAATGAAGTGGAACACCTTCTATCCGGGGCACCCTGAGAAGCGCGTCATATGAACCGTTCACAGAGGCCATCGTTCGACAACAAAAGCGAAAAACATCCTCCGTGCGGATTCATAATTTATTTGACAGCACAGCTCCTGACCCCAATCACTTATCTCATCGTGCAAACAAACACACACACACACACTCAAAACGGCTGCCAACACAGCGCTGCCGCCGATGAGAGCTAGACAAACGAACTGTAAGCCGACGCGGCGACCTCTCAACCGACCTCACTTCTGTCCAATTCGTCGTCTGATGTCTGACGTCTTTAAAGAGTCCTGCATGCCGTGTATGGCGCTGCGCATCTTTAGGAGGCTTCAAGTAATTTATTACCACTTACCGTGAATAAACAACTGGCAACACAGACGGCCGCCCAAGAGCCGACCCAATAGCGCAGGACGGTCCGCTCGTTTTCGGGGAAGAACATCGCATGGCACGGTGCTCCACAGTCACGAGTTTCCTGGAAGAAAAACAAAATTTTTTTTTTGTTCGTTATTCTCTTTGGCAAAGGCAAATACACACACACACAACTTGTTCACTCCTAAACACACACTCTTGAGGGTCGCACTGTGTCGCACGGTCGCTCCTGGCAACGGGGCGACGGGTGGAGACATGCCCACTTGACAATGGCAACAAAAATCAATGAAGGGTTGGGTGGGGCGCTGAGGGGCGTAATTGAAGTTTGTATTTGTCAAATTCTCTGACTAGGAGGGATAATAAGGGATCTCAACTATTTTCGGAGGACAAACAGTTTCCACTGACTGCACTGAAAAATTTAACTGACGGCGAAAAGACTGACGAGAAAGTTTCGGTTTATGGCTGGGGGGAGGGGGGGAATGTGGGCAAAGGAGTTGCGTTGCGAAGTTTTCATCTCCAACAAGCGGGATCGAAAGGAATGTGAGTTGGTCGAGGAAGGGCGGTAGCGTCCCTATTCTGCGGGTTGATTCCGCAGTGAAGTTGGGTGGCCTTCAAAACGTGTAATTCTTGGAGTTTGGGTGAGGAATGTGTTGGGAAATTATGGAAATGAGCGGATGGTAGAAGCATTTGGACATCGTCCTGAAATTGAAAACTGCCTTATACTAGCGCCTTTATATGATACGCCGCCGGCTTAAAATTGGAACCAAATGAATACCGTTTTATTGGATACAGTAGAAAAAACTCATTCTCCCCTTAAACCACTTCTACACACAACATGCCGCAAAAATTGTCGTCTTAGAGGGGGAATTTGGTGTCGTAACCGAAATTTAATCAGTCGATTACAATAATCCGTACAGGAAAGACGTACATCGACTTAAGTGCGTGGTTGCCTAGACAACCAAACAAACAAACAAAAAAAATATTTGGAAAACAAATCAAAATAATAAAAATTCAAGCAAATTGAAAAAAAAAAAACAATCAATTTAAATAAAAAAACCATTTTAAAATGGATGAAGAGCTGCTTTCGAGTGACAACTCGGAAAGCAGCAAAAACATAAGCAAGAAGAGAAGGAAGAAAATGAAGCCGCAGGCGCAGTTTAAGAGACGGCTGCGTACTATGGAGTCTGTTAAAAAAACAGAAAACAACGACATTGTGACGTACAGCGGAAGTGGGAATGCTTTTGCAAAACTCGCTTCGTCAAACGAAATTGATGCAGCTGAAAAAGAACTGGAGGAGAAGATCAAGCAAAAAAATGAGCTGGAGGAGTTTATTAAAGCCCTCCAGCAAAAGCTTGAAACAAAACGGGCTGACAATCAGCAACAACAAAAACAGCAGCAAGAAAAACAGCAGCAGCAACAACAACAACAGCAGCAACAACAACAGCAGCAACAACAACAGCAGCAGCACCAGAAACACCAGCAGCAGCAGAAGCAGCAGCAACCAGAGAAACAGCAGCAGCAAAAACAACAGCAGCAACAGAAAAATAATAGGAAACAAAGGGTGCCGCCGATAAACATCAGCGGCATGGAAACCGCGGACACCATTCAGGTATGTGAGTTGTCTGTGGGGGACGATTTTTTCATTAAAAATAAAGGTAATGAGAAGCAAGCTGTCCACTGCTTAACAGAGGACAGCTTTAAAAAAGTTAAAACTTCGTTGACGACAGCTGGGGTGGAGTTTACCACTTTCACCCTAAAAAGCGAGAAGATCCATACGGTCCTTCTCAAGGGCTTAGCTGCTGCAACTGAGCCGGAGAGTATCTTGAAGGCTCTTCAAAAATTGAAGGTAGAGGGCGTGGAGTTTGTGGCGGTTCGTCGCTTCTCCACTGTCCGATCCAGAACGCCGCCTGTGCGCATGCTTCCCCTCTTCCTGGTCCAGGTCTCTCCGGGGAGCAAAATTGAATGTCTGAGGAGCATTAAGTTCCTCAACAAACAGGAGGTCTCCTGGGAGAGGCTCAGGAGGACGAAACAGATGCTTCTCTGCGCAAGATGCCAGACCTTTGGCCACGCCGCGGCGAACTGCAACAAGCAGCCTCGTTGCGGCAAATGCGCAGAGAGGCATCTGTCTGCGCAGTGTCCCCTTGGAGAGGGGAGAGTTGAGGACAGGGCGCGCTTAAAGTGCGTGCACTGTGGTGCAGGTGGACATCCCTCAAGCTACAGGGGCTGTCCAAAGGTCAAGCAACTCCATAGAGAGTTGCTTAAGAAAGAACTAAAAAAAACAACAAAAGTGGCGGATTCAAGGCCAGTGCCGAGAATTCCAGCCACAACTGTTACGCCGGTGGTTTCCTACGCCAATATGGTGTCAGGTAGGCGATCGGCACAACAGACATTGCCGGCAGTAACGTCGGCACCAGTAGGGGCCCCAAATATGGGAATTCCCGAATTGTTCAATCTTGTGTCGACAATGATGGCCAAGATTGAGCGATTTGAAGATCGTTTGGTGCGAATGGAGCGAGTCCTTTCGTCAAGACCCGGTGGGTCGAGAACGTATCCATAAAAATGGATACGCCAGCTGCTGGAGACCTCTCGATCCTGGCGGTGAATGTAAATTCACTCGTCAGGATCGAGAGAAGATTGACTTTGCTTCACCTTTTGGAGTCCCATAAGCCTGATGTGTTGATGGTTAGCGAAACCAAGCTAAACCGGAAGCACGTACTCAGGTACAAAAACTACACAGTCATTAGAAGAGACCGCCCCCGTTCCACACAAGCGGGCGGGGTCGCTCTGTTCATTAAAAAAGGCTTACGCCATAAAGTCGTGTATTGCGGTGAGGTGCGAACCTTCGGTGTACTGGAGGCTTCGATTGCGTGCATTTCTCTCCAAGGTGGAAGGAAACTGTACGTAGTTGCGGTCTATGCATCAGATGCACCTCAGTCTGCAAATTTCATCTCAGAGCTCGAGACTCTCTTCCGAAAGCTTCGGCTTTGCTCGGAGGAGAATTATTTTGTCATCGCCGGAGATTTGAACGCCAGGCACATGGAATGGGGCAATTCTGTTCCAAATCCGAGGGGAAATTCACTCTTTGAGTGGATGACGCGGCACTCCATTGAGTTCAAGCTGAATTTGCTTGCAACCGATAGACCGTCGTTTCCCAGAAGCGGGTCTTATTTGGATCTACTGCTAATAGATAGACGACTGACGTTAAGAGACGTAGACTCTCGCACTAGGAATTGTATGACAACGGTGGAGTACGACAGTGACCACTGTGGTCTTGCCGCGGTTATTCAATTCCCGAACGAGCTGGTGGAGCTTGAAGAATTCGCCGAGACGCACCCTTTCGATTATAGAAGGGCTCGTTGGTCGCGTTTCTCTAGGGTCCTATCCAGGGAACTACGTTCGAGCGAGATAACACCACCTTCGGACAGAAACCTGACGAACGAAGAGGTTGACAAGTACCTCATACAAGTCGACAACACAATTCAACGAACCATGGACAGGACGCTTCCTAAGGTATCACCTACGACAGATGGCGACATTTATCGTAATGATACCATCGACGCACTGCACGTGCAAAAAAGCAGACTGCTGTCGAGACTGAAGACTCTATACAGACGCTTTACAGACCCAGACGACCCGGAAATACGATTGCTCAAGTCGCTGTTGAAGAACATCCAGAAGTTGATTCGGATGAACTATAGAATTGCTGTCAATTCGTATTGGGGAGATAGGATTCGGGCCGTACGTTCTAACGGTCCGGGTATGTTTCCCCAAATCAATCGAATCTTCCGAAGGAGGGGTCATAACGACTTAGAGGCTGTTCGACTTGACAGGACAACCGACAATGAAAACCTACTAACTTCGGTTGGCATAGATCCGGATGAGGCTGTGCTTGACAATGAGTTCTTCATTGTTGAGGATGCCCAAGAGAAGGTAGAGGCAATAGGAGCTGTTTTTCAGAAAGTGTACACGGTCAACGACTCTCGTCGGCCGAACCACGACCTGGAGAACAGAGCCATGCTGAACCACTTCCACCTTAGAAATGAAATACAGCAGTGGCGTTCTGAGAATCCTGGTTTTACCAGTTTCAATGACGAAAATCAGGCAACTAATGCTGTTGCCCAAGATGGCTCCAATGCCATCCTCATTTCGAAGGAGGAACTCAAAGACATCTTCAACGGTTTGAAGAACAAAAAGTCGACTGGCATCGACGGGATACCAAATATAGTGTTACGTCATCTCCCTGACGAGGCGGTAGAGATATACACAATCCTGTTTAACAATGCACTGAGTAATACACATTACCCAGCGCATTGGAAGACGGCGGTAGTGCAACCTCTCCCCAAAAAGGACAAAGATTCCTCGCTTCCGAAAAATCTTCGGTCGATAAGCCTCCTCCCCTGCATAAGCAAGGTTTTCGAAAAGATTGTCAACAGGGTCCTGATCCAGTGGACTGAGGACAACAAAATTATACCGAACAACCAGTTTGGATTTAGGGCGAGGCATGATACTGTACATGCCGCGTCAAAACTGGTTTCGGACATTCAGTGGAACAACCACAAAACACAGTGCACCGGGGCCTGTCTCGTTGACTTGGAAAAGGCATTCGACACCGTATGGTTGGAAGGCCTCTTCCTTAAGTTGACGAGGATGGGTATAAGCAAACCGCTGCTTTACACGATCTATAACATGGTAACGGGTAGGAGTTTTGTTGTCAAAAGTGGCAACAAAGTTTCCACCAACGTTTTCCAAATAAAAAATGGGCTCCAACAGGGTGCAGTGAACTCACCAATCCTTTTTAGTATTTTCACCAGCGAACTGATTGGCTCCATGTACAACTTGATTGCATTCGCCGACGATTGGGTTGCATACCGGACGGCACCAAAGATAGAAGTCATTAACACGCTCCTGCAACGTGACTTCGAAAAAGTCCAGCAATTTTGCGACGACTGGAAGTTGAAAATCAACCTCCAGAAGTGTGAAACAATCCTCTTCCGGACTCCGTTATACAGGGCCTCAAGAGATACGAAAAAGAATTGGCGCAAGTTCGGCATATTGGACCCACGGGGTCAGCCACTAGCCCTGAAAAGTGTAGTGCGATATCTTGGCATTATGTTGGATCAGTATCTGTATGGAGGTATCCATATAGATACAGCTCTGACGAAAGCCAAGAAAGGCTTCGCTATGGCAAGGGGGTTGTTTTACAGCAGCCAACTTGAAGCCAAAGTGAAGCGAATCTGCTACACGGCCCTCATTCGGCCAATCATGGTGTATGGTTGTCCTGTGTGGTTCAATGTGAGTCCTTCCCAAATGGAAAAGATGAGGGTCTTCGAGAGACAATGTCTTCGCGCATGTCTCAAGAAGTACAGAACCCCGGAATCTGACTACAAGAAGTTCTATCCTAATGAGGTCTTGTATAACGAAGCAAACGTGAATAGGGTTGATAATTTTATTATTAAACTGATTCGGAGGCATGTTGCACGAGCCATGACCTCTGAGAATGATCTCATATTTGGGGCCTACTACCCAAATGACGAATACCACGAGAACGCTCGCCGAAGGGGTTTTATTCCACCGGAAGCGTTCTTGTATCTTGACCGCATTGGACTGATCCAGGATGCGGAGGCATGTCCACTTATCTACCACGTGGTGAGAAGGACAGTGGACAGGCGACTGTTGTACGATGCCAACGTCGTTAGTCGGGATGCTCTCCGGTTCAGCACATCCATCTCCATCCGTGATAGGATGGACACGGATAAGGACCGGGGGTTCTACTGGTGGTTAGAGCCACACCAGGAACCCCAGCTGTCGTCAGCCTGGTAGGTTAGGGTTGGTCCCTCACGGCCAACTCACATTTAGTATAAGTTAGGTTAAGTTAGTAATTAAGAATAAATATAAAAACTGCACATAATAACAAAAAAAAAAAAAGAAAAAAAAAAAAAAAAAAATTAAAAAAGGTTAGTCGTAAGTATATTTAAGTTAGAATAGGATATATTAAGGTAGATTAAGATTTTTTTGTAGAAAATTCCATAGATAGCTAAGTTTTTAAAAAAAAAACGTTTTCTTAGTTTTAAAAAATAAATAATAGTTTTTATTAATTTTAAAAAAATAACTAGCATTGAAGCCGAAAGGCAAAAACAAATATATTAATAGTTTAGCTTAGAGCGCCCGCATAGAGCCAGTAAGTAGTTATAAGATTTCGATTCTGTCGTGCCTAGGTTAAGCGTTTTATACCTAGTTTTAAGATACTATTAGATAAACAATAAAAAAAATGCCTTTTAAACTAAAACTAAACTAAAACCGAAATTTAATGACTTCCATTCGACTCAACGCTCGGTCAACACTCTGATAGAGCCTTTCTATTCACAACCTCTTCTTCCTCTTCCCTTCTATGACAATTTGAAGCAGCCTTAGGCACGATTCTTTTGTGTGCAATGGGTGATGTACAAAGGTACGGAGGACAGGACAGTCCAATGAGCTAAGCCGAGCAGCCGCAAGCGTGTAGCCGTTCTCCTCCTCCTCATCGAAGCTGCCCCTTTGGCTAACCCACCTGCAACAAAACTCAAGACATCTCGATTGACATCCACCATCTATTTGCCGATTAGAGGGCCGCATATGACAGCGTGCAAGCTTCACAGTCCCATGTCCTCTCACAATTCTGCCAATCTGGAAAGATTCGGTCGGATGAGGATAAGGCACCTACGCTGCTCTACCAAGGTCGGTAACGAGCTCAACGAGACTTTCAAAACCAAAAAAGGCCTCCGACCAGGCGACGCAATGTCATATTACAGCAGCATTCTTGAGAAGATCGTGCGATATTCACAAGTCATCACCAGATTCACGATCTTTCAAAAGTTCCTCCAGGCACTGACTTACGCGGATGACATTGACGCGATTGGGCGAAGACAGCGAACCTCCAGTAAGGCATTTGCTGGCATGTAAGCGAAGGCAGCAAAAATGGGTCTAGTGGTGAACGGGGGTAAAAGAAAGTACATGCTGTCATCAAGAAATCACGCACAGCATTGACGTCTCGGACAGAGCGTTAAAATGGCCAACAAGCACTTTGAAGTAGTCAAGCATTTCGTCCACCTCAGCTTGTCCACCTCAGCTCGTCCACATCAGCTCGTCCACCTCAGCAGCCACTTCAGCAGCCACCTCAGCTCGTCCACCTCAGCTCCACTGTAAATAGGGAAACAACCAAAATCAAGTGTCGACTCACTCCTGCCAATGGTTGCTTCTCTAGATTCAAGTGGCAAGTGAGTGGTGGAGCCCCCTGTCGAAACACCAAGCCGGCTTTGTACAACATCTGGACCATCCCTCTCCTGCTTTATGGCCGAGATACCTGGACATTCTACAAAGTGGATGAGGAAGCCTTTGGTCATTTCAAGAGAAAAGTCCTGAGTGCGAGTTTTGGTCCCATTTGCGTTCATGTGGTCGCCGTGGCGTAGTAAGTAAGTGCATCGACCAACACGCAGAAGCTCTAACTCTTTCAAGTTGCTGAATTCTTAAAGATTGCCAATTGTCTATGAAAAGTTTCTCAAATCTCGTTGTTCTGAGTCGGCATGAAACCGTAGGTTCCTTCTACTCGTGAGAGAACAGCAGTAGGCACAACACGACTAGTTTTGGTAAAACTTAGGCCCCGTGTGAGCTGTAGTGCCATCCAATAATAATAATTTCGTTGATGGCATCTGGAGGACAAGACTCCTCGATTCTTAGACTCAGCGTCCCCAGTAGGAAGCGCGAGTCTGTGCCAAGTGGGGAGACAAGACGGCTAAGGTCCAAGTGAATCCGACACAAACTGGAAAAGCAACAAAAATTCAACCACGGATATGTAGGACTGTAGGCGTTATGACCTTGGCAACGGACCTGTGATCTTTGAATGGTCCGAGAAGGAAGCCTTCCATCTGATGATGACTTCAGACACGCTGTGGTTGCCGTATAGGCCAGTGTGTCTTGCGTTCTTGAGGCCTATCATTGGGCACCTGAGAGGCACGAGTACTCTGAGACTCAAAAATATGGACAAACGCTCTGAAAGGGTGACACACTCCTCCTTATTTCGACCTAATCAAAGACAATATTATTGTGCCAATAGAAAGAACCACCATCTCCGAGCTAGCTAAAGGCAGTGCTGGTGAAACATAGAAACCTTAATGAGTGCTTACAGAGAAGACAAGTATGGCCTTAAATGAACCTCTACAGAACGACAGCCATTACCATTCACCTTCAGCAGGAAGGACCTGAGTTACGTGGTTGATGATGTGCACTTTTTCATTTCTGTCTTGTACCACATTTTAATGACGAAAGGTTTAAGTTTTGTTTTTCTTTATAATTTCGGCCTGTTCGCTTAGTCTGTATCACTCCACCCTCACCTCCTTCATTTGCGAAAGGACCATCCTGGAATTCAAGGTAAACGATCGTACATTTGAGGACAATCCGGCATGAGTAGATACGCCGCAAGTCTATGATTACCATCACCACTGCTTGTGAACAGAAATGTCACTAGCACTTGCTTCAACCTCCATCAGGTAACAAATCCTTGAAGAGAACTGTCTCAATCGTCCTACGGACATATCCGAAACGGACGTCAAAGAGATCTGGAAGTTAATTCAGGAAGGTAAATGGTTCAAGGAGTAAGAAACTCTGTGGCGACTGCCTCGAATCAAATGAAGTCATCTTCGAAGGTAGTCTCCTCACCATTTATTCCACTTCAACGACAACTCGACAACTTGTACCTCTGTCGGAAGGCCAGTGGTCACCCGACATAGTTTTGATGCCTTAATTCAGAAAAGGCTGTTTTTCTCTCCACTTGAAACCTTACTTCACATTTTTCTGTCGCGCAATTCGCAAAACTTGTTGGTCCCAATAAACCTCAAAAGACCCATAACTCCCTCTCGACATAGTTGACAGGGGTTCTAAGTCACTTACGTCCCCAAAATCTGTCACTTCCCCAGGAATGACGAAGCCCATGGAAAAACAAAAAAACACGTCCAACAAAAGTCAGCCAACCACACAAGAAAATTTTTGAATGTGAGAATGCAACCCTAACCACGCAGACGATATTTGAAAAATTCCACAGCCTTGAGGGAGGAACAGAGTTACAGTCAGAGAATCTGTTCTGACACGTCCTACGCTACCAAGGGCAGACGGCCTAGGTGGCGCACACAACTGAGGTGGCGCACACAACTGGAGAAGGAACTCAACCAACTTGAAGTGCGCAACTGGCGAAAGAGCATGCTGGCTGGAGAGGCATGTTAGCTGAAGCCCAGATCCACCCCAGACAGTAGCGCCACAAGAAGATCTACGCTCACCATGCTTGTGATTCCCTTTTCGTGCACTCCTCCATCATGACAGTCTCTCCACTTAATCTCTTTCCCCATAACTACCCACCACTGCCCACTTGACCCCTTCGTTCGTGGTTCCGACCAACAGATAAAACCCATTCCACAGTACAGTTAAAGCCCGTCACCTGACAAAATTATGAACAAAATCCATGGGGAACGCATGAAGCTCTCCCCGCGGCGAGAGCACAGTTCCCGCTCCAATCGGATGTCGTTTCAATATTTCTTGGATTAAAATTAGTTCACGTCCCCTTCACACCGCTGGATTTGCATAAAACATTCAGAAATCTCGGAGCGTTCACCCCGCAGCCGATAATTAAGCCATTAATACCCATCGGCCGATGAAAAAGTGTCAATTAATCAAATGAATCAATATTTGTTTCTAATGAATGCGATGAAAACGGCGGGGTACCCTCTCCCAAACTGGTAGCGTGCCCTCCTCCCCCGGGGGAATTGACACCGAAAAGCACAGCCCGTGAAGCGGCGGCGGCAGCTGTGCCACAACTGGAAGGACGGGTCGGTAATTATTCTGTCAGGACAACGCACACAAGTCCACAAGAGTGTGAAGAGACGAGGGAAAAATTTGAAACTCTAAAGAACCACCATTTCGAGGGAAATCTGGACCGAATAGCGAGCAGCGAAGAGAAGAATGAATGCTGGCCCAGGATGACCTGCGTATGGTTCTCATTATTTTTTATGACTCCACTGCGTGCAGTTCATCCTGCAGGCCATCAGCACTGACGACGACGTTCAATTACGCAGAACGACAGACAATCGGCGGCGCACAGGCGTTAGCTGGCGAAATGTGTCTGGCATACGTGCCGAAGATTCTATTTCGGTGTCCGGTGCTTCGATGTCGAGCGATGCAGTCCGGCTGACAGGAGTGTAGCGTCATTTATTCGGTTTCGGCGGCCGTGACAACGCACTCTGACGGTGCGTGTGGCAGGCTTGTCCGATGACGATGTGCGGTGAGTCGATTGTGAGACGTCGTCGAGAGGAGAGAGCTCCGCAATAAATTAAAATCTCCTTAACTGGTAGTTTGACTCAATTATTTATTAGGAAGCAGGGATGAGACTCCAAGGGAGTCCAACAACGACCCAGTCCCAGGGGACTGAGAGAGAGCAAGGCGAGCGAGGGACGAGAACACGACGCGAACAAAAGAAGGAAGGCAGTTGAAGATTTTTACCATCACTGCCCGACGCAGGCAGGCACAGGAGGGAAACGCCTTTTGTTCTCGGATATTTTTGTGTTATTCTTCTCGTCGTCGTCGTCGTTTTTCAGAACAGACACACAGCACATCCTGGTGCCGGCCTGTCATGTGTGCGAGGGCGAGCGGGGCGAGCGACGCAGGCAACAGGGCTGTGAGTGAAATGAGATCTTCGGGATGCGATTTTAGGTCATTGTCTGGATTTCAGATACATTTTCGTCGGTTGCCTGGCAGTCCCAGGGGATTTCCAGTTTTCGTTACCATCGCTCCTGCGTTGCTGCTGCGGTCTTTTGTTTCGAACCACGTTACCGAGGGGGGAAGGAGGAGGGGTGAGCAGCATCTCTGCCACGGCGAACGCGGCTTAGTCGACGAGAAGAGAGATTGGGAACGACGGCAGGTTGAAGGCGATGCGGTACCGTTTGAGGGTGGATCCACGGTGGCGGAGAGCTCTTTCGTTGCGTTGTGTTAAGCCGGTGTCTCTACATTAAGCGGGATTTAATTTTGAAGGCATCATGAAGTCGCTCGGCAAAAGGAAAGGATCGTGACGGCTGAATGACTTGGAGGCGGGAGGGCGTTACATCCAGACCTCTTTGAATTGCTTGTCAGTTGGTGGATGACAATGCCAGTCGACGTGAGAAGGGGACGTCCATTGAAGTGTCAGGCCGTAATCTCGTGTAAATTTTGACTAAGCACTGTTTCGTCGGATTTGAGCTGGGAACAGGCTGTGCTTTGGGCACTTTTCAAGTGATTTATGGAAGCCGCTAGGGGGCTCTTAGATTTACAGGTGTTCAAAGGACCTAGAACATAATTTTTCTTTGAGCCCAAGGTAGGGAGTCTGTCAGCTTAGAGGGGCTCATGCAAAGAAATGGATATTTGGGCACAACTTTGAGGAGCGTTTTCGCCCAAAGTTCAGTCGTTGTAAACCTCGAATAAGAATGAGAAGAACAAGAATCTGGCCATCAGACATCGCAGATGCAAAACAGCTTGCCAGAGACCGTCAAGGATAGAAGGCGCAGACCTCCGATCACTTCCTGTCACGACTAAGTGAAATTTTTAAGGAAAACCTCCGGGAAATGAACGAAAGTAGTCAACATTTCGACAAGAATTCAAATGACTTGAGCGATGGTGATGAGAGGTAACTCGTCCTTACCTCGATGGCGGCTGGATTTGTGCTGCAAAGTCATCAGAATTCATAAGCATTCAGTTTGAGCACTGCAAGGCGTTCGGGGGAAGCGACGCTTTGACATAGGTTAGCTCTTGCCGAAAGAAGATAGAAACATCTAGGGAAATACGTCTTTCTAGGTGAACTCTGCGTCATAAGCGTGGCTCACACTGGGTATAAGGGACAACAGGGACAGCACAACAGGCCCAATGGCGGCCTAACCACAGTTGCCCACCGGTAACCGGCCGCTCTTACGAAACCAGACCTATCCTGGACATAAATGAACACAAATCCAATTGAACTCAGCGTCATACGAAACTAGTGATCATCTTCAGTGAAGGAACACAATTGCCAGCGACGTCAAAGTCATTCTGAAGGCCACATTCTGCCACCACAAGTCGCTCGAAAAAATGTTTCCAATTGGCCCTCTTGTTGTGAAGACAGTGGTTTAAGCCTTCCGATTCAGAATCACATCTGCGGAACTATTCCTGTTTGGTGTGATTGGAGTTCATGTGGTGAATTGGTGGCTCTCAACTTTAGGTGTGAAGGGACTTAACAGAAATTGTTTGTCAGTCAGGATCGACAGAAACTTTCAGCCTTATCATGGGAATGCCCTCCTTGTGGAAGCATCATGGTGAGTGTGGCAGCAATTGGTTTTTTTGACACTCATAGCTGTTTCCCGCTTGACAGAGAGTCATAGTCAAACCTTCGTGGAAGGGAATGAGACGCTTGAGTAACATTGGGAGATCATTTTCGTTGACCCGCATGTTCCTCTAAAGGGAAATCCAGAGTCGTGGGGGCACTGCACGAAGGAAAGTCCAGAGATCAGTTTATTCCAGGCCCAACCAGACGAGTTTATGAACTCGATCCAACCACCTGGCCTTGGGTCTGTCAAGCGGTCCTGATGGAATCGTGTCTAAGTCAAGCCACCAACCATCGAAGCATCGCCCGAAGAAGTAGATGCTCATTAGTGAGTTCCACCCACACTGTCAATTTTCTCACTCCTTCTCGGCGAGCAGCAGCACGAAGAAATCTTATCTCGGCTGCTTGTATCCGCGATCTTATTCTTTGGGTCTTTCGACAAACTCCCCGCCTATGATTGAAATTTGGAACAAACCATAACCCGAAGGTCTCTTCTACTCGTGAGAGAACAGTAGAACGCATAATACCAAGAAGCTGGTCCCTGGTCCCTTGTGGGTTGTAGTGCCACTCAGTTTCTAACTCAGAACTCAAAACTTGACCAGGCCACCAAGCCCAGCCTTAATAATAATTGAGTGGCACTACAGCCCACAAGGGACCAGGGACTCCCTTCTTCAGCAAATACTCGTGTCATGCGTTCTATTGTTCTCTCAAGAGTAAAAGAGACCTACGGTTGATTGACGCCTTCGAACGGCAAGATTAGAGAAGCTTTTCATAGACAATTAGCAATCTTTGAGTGTTGTCAGGAACTCGAAAGAGGTGGTGTTGTGAAAAATTCCAGGTGTTCAGTCTGGGAAACGAACCTAGAACCTCGGCTTGTAGGTCGATGCACTAACCCACTACGCCACGGCGACCACAAGCTCAGCCTTAGCCTTCAAACTTGATTTAGGTTGGCCAATCCAACAAGAAAGCTAAGCCGTGCTCCTCTGTCCAAGACTCCAAGATACAAAAACTTCTACACCTGCATCAGTAGGACTCCGCTAACTTGTAGAGTCTATTGGACTAGGCTTTGGAAATGACCAGATCTTCGGACTTGTCCACATTCACACTCATTTCAGCTGCAGCGCACTCGGACATTGGTAAATAGTGAAATCTTAGATCCTTAGATCCAGTACGGACGTTTTGGCCGTACTGAGGCACCCGCTGTGACTACTGTACACAAGTTTCTGCAAAGAGTTCGTAAGTTGAGCGGCCAACTCTCATGGCCGCTCACAGATGAGAGTTGTGGTGAGGCCTGAATTCACAAACATCAAACATCGCCACGCACTAGCTTGAGGAGACTTCTGCACAAGGATCTTGGATTAGCCATTTTCAGCGCGTGACCACCCGCTTCGTTGTCGCTTCACATTTTGAGCCAAAGACCAGCTTGAACTGAGCAACAATTCTGCTCGAAAAATTAATTTTCCTCGTCAAGACGCATTTTCCTCGTCAAGACGCATTTTCCTCTGGACGGCTAACAACCACAATTGCCACATCTGGGGCTCAGAAAATTTGAAAATTGTTGTCGAGAAGCCATGCATTCACGGAGAGTGACAATTTAATGCGGATCGCGGACCTTTTTTCATCGGCAATGAGTCTGGAACAATTTTTGATCAACGGTGGATGTTGCAGAGCGGAACTTAGACACCCTGACAAAGTGCATATCTGTGACAAAAAAATTCAATCTATTCAACTTGCCAACAAGTTGAATAAATTCACGGCTTACTTCCGATCAAATTGACCGAAAGATTAGCCGCTGCTAGTCGGTGACGCAATCCGCGTCACAAATCCCCGTATCAATGAATTCAAATTGGAAATTAAAAAAACTCATATGCATTCAAATGCACATTAATTTCACCGAACTGAATCCGGATGCTTATCGATGATTGGATTATCATTCGTTTGTCAGTTCGAATGCCATAAATGCGACGACCGCTCATTCAAAAATGTCCAGTAAGCCCCGTCAACTGGCTTATCAGCGGCGACAACCAACCCCGGCCGACCTCAAAACATTGATTCCGATTAATCTCGCGCCACACCTGCCCGCGCGTTTCAATTCGGCGCCGCACCCTTTTGCGACTAATTTGTCGCCTGGCGAATCCGAATAAATTTTACCACCGAATGTCAAAATAAATTACACCATCGCCGGGTGAAAAATATCGATTTCCAACCACAGGCGTAGGGTGGTGGTGAACCCACAAGCCCAACAGACTGCCACAGATACTTGACACAAACTAGGCTAAGTCGGCATTCAGTTTACGGCCGGCTTAAGCCATGCATAGGTTCTGGAAGAGAACGGTCGAAGCACCAGAAGAACCCACACAATTGTTGTGGATACGCTTGTGTACGCTCCTAACTGACGGTGCATCTTGGCTATGCATAAGCAGCTTTCCAAGTGTCAGACTGGTTCTCTTATTCTCTCTCTCTCTCTTATCGGCTGCCAGTGCGTAAAGGCAACGTCTGTGGGGAACAGGTGAGGCGGCTGCTACCGGTTTTCAGCTGCTGCGTGGCGACGACTCCGCCGGTTATCGTCGCGAGGAGTTCATTTCCAACTTTATTAGTGAGAGAAAAAACGGGGACACACAGCCGACAAAACCAAAAAAACGAAAGAAAGGAAAGAGATGAGGAAACCAGAATGTCCGACGCAAACGACAGCACTTAGGAAACTTGTTATACCGAAAAGTATCTTGTAGATACACGTTACTGCCGCGCCTCCCCACTGGGAGCAGCAACGAAGAAATGGGGGGAAAAGATGTAAAGATTTGGACATGCAACTGAATCTGGAGAAACGAACTGTACTCCATCAGCGTTCGCATCATCATCACCATCATCGCGATAGTGGTCGTTGCCATAATTGGGATGGCCGCCATAACGGCTGGCTGCCGGGGAGGGAGTTGCTTCCAATCGGGCCATAATTGAACGCGAACATGCACACGGGATAGTTCCGCGATAAGCATCCACAATCGGTCAAAGCCTATGCGGCGGCGGTGATCTGGAATGAGATCCCATTCAGTTCGCGGCCAACTCGAATTAATAACGATGTCATCTTGCAACGGTTTATGTGACTTGCTCGTCCACTGGCCGGAGAGGCGCCCACATTGTCGGCCGGTCACAAGCATTAGCATTCGATGCAGACGACCAGATGCACTGATGCATCACTGCACCACCGCGGTACCGTGGCTGAGCTTTAAGGCCGTCTGATGGAGCGTTTTGTCAAAGGCGAGATTGAGCAGCGATTAGATATGCAAAGCGGACCGAGAAAGTGGGTGTCATTAACGATTAGGGAACAGTTTAACGACCCACTACTGGATGCAGGGCACAGTCGGACGGAGCATGTGCCGTGTGGGTGGAGGAGAGTAGGCCACGGATATAACCGTGAATAGGAGCACATCCAATTTTGTGTGCCTTATCGAATTAGAATGCCCCCGTTGTCGAGGAAATTTATTTAATTTGATACCGAGACCCATTTGGGGAGTGGTTCGTGTTCGGGTCGCCCTTCATGTCGTCGGCAGTGTTTAATGGACTTGCATTAGGGATTCGAGGTACGATTTGATCAAATCAAGTGGAGAGGATTCAATTTGGGACAATTTTTCGATCAGAATTTGTATGTTGCTTGTGATTCATTTGGAGGTTACAATTAGAATGTTAAATAATTTGGGTGATTTGTTGGAAAATTTGGAGCCGATTTTCATCAAAATTAAGTCCACGTTTGGGCATTCAGAATGCAGCCTAGAAGCACCGATTTGAATGTACATTGAGGCTAGCAAGTTTGGTGACATTTGTGGGCTTTGTGAAAGTAAGAAATTTTGATGAGATTGCTTACAACTTTGAACACCCTATAAGCTGAAACACTTTGTTATACCATAAAGAGTCTCAAAATGAAGAAGAAGTACCAAACTGATTGATTTTATGAGATCCAGAGAAATTTTCAGGTTAACGGGACCCTTAAATGTTTTACCTTCGCTGAATTTTGTGTACTTATATATTGCTTGATGTTGACGTTAATCATTCGTACATAATGGAGATATAGTGCCTCATACCACAGATCACAAAAAATTCGATTGGCGGCCAACAAGGAATTTCGAAGAAATATTTCGACTCACACCCAATTTTCCATTTGTTTGACAAGGCGGTTTGAAAATAAGTTGCCGGTGTGGTTGTAATTTTCCGCTAAAAATAGCCAAACTTCTGGTAACATCAAATTCAAAAATTTAAATGGCGCCCAGCAAGAGACTTGCCTGCATTTATCATTTTGCTTTCGCCATCGACGGTGACCAGCACTTTTTGATTCTCTGTAAAACAGGGACACAAACAATATGAACAAGAGTTTTATAACTTTACATCATTCTCCTCGAAATGGCGCCCAACAAGAACCCAATTTAAAATGGCTGATTAATTGTATCTTTTAGTGATGACACTTGTAGATCGAAAAAAGAAAACAAAAATGGATCAAATTTGTGTCAAGTTAAAGTCCGGCTTGTGGTTATAAATCAGTTTCTTTCTTATAGGGCAATTATAAGCCCGTTTGGTGGCTGTCGATCAGATCTGCAACGTAAAGCCAGTCTCTGATCTTTAAGTCGATATTTTGGCTCACGTCACGAATAACACCTTAGGTCGCAGAGCATATTCTGCGTCGTGTCCTGAAGGAAGTAGAGGCTGTAAGCTGTGGCCCGTGGCTTTAGATATCTGCCCTGAATTCAAGCCCGTTTCAAAGTTTAGACTCTACTCCATTGCTTTCACGACTTCTTTTTCCCACATAGCATCTCTATCTCACTTGCAAAATCAGCTACAACTACACGCAGCTGATTTTAGAGTTCTCCAATTGAGGTTGCATTTTCCTACATCCAAAAGGACTTTCTGCTGAGGTCCTTAAAACGGTCTCTGGCGATTCCATCAGCATTACGCGACTTGAAATCAACCGACAGGTTGCCACTTTCAAGCATACAAAACGTCAGCGTGTCTTTCAAGGTATGTGTCATTGCTTGGTGAACACCCTGTCTGCAGACAAAATTTACCACAATTTTAAAGTGAAACCTCACACTGAATCACCTCTAATCCATCCTCTCTCTTAACCCCAGTCAAAAGAACATCAAATTCTGGCAAATTCCAATCACAACTCTCAGTTGACTGCTCAAATTGCAGTCCTCCTCCTAACCGCCTTCTAGATTCCCTTCCAAGCTGTTCTTCCGGATGACGTATACTCTCCACCGTAACAACTTACAAATTCAATTTAAAGACCAGTGGCACCTTCCTCCGCCTCCCTTCATCAACAGCGCTTTTAATCCGTGCCAAATTAAATAGAGAAAAAAGAAAGAAGTGAAACTGATCTCCTTGTCCTCCCGCCCCACAGATTTATCCCTTTTCCATCAACATATCCCGGGGCAACCTTCAAAAAAGAAATTCATTACGAACGCAAATTGCCAGAAGACCACCACCAGCCACGACCGCCGGACTGCGTTCGCAACCCGCTCGCCGCCATCACTCCACAATGTCTGCGAAGAACAATTTATTTCATACAAAACCAGCCTCCCACCCACCCACACACAAGCGACCTCGACCAGAGGATACTGCTTCCTGTCATCGCAGTCATCGCAGTCACTCCCCACCGCCTTTTCGACATCCGCTAACGGCCACCAGGAAGCTAAACGGCTACGAAAACTGTATTTGTGCGCGGGGTGTGGAAGAAAAAAAAAAAGAAATCGTATCCTTTCCAGAAGGATACTTTCCCGGAAATTTGCTGGCTCGGGCACAACACAAAGCCGAAGCGGAGAGCGAAGCATAACTTCTAACCCCCCTGGCAGGCTCCCCACGACCCCTTCTACTTCTTTGCCGCCCTTGACCAGGCTTTGAAAATCGCCTGTTTGTGTGTCTGTGTGTACGAACGAGTCCTTTTTGTTTGCGACTCCTTCGACTGGAAAAACGTTGTTTTACCCCCCCCCCCCCCCTTGCGTCTCGCATGAATTTTTCATTTAATTCCCTCGCAACTTGAGCTCCATCCGCTCTAGTCTGGCCCCATCCCACCACACCGCGGCGCGCAGTGTCCCTTTAACCCTTTGGACACTCTGCGGCTGCGGCACTGGTGATGGTGGATGGGAAAATCGATTCGATTCTCCTGCCCCCCAAAGGCGTCGATTCATAAATCCGTTTGACGAGAGGCCTGCCGATGCCGACGTCATCGCAGTACACCGCAAATGGGCTCACTTGTGCGCTATGCCCGACCACAGCGGCGGTCGCTCTCTGAACAAATTCCGCATTTTGGAGCCGCCCGCTCAGGGCCACAATGCTCCGCGTTCGCCGCAGAAGGAATCGTTCTGTTATTGTGGCAAGTCGATTAAGTTGATTGATGGTGTTGCGGTGGCACAGCGCACAACGCAGACCCTTCAGATGATGCTTTTTGTCGGCCGACGACTAAGCACTGCCGCCGTTGTTCATCTTCATCTGACCGAGGGGGCCCTCCGCTCACTTACAAGACACATCTCCAGCTGCAGCACGTTTGTAGTATCATTTAAAGTGGATTTTTTGAAGATATACTCCCGCTCGACGCCCTTTCTCCGACCCTCCCTCAGAGGCAATTAATCAATGTTCAAGTGTGCAGCGGCCAGCGCATACTGAAAACAAAGCTGCAAGCCGAAGAGATATTCAATCCCCGGTCGTCCTGGAGATGACTGTGGAGGAGGAGACGACCAAGTCCGTCCGTCGTCTTGAATCTGCTGCTCGGCGCGTTCAGGAAAATGATGAACGATTGTCATTACTCTTTGTGTCGGGGAAAATTGTGTCCGTGAATGTGGCAGCATCTTTTTGTGCCGCACAACTCACCCCTCCACCCAGCGAGCAGCAGGCGTTGGGTGCATGGCATGGCCCTGATGGGGTCTTCTGGTTCAAGCAATTTATCGTCGCCGCTGCAGACATGGTAATGATGGCTTTCAACAAAGGAAGTCCGAGTTGGCGCGGCAAATTCGCGCGGAGTCATATTAATGGTTGCAAGATGTAATTGCGTTTCGGCTAACGACCAGCGACTAACAGCTAACGACCGCGCACCGATAAATGGCGTTTATCCAGGAAAAAGATCATTGGCCATCAGTGGCAATCCTCTATTCGGCATGACGGTGATGATGGTGGCGATGTAGCGTGAGACAGGGCAGGGATGAAGGAGAGTCAAGCTCTTGAAAAATCACGGCTGATTTTCTGCTAAACTTTGAACCAAATTTTGTCCAAATTCTGTCCGATTTATGGCAGAGGTCTGACCACATTCTTAGCTAGGATCTGAATAAGTTCCACTGAACTATCAACATTTTTAGCACTTTTTCTTGGAAATCTTTGACCAATTTTTCGCGTATTTTTGAACAGATATCCACAAACATGTCTGCAGATGTCCACAAGTTTTGTCCAGATATTTGTACTCTTTTTGTACTAAATTGGACGAAGTTCTGGTAAATATCTGATCGAGTCTTAACGATTTTTGCACAATTTTTGAATATAAGCAAACATTTTCGACCAAAGTCTGACAAATTTTTGACCGAAATCTATCTGGAAATCTGGGAAATAGTGTGAGACAAATTTCTGACCAAGATTTGTTGAACTTTTAAAGAAAATGTTATTCAATTTAAATTCTGATCAAATTTCTGATCAAACTCCAATCAAATTCTGACTAGGTTTCGACCAAATTTTGGCAAATTTTATTTTTGGGAAATTTTGGATCGAATTCCTACTTACCACTTTCAATTGAGCCAGAATTATGGCCGAGCTCTTGTAAGTTTCTCATTGCCTTCTGCTCAGTTTTCTAATCAAATTTTGGTTTAATTTTGACGAAATTTTTATAAATTTCTGACCACATTCTGATTAAGTTTCAATCAAATTCTGATAAATTTCTGACTAACTGAATAGAAACTGTTAACAAAGTCCGACCGATTTGTGGTGAAATTCTGTTCAGTTTCTGACCAAATTCTGATCAACTTCTGATTAACTTCCAATGTCTTGACGAAATTTCTGTCAAATTCTTGACCGAATTCAAATGGAGTTTCAGTCCATTTCAGACTCCATTCTGGTCAATTTTATGCCAAATTCTGATCAATTTTGTTCCAAATTTTGGTCAAATTCTAATGAAATTCTGATGATTTTCTCATCAAAGTTTAAAACTTGAGAAATCTAATTCTAAGTTGATCTTAAATTTCAAGAAATCCTCATAGAACCTTCAAGATTCCAAAGAGTGCATTCCAAGTCACGGATCTCCACAAGTTCACGAGCCCATTGAACCGCGACCTCATCTTCTTGGATTCTCATTCATCTTCAACCACGACTCAAGCCCACACATCCTTACCACTCATTCCTCCCATCGTCTCAAGTGTTCACGGAGCCCCTAAGTGGCACCACAAAAATGCATCGCACAACCTCTGGCAGTCGAAGTGCATTTCGGTCCATCATAAATTCACAAAAGTTCCACGTCCCCCTCGCATTGACCATCGAAAGTGTACAGTTTTCGTGCGTCACCAGCTTGATGAAGTGGTTTAACCCACTTCAGTGCGACTCTCCAGATTCCGGAATAACTAGTCAAAAGCCAGCCACATGCCTCACAGGCCAGACCACTTCAGCGTCACGACCAGAGTCGAAGTGAGATTCGAGTATGTTTTCCTGCAACACAACGCCGTCATTCGCACACACCTGAGGTGTGGAGAGGCAAATTAATTTAATCATTAAGCGACGAAGCCAAGCAAGGAGCAGTCAGCCGTTCATGCATCCGTGGCTGTGGTGCGAATCAAGACGTCATGCTGCGACCGCATCACTCACACACACACGCGCGCGAACATCGTGTGATCCAGATTCAATGGGTCCGCCGATGGCGCGTCCCCGCCACAATGCAATCGGTAATCGATACTTTCTTCTCCGGTTTCACCGGAGATCGCAATCTTCACCGCTACGTCTTCGGCCTCCCTTTGTCAGATCGAATTCAATGGCCTGGCCCCTTGTCGGTGCCACAGATGGAGTGGTGTGGATACATGCGACGCATGCGATACCCCGGATCCGTGTCACCATCCTTACTTGGGTAGGGAATATCCGTGAGAAGCCGCACTGACAACGCTGTGAAGAAAGCCTGTAGTGCCACTGCACCCCACTCCACACCAAAGCCAGATCTCTGTGAACTTTTCCCCCGGCCCGGATAGCGCTAATTCCGCGACACTTGTTGCGAAGCGTAATGCGGCTGCTGGAACGCGCGTGGACAAGTCACTTCAATTAAAGCCACGGAGCCAGGACACTTTATTGTTCCTAATTACAGCGCCACTCACCGGACGAACTTGTTTGCATAGCTCCGGCGCATCGTTCACTTACTCAAGGACGGTGATTCGTGGCCTCAGGCCGGGAGTTTGACCGCCTTTTGACGAGGGAGATACAATGTATTCGGTGTTTGCTTGCGCCGAGACCACCCGGTTTGACTCGTTTGCACAGTCAGCATGTACGCCTGCCGGCCGTTCATATATGGAAATTGAGGATGCAGCTGCAGACACCGAGATAGAAGGAGTGGAGTGGAGTGGAGACATAATCTGTACGTTTAATGCTAGATAACTGGTATTTGAAGGAGAATTACCTTTGGGGTCGGTTTGAAATAGAAACGAAACATTGCAAGACGCAAAGGACTGCGGAGTTTGCCGATTTTGACTGGGTTTCTCTTAATTCGCTAATTTTGATGATTTTGTCCCATATTTTGTTGCGATGTATCTCCAGAAGATTTCCGATCAGATTGTAGTCAATTTTGGACCAAATTGTGGCAAAATTTTGTCGGAAATTCAGGCAAACTTTGACCAAATTTCCAACAACCTCTAACCATATCCTGACAAATGCCTAACACAGTTTCTGATAAAATTTTGGACGGAATTCTTTTAAAATTTTGACCAAAATGTGGTCAAATTTTTGTTACTTGTTGACGGAAATCTGACATTTGATTTTTGAGCACATTTTGACGATTTTTGAAAAAGTTCTGTCAGATTTTTGACCACTCTTTTCAATTCTGACCAAATTCTTTTTAAATTCTGACTAAATTTTGACCAAATTCTTTATTCGATCTCTGAAAATTATTTATAAATTCTGACCACATTCTTTTAAAATTCTGACTTCAATATGCTCAAATTCTTGCAAATTTCCGATGCAATTTAGAAATTTGTCTGTCTGGCCAGATTTTTACAAAATTCTGAACAATTCCTGTCGAATTTCTGTTCTTACTCTGCTCAAGTATTTAAACTATGAGCAAATTCTGGTGTATCAACAAACATATCAGTAAAAATGTTTGATCAAATTCTGTCTAAATTTTGGACCAAGTTCTAAAAAGTCAAAAAAGTCGAATAGAAGAACTGTTCGTGGCTCTTGCCAATTTCCGATCAATATTTGACAAGTTTTTGATAAAATTTCTGTTAATATGTCCCAAAATTTTAACTAATTTCTGATTAAGTTCTATCGGAATTTTTTTCTGACCAAGTTTTAATAAATTTGTAAGCAAGCCAAATTTGTGTACTTCTCTGACAATACCCAAATTTCGATCAGAGTCTTGTCAATTTCCGACCCCTTTTTCATGCGTTTCTAATTAAATATCCCAAAATTTGTCAGCAAATTCTTGGCGAATTTCCGATTCGATTCTGTCGGATTTTTTGCCCAAGTTCTGCCCCATTTCTGATTAAGTTTACATAAAATTTCTGACCAAATTCTGTTCAGATCTTGATAAAAATCTTACAAATATCTAGCCAAACTGCAAATTTCTGACCAAATTCTGTTGACTTGTTTATTGAGTTTCGTCGAATTTCTGACCAAATTGGAACAATTTTCCGACTCCATTTGTGCCCAAATTCAATTCTAACACATTCCTCTTCCACTTTGTCTCCTTCCCCACCGTATTAGATTCCCTCCCGTCACTTAGATATTCACATTCTCACATAAACAGATACATCTTTCCACTGCACCACCATCGACATGCCCATTTGGCAACATCTGGGCCGGCAAAACCTCCGATCGTGGCCGCCGACGACGACCGACATCGCGTGTAAATTTTCGAACGCAATTGACCGCGCCGCATCGCACCACATGCTGTGCCAGTGGGGTAAATGGCATCAAATTAATCGAATCCCATTAATAAGTCAAGCGTGCCCTGCACCAGATGCCCTCCACCCACTCTCCGGTCGGCCCCTAACGCCACCGGATGCCGGTCGGCGCTCGCAAAAAAGTCGTTCAATTAATTAATCGAATCTTGAAATCGAGCATTTGATGGCATGCAGCGGTAACGGAATCGTTGCGGCCGCACACACCCACACAGAGTCCCTCGTGATTCATAAATTAACCGCCGCACTGGCAGTGGATGCATTTGGGTTTGCCTGCAAACGAATGCATTCCTCGAAATGAATCTCATAAATAGTCCTCAATAAAAATTAATTCCTCCTCGTCACACACCAGCGGCGGAGGCTGCGCCAAGTCCGAAGGAGGCTGCGCCAGGTCCGAAGGATTCTGCATCCAGTGTGTCTGTGCTCTGCTCTGGGCGGCAGAGCGATGTATGTTATATGAAAATGCACTGCGCGCCGACGATTGAATTTACGTCGCCGTTAACCATAAACGTTTGTGGCAGCGAGGCGACCGCAGTCGTGACGTCTTGGAGGTTCAAATCGCCACGGCGACGCCGCCACAGCACGGTCTGAAGGCGAGGAAGATGAGGCGGGATAAACCGAGAAGTTGTTGCACCTCGTAGCAGGCTTGTTGTGACGTTTGGACATGAATTCTGATTCCTCGCCAGGAATCCAATTCCGTTGATGATCATGAATGGTTATGAGTGACTGACTGACGGATGGTTGGCGCTTCAAATTGTTGTGGAAATACTTGTTAGAGAGGGATGACGAGGAACGAATGTGAAAGAGGAGAAATTCGAACTTCGACGTAAAGTTTGTCGGGATTTCAGGACTTTCAGATTTGTGTGACGACGACGAACGGTGTGGGCTGTACAGCGACATGCGTCTCCGGATACAACGCTTAAGCTGGCTAGGCCATGTTAAGCGTATGGGCACCACTGATCCGAACCGACAAATCTTCGAATCTGAGCCATTGGGACAACGCGACAGAGGCCAGCCTAAGCTAAGATGGCTCACAAGTGAAAAAGGACCTCAACCAACTTGGAGTGTGCAACTGAAGGCAGATAGCGAATGATCGTGCTGAATGGAGGGACATGTTGGCTGAGGCCCAGGTCTACCCCGGGTACAAAGAAGATTTGTGTGACCATCTGTGCATCTTCCTCTTCTTCAACAAACTCATGAATTGTACACCTACATAGGAGCAGATCCTGTGGCACTCAATCCATCCCATCCAATGGCGAATGTAGCAGCAAATGACATCCACCTTCCCGACAGCCATCATAAAACAAAAACTAACTAAACGATGACCAGTTTAAAGCAACCACCAACTCACCCCATAGACACAAGCACTTCGTATCACCCGGCTGCAGCAAGTGGCTTTGTTGTTCATGTGCAATGAAAAAAAACTTGCTATCGCTTTCACCGAGACATTAAGGTGCTTGGGGAATGGGGACTCACTGCATAAGAGGAGGTTTTCATGTCATCCCGAGTCACGACTTCGGTATCGAAAGACTAGGAAATCACTTGAAGACGTTTAGGCAAAGATGTTTGCCTACCATGCATGCAAACGTCGGATTAATGAAGGAAATCGAATTGAGGTTTGAAGAGTCTCGATGAGAGGCAGCTGAGGGCAGAGTTAGTCACTTTTACTTGCTGCTCGCTCATCTTGCTGTCGTGACATGCGATACAAGCAAAGACCTCCTTCAGGGGGACAACACAAAAAGATAAGTTTAATGGCTTCCACTACATTTGGATTTCGATAGACCCAGAGAGGTGTATTGCACTGCCACAGAGCCCACTTTCAAGTGGAGACGTTTTAAACCACCAACTGTAGGTGATCAGAAAGCTCAATCTGCCATGTCTTCAGATTGCTGTGTTCAATACTTAGTCTTGGGCGCTTGCTACGCTTCCTCAATGGTGTCATCATGGGACATTAAGCTGGCTGCCATTACGGCATGGCAAAAGAAAAGTGAAAGCAAGCCGAAGGCACACAGTTTTACAGAATTGTTCAACTTGTTCAAGTTTTTTCTCCTAGTAGCTGGTTGCGACAATTAAAGGGAAACTCTCATTCCTCTAGAGGGTTCATATTCTTTGGGCATGAGGATTGATTGTGAGCTCAGGGTAGTATGGTCAGTTCTCACAATCGAGCCGGAGTCTTTTTCCATCGCTACTTCAAAACACAGTCAACCCTAGGCTTCTGGAATTATTGGGTGTTTCATCATGAGGTTTGATTTTCAAGTGGTTGCTTTTGGAAGATCAATCGTGACTCCTGTCAAATGCCTTGTCATCTTTGTTCAGTATCGTTTGGCAAGTTTTCCAGGAGAAATTCACACCACATCAGCTTCTCCAAATGGTTCAGCTGTGGGGTGAAAATCAGCGTTCTGTGAGAAATGTTACCAGGAACATATGAGGCGCAAAATTGACCAAATGGAATGCCAATGTGGATACCTTAGTGAGTCCATTCTGCGTAGTTCTCAGAAGCTTGGCCATGTGAACGGAATATGTGCTTCCTGAAGTTCAAGCACATGGTTTCGGTGAGCTCTGGTTAAAACAAGACGGCGCTCGGAATCATACAGCGCGTGAAACAGTGGACTTATTGAGAAATAAATTTGGTAAGCAGTTAATCTCACATTTTGGTCGCCTGGATATCATATATTTGGACTTGGGACAATTCAACAATACTCGTGTTCTCCCCTAGAAAACATTGGCTATGCCAAAATTATACCTTCCGAATGGACCACCTAAAACGTAGTCGTAGCCAACATTTACTTGACATAATTTTGAAAAAGTAAAAGGTAAATGCCATGAGTCCTTCTTTTAGCCGGTAATTCAAATCTTTAGTTCACTTTCAAATTTACGTGTTTTATTTCACATTTTAAGTCCAACCTCGTGGTGGCCGTGGTGTAGTGGTAAGTGCGTCGAACGCCACGCAGAAAGTCTAGGTTCGATTCCTGGACAAGACACCTCGCAGTTTTTCACGCCATTACCTCTTTTGAGTTGCTGAGTATCAATTTTCTATGAAAAGCTTCTCAAAATCGCGGCGTTTCGAGTCGGCAAAAAATGTATGTCCCTTCTACTCGTGAGAGAACAGTAGCACGCACAAACGAATAGTTGTTGTAGAAGCTAGGCCCTGGTCCTTGGTGGGCTGTAGTGTCACTCAATTATTATAGTTATTAATTCCAACCTCACGATGAGACACCCTACAATAGCTTTGCCAGGACCTAGATTCAACTTGGAATATGCATCTACCAACCACCTTAAGACAGGTCAATTGAGGATCTATCCCCAAATCGGGGAGCAGACCTTCTGACTTGCCAAAGTCCAACAACAGATAACAAAACTGACTTGATTTGTACTTAAGACAACTGAGGGACTTACTGATGATCATACTAGAGTGGTTTTAAAGCAGGCTAGTCGTCCTAAATCGATTCAGTTTGCACACTGGAAAGATAAACCCACCAATGGAAAGAAGATGCAGCTCCATCAAAACAAGTAGACATGTCTGCGTATCGAAGGTGCTTTCGCTTCTGTCTATAAATCAATCACTCAAAGTGATCAGGAACCGAGATCAAAGAATTGTCTAACCAGTGCTTCAGAGCCGTACTGGAAAGTTGTGTCATTACCTACTCTTCAGGAGTAGTTTCGGTTTCTTCAACTGAAGTCGAAGACTGCTTTCACAGTCCTCAACCTCATCACTGTGTCAACCAAATTGTAGTGCCTCAATCTTATTGTAGCTGTGGGCCACTTATACAGGACTGATGGTCAAGGGGAAACGCAAAGTTCGCCTAGAAGCCCTTCAAGACACCCTAGTACCATGTGAATGCCCGGGACTTCATCGGTACCTTCGATGCATTTAGACAACTCCACCACAAAGAACTTGCTTTCTTTCATATGCAAGCAACACCGAGCTATACAGACTGCGGTGGGGTAGCCATAGGGAGTGGCTACCCTCCTATATGAGAACACTTCTTTCCAAATGGAACAAGCACTCCATTCCGTGAGTAAGCGAAGAGGAACACACTGAAAGAAGAGAATTTTTCGGGCATATATCGTTAGAATAGTCAACATCTCTACTACCACTCTCCCTGGGAGATGATAACAAATGACTCTGCTTACAGTTCGCGAATTTTTTCCCTCCTGTGCCAATTTCTTTTCTAGAATCCTTTTCAATCTATCTGTCTGATATGTCTGTCCATATATGTAAATCTATCTATCTGATGAGATGAAAACTAAAGAAGATCTCGGCAGTGAAGAGTCCCTTCATTTTGACTTACCAGTCATTTCACTGCCTTTCTGTGGCACCCATTCGTGAAGAACTATTTCGACTTAAGAATTATAATCAAGAAAAACTAACAGGCCTTGTATCAGTCTTGGGAAAGACGGAATATCGAGATGAGATGACTGAGCAAGCCAATCTCTGTCTCCTTCCTGGATATCAGATCTTAGAGGCATTCCAGGAAACAACAGGCACGACGCGACGTACGTAGGCTATGCTACAAGACTATGAATATGCTCAAGTTGCACAAGGATTCGATCGATCCGCAAGGTGCGACTCAAATGAATCAAACATATGTTCTCTCATACCTAAAAAGAATTTTGGCCCAACGGCTTTATCGTTCTGCAAATCAAATTTTGGCCCATTTTTTTTTTTTGAATAATAACCGAGCACCGATTCTACTGGGTAGTTGCAGTAGAACCTCACACGCTAGGTTCAAGATTTTCCCCGCGCTCCCAGTTTCGCTTTGTTAACAGCTCTTTAGGACTACTAATTGTGTATGAGAGCTTTCTCATGTTTTGTCTTTCGAAGTCAGCATTAAACTGTGGGTTCACTCCACTCGTAAGAGTGCCAACACGAAGGTTTGTGCAAGAAGCTAGACTAAGGCTCCTACTCATCCGAGAAGTTGAACGTATGACTAAAAGTGTGGAGAACAAACCAAGAGGTCATCGCGATGGTCAAATGGACATTCTCTTACAACCGAGAGGGTATGACTTTGTCCTTTAGCCTAACCATCCTCTGTGCAGCGTTTCACTGTCTGAACGGCATCACCGTGAGCTGGTAAACTGGTCTTTGAGGACTGTATCACCATCTGGCATCTCTTCAAACGTTTGCTCGAGGAGTTGTTGGGGAAGATCCAAAAATGGTCCTAACCTTGCATTGTACCTGTCTGGTGCTAACACAAATATTTTTGCCGACAACCTGCATCCTCAATGGTCTTCAGAAGCTTTTGGTGATTTCTTGTCTAATCGACTTATGTGCTTCCTCATTCGAAGAGGTAGCGCGATGGACCAAACAAGAACTAAGAGCATTCTCCCGTCACCTAAATCCAGCCTTATCCACCCACAACGCTGCGACTAAACTGCGCTACAGCCTAGTACTCATCCAAAACGATCTCTCAAAACTGTCTTCAGTTGTTTTGTTTGATTTCTGTCTTCCCAGTGCCGTCTGAAAGGATCCTATCTCTACGCTGACTGTGAGAACGTGACTTTGTGAAGACTTTCCTCTAGAGGATAAATGGATGGCCAACAGAGACGACAAAATGCCAGACCTGTCTCTGAGGAATACCTGCCCCTTTGTCAGGTCCCCACAACTTTCCCCCGATCGCCACAAAACCTATATCCTTGGCCCCGCTTCAGTTTCAATCAATCCTTGGACAGTGTGCTCGAAAATTTCTTCAAATCCTTCAATTTAATGCCAAATTCCAAGGACAAGTGACCTCATCCAATAGACTTCCCCGAAGTCAGTTCACCATATTCTTCAAAGGGCCCCTTTGATGGTGCATTCCCCATTCAACAAGTCCCCCGGTTCGGCCAGAGGATCTCTCACAAAAGTCCCAAAATAAAATTCCAAAAGATCAAAAGACCACCTCCTCCCTCGGACGCGTTGGGACAATCGATAATCGATTCAGGAGGACTTCAAAGAGCGACCTACTCTCAGCCAGTTACGATTGTCTGGCCGCGCTACAAATTAACAGGAAATTGGAAAGCAAACGAAATCCTTTTCTCTTGTGTTTTCTGTTTTCCTTTGCCCATGTCGTCCTCCCCGTGTGGATAAGGAAAACAACCCCCGGGGTACACAGCAAATTTCAATTTGTCCGCTCTCTCACACACACACACACAAACACACACACACACACGGGGAATGAAGGATGGAAAAGAAATGTAAATACACCGGGACGGGACGGGAATCAATGATGAGAGGATAATTAAAACGAAATACACACGAGAAGGTCAAACACGGGCACAGCACGGGAAGAGGGGGGGGCGCACACAAAAGGATTAGCACCTCTTATCGGTCTGGTCAGGTAACTCAGACAGCACTCACCTTGCCGCCAACCTTCAGCGAGTATCCCATGCCGGACGGTGTCTTCAGCTGGACGGGGCAGACGAATCCGATATTCCGATGCGGGGTCTCGACGGCGTTCTTGCGCGGCGCAGTCACTCTGGGCAGATTCGCCCGCGTCGGTGACGGCGTCGTCGATGTCGTATTCTCCGTCACGCACAAGCTGTCCGGCCCGTAGACGGGGAACTTGGAGCACTCCAGGTTCTCTGGCCAATGGAAGTTGTAGTGCTTCATAAGGGCCTCGCAGAGCCGCGCCGACTCGCAGAGACTGCGACACGGCGGAATCGGCTGATCGAGGATCGTACACACGGGCACGTACAGCGAGCAGAGGAACAACTGCAGATCCGGACTGCAGGCGATTTTGACCAGCGGCGCGAACTGATGCACCTCCATGCCGGCCTCCTCCTGGCGCGTGTGCCCGATCAGGTTTGGCATGATGGTCATGTTGTAGGGGATATCCTTGCAGATCGACAGCGTTATCGGTTCGCAGCGATTGTGATGCGGGAACAAGTCCGACGACATGCCCGACGCCGAGTCGGGCAGCACCTCGACGGGACTGTGATGGTGGTAGCCCCCACTGCCGATGTTCGAGTCGTAAATCCTCTGCACTCCGCTGCAGTGGGCGAGCAACGCACAGAACACCACCAGCAAGGACTTGCCCATTGCCGCACACTTTCTCATCAACGCACTTCACTTGATTTTCAGATTTTTCAGATTTTCACTTTGACACCGCAGTGTCGGTGGGAAACACAAAAACAACTCTGGGACTACACACTCCGATCGCTTAACGGGGAGCGACGTCGCGCATTGTTTCGCTCAACCGCTCGATGCACCACCACTCGCGTAGAATATTTTTTTTTTCTTTTCTTCTCCTGATTTCCGAATTCTCGAACTGTACACGCGTAAATTTACCGAAGAACGGTGCTGACAGCAACAACAAGAAACCGTACCGCGAAAATTCGAGGCAACGACGAGCGTGAACCAACCGTACGCACAACACAAACCAGACGAACGCCGTTTCCCAACTGACTCGAGTGGTGAGTTGTGTTCAGCGGAAAAGGTGCTGTGTTGCGGAGACGATTTGGTGAAGTGTGGGGAGTTTCATGGAAATGCCTTTAAAGAGAGGATGGTGATGGTGTCTCTCTCTGGTGGATGATCTCAGCGGATATTCAGCTGAAAGAGAGTTGATGGTTGATGTGGTGTGATGTTTGTGTGGGGAAATATTTGAGGTAGAAGGAATTTACTTGCATTGGAAAGGGGTTTGACTGAATTTGAAGGTTGTGGTTGGCGGTTCTTGCTCACGAAGCAGTGACTCAAATCCAAGTCTGGGATCTGGGTAGGTAGACGTGGCTTGAAGTAGACACTTAGCCCTACACGGAAGTATTGTGATTCCGCTCCATAGTTCGATGGGATGGACCTAGGTAATCACTTGAAATCAATTAGAGCCGATGAGTTCAGACAGACTTTGGTATCTGTTTATGAGGCATTCTAGCGCCGGATAGGTGAAGAGCTAGTCTAAGACGGATTCTGGTTCCTCCTCGTCCATACAGCTTCTACAGAAATCATCACACCTTGTCTCGGGTGCCTTTGTTGCCTCCACAACTAGCCTTACTAGCGGCTCGATACTAGTTAGATAGTGAATGGATGACATTCCAGCAAAAATAGAGCTCTCTCCACTACGGGTTGGACGTGGTCTATTCGGTCGATTATCATCCAATGTAACCTGAGGCTCGAATTCGCGAACGGCATTGTCAATAGTGTGTTTACAAGGTTGATTATACACACCATAAGTCTCTCGAATCGCACGGAAAACTTTTTTCACAGAAGCTGATTTTTGCTCCTCAGCTGAACAGTTGGAAAACGGTATTGTGGTGTGAGTCTTTCCTCGATGACTTGCCAAACAATTCTGAACAAAAATGCCAAGGCAGTTTGACAGGAGTCACGCGTGATCAGTCGAAGATAGCTTATTGAAAATCGAACCTCGCAATGAATGAGACGAAATTTACCACCATCAGTGTATAACTCTTGTGGTCTATCAGCAAACAATTTACCCAAGTGATTTTTTGCGAAGTTTCGCTTGGTCAGTTGTCTACCATCCAGTGAGTTTTGCACAGACTGAAAGAAACGGTGATCAGAGGGTGCAAGGTGGAGGCCAAACGTTGGGTGCATCAAAACTTCCCAACCAAGCTCCGTCAATTTGTTGCGGGGCATCAAAGATGTCTATGGCCTTGCCCTGCTTCCTTTTCCTTAAATACTTCATTGGAAGTGACGTTGCGGGCACCACCCTGTCGCAGGAGGACAACTTTCCCATTATCAAATCCAAACTTTTGGCTCCGCAAACATGACTCCTTGTCAAAAGTCCACAAATCAAAAAACAAACGCTGTAGGCCGAGTCCCCCTCAGGCCCATATAACAAAAACCAACCTCTTCATAAGCCACTACCTCAATCAACAAGCCTCTCGGGCCAAAACTTGATTGAGAGCCCCATTCAACTCCAACTCGACCGCAAGCATAATCAAAATTGTAAACAAATCTGCTGGAGACGCGACTCTTACAAAATTCACCACGAAACCTGCTCTCTCTTCAACAAGACATCGGAAAGAGAGCGAGATACGCACTCAAAGAGAACAACACCACCACTGCGTCACAGCAGGGGAGAATTCTGAAGAAACGTGTTTTCGCCATCATCACCAGTTTGGCGTTCACCACACTTCCACCACACACTGGACAAACTGCCGCCAGAAAACAGGTTCTCACATCGCAGCCGTACCCACTCATCGCCGGCATTCGAGTGACAAGGGGAAACCTGTAACCCGTCGAGTGATTTTCCCTGAGTTATTCCCATCAATCAATCACGGAAGAAGAAACTCACCACCGCGCCGGACTGCGTGGGTCGGGGTTACACCGTTGCCACAGCCAGCACGGCAAACAAAGGAAAAAACACCGTCGACGAGAATTAATGCATAGGCGTGCGATGCTAAATTATGCATCCGCTGGACTCTGGGCCCGGGGCCGGACGGACCGCAGAGAGTGATGAAATTCGTATTTTGGCACCACCGCCGCTGCCGATGCCGCTGGCAGGTGCAAAAAATTGTTGAAATAAATCTCCACGCACGCCGACGAGAAATTAATTATTCCCCGCTGACTCTGACGCTTCGCATCGTTTCGCTGTTGGATGAAAGGAATTGCTACCGTGCATGGATTTTGGTGGCCATCGACGGCGTGGCGATCGACCGATGACCACACGCCGCATGGTGACGGAGTGCGCAGTTGGCCTGTGGTGAGCTCGCCCGGACCGATTCGCTTCTGACTTCCGGTAGATTACTCTCCGGCGAATTAATTGATTCATCTGAACGACACGGAAGACTGTCCAAAAAAAAATTGATTCAACCCCCCTGTTAGGGCGGCGGCCAGAGAGACAAAATTCATCCCCTAACTCAACGGGGATGATACTCAAACGGGAGCGCGAATGTCAACGAGAACACGAGGCCAGCCAGAGGTCAGGGGGATGAATGTTAATTATTACACAGTCGCGTTTAATTGCGACGTCCTTTCGAATTTCGTCCTTGATTTGCTTTCCTTGAAGCGCTGCGAAGTGGGCGGCACATCACACAGGGTGGTGACAAAAATTGACGAGTATTTGATTAGAGAGACAAATTCAATTAATTTTTGAGCGCGTGGTGGTGGGCGGGGGCGAGTAATTCCTTCTGATTGATGGGGGGATACACAACTTGAGTAATTTGGTTTAAGTGCTGGAATGGGGCAATGGAACTTAAAGCTTACGGATTTCTTCGAATGGCTGAAAAGCTGAATTTCTGGGAACGCATGCTGACCAGGACAAATTTCAGGAGATTTGTGGTTTGTGGGTGGAGGGTGGGGGCCATTTATATGTCGATAACGGTAGGTAGGAGGAGGACTAAAAATGTGAGAGATATATTGTTGAAGAGATCTCTGGGCTGCGTTGGGGGGGTTTTGATGTAGATAAGCTTTGAAATTCCTTCCTTTTCAAATTTGTGGTTGTGGCTTCTTAAATGCAGCAAATTGAAGGTAGTTGGTGGAAGATGTGGAACTTAGATTGGTCACAGCAAAGAAACAGAGGAAGATGAAATTCACTGCACATGAGTAATGTCACATTCACTAAATGGTTGCATTTTGATTATCTTGCCAAATACACAAAAGTTGAGGAAATTCCAAATTGCACACTGGGAACACGAGAATATAGAATGCCATTTTGTAAAAGACATAGTTTTGCTTTTTTGAAATGCGTTTAATTGCAAATTGATAGAAACAAAATTTTGACGAATCTTGACTTTAATGCATGATTCTGTAGGAGGTTATAATTCAAATATTGGGGCAAGTGTCTGATGAAATTTAGTGACAGATGTTCACATTTAAAAAGCTGGCACTTTGAGGTGGTCAAGGACTTTGTCATCCTCAGCTCCGCAGTGAAGAAGGACAACAGAATCAGCGCTGAAGTCAGGTGGTGTGCAATAACTCCTGCCAATCGCTGTTTTTTTAGGCTTAAGAAACAGGTGACAGCCTTCTCTCGAAAGATTATCCCTGTCCTCCTCCATGACGTAGAAACTGTTGCCTTCGTTGAACATCCTGACTATCCCTGTCTTGTTCCTTGCCTCCAAAACCTAGACGTTGGTTAAAGCGAATTGGGAAGCCTTGCGAAAAATAAGTCTTACGTGGGACTTTTTGTCCTATTTCCTTAGAGGGATCTGGAAAAACTCCTCTTGTCCTTATTTTGGTATTCCTTAGGTTCTTTTGGTATTCCTCCACAATATTTGATATTCCTCCGCAGTACCTTGTTAAGAAGCGGGTTCATAAAGAATAGTTATTCCTGCTCATCTTGACAAAAGCCTCAAACTTCTTCGGCTATATTGACCCAAGATGCTCTTGGCCCCTCTCATGCCATGATCTCTAACCCAGGCTTCTCCTGGGCTTGTTGGTTCAGTGTCCTTTTCCTTATGGATTTATGAATCACCTGGTTCGAGGTCACATCCGTAATACACCGATGGGGCGGAGGTGTGATGGTGGCTAAGCGTTGAGGGAACTTGACTGGTAGTGACAGCTTGACCAGAAGGAATGTGCTTGAGCCACACGAGGTCAGGAACCTTTAAAACTTCGTTTCCAGTCTGACAGGGCCGTGTGCCTTCTTTTGGAAGTGTGGTGGCGGCTGCCAGGCCCAAGCGTTGAGTTGACTGGTAGTGACAGCTTGGCCAGAGGCTATATTCTTGTGCCGTGGGAGGTTAGGAGCCTTCGTAACTTCAGGTCCTGTTTGGCAGTGCCATGTGTCCCTTTGTGGGAGTGTCGTGGTGGCTGTGTCTTAAGGCCTTATATCACGATCAGAGCCGGAGTTGGTGTTCTGTGCGAACTTTTTATCATACTGTCTCAGAACAAGCGGTTAGAGGGCTTTCCCTGCTCAGTGTGAAGTTGAATTCTCTACCGTGTGCTGCGACCCGAAATGCCTCGCTTGCTCTCACGATGGAGCGATGGTCCCTCAGGCATAGACTCAGCTTGGTACTTGGATAACTGAGGAGTCTTATCTTGCCTTATATACGACTCTGGGGAAAATTGACTCCAAGGCAGGTGCGCATGAAAAATTCGAATCCCACATCAAGCCTTTACTTCTATATGACTTGATTTATGCTCCTATGATTCAAAATTCACATCTGTTGCATCGTAACTAGTGTTCACGGGATCACTGATGGAGAGACTATAGTCAGCTACCAAAGGATGTCAGCAGCCCCTGAGATTGCCCGCAATGTAGGTGTCCTTCTAGCAGTGTCGTGGGGGCTTTAGTTTAAGTTCAAATCGCGAGAAGAAACCCTGGGAAAACCCTGGGGACGTACTGAGACTGATGGTTGCAATGCCTCAAATCAGATGGTCATGGGTACTGTCATCCGGCTGTAGCCGTCCGCTGCTTCCCTTTTGACACGGTAGAAGCGTCAAAAGGATCTCTTGCCCTATCAAGGTGGGATGGTTGTCTCTCTTGGTTAACCGAGGTAACAACATCGACTCCTGTCCATCAAGGTAGACGAGCATGTAAATCCCATACCGGTCCACATCCACATCCATCAGGACTCGGCCTATATCCTAGCTTCTTCTCCCCGTATGCCCATGGATCGACGAAAGTTTAACTCCATTTCTTCTCAAATTTGGAATCGAATTCCGCCCTACTCAAGGCGTCGATAGTTCCCATTGGGGAGCCACTCAATGACACTTCCTGAACTCAACGACGGGGATCAAGAACAGACAAGTTTCGTTTCACTCAATATATCATGCAGTTTGAGTGCATCAGCAACCAGATGTCCCAGTTGACATGGTCCTTTAGCTAAGAAACATCCCCCCTCTACATCCTCTCCTCCTCAAAAACTTTTGATAAATGAATGACTTTCCATTTCCCCCTGGACGCGGCGCAAGCACATCGTCCAACTTTAGACATTTATCAGCTTTTTCTTCAAACTCATCTTCATTGCCACCCTGTAGCCCATGAAATCGCACACCCCATGCCACCACCACTCACACGCCTTCCGCCATAAACATTTCCACTGAGCACAACGATGTCGTTTATCCTCTTTTTGCGAAGCTTGCGCGGGGGGTGGCGCTTTCACAATGATATCCTATACGTCTTCGTGCACTCGTGCGGGGGTTGTTTTGCTGTTTTCTTTTTCGGTTAAATTTCGACTTCACCTCAAAACATTTTGAAAATGGACACGATTTTCAAATACATCCCGCTTGGGTCCAGCAGCAGTGGCGGCAAAGTCGGATCATAAATCGCATGCTGGCCATTATGAGGAGATTTACGACGTTCCTAGGAAGTGGGAAATCTCGAGGAAATGTGTCTATTCTTGTAGCCCAGGGCGGGGCAGCCCTGGACTAAGCATCTGGGGGATATTATCGGAGGCTAAGCCGAGAGCACAGTTTGAGTTAATGTGCATCCGTTGGCGGGAATTACGTGGAAACACTTGACTTGGCAGCAGTCATTTTGTAGAACGAATCGTGGGTGGGGGGGGGGGGGGTTGGATACGGATTAGGCGGAGTTCCCATGGCGATTGTTGTTGATTTACCTTTGCTGTGGATAGTGTCCTTGTGGATGAGATTAAACTTTTGTTTCTGGAAGCGAGTGGTGACCTACTTTATTGGGATCCTAAGGGCGGAGATTATGGACTTAAGTGGGGTGCTATCGGCAGAGGAAAAAATGGGTAAATCCTTGACACAGTCGCATGTGGCAGTCACTGCTATCTCCTTTAAATCAATGACCCCATCCGGGCAACAGCCGACTGAGTAGGGACTTATCTCACACGATAATCCAATCACCAATTGTGCACACATCTCCTAATAATCACCCCGGGTCGACCTTTCTCACACATTCTCTCGTCTGAGCCGGGCACACACGACCACCCACCGCCCCAGTCGTCCCATCAAATCCGTCGGATCAACTCAGACATAATATCATTAAACCGACCTCTCGAGAGGGATCGATTATTTACATTCAAAGGTACCCTCTGGTCCCACAGGGTGGCCGGTGGCGGCAGGCCATCGGAGGCCATTTTCATGCCAAGCCGTAAGCACAAAAAAAATCCCCGGCTGTGATGCTGAAAATAGCAGAAAACCCACTCGAACAATCCCAGAATCCTAATTCCTTGGAGATACCACGCCTGGGACGCCCCGACGCTCGGTTGCCGAACAGATTTGCCAAACAAGGGCCGTAATCTTGTTGTGAGCACAGAACGGGGACGAAAAAGAAAAACTTTATCTGTCCCACCAGGAACCACCCCCACCCCCCTCCTTGTTCAAGAAACACACTCACACACATGGAGGATAACGCTGCAGAGCAGTAAGGATCGAACAAAAAAAAAGGACAGGAGTTGCAAGCAGGCGAACATTTATCTTTCGATAAACCATCAATGTCCTCGTACGACAAGGTGGAGCAAAAAAACATCGAAAACAATTTATAAGGATTCACGGACAACAAATCCTTCCTGTTTTGCATAAGCACCGCTTCGCTTTCTTCGGCGTCTTCCTTCACCTCCGTCAGCGTCACCACAAATCCCTTTTTTTTCTTCTCCTCCTTTGTTGCCACTGGTGGTGGTGGTGGCAAATTTCGCAATCCTTTTGGCTCACTGGGTGCACGAGGATGCCCCCCCCCTCCCTCTCTCTCTCTCTCTCCCTTTCTGTGTCTTTGTGCAGCGGCGGCAGTGAATTATGCATGCGCTCGTCTCTTGTACGATGATAGATTTGAAATTTGTATCCACTCACGGAGATGCCAAGGAAATGGAGTCCTTCTGAGTGCGAGTGCATGATTTGCATAAGGCGCACGATTACATTGCGTCAAGATGTTTGCCCAAATTGATTTGATTACGCTCCTCGGGCGTACCTTTATTTGTTCAGGGAAGCTGTTGGTGGATGAGTTGTCCTGGAGTGGCCTGCCATAGGTGAGCACTTGTTGACTTTACACTTGGCTTTGAGGGATGACAAATTTGACACCTCCGAGTGGCCTGGAGTGACTTTAACTGACCCTTAGGCTACCTGAGGTCTGAGCTTATGGTTGGGAGGCCTCCTAGACTGAAGCCTCAATGCTTTCCTTTCCACTTCAGAAGTACCTGATCTTGGTTTGGTCCTTGACACACAAACTTTGTTCCCGCGGCAAATCACAACCCAAGTGCTATGGGGAAGTGGCTTGACAGGTCTGGGGTTCGTTTTCAGGACGATCTTCCAGTCTAAAGGCCAATGGTTTGAGTTTACGTGGCAAGCTCAGGTAGCGCAGAAGGTCCTTTTCTCGATTCCAAGGCGATCAGTCCTTGGTTCCATTGCGCCACGCCTCCTAGGCGCTTCAGTTCCTAAGCAGAAAGTTCAGCTTTTGATCTCAAGTCGATCAACTTTTGTTTCTACCGGGGACCTCTCCAATGTCATGGTCCAGGCTTTGAGTTACCGTGGTGGAGCACGAGGGCGGGTGGGTGGTCTCCTAGGAGTAAGAATCCGCGATCTCCAAAATTCCTTGATGGACCAGCGCCTCTTCTGTTCCTTCAGATGGTCCGATTCCATCGACGCTAAATTTCAGTTTTCCTACCCCACCGGCGCCGCAGATTTCCCCTTAAGCGTCTCATCTGCCCAATACCTCACTCCCTATCAGACGTCATGATGAGGAGAGATGCATCATCGTCCTCCTGGTCGCCCATTCCGTCCCATTCCGACAACCATCACTGCTCCAGACACGCCACGTATCTCCATCACGCGTCTTTATCAAAACATTTCAGCTACACGCGAGCAACTGATAAACAAAACGCTTGTCCCGTCCAATCCCAAGCGCTCGAGTACATGCAACATTTTCCCTCATCACCACGAATTCCACTACGAGTCCCAGGATCCTCCCAAGCATTCTCCCTCTTAAGCGGCCCCTTTCTAAGCTGTGGCACCAGGAGGAAGTAATGAAGACACTCTCCAGAGATGTTTACAAACCGCTCTTCAGTCCGCTCGCCGCGCCGCCATCCACCGTCTGTCCGTCCAGTTAGTAGGTGTGATCGCTTATGTTCACCACCCGACTATCGAGCTCACATCTCGGCCTCGTTCCTGGCTTTCCTCCGCTCCGATCGGCATTCGGCCTCTCTCTCTCAGCCGCACGTTCATTCATCCGCGATAATGCAGCACCGATAGCGGCCAGATGCCGGCTAACCCACGGCGAACGATTTTAATTGGTACCTCGGTCAGGCCGAGACAATTACACAGGAACGTATCTACATTTCCTCGTACACGGGCCTGGCACTGGGGCCCCCAAGACAATCGAGGAACTTGGACCGGCAGATGGACGCACTGCCCTCCAGCAGGGTGCACGGGGAAACCAAGACAACGACGACGACGACGGCGAAAACATGCGGTCGTCGGGGTCCTCTAATGTCAATTAATCGTGCCTTCACCGGCAGTGCACTTTGTCCATCATCCCGGCCGGCCGAGGAACTGCGTGCGTCGGCCGGGCACGGGGCAATAAATAATCCCAGGCAAAGCCCTCAAAGCGGCTGTCAGTGCGTTTACTTCCGCACGTCTCCTCCTCGCGCCTGGACACGGCACAGCAAGCCGGTAATTAGCAGGATCGCACCGAGAAGGCTCAGCGTCACCGAGAGACTTTTCCTGTTCGGTTCTTCAACTTTGCCCCGCGGCTTGGGGAGGGGGCGGTGGAGCCGATCGCGCAGATTTATTGACAGTTCTTGTCGGGCAGAGATTAGATGATGACAGCCTTGATCGCTGCGGAATGGGTCTGGACACTCACCCGTGGACACATATCGACACGGAATTAATTGCACAGCTGACTGTTATGTGCACGGGATGGCATTGCTGGGATGTGTGCATAAATCGATTTTAACGGCTCGCGGATTGACGTCAACGCTGCAGTTATTGAGTCGTTCCCATTGACGTGAGTGTATGAAATGGGTCGAGGATTGCATAGATCGCGTGGATCACTGTCGCCTTGGCTCATAAAACTAACGCTGAGTGGTCATCTCTTGCAATTGAATTCAATTTGATTTGACGAAGTGTGGCGGTGACTTCTGGACGCAGATGGGCAGATGGAAGGAGATTTAATTAGTCGCCTGCTGGTAAGGGGAAATTGATTTTGTTTTTAGACTCAAAATGGCCGGGAGATTATCCCGGAGCATCGCATCAGCTACCGGTCTGACGGCTGTATATCGTTTAATTGAATTTATCGCGATGGCTAGAACGACTTTATGGTGCACTGGGTTCAGTTATAATAGGGGGTGAGGGAGGGGGGTGCTGGTGGCAGGGAATTAAATTCTCAACTATCCTCTCAGGTGTTAATGTGCATCCCCTCACTCGGAGATGTTGTGTACGAGTATGTGGTTCACAAGTAGGTGGAAGTGCGATTGAGAAAGGCATTAGGAAGGCTCTGTAGGAAGGCACTGTAGAACATAGAGCGTGGAACAGGAGTTTCGCTTCGAATGTTGCGTTCATTTACATCATTCTTTTGAGTTTGAAAAATGTTTCAAAAATGGATTTCCAGGAGAAAACTGCGTTTCATGTGTTACAGAAATATATATCAGGTTCCACAGGGTCCACTATGACTTCAACTATCCAAGAAGAAATCAAATGCAATGCTCCAACGTACCCTCTGGTTGTGCATTTGAGCAAGAAGCCTCACATTTGCATTTGATCACTTGTGTAAGCATCGAGGGTTGTGTGCGCAGCATACACTAACAAACTGCTTAGAGACCTCCTCTATAGAATGAAGGTTGACTGTACAAACTACGCTGCGGCATTTTAAACAAGGCGGTGGGCACGGCGGTCCGTTCTATCCTCTGGTTCCTGCTTTTTAGTAGAATGGGTGCAGTGGCAGTGACTTAATCTCGTCGATGATGAACCAGAAGTCATTCATTGCTGCTTGGATGCTGGTCTTACCCACAGAACTCTTTCTTCTGCGTCATGAGCGGAGCAGTTGAAAGCAGTTTGAATAATTCAGTCTGGACTCCATTTGGCGTTTTCCTAGTTATCCTGCTGAACCCAAGTGCTTTAACATTATGCGCACATCTACAGAACCTCGTATTATACAAGCGACTTTTTGAAGAGGAGACATAGGAAGGCTTCGAGCGTTTTACTTATGTATTCGGATATTCGTGTGGATGATTTTGAGGAAATTCACAAAAAGGCCCAATCCGTGATTTGAGAAAACACACTTCCATAAAAGCGTCTTCAGGGTCAGCGTAATGAAAATAAGGTAAACAATCAAAAACTCGCCAACGAGCATGACATGACCGGCGAAAAAAAATGTAAGACTGGAAGAGAGCGAATTTCGAATTCAAGTTCAAGTCTTAGTTTGACATTCCAATGATGAATTTGCATCCTCTTTCTTATAGCCCTCCTCCTGCTCCTCCTCCTTTTCCTCCTCTTTTTTGGCCTTCTCCTCCTCTTCCTCCTCTCATAAAGTTTTTCGATAGCGCAATCTCCAAACCCGCGACACAGCAACCTTTCCTTGCCTCAAAAAACAACATAACCAGTATCCTTGCAATGTGGTCATCCAGGATTTAGGCCACCAATTAAAGAAACGCATGACATAAAAGCAGTGGTCGCCATAGCGTACTTGGCGGAGTGGTAAGTGCGTCGACCGCAACGCAGAAATTTTAAGTTCGATTCCCGGACGAGACACCTCGTCTAGCTGCTGACAGGACTCAAAGAGTATCAATTGTCTATAAAAAAGTTTCTCAAATCTCGTCGCTCGAAGTTGGCAAACAACTGTAGGTCCCTTCTACTTGTGAGAAGGGAGACACGATACTTTCCGCCACAATCGCAAATGGTAGCATCACAGTTAGCATATCAATAGCGTTGATTTTAAGGCTACCGCGATGTTGTGAAAGTTTGTAAAGATATTTTTTTGGGATGCGCCCAAGGATGTGAACTTTGATATCTAGGTCTCGATGGAGCATATGCGTTCATCTACCTTTTGTGGAGGCATCCCATCTGGCTTGCCACAATGTTATGGATGCTGCTCGTTCTCCTCTATTTATAAATTTGGTTTGGTGCCGGTCTGGGATTCTTCAGTGGTACCCCCCCCCCCCCCCTGGGGTCTATCACCAAGAGGGTCTTTGTGGATCTATACGGCAATGATAAGACCTCTTCTCTCCTATGCATCAGTCTTTTGGTGGAACAAGCTTACGCGAAAGTACGTGACTGCTGCTTTCATCAAGTTTCAAAGAAGCCAGTGTGTCACGACTGTACCGGAGCCTTGCCCAGCACGCCTGTCTCTGCTCTTGATACATTGCTAAATCTTCCTCCCCTTGACATTTACATCATGGGCTATGCAAGCAAGACTATCTCCCGACTAAAAAGGAATGGTCTTTGGTTCAACTCGCACTGGAGCTTTGATAACCTCACGCACCGCATCTTCTATGACACAAGTCTCATGGACATCCCGTCTGATGCAGGGTCACCAACGATCTAGGTGTGTTGCTTATACAAAGTCGACTTTCCCTGCGTCTAAGACTGGCTCTGGCCAAAAACCGGACCGGGAAAAGGATGTAGCCGGATTTTCACAGACGGCTTAAAGATTTGGGTCTGGAGCTTTCATGGAAGATGACAACTTTAGACTTTACACCTCATTAGCTAATTTCGCCTTGGTCTTCCAGGCGAAAACTTTTGAGATCATAAGAGCCGCCAACTATATTGGGAAGAACAGGTGGAAGGGGTGAAGTATCTAAGTCTGCAGCGACACCCACCCAACCAGGCCTTACTCAACTCTCTAACCACTTCCAAGATAGTCCTCGAATGCAAGTCCTCCCTCAATTCGGTCGGCACCGAAGGAAACTATAGATTTCGCCTTCTTCACACCCTTCCAATATAAGCCACCTAGAGGGAGAATACAAGAGTAATTGCATCTAAGACCTCTATCGCTGATGGAGGAGTGAACACTTTAAATTTTAATTATAAGTTTTCTGAGGCAGTTTGAGCGAATTCAAGAAATCCTTCGATAGCTCACCAGTCAGCCAAATTTGACGACAGAGACTGACATTGCGCGAGGGAATTGAAGTTCATTTATCCGCTTTAGTTCCCGACTGAGGGATGTCTCTATTGAATGCCACAAGTCCTTTGTCGGGCGCCATTCGAGTTAAAGAGAATACTGCAAATAATTCACTCACTGGTGTAAGGAACCAAAATAATTTCCCTTAAAGCGCCACAGTGCAAATACCCTCCAATCCCAAACATCCATCAGCGTATTCATAGTCCCTTTCGCATTGCTAATTGCCCCCCAATTGGTTTTTGAATTCATCGCCTTCTCTGCGGTCTGCTTGTTTCCTGAGTATCCCGCCGGACATGTAAATTCATTCCCCGATGAGTCCTCTTACGAAATTACACGCCAAGTCCCAGACGCATAAACACCACCTCGACAATTGCCGCACAACGTACCGTGCGCCGAGCGGCAGTATACGCCAGCCATTGACACAAAAAGCCGTCAGACATCAACGAAAGTGGAATCACCTCCTTCGTCACGCATCCTTTCACTCCTCAAGCTGTCCGCCGAGCAACTTTGTCTGCGTCAATAAATTCCACATCCATGGCACTTTTCGATGCCCAATTATCGCCCCCCACCTGACCCCCCCTCCACTCCTTCCCACCGTTGGCTCGCTTCAACGCATACACGATGGCGCGCGGGGTCTCTGAAAGGGAAACCATCGCCAGAAGGACTATTTTGGGATCCTTCAAATTTGTGCGCGCACACAAATCCACGGCAAAGTGAACCACATTCCTTTGTCACGTTTTGGCCCGGCGCAGAGACATCGTTCGCCGTCAACCCTTATTCCGTGACTAGAGAGTGGCGTGCTGTTTGTTCGAGTTTGTTCAAGGGAGACAACGACTACAACGAGGACGTGGACTGCAGGCAGAAGGCGGCCGGGATGTGGTGAATCTACTGCGCTCGTCCGACGACGAGGAGTGTCCTTGTTGCAAAATGTTTCAGGAAGTGAAAGTTACGCGGTCGTTGTATAGTGTGTTGTACGTGCGTTGAATTGAATGAAATTCAATGATGTCGAGCCCTCGTCCGCTCCAGGCAGACAATGCTGGCGCAGAACGGTGAGGGTGCACCCTTGAGAGTGGAGTTTGTCTGCGAATCCTGCACGCACCCTCGACGAAAGGAAGACATCAGAGGTGGTGTTGTTGGTTGAAACTTCGGGACACAAAAGTTTCCAAAAATCGATGGGCTGTGTGGGTGGGTGGGCAGGGATGAAGGCAAATGGAGTTTATCCTTGTACTGCATAGAAACCAGCAAAGGAATGGATGGGTGGGGGGGGTTCATTCTTATGCTTTGGGGTCATTTTTCGGCGCAAGCAGTGGGCGGAAGTTAAGCCGTATATTCGTTTTGGAGGAATGTGTGATGGAGTTGGGGGACAGGGTTGCCAAGTGGAAGTTGGTTGAGTGGAAAGTGAAGGAAAAAAACATTTTTGAAAGTGGAGATTGCTGATTGTTGATGTTGATGGATCGTTCTTAAAGAAAAAGTTTTGAAAAAATTGTGAATTCTAGAAAATGAAGACAGTTTTCGAAATTTCAGGATATTCCAAAAATTAAGCATTTCCTGCAGAATCGAATTCGAGTGAAAGTCTTGGATCAAATTTTGTGGTGAAACTCCTGCAGAATTCGGGATCTAGTTCTTCGAAAATTTAAAAATATTTTAAAAAATTTTTCCTAAGTACCTTGAAAACGGCGTTTTCGAGATGTATTCACTTTTGTAGTTCTATGCAGCCTTCAAACCAAGGGTCTTGCTCGAGATCTAAATCCAAAGGGACATAGCAGGTGTCTTTTAAGGGCTGCCAAGGGCTGCCCCATATGTCGAAAACGATGCATTTCCTTCAGAATCCGCTTTCGTGAAATTTCTGCAACTTCATGCCTTGAAAATCGCTAGTCTTAGGCTAAACTGTGAAATTCAGTCAATCCTTGAAACTCTAAAGCAAACTCCTTTGAAAATGTAGGAACTTCGAAAATTGCCTGTGTTTCAAAAGTAAAAGCCTACCATTCAGAGAGACAGTCTTTTGCAATTTTGGAATTCAGGATCTTGTCCCCAGCACCTTGAAACCTTGGCAACCCTTAGCCCCCCAAAGTCGCTCGCGTATACGTTGCGTGTGTGTGTGTGGCATGTCTGCAGCGAAACGCAATGTCTTCCTTAAAAATCGATAAAATTCCTGTCCTTTGTCACGAAACCCAGAAAATAAATACTTTCCCTGGGCCCGGTACCGTTGATGTTGTCAAAGCGATACGTTTGACCTTTTTTTGCTTCCCTCCGATCCTATTTTCCACTTCACCACACCACGTATGCATGGGGATACCGTCGGAACGGAAGGGTGTCCTTGGGCGCTTGCTGCCCTTCACATATACCCCCGCATCGAATTGGGGTTAATTTTTGACAATCTGCTCTTGATTGAAATATTAATGCGACCTTTTTCGTCTTTTTCGTCGTTTTCCTACGGGGCACGAGTCTGGTCTGCAGAGTGACTTCAAGAAATTCTTTGGTCAGTGTGCGACGGAGGGTCGTAGGAATTCAACTGTGATTGGATGTTGATGCAGAGGGGGGTCGCATATTTGTGTTGATGTTCTTTTTTGGGGGGGGAGGGAGGGCGAAACAATCCGGGATATGTTTGGAATAAAGAGAACCGCATATTTGGCTAGGGGGTTGAGAGGGAGGGGGAGGGGGATGGATTATTGTAAGCAGATTGAGAATGTTTGTTTATTTTATGGGGAACAACATTGCGAATGTGTGGGCGTCGTCGTTGAAAGAAAAAAATGCTTTTGGGAGGAGATTGAAAGAACCGGAGGCATACAGGAATGTGCTGGGCAACGAGGCCTCGATGAACTGGATTATGGAATATCTGCGATTCGAGTGTGTAAGGAGTTGATTAGGTTATCCCGAAAGCAGCCAGGGACGCAATGGCAGCTCCCTCCACCTGTCACCGTGGCCGGCGTGAAACTTGTAATCACCTTCAAGCCGTTTTTGACATATTTTTGAAAGTGACAGAATACGAACCCACTCGTATCCTCCTTCCTCCTGCTGACATATGTCGTTGGTTCACAGCACCAGCAATGTCCTTTTTCTGACAGCAGGTGTCCCTTGAACTTACAGAGGACGCCCTCTAATTCGGTGTCCGAATGACACGATGCGACATCAAGCTTGACCACAGACAGTCGAAGATATTCAATGCACGAGGCGCCTAGTCCCTCACATCGACCACCTAGAGGGTACTTAAGTTTCGATAAATGATAACATCTGACACCCAGTCTCCTCCCTAGCGCCTTGAAACTCCCCAAATCGTGATCCCCGTGTGAAGATTGGTCCAACTGTTGGTGGTCGTCGTTTGTCAAAGTGTCTCATTTCACAGCGACGACGGCGGCACTGGACAGCGTCTCCACTCCACTTGCCACTGGGATTTGAATAAAAATCTCATAACATCGTGCGAAGTAAATCATCGGCCCACCTTGGGATGTGACAAGTTACAGACGGCCGACCGATGAGCGCCTCCAACTCGCCGTCCGATCAATAACTCGGATGATCCCATCCATCAGCGGACCACAACCGCCTACAATCGACCCCATCCACATGCCGATGCCTTATGTTGGCAGTTCAGTGAACCCAGCACGAAGATGAGTGCTGATGGGTGCCCATTACGCGTTACAGCTTCCCCAGCAGGTACATGTGAGTGCGCGCCTCTATGAGCTATCCGCTCTGAGTACGCAACGATAAATGACTTCATTAAGACGCCTGCTCGTCGTGGCTTGGCGCTCACGTATGCGGTTGATGACAAACTACGTGTCGTTAGGACCTAACTACGTGGGCATCTTGTTGGCGGGGCTAATTTGGGTGGAAATCAGTGAATGCGATAAGTGGCCCCTGACGTGCGGCTTTCGGCAGTTGAATTGACGGCAGATCTGCTCTGAGGAGTCGTTTGAGGTTATGAGGCACTTCCTCGACGACAATTGAAGTTTCGAAGCTTTCTCTAGGCAATCACGGTTTCGATGATGAGGAGGGTCATATGTTGGTGGCCTTAATGAGGGTTTTGGCCAATAGATCAAGTTGATGGGAAGCGCGTGAGGTTGGAGATGGTCGTTTGTGGGGGTGGCCGGTGGGTGGAGGAAGTTGACGATTGGCGTGGGAAATTGATGGGACACTGAAGTGGAGTGGAACACAAGTGTTTTTCTTCAAGAGAAGCCCTAAATTTGTCTCATCTTTAAGAAGTCCTCTTCAGAGACCACTGAAACCCACCAAGAACCCCAAAGCACCACCAAATTGTCATCGTTTCCCATCAAATGCCTTCAACAGCTTGCGTCCATAAGATGATCAGATCCCTGCCGCCCCCGGACCGCTATACCATTCGGAAAAGTTTCAATGTGCCCCTCGGCCGCGAAATCATGAATCTCCTTCGAGTGCTGTTAACGCCAATAAAAAGTCTATTTCCATTCCAATTTAAATCGCATCCAACTTTTATTGGGAAAAGTTTTGCAATTTCTACGAATCACCACACCGCCCATCCCCAGCCATGAGCCCCCCCTCCGCGCACCAGACATCAGGTGAGTGATAACCCAAGAAAATTGCCTAACTTCACCCCACACCCTCCTCAAAAAAAGCACCGGTCCAACACAACACACCCCCACTTTGGGCTGGATTCATTTGATTACTGTTTAAGTGCGCAAGCCAGGAGCGATTAGATAAACAACGGAGCAAGGATACTTTATTGGAGGAGCCTTGCAAACATCACGTGTGTCCATGTGTGTGTGGGGGGGGGAGGGGGAGGGGAAGGCAATCTCATTTATTCCAAGCACAGAGCAGAGGCAGTGTATTTGAAAAAGGATATCTTCGATTATGGGACGTCTTCCCACAGCTCCGCCGAGAGTGATGTACACACTTTGAAGGTACCCAGTCTTTTGTGAAGGATGTACGTGCAGTTCTGTAAGTAAATACGAGTGTGGCGGTAGGAAGATGGACGGGTGCTGGAAGGAAAGTTTTAATGGGTTGGCATGTTGTTGCGATGCTTCTCGGGGAACTTTCAATGAATTTCAAGTGTCTGGCGCATCTGTCTGCCTCATGCATGTCGGGGGGAGGGGGTTTCGCCAAAAGGGTTTCAAGTTTCAATTGCTTCCGAAGCTTTATGAGATGAAATCTAGTTGGGCAGTGGGTGGGTGGTCATATTTCGATGGAACATCGATTGCGTCTTCGGGAGTCGAAGGGGGCACCCTGTGCTGGTGAAGTTGTGTTGTGTGTTTCCATACAGATCCATTTAAAGCCGTTTGGGGAACACGAGAAGTTTCCTGGGAAACGAATGTGGAGGATGTGTCCTCAGAATGGGGATTGAAACTTTGGACCCTTGTCATATGAGACGATGTGCAAGGAGCTTTACAGGACAGACCAGAGGAAATATACTGGACAACAAGAGAGGAGAGTATCATGAGTGTAAAGGAAGAAGAGGAAGCGAATAGAAGGTCGGCATGAAGTTTGACAATCTGGTTCTGCCTCTGCTCTGTTGGACAAGATTTCGATCTGGCGCTCTAGGTGCGACTGCTTATTCGACCACTTGAGGTCCTTACGGACGAACCCTGACATTTTTAAGGGGCATGCAGCGCTAAGCAGTTTGTCACAATCGCCGTATGTTGTTTGCGAAGAGGCAGTAGTCCCTTACAGTGAAAGATAAGAAACATAGTCCCACACAGAAAGAGTGTAGATTTAAGTGAATTATTACGGAATTCCCTAAAGTTCATTTACTGTTGTTAATATCGGGAATCCTAACAAATTTTGAAATGCAGTAAGGGAGTGCGTGAAGGCGAATAGTCGATGGAATGTCCCAAATCTGGTAAATCGATGGAACCTAAAAGCGACCTTCTTCTCGACAAGGAGTTCGGCAAAAAGACTGCAGAGAAAGAACCACTTTTGGAACCAACAGTTTTGGAGGTAATGAACCTGAAGGCTTTAGCTGTAGAAGAAATTTCAAATGCATCTAAATTGTGCCGGACATGGGACTGGTGCCCTCTTTCTTACCTGTCGCGATAAATTTCCAAAACCTAGGGAAGAACTGAGGCTATGGGAAGGTGTGAAGGAGACACCTTTGGCCGTGCAGGAAGATGACAGCCTTGGCCTTGCAGGAGGAAGACAGCCTTGGTCGTGCAAGAGGAAGGCAGCTTTGGCCTTGGAAAGAAGCAAAAAAGAACGACAACCGAAGACAAAAAATCCTTATTGGTGGTGTGCCTTCGAAGATGAGGATGAGCATCCTTCAGCGTGGAGGTGTGCAACCTGATTCAGTGAACAGTAACTAAAATGGCGGCAATCCAGGTTGGGGTGGTGAAGTTCTGGAGTGATAAAGAAGGTCGAGAAGTAAAGGTCCATCACAGTAAAGTCGTCTCGAACAGGAGGAGGTAACTTACCCGAAGTTACTTAAAGTTACTTAAAGCGGGTGATTCATCGTGAGCTTAAACAAAACCCACAAATTTGAAGGTGAACCCAAAATTCCTATTATCAGTTAAAAGAACATTTTATGGCATTTACTTTTTCAGAATGCTATCAGGTTAATGTTGGCCACGACTACCTTTTAGTTGGTTCATTCGGAAGGTTACATTTTTGAGGACTCAGTCGAGCATAGCGACTGGTATTTTCCGGATAACACGCTAAAAGTTGCTTTCTAAAGGTTTTCTAAAGGCTTTACTTATCCCCAGAGAAAATAGTCCAGGCGGCCAAGAAGTGAAACTAAGTCCTCGGCAAAATGATTTCTCAACAAGTCCACTCTTTCACTCGTCTTTTTGGAACCAGAACTCACCGATCTAGAAATTGTAGGTCCCTTTAACTCGTAAGAGAACAGTAGCACGCACACCACGAGTAGTTGTTGCAGAAGCTAGGTCTTGATTCCTTGTGGGCTGTAGAGTCACTCATGGTCAACATGGCCAAGCTATTGAGTCACGGTATTCGCCTTCACTCTCAGTTACATCTGCTTTAAGCTGGATGTGGTCTTAAGGATCGAATATCATTCGATATTCCTGAGAATCAAATTTGTGAATGATATTGGCAATAGTGGTCTCAGTAGGACCTAAATTGCGCGAAAAACATTTCTCACAGAACGCGGTTTTGCGCTCTACAGTTGAACAATTTGGAGACGCTGTTGTGGTGTGAATTTTGGTACAAGAATTTGCCAAACGGTGCTGAATAAAAGTGACAAGGTGTTTGACAGGAGTCACCCGGGATTTGTCAAAGAAAACCTATTGAAAATCAAACCTTGCGATGAATTAGTCAACTAGTTCATTCAGTACTGATGAAAGTAACATAAGCTTCTTGAAGCTGACGTCAACAATGGAAATGTGGAAATGATGGTCAAAGCTTCAAAACATCCAAAATGTAACAAGTAGAAGCAGTTGAGGTCGTGGAGAGAATTCAGTCGCTGCAGTCTGAATCCGCCTTCTCTTAAAATTAATATTTTTCATAAATAAACACCGCTCATTCACGTACGTAAGTTGTGCAGTTTCCAAAACAATCATCGGCTTAGATAGATATATCACTAGGACAAATAGAAACTCAAGGGGCAAATGTGACTTCCTTGAGGAACCCCATAGGGAGTTGTGAATGTTTTGAATGAAGGACATCTTAATAGCACTTCATATTCACGTTTGAATAGAACCATAGGCCTCACCTCCATTCCCTATTACGCATCAAGTGTTGAAAAGGAAATGGTTAACTTTGATGTTTATAGATCTACGTTAAGGAAATTCGCATTGCTTCCAACGACAACATTGAAAAGATGAAGTTCTTAAAGTTCAGTGTCTCAAAAGACCTTTGTTGAGGCAGTGACAGAGGAATAGAGGCCTGTCCTCCAGGGCAACTTCCTTCACATCAAATTAGATGTCCCATCCCCTAGCACAACTCCGGCTGCCATTTAGCATTTTCGTTTAGCTGGATGGAAGTGTCGGTTTTCGTACTGACACACTTGAGCAGTATGTCCAGGTGCCAGGTGAGGTCTGAATGTCACAGTCAACTTTTCTACTCAAGCCTACGAGAGGTTCTTTTTCTTCTTTCTTTTTCTTCTGATATCCGTCGAGATCCGTGAAGCCTGTATTGTACTTTTTTCAATTTTGGATCCATCTTCCTTTTCACATTCACTTCTTCTTCTTCTTGTAGCGCTACAGTCCGGGGTCGACCTGGGCCTCAACCAACATGCCTCTCCAGTCACCTTTTGCCAGCTACCTTCAGTTGCGCACTTCAAATTGGTTAAGGTCCTTCTCCACTTGTGAGCCCCACCTTAGCCTAGGCCGTCCCTGTTGCGTTGCCCCAATGGTTCAGATTCGAAGACACATTCACACGCCATTATCAAAAACTCCAACCCACCTGTATGGTTACCACGTTCAGTCACACCCTAAATCCACTTCCTCCCACCCCTCCCTCTCTCTCTCCCGGAAAACGAAAATCGCAAGTCAATCCCACATCATTAGGGATGCACCACCAACAATGAGGCAGCTTGTCAATTACAATGATTCAGCGGATTCCAGGGCTCACCAGCTTCACAATAATCACTACTCTCTGACAGCGTTCGCTGCGCAGTCCCTTTGGTCCGAAAAATTGGCATCCACCACGGCTACCGCTGCACAAGCAAAAAAAAAAAAAAACGCCAACATCTCTCCGATGCAGACACCAGTCATCCGTCAGTCAGCCGCCCATTCGCCAGCAGCGCACAACCATTAGACGTCCGTGGACGCGCACACATAATTGTCTAGGCCGTTTATATCGATTACCAACTTTGGTAATTACAATTCCGACTTGTTGGCAAGTTAATTGTCTAATGAACGGTTAAATGAACCAATCACGAGCGTTAATGCCAATCAAATGAGCAGCGCAGACGAGTTGCACATCGGCGAACGCATCCGGGAACCGGTTGCTGCTCCAAGTCACAAACAAAGGGCTCGCTGCCGGGCGAACAGGAACTTTGGCGCGAAAACTCTGGTAAACTCCTTGGGGGCATGAATTATCTTGTAGACCATCACGTCGGGCAGTCCAGTCAGTCTCCAAACCAGTCCGTCAGGACGGTAGACGATCCGCCATCGTCGCGGTGCGGCTGAAATTACTCAATCAAATATAATCCACGCGAGTTTTTTGTGTGCTCACCGCACGGATGACAAGCCTACATCGAGGCGACGGCCAACCTGACAGCGACGGCTGCGCAACGGAGTCCTGCAGAGGGCTGTGATCGAATGGAAGAGTGACTTGGGTGCGAGTGGGTACTTCGACCTCTGCTGGGGTTTCATGTGGCCCGAGGTGGATGGTATTTTTGTTGTCATCTCTTCTTCTTCTTCTTGTTCGTTGTGACTTGGAAGCAGTCTTCAAGTCGTCGTGGTAACGCATCGTTTCCGATCGGCTGACAGGCTAAGAAGACCCTGTGCGAATTTTCATTCCTCGTCGTTGTCTTTGATGCTTCCTTGCTTGTAGGAACGAAGAGCTTGTACTTGTGTTCTCTAAAGCTGGTTTAGACTAGATGGGGACCGTAAATGAGCACCATAAGGCCTAAAAGCTGGTTACTTTCGACGAATGTCTTGCTGTCAACTTGACAGACATTAACTAAGCTAAGATGGCGGCCAAAAAATGTCCAAAAGAAATTTGTCATACTCTTGAATGACTGTCAAAGACCGATGAAATAAAACCTGGGAACACCCAGTACCTCGCACACTTTTCACCATATTCTTGCGACACCCTGTACCTCGCAGACTATTCACCACATCCTCGCGACACAAACAGGACAAAAGACAACAGTTCTTAAAATTTAGTGCCATTCCTTCAGGACAGGAAACCACTTCAGTGTTTCATGCAAGTGAATCTCACGGATCGTTACCACGACGGTGCCTGTCAGATAAATGAAAGTTTGAGGTTGCAGCCACCCCACCCCCATCCAGAGAAGTGCACACTTCTGGAAACACCTGCAAGATAGTGAGTTATGCTCGCAAATACACCCGAAGGCAGCAGGTGAGCGAGAGAATGGAAAAGTTTCCAACTCTGAGATATGAGCGCCATGGCAACCCGTCTAAAGTCCAATGAATGTGAATCAACACGCACACACACACACACACACACACAAGAGCTTGATGGACTGCAAACGGGTCTCATTCTCAAATGAGCGAACTTTTGCATCGGCAACAATTTATGCGTTCCCATGCGCACACAGCCATGTCCTTCAGCCAAGATTCACTTCGCAGACGAACTGCAAACAAACAATTTCGGATTACCACTCGATTAGGGGATGGCCACAGTGCACCGGACGGGCCATGATGATGACTGCAAAAATTTTCATAAATTCTCGTCTGCAGGAGGTATTAATCCGAAACAACACTGAAACTCTGATCCCAGCTCCTCCACACCCCACCCACACCCCTCCTCGCCTTCCTCATTGCACAGACAGATGTGTTTTTGGGGAGAATTGTGCCAGTGTAGGCGCCGCCGAGACAATTACGCATCGTCGCATTCTGAGGAGCCCCACAAACTGCTGTGGTGCAGCACATGTTCGCATCAGCAAGGACTCGGTCCTTCTGTCTAGGGACTTTATTGTTTTCCAGCACATATCCGACGGACGGGTGTGGCAGAGTCTCAATTAAAATTGGGAAATATTTGTTCAGTGGGTGGTGGGTGGGATGGGGATTAGGGATTGAAACGAAAATTCAAAACTAATTCCTGCTTGACCAAGAACAGCATGACCACTGAGTCCATCGATGAAGTTTAATGCCAGCAGGGGACGGACAAGAATTTGTCAAGAAATGACATTTATGTCGATCTGGTGTGGGTGGGGATGACTTGGGCCATGAAGGAAGGAAACAATGTTCAGACGGAATAAGATTGGCGGGAGGGGGAGGGAGAGGGGGCAATTGAAACACTGATTAGATATGACGAACATGATAGTGTACTTCAGTCTACCTAAACAAAGGAATCTTCTCATTTAGTGACCGAATGTCGGGTTTTGAAGGAAATTGGAAGTTCCTACATGAAGCAGGAGATTGGAGCAGGTTGAGACAAATTTTAGGCTTAACTTCAGGCAGTGATATCGTCGTTCTGTCTGTGAGCCTCTTAAGCACAGAACGTGAGAGGAAACGGTTTGGTTGGCATTGGTAACTGAGCAACATTTTGTCTTCTGTCATGAGCGTGTGATCAATTGTTGGAGTTCGCTTGTGCCTTGGATGGATAGAATTCACTTGAATCTGTCTTTTGTTTTTGGTCTATTACAAGAAATCGACTGTGAATGGATTTAGAGGCAAATGTGAAGGTTTGTCAGACAGGTGGAGTTATCAGCCCTTTGTACTTAGCTTGAGACATGGGAAGAGGTTAGCTGTGGGGGTGGAAAGAAGGGGTTTTCAAATAAGAACCGAGGTCCTTACATTTCAATCCCATGACGAATTTCTGGAGGTGGGTAAGTGCCCTCTCCACATTCCATTCTTTGCACAGGAGAGTTGGTGAAAGTGAGTGAAATTTCATCGAGATCTTAAGAAAAAATGAGGGACCAGGACTAGTAGCCATTTTAGCAACTTTTCGTATTGTGCGTGGTATTGGTCTGTGGCCAGTAGGGGTACCTGTAGCTTGGTGCTGGATCCGAACGACGGCTTTTATTAATGTCAGCACAAGGGAGGGGTAGATACAAAAAATGCCGCTCCCAGACTGCTAGTCGTCATTGTATAGAAAACGAAGAAGACCAAAGGCACCGCTCAGTGCCTGCCGGATGGACATGAAAAAGGAGGCATTCGAGGCTGATTGATTTGAAGGAGCTTTCCTCAAGTTGTCCAGGTTCGGCTTCAGCAAACCATTGATGTATGCGATCTATGCCACGGCCACAGGGAACAATTGGCTAATGGAGGAATTGGTTTTGGAAAAAAAACAACAAATGGCCTTTCCTTCTCTGAACCTGTTCTCTCTATTCCCTAGTGATCTTATGGGTTCCATGGACAGAGTTCAGATCTGGTATCAGATAACGTGTTGCACTGTGACTTCGACATAGTTTAAGGGCAACATGAGATCAACTACACACGGAAGTGTGCCACCCCAAGTGCTCAGAGCCTCAAAGGAGACACAAAAAGAAACTGACACAAGTTCGCCATAGTTCAGCCACAGGGGCAGCAGCTACCTGAGAGAAGTTTTGTTAGGAATCTTGGCGTTTGTTTGGAGCAGTATATGTACGCTGGCAATCAGATCGCCTTCATTCTAATATCAAATAATTTTACAGAAGTCACCTTGGCACCCGGGTGAAGGGGACTCACTTCATGGCCCTCATCCCGACAATCATGGTGTATGGTTGACAGAAGATCGAAAGATAAAGCTATTTGTGAAACAATGTCTTCAGGCCTGTCTTTTTATACAGCGCCAAAACATGCTCTCATGACCAGAAAGATTTACTTGGGTCATACATCGGGCGCCATTGCCAGAATAATGCTAAATTGTCAATCAAACAGGAAGCCTGTTGGGTTCGGCTTTCACTCTATTGGCACCTCAGACCAAAAATGACGTTCAAGTCGATTAATGCTCATTTCATGAAAATTTTCAAATCGGAAAACTAGTTTGAAGAAGTTAAGACTGTTACGGTGACCCATATGGTCATATAATGGGAAGCAGATTAAGAACTCGCTACAGCATCCAAATCGCACAAAAGCTTCAGAGGATGAGAGATCAGACCTGTTCCTTACTCACTATTCAAGCAAGCGACCCATTAAGGGCTTAAGTTTGAGCTATAGCTGCCTTCAATTCCTGGCGGTCCCGGCCAAGCTGCTTCCTGTTCTCAAGACCAAGCTCTCTAGCATCCACGATCATTTGGTCTCTATACTGGAGGTTCAGTCTTCCTTGCCTTCTGGAACCCGGAGGCTATGATTTGAAGACCCTAATAGCTGGAGCATTGTTGTCTATTCGCTCTACACGGTCTAGACGAGAGACTTGAACTCGTTTGACGACGTCGCCGTGCAGTTCGTCATACATAAAGTGCCAAAGATAATTCGAAGGACTTTCCTCTCGAAGCGACCAAGAACCTCTTTGGTCGCTTTAGTTGGTGTTCATGCTTCTGCGCCATACAGCAGGACTGGGACGATCAAGGGATTATATAGAGATATCTTGGGTCTTCGAGGGAATTCAGGAATGTCTTTCCAAGCATAAGAACAAAGCGATTGGCAAGGATGATCTTTCCTTTTATCTCCGGGTTGGTGGTGTTGTTGCTTGCGTTTACTTCGGAGTCACCGAAAGAATCCCTATGTGTGTTGCCAGTCAAAACAAATGCCTGAAGGAACAGTGTTGCAAAGCGTCGGGCGCCATTTGTATAGCGAGCTCTTTTCACATGGTGATCAAATAGTAGTGAATTTGCGCTTTGGAAACACAGACGTTTCTAACAAGCCCTTGAACACTCTGGTCACACAATGTGCAGTCGTGCGTTGGGCGCCACTCATAAACTTTGTTCTCTTTTGAATTCAGAAGGAGCATTCTTCTTTCTACATTTAGCAAACCTTTTGATTTTAATTCAGTTCCAGCTGCCTCCCAGCTTTGGCGTCGTTTTAGATCACTTGATGTCCTCAGAGTGTTGTTCGTGATTTTTGGTAACAAAAATCAGCTTGGTAGAGCTGATTCTTCCAAAATTCTTCTGTTTCGCGTTGGCGTAATAGATCTGATTGGACGCTGGGCTTTTCAAGTGACACATTACCTCTCCATTGCTTCCAATTCTTCTCCACTTGTGTGCCCGATCTTAAACAAGGATCTGTTTTTCTGCGTTGTTCCTATGGCTGATTATACGAAGGCTCTTCGGGCTGGAGCTGTGTTGTTCAAATGCCCTGGAAGGATTGAACCTGTTAAACGTTGTATCCGTAGACGCTTGGCGAGGCAAATAGCTCCGTATGGTCTGAAGAGTTCGCTTTCATGAAACTCCCTATCCACATGCCATCAACGTCAACTTGACCAAAAATGGCCCTCTCTGAAACCTGTCTCATTCGTTGTCAAAGTTTCTGCGCGGCAGACAAGGACCGGGGTGATCCAGATTTACTCGATTTCTATAAAGAACATCCCATCTTGTGATTTATCCCTTCTTCCCCCCTCTCAGCCGGTTAACTTTCGCGGAAGGCAATAAAATCGCAAATCGCAGATTATTCGCATTGCACTACCATCTGCCGTCATAATCCCATCGGTTTCCATTTAGCTAACACACACCCCTTCCCCCACCCCCTCTCCGAACTAGCCACAATCACTGATTAATGGGACAAGCCATGTGTGTGTGCGCCCCTCCCAGGGACGTGTAATAAAATATTTCACGATGCAATAAATCGACCTCCGACTCCAGCGCCCCATGCCTCGCGGCCCACAGACAGCCTTGAGTTTGCCAACACCATCACCATTCCAATCGGCATCGCCATTGCCGGGGGATCTACGAGTATAAACTCGGGGCAAACATTCATTAACGGATTATCCTGATTTATAGGCCAGGATTCAATATCTCAGAGAGCTTTTCTTTTCTTCTCCATCTCCATCTCCATCGGTGGCTCCCTGCGCAACCTCCCCGCCGCGCACACAATCGGCAGAAATTTATTTTGTGATTTGCGCTTCGGAAACTTTTCCCTGGTCAGCGTTGTTGTGGACAGCAGGAGGAGGCAGGGGAGAAACCAATAATTTACGCCCAGTCAAGATAAACGTCACACAAGTGCTGAATGATGCCTTTTATTGGCGTGTCCTGTTACGGACACTGGCACGGACACTTTTCGTGATTGAGTGAACATTTTCCATGTCCCTACCGGAGTCCCATCTGAAGCCGCTCTTAATTGCCCCGACAAGCAAATGATGCGCTCCCAAGGAATCCCGTCTCGGCATTCCCAAGAACGGCATAGCCCCGACCGACGACAAGGATGCACAAGACCAAGCGACACGCAGGCGTCGTCGTCCCCATCAAACCAAAATGAAGCAATTACGGCCGTGTACCACCTCAAACGGCGGGGATTACGGCCGCCGCTGCACCGCGGAAGCCCTTTCCACCCGGCAACTGAGTTATTTTTTAAATTATTTTTTAATGCCCTCGCCGTGTGTGGAGCTGACGGCGGGGAAAATATGAAAATTACTCGCTGCAGCTGCAGCGGCGGCGACGACGGCGACGGCAAGATGAGCCTAATTTAGTGGATGGCGTTTCACACATTTCCTGCGTCATGTTTGGTGATAAATCTTCGGGGGAATTGTCGGAGCGGCCCTCAGACGGAGGGACACTTCCTAGATTCCACGTTAGCCCTGGGCTTGTCCACCCCTATCACTGTGTGTGTGTGGACAATTAAGTTGACCTCATTACCGCCAATGGCCGGCAAAAGGAACTGCAGATGATTGCTTACTTGAGCGTAAGCTCGATACCGTGACCAACGCCACGGTTAATCGCCCCTAGAAGCAATTATTCACAGATTCTGTGTCCGATCAGGACATTGGCGCGCACAACAATGTGTTCTTGTCCATTCACACCACAGGGAGCGGCACAGAGGACACTGCCGGAGGAGTTGGCGGTAAATGAAATCTAATTTGTTGGCACCTAATCGAATTGCTTTCCGGCGAATTGGAGTCTGATGAGGTGCTTAATGCGGTGTAAAACCGACTGTGTGATGGGGTTTGGGAGGGGGGGGGGGCGAAGAGGGTAATGTGGTCGTAATTAGGGCGGAAAAGGTATGTTGGCCGATTCCCCTTTTGTTTCCCAACAGTGTTCCGGGAAAGAAGGATTCCTACGGGAAAAAGTCACAATCGGGGAGCTATGTAAGCGGGCGGCTAAGTACCACTGGATGGGAGTTTTATCACTTAGCGGTAAAAGTAATGGGGCTGTGATGAATTTGTTTGCGGTTTGGTGGAGAATGTGAACGGCTGCAATTAATGTCTTTTCTTTGGGGATGGAGGGGGAGCGAGCGATAATGGTTGGAACAATGACGGTGATGACTGGGCGTCACATAAAGGCGCACGCCTTCGGTTTGAAAGATGAGATTGCGGTTGTTGTATTTGCTACTGAAGGGCGTGATCAATTTTTGTTGCTTTTTGGCTTAAAGGCGGCTTCACACCGATGGAAAAATTGGCTCGACGTCTGGCTGCACCCACCTACAAAGTAAATGCAACGCCCAATGAAAACTGATCGCTGCTGAGAGGTGATGAAAGTCGCAAGCTAGAAACTGAACCGATGTCGAATTACAGACAGTCAAGCCTGCAAACAAAGATTGAAGAAGATGCATAGAGCTCCCTCATTTTTGGTGCGATCGCTATGTCAAGTGCGGTCAAGTAAAGTGCGCAAATGCGGTAAGGGACGACATCGCGAAATCCAAAATCCCGTACTGTCCATGATCCCCAAAGACTAAAATCGCAAAAAGCCTTGAAAACCTTGTAAATCATAATCATGAAAGATTTCAGAGGAGAAAGTATGGAGGGCCATGCTACCCCTCTGCAATGCACCTGTTTCGAGTCGAGTGCAGGACTTGGATTAGGCCCAAAATTCGGATATTGCTAACTTCTCCACATTAACTTCAAATTTTGCGATTTTTTGGTTTGGGTCTTTTTGGAATTGTTGACATTTTGGGATTCTGACTTTTCTGAATTTTTGCTTTTGGGACCTTTGACTTTTCGGGAGCTTGGGATATCGAGATTTTCCAGATTTCTAGCTGTCAGGATTTTGGACATATTGTAGACTTTTCCGGATTTTTGTCCTTTTTGGATTTTGACTTTTTGGGGGTTTTAAAGCTCTACATCCCCTTAGGCATTTCGGGAATTTGACTCTTGAAGTTTTCTCATAATTTTGTTGTAACTTCTCACGACTTGGGGCATTTAGGAATTTTGACTTTTCAGTATTCTGAGCATTTTGAAATTAAGGATTCTCGGGATTTTTGGTATCTTGAGACTTTGGCATTTTTTTAGAGGTTTTCGAAATTTTCCGGAATGATACCTCAAGCGATATTGGGAACTTCGAGATTTTCGGTAATTTTTGATTTCAGAAATTTTAACTTTTCGGAATTTTGGGCCTTTTTTGAGTTTTTGATTTCTGAGAGTTTTGGCTTTTTAGGATTTTTGATTATTTGGTAGTTTGTGTTCACCGAAATTTTTTCGATTCTTAGATTTTAAGATTTTGGGAATTTCGGGATTTTCCAGAATTTTTTTTAATAGCCTTCTTGGGTTCATCGTGATTTTGGGATTTTTGAGATTTCGACTATTCGAGATTTTTTTTTGGGCCGTCAGGATTTCGGGCACATCGAAATTTTGGACTTTTCCGAACGAAAGCATTTCGGAATCTTGTGGAATTTTAGTTTTTTTTAGAATTTTTTGCGCAAGGGAAAATTTGATACCAAAACATGCGATGCAGTGGAACCCACAAAGAACAATAAAGCAGGACTCCCGACAGCTGGAGAAGAGTTGGAGAGAGCCGAAACTCATTGCGAGAAATGATACATGATGGCGCGTAGGAGTAGTAGAAATCATAGGCCCCGCGAGGGTATAAAAACTGAAGACCATAACACAGATCTGTGGAAGGATTGATATTCCCGAAGATCGAGAAAGAATACTTTTTCTGTTGGTCAGCGAAACTGTGAATGTCACACTGGGTCAAATCTGAGTTCGCAAATCAGATCAAATTGTGCTCGCCAAATGGTGCTCAAACAGCACTCTGAAGAAAATGACAATTTTAAGGTCTGAACAGAATAAACCGCTGCAAGTTGTTCTACCCCTTCGTATAACGAGTAACAGGGTACTCAAAAGAAACGACTGAAATCAACCGTCGGGCGCCTATGAAACATCAAAATCCGAACGAGCATTGCAATAGCTTGTTAATACCAGACCCCACGAGAAGCTGAAAACATAAATTGCTCGAGAAATTACCCAGATTGTAGCATTTCAGGCTCAAGGAAGCATCGTCTTCTATCATACCCACGGACATCGGCACTCCACTTACAAGTCCTCGCCATTCATCAAGTTCACATTTGATCCTCTTTCAACATTCAATGTGCTTCTGCTGACATTTTTACGACTTCCCCCACAGCCAGCCACACAACAACAGCACCAGCACCCTTTCATGTTCAAACACAACCAGCCCCGCGAGCCTATTTGAATAAATACACCATAATCGTGTACCCCAAGCAGAGCCCACCACGCTGCCGGGAATCAATTAGCAACCTGACTGGACATCGTTGCGGTCTCGTCAAATCCCAATCAAACTCAAGCCACACATCCACCCAGCCCCGACAACTTTGTTGATAGGAAATTGGTTCCTCGGCCAGCGGACGCCCACGGCCACAGCTTCACGGAAAATATGTCCCGCGTCATTATAATCACATCCATTGTAATTAAGTGCCCTCCAAGCGGAGAGTGGTCTGCCGGCTCACTTCCGCCACGAGGGCCAACAACAGGTGAAGCGTCACCATTGTCGGGTTCCTCCCAGTGCCATCAATCATTCGCGGTTGCGACGATGACGCCCCGTCGTCTCGACAGAGTCCGTCGTCCTGCTCCCGTGTCAATTACATTAGCTGCCCGTTAAAAATGGCAATTCATCGATGATTCGATGGGGAGTGAGTTAATTAACTTCTAAGCTCCGCGAACGACAAACTTTCGAAAGCGGATGAGCGTGTAATTGATTTGAGAGACTTTTCAGTGCTCTTCTGCCTCGTGAAAGTGGTTCCAGACTCCTGGTTGGGAGCAGGAGCTGGTCCGGGAAGTCATCTTGTTCCTGAAGCGATGGCGGCAGTGGTAAGATGAGATCTTATCGACGCGCCAATTATGCGAAGATTGAACGGAGCTGCCCTCTGGTGGAGGAACTATTTGCATAAATCTTCGTGAGACGCACTGCACTGCACCGCAGGGGAAAATAGCGACATTTTCATCAAGCTGTGGATCGTCTGAAAGGAGCGTCCTTCCCCCGTTTCCCTGCGGTGCGAAATTGGCTGAAGGATTGACCCTCAAGGCGATGGCTAGTGAGTTGCGTGTTGACAACGTTCTGATTGGGGCGTCGGCCTGTGGTTCTTTTTCATCCCACCGTCGGTCACAGACCTAATGAACGGCCGCAATTTGAACAAGCACCACTTCATTTGGTTTCCACCCCGTGAGCGCAAATATTCCCCCCACCGCCATCAATTAAAATCGCAACGTAATCCGAGGTACACGGGAATTTGGGTCAATTCACCGGAAGCCCGGATGCATTTAGCAAACCGCGGGCCCTCGTCTATGCCGCGACCGGAACATGTACCTGGTTGCCATTTATTTGAATGCGGTTTGGTCGGGCTTCAAATTTCCTGTCCCCATACCCTGCCACCACACCCCGTTGCAGTCAATGAATTAGAGATGAGCCCCACTCCAGTGGAGGAGCGCAGTTCAATTAGGAAGCACGGGACTTAATTCACCGCCCACTGGACTAGGGGGAGGGAGGAGGACAAATTCAATTAGATCCGCCAAGGTATCGCTTGTGGAACGACGATCTGAGATTGTCGCTGTGAATCGCTAGCAAATTGACTGCACGGCGAGGTGCCTTGACATCTGCATTTAGATAAGACGTGGACACCGAATCAAAGGACCTGTCCTTGGCGGGAAGGTCGGTGGCGGGCGGATGTTTAATTAACTCAAGCCCTGCTAGTTTGCATTTAATTAGGTCGTGATTCACTGCAAATGACCAGATGGGGTGGGGTAGGTGGCCGATAAAACGGATATTTCATGACCTCGAGGAGGGATAAGGCCGCTGGTGGATGTTGTCTGGGTGACGACGAGGTAGACGAGTTCTGTCGAAGTGGGCGACGGCTGTCTTTTTTCTCGATGCCAACTGCTGGACGAAGGTCGGAAAACGTCTTTTGGAAGACTACTAGTGAGCAACGTACAGTCGACGTCGTGGCGATAACTGGTGGATGACGACTGTTGGACGACGATTGTTGGACGAGGACTGCTTAAGGGCGACTTGTGGATGACAAGTGTCGGACGACTAGCGCAGCACGCCGACTTGTGACTGCTGGACAGCGATTTGTGGCCGAAAACCGAGACGAATGTTGGACGACGAGTGTTGGACGACGAGTGTTGGACGATGAGTGTTGGACGACGAGTGTTGGACGACGAGTGTTGGACGACGAGTGTTGGACGACGAGTGTTGGACTACGAGTGTTGGACGACGAGTGTTGGACGACGAGTGTTGGACTACGAGTGTTGGACGACGAGTGTTGGACGACGAGTGTTGGACGACGAGTGTTGGACTACGAGTGTTGGACGACGAGTGTTGGACGACGAGTGTTGGACTACGAGTGTTGGACGACGAGTGTTGGACGACGAGTGTTGGACGACGAGTGTTGGACGACGAGTGTTGGACGACGAGCGTTGGACGACGAGTGTTGGACGACGAGCGTTGGACGACGACCTGAAGGTTTGTCTTGTCGCACTCCTACCGTTGGAAATTTAAGGGAAGGAACGTGCTAGCTAGAGGGAATGCTGGATGTGGCCCAAGTTCGTCACGGGCTGTGGCGCCGACCCAAGAGAAAGAAGTAGACAAAGCTCTGGGATTAGAGTGAGTGGTGTGAGACGCCCAACATACCACTTGAATGGATGGGAAGACAGACGGAGACACTCTTTTATAGTGCCTCTCCAAATAAACTTCAAGAGGAATCGGGTGCTTCGACACTCCACTGCACTGGCAGATAATTTATTTAAATGGAAGTACTTTCAAAGGGATCTCCTTCGCTAAGAAGAAAACGAGTTGAAATTCCATCAAGAAGACCGTTTTCAAATCGATAACCCCATAAATTCCATCGGCAACTGAAGTACCCTCTTGGCTTCCTAGATCCCACAGTCTATCATTTCCCCCTCCTCCCACACAACGCGAACAGTTTGCCTCTGTTTCCCCCCGTTTCCTAATTGAAACCATCTCGTGAATTAATGCACTTCTCCGCGCACACATGACAATCTGGGTGGTGCGGAAATGTGCCCGCCTCTGTGCGCTTCTATTAATAGCGACGCCAAGTGATATCCCACCATCTCGGCACCCTTTGAGCGTTAAAGTATCGATTTCCCATCTGCTCACATTCGCCTTCCGGGAACGCATTGCTTTTCGAAAATTGTTTTTCAATTCAATTCGAACGCTCGAAATGGCAAACTGCTGAAACGAGCCGCAAACATCTCGACGTGAGGAAGTTCCCGGAGCATAATTCGCCGCTGGTATCGACTGCGGAAAGTATCTATCACGAGTGAATGGGCGTTTTAATTAAAAGCCGCCGCCACCAGGATGGGAGAGAAGCTGCGCCTGGCTTCCTTGCGGAGCCTGCCTGACAGGCGGTTGTGAGTTAATGAGTTCATTTAAATAAACTAATGAGAAACGGATGCGACGGGGTGCGGCGGGGCGGGGGAGGGAGCGAAGTGAATGATTGAGGTGGTGAGTGAGAGACTAGGGGAATCTGGTGTCAGATGTTGGGACTCTTTGGCAGTTCAACTGAATCTGACTCCTTTTGGATGGGTTTTCACTGTTTGTCGACCTTGTCTTCAATGTCTCTGTACATCACGTTGTACCTTTGCATTGGCGCAAAGCTTGTTGATTTTTTTTTCCAAAAATCCCTTTCAATCGCCCACAACACGTTCAGAGTCCCCATCACCGAGATTGCTGTTTGCAAACTGAAATGACATCAAAAGGCATTGAAGTTCCCACGAAAAGTCATTAGTCCTCCATCAGGGTGAGTGCACTTTTGTCGAAAAGCCATCACCATCCCCCTTCCTCCCCCCCCCCCTCGCCAGACCATTTGAAAATCCTCTCAAGGACCCATTTCGTCATTTCCTGAATTGAATTGACTTCCTAATTGCTGCACAGTCCTTGACTCACCACCCCCCACTCACCATTAATCATTCCCTCAGTGAATACAAAAATATTTGCTCTCCCACACGCTCTAGCTTGCAGCCTGACCTCGATGAGTGGGAGCGTATACCGTCACCCTACAGGAGGGGGATCCCTTAAATTTATCTCCCCGCGCTACAGATGTGTGTATCCTGTGCGATGTCGTCGTTTAGTGCAAACGACTGCACCGACGATTAGGGGGGAGAATTTCATTAAACGCGTGCCACTCTCGCTCTCGTTCCGTTGCAAGAGAGTGTGTCGCACGCGCTCCTAGGCAACGGCGCGGCGGCGTAATTAAAACACATTTTCATGGAAAATTTTCATTTCGGTGAATAACTCTTTTCCGGGAGCTGGAACTGGCAGTGGCAGTGTCATCCTCTCAGGTCGAAACAATGCCCTCCACTGTTGCTCTCACCATTCATCACGTGAACTGCAATTAATCTGCTTTCGGGGTTGAGGTCGGAGCGGTCGAGAACGCGGCAACCCCATCCAGGCAAGCGCCCACCTGCCACCGCCAATTTATTCCGCTCCCGGTGTGCAGGTCCTTAAGTGTATCCGGTTCGATAAATAAATAAAGAGGCTCCGGGATAATACAATAATTTCTCTTTCTCTGTGGAGTGCTGAGGGGCGGTGCGGCGGTTGAAGGTGGGGCTGGGCATGCAGGAGAGTATGCCTGGAGGAGGGAGTGGATGTGCTTAGGGCTACGCTGTGTGAGCGAGGCATGGCCGTTTGTTTGCACCCGGGGTTAACGAGTAAGTGATGCAGTGGCAGATGGAGTGAATATTTATGAGGGGGTGGGGAATGGTAGGCTGAGACAAATAGGTGCTTAGACCTAGGGAGGCGCATAATGGACAAGCGGACACGGCGATGTTTCTTTCATTAAGTGAACCGTAAGCTCTGGGCGTGATTGAAGTGATGGATGGTGTCTGATGGAGGGTCCAGATGCAGCTGGTTGTGAGAATTTTGGGTGGCCGTTCAGGTTCAGAAAACGATTGGGAAACTTTGGAGGAATGTTTTTGAGGGATGTAATGTCGCTCTTGTCGCTTCAAGTGCCATCTATCCGGGTTGGAATTGTGCGAGACAACGTCGGGTTTGTGCAGATGATGCGGCGGCTTTCGAAGAATTGTTCGTTCGTGCGGTTTGTGTCTCGGCTGCAACAGTTTTGGGGCGTCTGCCGAATGTAGCATTCAAATCGATTTGATTTCTGTGTGAGGCAACATGTTGCAACATGGAGCAACTTAGGCGGAGTGTGTCTGGCAACATTTGGAGTTGAATGTTGTGTGGATGAAATGCAATGAAAAAGGAACTGCTGAAGTAGCAAGAGGCTAAATGGGGGGAGAGTGATGCAGGCAGAAGAGATGACATATTGCTGCCCTTTCCCATCTTCAATTGCAGCTACGAACGATCACTTGTCTCGGATTCGTTGTCTACAACCTTTCGAGGGAAGCTTTCAATTTTTCCTTGTTACCAACGGATAGTTAAATACTTCTTCAATCTTGATGCCTTTCTAACAAGTGACCTCCCCTTCGAAAGCTGTTAAGAGAGACAAACAATCAAATGACCAACCTCCAGTCACTTCTGAACCAGCAAATCAGAGCCCAGTTCTCAAACGTTCCTTAGAGCATTCCACGATCCCAGAAGGATCGAGGATGGGGAAAAGGACTGAGGAGTGCGAATGAAGAGCTAGACTGAGGAAAACTACCAAGGAGCTGCCAGTTTCTGCAAGTTTAAGGGAGTCTGGGACTTGTCCGCAAAAATATTTGTCTGGATGTTTGTGGCTATGACAAGGCCTCGCCTCGTTTGGTGAAACTGCTGCTATTTGTCCTTTCCTCAGTTCTAAATCCCCCTCCCCCGTAGTTTGATACCAACAGCATAGTCTTCGGTCATCTCTTGATCAATAAGAAGAGGTCTTTGGTTCACCTCGCGCTAGAGATGCTTGCGGAAGCAGTTCTTTTGACACCAGTCTCACAGCCCCTGTCTGGCACACGGACTCCAATAATCCATTTGCGCCCTACATGCAAAGTGGACTTTCCATACCCTGAAGACTGGCTCTGACCAGAATCTGGCCCAAGATGAGATTGTAGTCGAATCTTCAGGGATGCGCCCAAGACCAAGGAAGGGTCGGGTGAACGCTCTTTCGTGGAGATCGGCAACATCCAACTGTATGCCGCATTAGATAATTTTGGGTCGGTTTTCCAAATGGAATCCCATGCGATGATCGTGAGTCATATTGTGAAGAACAGGTGGAAGGGGCTGTGCTTAGCGTCTTGCTCACTTTCAAGATGATTCAAGCATGCAAGACGTCTTTGAATTTGATAGGCATTTCAAAGACAGCGTTGGGTCCAACAAATCACGGGAAATGGGACGCACCCCACTGCTTTGGGTCCACGGGATCCCGAGAAACGGGACGTGCCCACTCTAGGCATCGACTGGTGGCTTCCTAAGCCCGGAACCCGCGTTCTGTCTGCTCACATCCTTGGTTACGGCATACATCGATGGCTGGGCACAATCGCAGTTGACATGCCTCCGTACAATGTAGGCAAAGCGAGCGCATGCTTCTTTAAGTCTGAGAGAAATTCGAGTCATTCTCCTTGTCTCTGAACAGAAAAGACTGTTGGCAACTTATCGGCCTCCAAACAGAATGCAAAACCGTCGCAAAATGTTTAAGTGTGTTGCGGCTAAACTTTGAAAACCTTTGCGACACCTGTCGAGAGGACGAAGACGCGCATTTCTTTGTCATTGTCTATTCGGGAGTGCTTTGTTATGATCTCAGATTTTTGGATATTTCTGGACTTGGGCATTTCCCGATTTTAGGCAATTCAAGATTTTGGATATTTTTGGATATTGTCCACAAGGCTCGTTGTTTTCTTTTTTGTTGCAGACCTTAGCACAGAGGAGATGGGGAATGATTTCAAAGTCTCGCTCGTTCCTACACCTTCTTCAGAAGTCGTTCTGAAGGACGCGATGCCTAAATGCCTGTATAGTAACGCACTGGCCGATCATAGCTCTTGAGCGTTCCTTTTTAAACAATGCTTTCATACGTAGGCATGAGTCTCCAAATTGCAGTTGGACTGAGGGAAGTCTTCTTCGTCTCTTCCTTGACATTTCTATCCAGGATCACACCTAAGATGAGCTTGACACTTTCAGTTAGGGCGAGAATGGTGTACTTATTTCCCCGAAGTCTAAGATTGAGGATTGACTGAACTGTAGGATGGCAGATGCAGACTAGCTCAGTTCCACATCTGTCCAGCCTACAATAAGCGTTAAGGTTTCTTTTAACAACTCACTGATGCCTCGAACTCGATGTCGTTAGCTATAAAAATCCACACCTGAGTGTCTGATATCCTCTAAGGTCTGCCAAGCATCCACAACAAGGCGAAGCTGGCACTGACTAAACATACGGAGCTGCGAAGTCAAAGTGGCTAAAACTTGAAATGTTCAATTGACCTAACCGATCTTAAAAATACGCTCCTCAGTTGGTCGGCTCCACTACAGGATGACCAGACTTGGCTGCCCGAGATATTGAATCCTCTTAGCAGACCTTCACCACCTACACTCAAATTCCCCATCTGTGTGAACATCAAGCTTATTAACCAGCACAAGGACTCTTAGACTCTATTCCGTCAATCTACCCCCTCTCCCTTGAATTTCTGAATTTCAACAAATGACCTCCCCCCCCACAGCCACCGCCGAACCACCTAGTATGCAACCAACACCAGAACTGCCCACAAAAGTCCTTCCAACAAAAAACATCAACATACTCTCAAAAATCCTTTATTCACTTGTCCATTTATCAAAATTCCGTCATTTACAAACCGATTAGACGCCCGGTGGTCCCTTTGGGCCAGCTGGTCCCGGAAGTCCTGGGGGTCCGGGGAAGCCGCGAGGTCCTCGCGGTCCGGGAATACCTCTCAAGCCGGTAGCACCGGGTGGTCCTGGTTGTCCGTCGCGTCCGTTGCGGCCTGGCACACCGGTGAGTCCAGTTGGGCCATCGGGTCCCTTAGCACCGGGATCACCCTTGGCTCCCTTCGGTCCCTGCGGCCCAGTTTGGCCCTTTTGCCCCTGGATACCTGGTTCACCGGGCAAGCACTGGCATATCACTTGTGTCTGCACTTTCTTGATTGTCGTCGATACTGGCACCGATACGGAGCCAGTCGTCACGCCAAACTTACGAACGGGCTTCTTGCCGTAGTCACCTTCCGAGCTCACAGCCGCGAAGGCAAGCACTGGTAGACCTGCGAAAGGATACTGCCATCAGGCACAATTCAAAATCAGACAGACAGGCAATAGCTTACAGGCGAGCACCACTCCCAAGAGTCTCATGGTTCGGTACTGAGTGAACCGGGTGCCGCGCCGCGAAACACTTTTATATGACGGCCGCAGGCGATAAACCGCTTCCCGGTGCGAGCTTATCTCCAGCCACTCCCGAATCCAGTTCCAACGCAATGGGCGCTGGGCGATAAAATCCCGGTCCGGGACAAGCTGTGTGAAAATTTATTCCGTCCGGGGATGGGGGAGCATGTTGGTCGTTATGGAAATTCAGTCCTCATGTCCCCCTGATTGTTTATGGAGACGTTTGGGAGGCTGACCACTCAAAGGGTCCAGATTGCATTTTACGACCGCCATCTCGGGCGGGTATGCAAATGACTGCGTTCGGAAAACACGGCCCGCAGGTGGAATGCATCGGCAATAAAATTCGGGATGACGCTCGTACAATGAAATTCGAGACAAAAATTAGGCCCCGTTGAGAGCAGAAAATTGTCACATTTTGAGTGCGCGGCAGGACGGGTTCGGTGTCACACGACAAGCAAGAGAACTGGTTTCGGGGTCGTGGAACTCCGAACCGATGCAACGGTGGTCTTGGGCGTGGGCACAGTTTTCACGGGGCTACTCGTACTACTTGATTTGTCGAAATTGACGGGATTTGGGGCAACTGGGGAATGCGCTGATGGATATCACGGGTCGATGGGATTCTGGAAATTTCCCGAAAACTAATGAAAAAATTTACTTTGTGACTTGTGACTGGTCGAGGGAAGGAGGAAGAAAGACTGGACCTGTTTGTGGGACTGATGGATTGGAGATTGTACCTGAATTTCGATGGAAACATCGATGAGGGGGAGACTGAAGTTATGGTGCTGGAAGGGGGCTGTCGATAGTAGGTGGACAGGTATTCTGCCTGGTGCGGGTTTTGTGTCCTTATTGTCGTTTGAAAGTCTGCAGAAGTTTGTTTTTCCAAGGCTGGGCTTCGTTCTGGCAGGGGCCAAAGCTGGGCCTCGTCCTGGCAGGGGCCCATCCAAAGTTTTCTTCTACAACTCCGCTTCATCTGCTCGACCATGCAAACATATCCTTTTCGCCCTCTAAGCTCGACTGTCTTGACTACGATTCTGTAGAGTCTTTGAACAGGTCTGGGCCTTCGATGCGACACTGCGTCCTAGTTGCTCTTGCTTGCATTCGTCATCAAGCACCTCAACTTCTTGACAACGCTTCCATGGCACTGAAGGTGAAGACGGCGTCGAACTTTCAGAATGTTTAAGGTAGACTCGATCGGCACCGGCCGGTCCTAAGTAGTCCTTTGTGGTTGCACTGACTTCGTTGTACCCACGACATAAGTTTCCTAGTCTTGGCTATAACAAGGAAGGATCGCAAGTGCATGTTACGTGGAAAGGCGTCTGATGTCAATCGTCTTGCCAACAACTTGGTTGCCCATTGGTTGATCAGGAGTGGTCTCCAGGTTCCTTTAAGGGTGTAGAGGTGTAAGAACCAACGAGAAATCCACTAGTCTGACGCCATTTCTGGATGCATTGTCGTACAGTCTGTGCCTTTCATTTCGACTCCTGAAACGATCGTTTTGTCATCGTTGGAGCATTGTTCGTTTCTTCTCTCTGGAAGGTCACAGCAGTGATTCTTCCCATCTGTCTGCTTGTTGGTGTGAACAGGCTAATGTTGCCTCGAATTAAGTCTTCGTGCGAAAAGTGATGAGGTGTCGGATTATGTCCTTAAGACTGCTTGCCTCAATCTTTCCCGAACAACAAATCACACTCCGCCTTGCCTCACTGTCTCTGATCACCCTAGAGCGGTGAACTTCCGTCAACCGCTTTCTGTCTTCCGGATCAAGTGAAACAACATGGCAGCGAGGGAACATGGAAATGTTTTATTTAGGAGACGGATAGAATCCAAAATTCCAAGAAGCCATAGTCCCGAAGTGGTCAGGATCCCGCAGTCATAAGACTTCTAGGGAGGAATTTCATAGTGTCCAAATTCCGCACATGGAAGTATGGGGATAGCCGCGGGGTCCAGGAGTCCCTTCCCAATCCGTCTTCTGAAATGTTTGATTTAGGTCTTCGGGTTAATATTTGTCGAGGTTTTGTCCAGTTTTTGTCTTCCCGGTATTTTGCCTTTTCATGATTTTGGACATTTTAGGACCTTCGTCATCTTTAAGGAATTTCGTCCCCAACCCGGGTAACAACATTCAACTTTCCGATGCATCTTCTCCGGTTGTCGTTCATCCGAATTGTACAGTTTTCTATGGCTCTGGGTCATAAGTGAGGTTGAACTCCACAAGAAATGTCAAATGGGATCAAATTGCTGCCCAACAAGTCCAATTGTCCAAATCAACTGGACTTGTTGGGGAGCCCTCATCAATACGAGGTGAGGTACGCGGTTATTTTCAATTCATTTGCGATCATTTTCCGATGCCGAATGAGCTCAGTGGCGCTTAGCGCTGTCATTCCATGTCGTTGGTGTTCCCATCAAGTGCCTTCCTTAGGTCTGCATGCACCGAGTTCTTGTGAGCAGAGTTCATCAGAACCTCCGGCACAACCTAGCAAAGGTCCATATTGGTGGACATCATTAGGTTTCCCATCCTCCTTTGGTGCGGCTCTTCCCATAACCATCCTCGAATTGAAATAGTGTCTGTATGCATCAGCCGATGGTCGCTCGCGAGATGCTTACACATGTCTGTAAGCTTAGCCTTAGCCGTCGCATCCCAATGCAAAGCCGAAATTGGTTTCTTCTTTCAGTTTGAAAGGGCAACAGCCGACTTTTCGGTGCCTTAGTACAATTTTTGCTTCGATCATTTCGTAAGTCCTCGGGCGGAGGTTTCGGATGACGTTGGAAACCTCTCTTTCTCTCATGAAGGGTTCCTGTAGGATGTCACTGAAGCAACCAAGCACAGATACTTGAGCCTGAGTCTCTTCATAGTCATCGATATTGACGCCGATAAAGTGATTCTCGTCACATGGAGGTTGTCGTCACGCCAAACCAAAGGAGCGACAACTAACATGGTTCTTCCCTAAGTGTTGTCTCAGGAAACTAAATTGAACAGTGAAGTGCCGGAATGATCAAAGTCAAAGATCCTCATCTCGAGAGTGCTAAGCGCAATCTAGTTGAGAATTGATTGACTGAGTGGAATTACAACTCGCAAGAGACCAGGGACCAGCTTCTTCAGTAACTGCCCTTGTCGTGCGTGCAATTGTTCTCTCACGAGTAGAGAAGGCCTTCAGTTGTCTTTCGACCCCCAACGAAGGGATTTTATAAGCTTTTCATAGATTAGCGAGACTTTGAGTGTTGTCAGCAACTCGACAGAGGTGGTGCTGTGAACGTGCGACGTGTGCAGTCTATGAATGGAACCTGGGACCTTCGGCGTGTGAGTTGACTTACTTACCCACTACGCCACTACCACTACCTAGTTGAGAACAGTTTCAATCAAATTAGAGCGAAAATATGCATCACAATAGAAAAACAATAACCGAAGGTCAGATGAGTTTGTGGCCAGATATGTCTTGAGACTTAACATGTGATAACTCTTCTCCACCTGGCATACGTATGTTGACAAGGAAAGTCCTTCAGCATCAGTTTATAAGTGCATGGGGCCATGTGGACGTATTCAACGTCTTGAGAGATCCAATTTGTCTTTAGCCTGGCAAACGTGAAATTTGAACTATTAAGGCATATGACCGAAAGGCAAGTTGATCACTACCTTAGAGCTTGTAGAAACTACCAGGCAGTACCCGCACGTGCAGAAGAAAGTTTCACCATAACATGTTGCAGGGATTAGAAAGACGCCACTTCTTTCGGCTGTCATTCCTGTTTTTCATTCAACTGTGTCGAAGTGGCAGAAGTTGCCAGAGGTTGGAACCATCTTCTGTCACAGGTGTCAAAGTGAAATGGAACTCTTCTCCGTCAAATGACTTGGATCGCTGAAGTCAAAATACCTAAAAAATGTGCATACTCTGACTTATCATACAACTCTCCCTATAGCACGTATGCAAGCACCACAACTCATCCATCCACTGTCCCTCTCATTCGCTCCTTTGGAGATCTTCCCACTCTGAGCTCAAGGGGCAAGTCTCCTTAGTTTAACCACCCGGTGGTGAGGAAAGGAGTTCGTTGACAGAGGGTAAGCGAAGTTGCTTGCATCCACGAGGATCGCGTGTCATCGTCTTGAAAATCGGTTCGTATTCTTCAGCGAATACATGGACAAGGAATGCACTGGTATGGCTTCTATTTTTTCGGGTGATTAGAGGGCTTGTTGGAACTATTTCAAACTCTCAACAGGGCAAGTGCAAGTCACGCCCACACACACATGATTTCCTTTCTTGATTCCTATTCAACAGCAAACCATCTCAATGTACATCTAATGAGTAGGGAATAAGTTGAAATCTAAGTGGCCACCACACCGTGATGTAGTGCTTTGCTTTAGGCGCCTAAGGTCCCGGGTTCGATTTCTGAACAGCTTACCTCACCCTCTCGAGTCGCTGACTGCAAACAAAAAAATTACCTATTTAAATTTCTTTTAGTTTGCCGTTCGAGGTAGGCAATAAACTGCAAACTTCTCCTCAACCTGTGAAAGAATTTTTGTCCACACTACACGTGTTATTGTTGAAGAAGGTAGTCTCTTGTGGACTGTAGTGTCTTTCAATTTATTTACAATTTAAGTTGAAGTTATACGGACAAGGAATTTTGGTGAAAAAACAACCTACGACGTCTGGACAAATAAGACGAATTATATGCCAATTAAATGAACTAGTTCAAAAGAGAACGAAGTAGTTTAGAGATATAAACGGAAATGAACGTCCTTTACCCTAGACTGGCCTGAAATGCACAAGCTCTCTGAATTAAAAGAGTGAACTAGTTCAATAAAATGAGGTGGTTTTTGAAAAAGTTTAATGAAGTGACAGAGCGAACTAGTTAAACTGATCTGTCTAATAAGAACAATTAATTCATGAAAAGCACAAGTTGAATGAACTTACTAAACGAACTAGTTCAATAATGATACCTAAACAGAACTGTTCCCTCTCTGTACAGAACTGAACATCAAAAGTCCAGTGAATTAGAAAGGCGAATTAGTTCAATAAAATGAACTAATTCATGAAGAAATTAACTGAATTAGAAAACGAACTAGTTCATAAAAAATATATCTGAACGGAATTGCTCTGAACAAAACTGAACTCAAGTACAGAAGCCCAGTGAATAATATGAACTAGTTCCTTTTCCCAGAGTGAATGAAAACGCAAAAGCCTAGTGAAGTATAAGTGTGAACTACCTCCAAAAAGGAACTGATTGCTCTCTATACTGAACTAAAATGCCTAAGCGCAATATGTACAACTGATTTCTGAGAGGATGAACATTTTTTCCTTTTTATCTCATTTAGGACATTTTGAGCGATCCATTACTGCAGAGCTATTAAAGGTTTAAGTAAGGTTTTGAACAGAAAGCGACACAAATTGCGATGTAAAGTGTCCTCTTAATCCCATTTTGAGGGACTTTCAATCCCGAAGAGATACATTTTACACTCTAACAAGCCTAAATTTTGGATCCTTCTCTTCTAGACCTGATAATCTTACCCTTTGGAATACTCCTACAAAAAGCTAGCTTCCGCCGCCCATTCTCAGTTTTTAAGCAGCGTCCGTGTCTGACAGTGGAGTTCCTGCTACCGAGACAGACTGAGTGAAAGAAAAACGCAAATTTTGCCTAAAAAAGGACCCTTCCTCCCTAAGGACATACACGGTGCACAAATCATTTCAAAATAGTTAATTTTTTTTTTATTTCTTATTTTCTACAATGTCCGTTTGCAAACTGAGGTTAGTCGACGTTCATCCGGTGGCCTCGTGCCGAGGATTCATCCCACTGGATAGTTCCACCTGGGGTGGTACACCGGCTGAGGGTAAGTTTGCCGTGGGTACTGGGAGTAATGAGAATATTGAGGGTACTGCGAATATTGGGGGTAGTCGGAGAAGTCAGCGCGCTGTTCATCCTCTGAAAAGATTGGAAACTCCTCTGGCTGTTCATTTTCTGGCATAGTCGGAAGTTCACCTGGTTGTTCATCTGTTGGCCCGTCTTCTGGAAAGACAGGAAACTCTTGTGGTTGCCCATCCATTGGAGTCATGGGGAATTCCGCTGGCGGTGGATTCTCCGAGTTGATTGGAAATTCTTCCATTGGTGGGCTTTCTGGAAAGATGGGAAAGTCCTCTCCTGGGGCTGGTGCTACGTTGTCTGCTGCTGAGGGTGCAGACGGAATTGGCGCAGCGTCAACGGGGACTGGAGCTTCTGCTGAGGGTGTAACTGGATCTGGCTGTGGGAGTGGTGCATCGTCAACGGACGATGAAGCTGGAGCCTCGTCTACAGCTGGAACTGGCAGCAGGGGTGGTACTTCGTCAACAGCGGATGGAGCTGGAGCATTGTCCACACTTGCTGATGGAGCCGAAACTGGCGGTGGATCAGCGTCAACTGCTGATGGTGCTTCAACAGCTGTTGCGGATGGTTCTACTGGAATTTCTGATAGAAGTGCGGGTATCTCAGCTGCTGGCGGAACTTCCTCCGGAGTCGCTGGATCTACTGCCGCATCCACTGGTGGTGCAGATTCATCCGTTGCCGCCGCTCCCATTATCTCAGCATTAAGTGGAGCAAGCGCAGGTGCTGGGTCTGATGGAACTGGTGATGGCGTTGAAGTTGTGGTGGTGGTGGTGGTAGGTGGTAGTGGTGGCCATCCCGGTATTGGCGGAAATTGTGGCCATCCTGGTGGCTTATGCGGAGAATGATGTGGTGGGTGTTGAGGAGAATGATGTGGGGGGCGATGTGGTGGGTGATGTGGTGGCTGAAATGCATTAAGTGGAGCAAGCACAGGTGCTGGGTCTGATGGTACTGGTGATGGCGTTGAAGTTGTGGTGGTGGTGGTGGTAGGTGGTAGTGGTGGCCATCCCGGTATTGGCGGAAATTGTGGCCATCCTGGTGGCTTATGCGGAGAATGATGTGGTGGGTGTTGAGGAGAATGATGTGGGGGGCCATGTGGTGGCTGATGTGGTGGCTGATGTGGTGACTGATGTGGTGGGTGATGTGGTGGCTGATGTGGTGGGTGATGTGGTGGCCGAAGAGGTGGTTGATGTGGGGGCTGATGCGGAGGCAGATGTGGAGGTTGATGTGGGGGCTGATGTGGAGGCTTATGTGGGTGCTCATGCGAAGGGTGATGTGGAGGGTAATGTGGGGAATAGTGCGGAGCATGATGCGGTGGATGATGTGGCCCAGGAGGGTGGTGAGGATGACCGTGAGTTGGTGACCATCCTGGGAAGGGAAGGCCTAAAAGTGGCGTTGGCGTTGCAGTTGGCGTTGGCGACTCCGTTGACGGTGTTGTTTCTCCCACTAATGGAGCTAAGGGTGCAGCTTCGGTAGGAGTGGCTTGTGTTGAGTCTGTCGATGATTCGGTCGGTGGATCGGTTGGTGGATCGGTCGGTGTTTCTGCAGTTGTAGTTGAAGGTTTAGGAGGGAATGGCGGCCAACCTGGCCAATTCGGGGGCGGAATTCCCGGCGGTGGATGACCTGATGGCCAATGTGGCCAGCCGTGTGGCCCATCTGGGTGATGTTCTCCGTGGTGGCCGTGGGACTCGTGATGAGGCTCATGCGGCCAGTGTTCATGTTCGTGTTCGTGTCCGTGCTCATGCTCGTGTTCGTGTTCGTGTTCGTGTTCATGATGCTCGTGGTATGATGGCGGTCGATGTGGTGGACGTGGTCTAGGCTTATGTGGTCGGTGTGTGTGGTGATGTGGTGGCGGTGGTGGTGGTGGCGGAGGTGGTGGTGGTGGTGGCGGCGGCGGTGGCGGTGGTCGATGCGGATGCTGTGGCCATGGTAGTGGTACTATTGCCGGCGGTGGTGGTACTGGCCCTGGCGGACCTGGTGGTCCAGGCGGTCCTGATACTGTAACTGGAATGGGTATTGTTACTGGAGTAGGAATGGGAATAACCTGGGCCGACCCCGGTGGGCCAGGTGGGCCTGGTGGTCCTGGCGCTGGGACGGGTATGGTAATTGGTGGATAGGGATAATGATGATGCGGTGGTGGTGGGTGCGGTGTAGGTGGAGGTGGTAGTGGTGGTGGTGGAGGCGGGGGTGGATGGTGATGATGTGGATGCGTTGGTATTGGAATTATTGGAGGGAATGGATATAGGGGAGGCCAAGGCATGCCGGTCGCCCATGGCGGCCATGGAGACTGCCAAGGCCTATTTTCTGAATTGTGGTGGTGATGGTGATGGTCGTGGTCATGACCGTGGTCGTTGCCGTGGCTATGTTCCACCACAATCACTGGGAGGATTGGCTTTTGTGGTTTTTGTGGCTTTGGTGGCCTATGTGGCCTGTGTGGCCTGTGTGGTGGTGGACGAGGTCGTGGTGGCGGGGGAGGAGGTGGTGGTGGTGGAGGTGGTGGAGGTGGTGGTGGAGGAGGTGGAGGTGGTGGCGGAGGTGGTTTATGATGCGGATGATGATAATGTTCATGATCATGATGTGGATCATGGTGTGAATCATGATGTGGGCTATGGTGTGGATCATAATGTGAATCGTCATGTGGACGGTGCGGCGAATGATGTGGTGGGTGTGGTGGATAATGCGGGGTTGGTTGAATTGGTGGCCACGTACCTGGTCTGTGATGTACTGGCGGCCATGGTCCTGGGGGTTTTTGTCCTGGTAGCCATGGGCCTGGTGGTTGTGGTGTAGAGGGCCATGGGTTTGGATGTTGTGGTCCATGTGGCCATGTTCCTGGCGGCCATGGGTCTTGAGGTGGTTGTCCTGGTGGCCATGGTCCTGGATGCTGTGGTCCATGTGGCCATGTTCCTGGCGGCCATGGGTCTTGAGGTGGTTGGCCTGGTGGCCATGGTCCTGGATGCTGTGGTCCATGTGGCCATGTTCCTGGCGGCCATGGGTCTTGATGTGGTTGTCCTGGTGGCCATGGTCCTGGATGCTGTGGTGCAGGGGGCCACGATCCTGGTGGCCATGGGCCTGAATGTTGTGGTCCAGGTGGCCATGGGCCTGGCTGTTGTGGTCCCGGTGGCCATGGGCCTGGCTGTTGTGGTCCAGGTGGCCATGGGCCTGGCTGTTGTGGTCCCGGTGGCCAGGGGCCTGGCTGTTGTGGCCCAGGTGGCCATGGGCTTGGAGGAAGTTGTCCCGGGTGGTTCTGCTGTGGCCATTGTTGCGGTAACCACAATCCTGGAGGCCATGGTCCTGGTGCCCATGGTCCTGGTGGCCACAGAGTTTGGGGCCATGTTGGCAGCTGCGCATGGGATGGTAATTGTGTCTGATGCGAATGGGGCGATTCATGTTCGTAATGCAGTTGATGGGGCTCGTGATGTGAAGGTGGCTGTGGTCTTGGACGTGGTGGTGGCAATGAATGATGTGGTGCTTCGTGATGTCCGTGGTGTGATTCATCATGACCATGATGGTGTGACTCATGGTGTTCTGGTTCATGATGTGGTGGTCGTGGTGATGATGGCCTTGGGCGATATGGTGGTTCATGATGCGGTGGTCCATGATAGGGTGGCTCATGATGCGGTGGTCCATGATGGGGGGGCTCATGGTGCGGTGGTTCATGATGTGGTGGTCCATGATGGGGTGGCTCATGGTGCGGTGGTTCATGATGTGGTGGTCCATGATGGGGTGGCTCATGGTGCGGTGGTTCATGATGTGGTGGTCCATGATGGGGTGGCTCATGGTGCGGTGGTTCATGATGTGGTGGTCCATTATGGGATGGCTCATGATGCGGTGGTTCATGATGTGGTGGCCCATGATGGGGTGGCTCATGGTGCGGTGGTCCATGATGTGTTGGTCCATGATGGGATGGCTCATGATGCGGTGGTTCATGATGTGGTGGTCCATGATGGGGTGGCTCATGGTGCGGTGGTTCATGATGTGGTGGTCCATGATGTGGTGGTGGCGGTGGATGATGTGGTGGTGGCTGAGATGTAGGTGGTGGTGGAGGTGGTGGTGAAGTAGGTGGTGGTGTCGGAGGTGGTGTAGTATTTGAGGGTGGATGGTGTGGTTCATAGTGCGGAGAATGGTGTGGTGGATTTGGTAGCCAATGTGGCGGGTCATGGTGTGGTGGACGATGTGGTGGCTGATGAGGTGGCAGTTGGGGGGGCTTGGGCTTCAGTGGTCCCCATGGACCTGGCCAATTCTCATCCGGTGACAATTGTGTGAGATGAGAATGAGGAAGGTTTGGATAATCAGGATGATGGGGATAATAGTACTGAAGCAAGTAGTCCGGATATTGATGCAGGTAATCAGGAAGATGAGGAAAATCAGAATGATGCGGAGGAAGGGCAGGATGAATTGCTGGAATTCCTGGACGGTGTGGTGGAAGAGCTGGATGCGGAGGAAGCGTGGGATGCAGAGAAATTGCTGGATGTGGTGGAAGTGGAAGCGCGGGATGCGGAGGAAGCGCGTGATGCGGAGGAAGCGCAGGATGCGGAGGATACTTCGGATGATGTGGGTAAAGAGGATCATGAGGATCATAAATATCATGAGGATCATGTGGATCGACAGGCAAATGAGGGTAATGTGGGCGATCAGGAAGATGCGATGGCACTGAGGGGCGCTGCATATGCGGCCGTTCTGGAATATGCGGTGAATTCGAGGAATGCTGCGGTTTTGGCGGTGGATGCGGATAATGCGGGCGATCAGAGCTATGCGATGGCCGTGAAGGAGGACGATTATAGTGGCCCTGATGTCCAGCATGTCCTGGGTAACCAGTGCGTCCAGGAGGGCCAGGGTATCCCGGTTCGCCTGTCATTCCCGTGGCGCCAACTGGTCCTGGTGCCCCCGGGGCTCCTGGTTTTCCATCAGTGCCTGGTGGTCCCACAGCTCCCGGTCCACCCGGTTTTCCCTGTTCACCTTCATCGCCTTTGTCTCCCCTGATTCCAGGGCATCCTTGGTCTCCGACCTCGCCTGGAGGGCCTGCTGGCCCTGGTGGGCAGTTGCAATGCGGTATAACTTCGATTATTTCATCGTCGACTTCGAACGACTCGTCCTCGACCTCCTCCACTTTCGTTTTGTGGAAGCCGAAGCCAAAGAACTTCTTCTTGGACACATCCTCAGCGGCAACGTGGATCAAAAGAGTGCCTGCAATGCAATGGATAAACAAAATTCGTTAGTACGTGTCCTGGCGGACGGATTTCTCCGCTCTCGTCCACTTACAGAGGCATAGCGCTGCGACTAATCTCATGTTCAGCGAATTACTGTCTTTGGCCCGCTGCAGGCGAAGCACTTTTATAGTTTCCCGTCACCCTCTGCGGATGCAGGGCGACTTCATAATCGTTTATGGGAGTCTCCCGCTAGAATGCCATTCAACCAGATTCGATAAAATTCAAATGAGCCACAAATGGAACGCGTCTCCTCTCTCTCACTACGATGCTCGTCCGTCTTTCCCCGTGTGCGACTCGCATGGGGTAAGGGTAGAACGAGCGCTCATTGGCTGGCCGGCTGGGTGCTGCAGCTTTGCGACATGTTCTCACATCCAACTTGAAACAAGATTTTGATTTGACAACCGTCAGTGATGCGACGTGTGGCAGACATTTAACGATTCAAGAATTATTTAAATGTGCTCTCAAAAGAGAAAACCGGGCTGGAGCCCTGGTGTCGGTGGGTGGGGGACACGAGCACGACCACGAGCACGAGCACACTTGATTATGCAAATTTTGGGAGTCTTTATTTGATTAGCGTTTTTCTTCTGCCGTCCGCCAACTGGAGATGCAAGGAAAGCGTTATTTTTGAATTTGAAGCAAAGCTCAGTTATCATCTGCTTATCCCCAATTAGGTCCTTGACAATGTTGAAGTAGAAAGGAGAGCGAGAGAGAGATGGAAAGTGTGGGATCTTAGGAGTGATGAATTTGCGACGTTCAGGGAAAAATTGATGCCATTGTGATCATTTCAATGTGGATCACCTACATAGTTTCCGGGATACGATTGTAAGCATCTGCCCACTTTACAGACTCGACAAGCAATAGTCTGGCGAATACATTTTTTTTCAAGATCTGATCTTCGATAGCTTCGCTTCTTTTGAGTTGTTAACGACACTAAGGTGGAACCGGAAAACCCACAGGATGGGTTCACAGCATGTCAGTACTGTCATAAGACTTTCGATGCAAAGCGATTCCAAGCTTTAAATGTTACCCTTCCTGACTGACTGACAAAACACCATCCAAGAGTGTTAGAGACCTCTATCAGGAAATGGGACAGAAGATACTTCCGTTTACTACGGTCAAGGAGTGAGGCCCAGGTCCACCCCGGACTGTAGCGCCATCCGAAGAAGGAGTGAATCAGGGAATCAGGCTTCCCTTACTTTGCCCCCTCTATTCTGGCTGCCTCTGCCTCTGGCTCCCCGACTCTGGCTTCCTGATTCTAGCTCCCCGACTCTGGCTCCCTGATTCTGACTCCCCGACTCTTTTTTTATGACTCTGAGATATCTCGTCGCCAATTGTCGCGAAAACTTTAAGGGATGCGCAATGAGTTACGATGATGTTTTGGCAGAAGAGGTAGCTGGAGCTGAAGCACTTTATTTTAAGCCACCGCTTGCAAATATCCACACATTGGCAAACATTCGAAGGCCTTCTTAAGCCTCATGTGAGACCACAAGATCAATGGCCATGCTATAACCACACACACAAGGCAGTCATTCTGTCCGACGAGAAAGGTATCACCGCTAGAAACTGGCTGTCATCGATGGGTACATTTGAATGGGAAGTGGTGAAAAAAAAAAATAACTCCCAACCTCTGCCGCTTCTTCATCTTTTATTGCTGAACAGTTCTAAATCCAGGGTGGTCCTGGCCCTATACCAACTAGCCTCTCTAGCTTTCAATGTCTCTCAAGAGCTGTCTCAAGTAGCGCCCTCCAAGTTCTAAATTACGGCGCAGAAGTTGGAGGTTGGTTGAGGTCCTTCTCCATTAGCGTGCCCCATTTTAACCTAGGCCGTCCTCTGTTGCGGTGTCCTAATGGCTCGAACTTGAAGATATTTCGGGCGGAAGCAGTGAAGTCCCTGCGATCTATATGAACTTGCCATCTTAAGCGTTGTTTCCAGAAACGCTTGACTAGACATATGCCGTCCTACAGCTCATTAAGTTCATCCTTGAATCTTCTCCTTCGGGTGCCATCAACAGGAGCAAAAATTGCGCGCAGAAATTTCTTCCTCGAGAAGACAAAGAACTTCCTCATTCGCCTTTAGTAACGTTCGAGTTTCCGCGCCGAGAAGAACTTTGATGATTAAGCCGCCTTCTGTCTTCGTTCCATTAGGGAAGAAGGGTTGCCCAAATAAAATCCGATGATATCGTGAAGGTTTTTTTTGTCGAAGTCTTACTCGAATATTTCATAGCCTATAGCTGCCCAGACTTTGAGACTTGACCAGGCTTAACAGGCTTAAGTGTCTAAAACTTTTGGAGTGTCATCTGTCACTGAATCTGAGATCGGATTCGGGAGCTGAATTTCTGATATAAAGTTGCATACGTTAACGGTGAAGCGTCGTTCCCAGCGCAGCTCCTGTACGACATTTAAGTGCTCCAGCTTGCCGGCGGGATAGCCTTTATACAAGGATTTAGTGTTCATCGCTTACCACTGTGTACTACGGCCATATGTAGGGACTACGGCCACCTACAGCCAGTTTGCGATGTGTAATTGTAGATAACACCTCCTGCCTGTTTAACAGACATACTCGTAGAGGGCGTAAAGGGCAATGGGACCTTTTTTTCATTCTTTTCTCACTTCAGTTTGGAGTAGCACACAACTCTCAGGAATTTTGCTTCTTTGGAGATGGTGGGGGTGCCTTCCAGTTGGGGCTCTTGCAAAGCGTGAAGCAACCATGCACAATGTGAATGCCAGGTTGCTCTGCCCAATTTAAATTTATATTTTATTGCTTCAGTATTTGACGAATTCATCCACGAAGAAATACATAATTGAGCAGTGCGTTCAAATTGTTGAAGCCTGTAACGAAAATGGGAGTTCAAAGAAAATGGCTTTCGTAATTTTTTCGGTCAGCATTGTCCAACAAATGTGTCCACAAACGGTGGACTTAAGCGCTAATTTCAGCAAATCGAGCCTGAAGGAATTGTGAAGGTACCTGCAACATATAGCCCTGTTCGTTCTGCTCTCTGTTTGCGAAGAGTCGTCAACCTGAACTAGTCGTCGTGTTCAAGAATTGAACAACTGAAGTGAATTTTGAATAAAGATTTGATCCAATTTTGAATAAAGATCCAAGCGTCGTCTATACGCCGAAAGGTTCTTTGAACAGACAGGAGTGAAGGGTGGCTTTACAATGAAAATCGTCTTCAGCGACGTGACACACTTTCACCACAGTGGCCTCAGTGAACTCAGTGGCCTCAGTCGCGTTAAGAAGCAAAACAGTCGCATTTGAATAGATGGAAAATCCACAAGTGAGTGTTGGAAAGCCGATGCATCCACAAAGGGTGACTGTTTGATGAGGCTTGTGAGCTGGCGACGTCATCGGGTCGTACTTCCGTGAAAATTAGATCAGCCAAGCAGTTATTGTGAATGTTGTTCGCTATGGCGAGATGATAGCGGACTTCTTGTGGGCAGAGATTGAGGACATGAATCTGGATGATATGAGCTTCCAAGAGGATGGTTCCATTTGCCGCATTGCCATCGAAATAATGACTCTTTTGTGAGAGAAATTAAATGGCCGTATTCTTTCACGTCGTGGCGATGTTAATTGGCCTAAACGGTCATGTTATGTGACACCCTCTTCGGTGATATTTTGAAGGAAAAGTGTACATCAATGAGACAAGAACAATCCAAGAGCTAAAGCATGAGATAGATCGGCACATAAATAACTTTGAACCTCAATTACGTGTCGGATTCATTGAAACTATAAACCATGAGAAAGAGGTGTGCCAGCGAAGCCGTGCGGAGCATTTGGCTATGACACACACTTATGACAAATGACTCTTTGTTTCATTTAAAATGATCGTTGCTTCGCTGGACCAACTTCGAAAAGAAAGACTCTGTTCTGTTCACAAGGAAATAGAACATCCCGAACTGGACAGGATCATGATGTTTATGTCACTGGTAGTCACACAAGAAGATCCTTTCACGTAGTTGCCAGTTACTGCCTCAAAATTCGTTCGATCTGACGTTCTGACTTGATCTGGTGATCTTTTGACTCTCAATCGAGTGTCAAAGTTGTTGTATGTGAGTCTTTGAAATTCTGTTTGGTTCCGGTGGACTTAAGATTAAAATGCCAATGAATTGAACGCCCCTTCACGATGCATATCAAGCTTGAAAATTGCTTTCCAGACAACACTGAAGGACCTGCCAACAGAAAAGCAATCTGATCACATCATCACACCGATCGTCGAGGTGTTCTTCGGGTGAGATCATCCAGCAAGATCACTTATATTTTAAGATAGAGAATGTGGAAACGGAGATCCTAGTCGATTGATTGGAGCTTGATCGATTAGATCCTCTTACACTACAGTCGGCAAAGGACGGTGATCACTTGAGAGGATCACTATCTTCGATGCATCCAAATGTAGGGCTCCCCAAAACGAGTTTTTCAGTCGTATGACGCTGAGAGCAGCCGTGTCAGGTAAGAGTGACTTGGGCGCATTAGGAATAAGGCCTGTTTGAAGTCCTTACACAAAGTTCCTTTGAATTTGCGCCAGTTACTGTGTCAAGTGAGAAGTCGTCACCTCTATCACTTTGCTGTCACTGTTCTGCTTGAATCCCTTCTCCTAACGATAGACGAGCACACAGGGGGATAGACTTTTTTCAAAATCCAAGTCCCTTCTACTCCCAAATTCTCAAATCCAAAGGAAATCTCTTTCAAATGTATACATCTCCTTGAGGACCAAGTCCTCTTTCCAAAAAAAAAGTCACATCAGCATTCTTCTTCTTTCACAAACGTCTTCTTTCCCTTCACCCAAAAAACAGAAATGTCATAAAACGCCTCACAGACTCGACCTGTTTTCTCTTCACTCGCTTCCCCATACCCACGCAGCATCCCGCTGCCGCTGCCGTCCAGTAGAACACATTTCCCGATGCTTATAAAGAGCCTCATTATCGAAAAGCGGCTCCATTCCCATCCATTTTCCGTGTTTTTCCCGAACCATGCACCTTTTGTGAACCAATAAGGTGCGCGTCGTCGTCTCAGACATTGTCACCGTCGCCCCGAAGAGAGAGGAACCCAATCCGAGATAAATTATGCATAATAGCCAGTAACACCACAAAACGATAAATAAACCGTTCGGCTGCATTTCAAGCGGATGCATCTCGATTGGATGTCACCCTCTCGCTCGGGGTCATTGAATTGTCGTGGTCGCTGCGATTACCATTCCCGTCGCGATAACCGGTGCGCTGAGGGCATTTCGACCACAGCACCACGTCCGGCAGGTACTCCGCCCTGTCGAGCTGACAATCTTTTATTTTTTTCGTATAAAAATTTCAAGACAGAGACGAGCTCAGTTCAGATTGATTCGAACCATGAGACAGTTCAGAGAGCACTTGGCATGGACTCTATGTAAGTGGCGCCCTTCGCGCGAGTAGCTCACCTCTTACTCACCTCAGATTTCCCCAACAGGTGCACTGGCGGTGGGCATTGCAGTTGTAGCGGCCGAAAACAAGCACAGTCCGGTGGTGGTGTCCGCCCAGCCTGAGGTGGACATCATCAGCGGTAGGTCGACCATTGAGAGCATCTACTTGCACGAGGACGAATGCCACTGCCCGCCAGGACCAAAGGGTATACGAGGCCCGAAGGGCGACAAGGGATGCACCGGCGAGACTGGAGAGGACGGCGACAGAGGTTCAGCGGGCGACAAGGGAGCACAGGGCTTGCAGGGACCCAAGGGTAAGACCGGCGCTCCCGGTTTGGTGGGTCCACCCGGCGCAGAGGGTCCCCCAGGTTTGCCAGGTGGAATTGGACCGCGCGGAGAGCGCGGAGTTCAAGGACACATGGGATGGCCGGGGCCACGTGGTGCACCGAGTTCGCATGGATCGCACGAATCACACGATTCGGACGGGCACCATCACTGATGCCCCCTGACCCCGTTTTCCACTGACACGAAATAAAAAATGCTTCCAATCCGATTTTCGTCTTTTTCTTATCCCCCCCATTCGCTGGTCCGCCTTTCTTTTGTTTCGATGCGCCGAATGCATTCATCATGTGGGCATGCCCGCTGTTGGGCACGGTGCCCGGTCCCCTATAAAAGGAGACCCAACGCCCAGACTCCAATTAGAATCGTTCGAGTCATGGTGGTGAAAGCTTGTTTGCTGCTGGGTAAGTTTGCCTCTTCGTGCGCTTGGAAGGTGGTTTCGTTTAAATTCTGTGTTCCTCCGCAGGTTTGTCCCTCCTGTTCCTCTCGGCTGAGGCGTTGTTCAGCGAGCAGCGTTCGTTCCACATCGATATGAAGCCCACCAACGAGGACTACGACTACAGCTATGGCAAGGTGGCATCGTGCGTTTGCCCACCCGGGCCACCGGGACCACCAGGTCCAGTCGGCATACCCGGTATTCCGGGCATCGAGGGTCCCCATGGGCAGCGAGGTCTGACGGGCGGTGTTGGTGTTGTTGGTCCAGTTGGTGTTGTTGGGCCACCTGGCCGTGAGGGAATTGTCGGAGAGGTTGGACGTCCTGGGCGACGCGGTGCCCGCGGTAATCCTGGACCGGTTGGTTTGCCTGGCCCCCTAGGTCCTGTCGGTCCTCCGGGTCTACCTGGTCCTCCTGGTCCTGCGGCTGCCCCTTAAGATGTGGGATGATTTTGAATAAAGGATTTTTGAATTTGATTTGGACTTGTGTGCGTTTTTTTTTTATTTGAGTGGTAGAATTTCGAGTCACTGAGCATTGCTTTAAGACCTTGCCCTTGCTGTCGAGTATCGGGGGAAAGTAGAGGCTTGCGGCGAGTGATTCAATGGGAGGTTACTTTTTGAATTTGAGTTTGGCTGAAGAAATCGGTAAAATGTGGGAAGACGTTTTGGGCTATTGTGATGGCTAAGGATTGGCGTTTGACAATCAGAAGTGCTTCGTTTGCTGAACCGTGGGATTGAGCTACAGCTTGGCCATCCATTTGAAACTGGCTTTCTCCGCATTTCCGAGAATGTTCCAGATGGGAGACATTGTTTTAGAAAATGAATTCTTGCCAAGACACTTGCAAGGAATAGAAAGCTTACGGTGCGTGGAGCAGTTCTACAACTTAGGCCAGTCTCCTTGAAGATCTTACAGGGTGTACAAAAGGAACAAGATCCTTACTCCCTGTTTCCCTTTCCCAATCCATTTTTGACTTCTTCTTTAACAGCGCAAGAGTATCTTGTATAAAAACATAGAAAACATTTCACAGTTCACTGGCTGCAGAAATCGTTTGGAAAGTATAGTACTTTTGAAAACCATTTTCACACAAACTTTGCATTCTTGTCAAATGGCAGTACCTGCTCATGCAACCCGTACCAAAATTCAAAATTTTTTTCGCTTTGGAAAATAATTTTGTGATCACTTCAAATTGAAACCTTAAAATTAATTCCCACCAAGAACGTCAGTCATCAGACAATTCTTCATCCTACCCTCATCCCTTCTCGTACAAAACCCCCCTTCAAAGCATCCCCATGAAAGACAAGATTCTATCAAAACAATCATTTTCTCGCATTTATTCAAATTTCCTTCTTAAACATCAAGTCCTAGTCAAATTCCCTGGAGTCAATATAATTAAAGTCATGATGGTGCGATGGCTGCGGCTTGTGCGATCGTGAATGTCCAGGGGGACCTTCGAGACCAGGAGGTCCAGGCGGTCCAATGGGTCCTGGTTGACCTCTGTCACCTTGCTCACCCGGTTTTCCCATCACGCCAGGCAGTCCCGGTGGTCCTTGCGGGCCATCATCACCATCTTCACCTGGAATGCCGCGTTCCCCAGCTGCACCCGCCGTTCCGATTGATCCGCGTGACCCCTTCAGCCCGGTGTCACCAGTGTCACCAATAAAACCCGAGTCTCCGGGTAGTCCGGGAGCGCCCCTCTGCTTCACGATAATCTGCCGCACTCCATTTGCACTTGACGACTGCGTTATGGAAGCGCGCACCGCCTGTTCCTTGTCGTTGGTCGCGAGTGCGCCCACTATAAGACCTGCAACGCAATCACATCGTTAGCTCAGCAAATTCAGCACAGCACTGTCATCGCACTTACCGAGTAGAAGAAGACAAGCGAATGGTCTCATGGCTGTGTTGTCTCTGATTCGAATCAGAACCGGGCGGAGACGTTTTAAAGAGTGCACTCGGCCGGACGATGGGTGTTGACTGGTCAGAGGGAAACCTGAAAATGCTGCTGGTCGTCGCCGGGTCGTTCAGTCGCTGTCGGTGTCGTTTGCATATGTTATCGTCGAGAAGTTTTTCCTGTTTCATGGTGTTTCTCAGTCATGAGCATCGCTACAGAGGTGGGGAATTGATTTTTATGGATTTGGGGCTGAGCTCGACGCGGTCCGCCCGGGAAAGGGCAGTGAACTCTGCGGCATCTGGGGAAGCGGTAGCAATTCGGAAAATTGGGAAAATTGTGTCAAGACATTTGAGACAAGCAGAAGGTGAGGCAAGATGAACTTTATGTTTGGAGAACCATTGCATTCGCGCTCCAGATCAGATCAGATCGGTGAACTTGGCGGAGGTACACTGCTGTCCACGGCTTGAGAAATGGTTGAACTTAGGCGCTTTGCAGACTCTTGCGTTGAACGCGGAAGTTGTGATGAGTTTCATCTAAATACTTCTTTACGTGAAATTCAAGAGATTTCTGTTCCACTTCAGAGTTTTGAAGTTTTGTTTCAATATTGCTCCCATCTCCAAGTTTGTCAGAATCTAAGGAATTTGTCAAGGAATTTCGATTAAAGACAAGTTTCAGAGTAGAAGTTTGAAGTGCAAGACATTGCCCAAGAGCACTCTGCATCTTAACCATCGTCTGGAGATGTCTTCTCTTAAGGAAATAATTAGGGGCCATGGGCCTGTGTACAACGCACAAGGTGGCTAGGCCATGTAGAGTGTATGGACACCACTGTTCCGGCCTGAAAAGCGTTCGAATCTGAGCCATTGGGACAAAGCAACAGAGGACGGCCCTGTCTAAGGTGGCGCACACAAGTGGAGAAGGACCTCAACCAGGCGGCAGCTGGCGAAAGAGCGTGCTGGCTGGAGAGACATGTTGGTTGAGGCCCAGGTCCACCCCGAACTGTAGCGCCACAAGAAGAAGAGGAAGAAGGCATTGGCCTGAGCACTCGAGGGCACGTCGTTGATCACACTCAACATGGCGAGCTGCCAACACTATCCTCACCCGTGCACAGGTCAAGCGCCCCCCGGAGAGCCATCACAACATCCGTTGTGTAGTGAACCAATGTGTGCAGCGAACACTTCTGCCTGAGAACTTAATAATGGGCCTGGCCTACCAGCCTGTGGGTTGTGCGTGGGGGTAAACCCCTCAGCACGTAAGACAAAGAGAGTTCAGAGACAGCAACAAGCCTCAAATACGGACGGATTCAATTTTGACGACCAAAGGACAACGATTTGTGGTTTTGCAAGTGGAATGTGAGGTTCCTTAACAGACCACGTGCAGCCGAACAGCTTGCGGAGGTCCTGGACTGCTACAAAGCAGATAACGCAGCCTACAGGCACTGCTGCAAGGAGAGAAAGCGGCGCCTGTTCGGTTGTGAGTTTGTTGTTCGAAGCAGACTTAGGCAAAAAGTCTTAAGCTACGATCCCGGAAGCGAACACCTCATGACAATCCGCATTAGGGCTTTAGTTCGGGAACATAAGCCTGTGTCGCACTCACGCCCCAACAAAGGAGAAGAATGATTGATTGATGAAGGGATGATTTGTACGATCTTCTAGAAAGGACATCGAGCGATGCCCCAGCTATGACACCAAGATCGTTCTAGGAGATGCTCAGGGGACATCTTTGCTGGCGTCATCGGGAAACACAGCCTTCACGACACCACTTCCGGAAACGGACACAGGCTGTTGGACTTCACTGCGGGGCGGTACCTCTGTGTGAGTAGCAAGCGGTTCCTACATCTCAACATCATCTATAAAGGAACCTGGCGATCCCCTGATCAATCAACCCTCAATAAGACTCAAATAAGATTGATCGACGTTGACGTCAGATTCTCGATATCCGATCACTCCGCGGCGCCAATATTGTCTCGGACCATTTCCTTGTGAGAATTGGACTATCGAGAGGGCAATAGAGCCGAGATTGGCAAAAGCGAGCAAATATTGCGCATAGTTGGCAGGGCAGCCACACTCTTTAGCGGCTTTCACTCGGTCATCTCTGTCCTTGTCATTTAGCCACACTTGGTTCTGCAGTGGAATTCTTGGTATTTCTCGATCTTTCGCAGATCATGTCGGTTGGACAGCCAAAAGTAGGGAACGGCCTCAAAGAACTTGCAGCGATAAATTGGAGGCAGCTGGCAAGAGATCGTGCTGCATGGACTGCGGACCACCCTTTCAAAAAGGGGAGAACCTTTTGCGGCACCTATTTAGTGCTCCCTACGATGGAACGAGTATATCCCAACTTCTAGAGGGATTGGGACTAAAGTGCCTCCTTCTGAAGTGCAGCTCTGCATGATCCATCCACCAAAAGCTCGATGCGGTTCATACAAGGACTATGGGGGTATGTTTATGCTCAACCTCGCCGTCTGAAGCCTAATCGACTCTTACCAAAGCCGCTTCGGAAAAAATCAAAGACAGACCAAATATTCCCACTAAGGCTCATCCTAAGCAAGCTGAGCACTTTTTCATCGCGCATACGAGCACAATCATCGCGATGATCGAATGCGGGATTCTTGTAACATTCATCCCCCTCTGCCGCACCTGCACCGGATTTTGGCAATGAGATGCGCTGACATGCGAATTCTTCAATTTCGTACTGAAGAGGATAGTGCGGAGGGCAAGTATTTCCACGGAAGGCACTGTCTCCTTCAAATCAGTAGAACTGGTGGACTACTCAGGTGGAATTGACATCGTTGTGCGATTAAAGAACAGAAGGAGCGAATTGAATTAATGGCGCCGAGTAAGAATTCACCAGTCGTTCCCCATCTCGGATTTCACTGTCAACTGCTTCAAGTTGAGGATGGTAGAGAGCATGTCTACTTCAGGGAGACCGAGGTTTCTGCAAGTGACCTCTTCGTCCAGATCCTTCGTAGGTTAACCCTTGGCAACTGATGCCTCTTCGGTATATCCAAGCACCTAGGATCGAAATTCCGCGAAGGACCAAGATGATGCTCTGCAAGGTGTTTATCCTACCAATCATGTAATATTGAGTGAAATGCCACATTCGATGCCTGGGGCTTTCCAGAGAAAAACCCTGTGGTACTCCCTCTGAGGAAGGTGAGTGGAGAAGAAGGCAAACGTTTTAAAGATGATACTCGATGGGCCAATGGTTGTTGACTGGTCAAAAGGACACCTGAAATTGCTGATGGTCGTGGTCGATCGTTTACTGGAGAAGTAGTCCAGAGAGCAAAGTACTGCGGTCCGCACTGGATCGAAAACATCAAGAACAAGAAAGCCCCTCCGCCAGAAGATCATCAAAATCTAGCCTCCGGGTTCGTGAAGAAGAGGGAAGTTGAATCTTGGGTATAAGGACCAAGTGCTCGTGGATGCCAGGAAACACGGTTTAGATGACTGGAAGCAGTGTGTCTGGGAAAGTCATGGATGGAAGGCTGTTATCGTTTATGGGTTGGAAGGGGGATAAGCAAGTGAGTCGGCTTAGTGGCTTTGTTTTTTGAGCAGGAGGGGTGAAGAGGGGTGGTAGTATGAGACGAAGCCGAAAGACGTTTACTTTGGATTCATGTACATCATCTGGCCTCAAATTCAAGCAAGTACTTCTTCATCCAACCCCCCTGAAGTCAACACAATAATCGCCTGAAGTGTGCTGCATTTGAACGCTCTGCAAGAAAACTAAAAATCACCAAAGAATTTCTGAGAAATAATGGACAGCCTAAAAGTATGCTTCAGAACACAGCACAATCAGTGAGTTTCAAACTTTGGAAGCGATCACCACACACACACCAAGAAACGTTCGTCTGCATGCGTGTTAGTCACCACAGATAAGTGCCGTTCTGATTGGCCGCTGTATATTTGCCGACCTTGACACATACCTCGGGGAGCACTTTGGTGTGGTGGGAACTTTTTGGGGTGCTCTTGATCCAAATGGGAATCCAAAATTCTTTCTCTGATAAGTTGGAAGCATGTCACTCAAATACACTCGCCCTAGATCGCGTGCATTTCTTTTTCTTCAGATAACCGCTCAGCTGCGCCTATAAAGAGCCGCCATGTTGGTGACTTCTTTACAGTGATCTGCGTGCTAAGCAACTGCATCAAGATGTCTGATGAATTTCTGCAACTCCTCATCCTTCTGGTGGCAGGTGAGTAGTTCTCCCAAAAGGGCAACGAAATTCCACAAATTGACATCTTCTTGCTCTAGCCACCATGATTAGCGCAACTGGAGAAGACAGTGGGCTCCCAGAAGCTAGCGACAAGCCACAAGAAGTATTGACTGCACTAAGCGCTAATCTCAGCGAAAATTTGGGAAAACTGAAGGAAAAGTGGGACATCGCTGCTGACAAGGTTGCAGACTTGACGGCTGATTTGAAGTCGAATGGAGAGGGCGATGATGAACGAACAATCATCTGGCCAACTGGTCCACCAACAATAATCATCCAGCCAACACCGAAGCCTGTGACCCTCGATCCAATCCTTGTTGATCCAAATCCCAAGCCAACCACAGAATCGACTCCACCGCTGGTGACTCCATCAACATCTAAGCCCACACCTCCAAAGCCTGTAGCCGTACCTCCACCCGCTGCGACCATTCCAAGTGGACTACAGCCGATTTGCGGAAGACGCGGTTCTTGCTACGTATGGGCCAAGGACGAATTTGAACTCTTTCAAGGCGGTAAGTGAGATTTGAAGTTGAAGTTGAAGTGCTTATGATTGTATTGTCACCTTGTTTGAAGGATACACGAAATGTGATGCCTTGCACGAGCACCGTGCTAGGAGGTACTGCTGTGTCGATGCGAATCTCCAGTGAATGGATATGATAATAAAGATTACTTCGGGACGAATTTGATTTCGTCAGAATTGAAGGGTTTGTTTGTTTCAGAAGGACAAGGATGCTGTAAACTTTTGGAGCGCTAAAGATTTTCTTGGAATGACCAACGAGGAGTTCACTGCTTCTGTTGGCGAAGGATCCTCTGATGACTCAGTCATTCTGAATCTACAGAATTCGGGGACGAACCTGCGATATGTTGTAGTCCTTTCAAAGGACACCGTTTTCCCAGTAATCATGATTCGAGGTATGTGTCTTCTCTCACCAGCAAACTGAAGTACAGCTCTGCATGTATGTCTGCCAGGCCTGCGACCCATGAAGGGTCTGAGCCTGAGCTATAGCTGCCTTTCATTCTTGACGGTCCCGGTACTAAAGCTCCCCGCTGGTTTTGGGACTTGTTAGCTTGTGCGTCTGTATTCCTAAGCGTGGGCTCATGAGATTTCCTTTCTGCTCCGACCTGTAAATACTCATATTAAGGTTACCGTGACTTCCAGGTGGAACGTAGAGCTTCAAGTAACAAACAATCATTGAATTTGTCTAAGGCTAGGAATTTAATCTCTGGGCATGATGATCCTGCTGGCAGCGCTTCTGCATCAAGAGCTTCTCATTCCAGAGCTTCTCCTTCCAGAGCTTCTCCTTTCAGAGCTTCTGCTTTAACTCGCTTCAAGTCGCTTCCACGTTTCAGACATTCTACCGTGTCTGCGACTTCTTTGTGGATCTTCGTCTAGAGCTCCTTTTGCAATGTTGTCATGAGGCTTGTGGAGGCTCTTGGCCAATCCACTTCCACTGGAGACGGCGGACTCTCAGGTGAATGGGTGTGCATATGGTTGACTCCCAGAAGTCGAAAGTAGTGATGGTTTAGGGCTAAAAACGCGCTTTATCATCCGGGGGCTAGTTGCAGAGATTGTGCTTCACGCCGAGTCACGTTCCACGTTTCACACCCGTACCGACCAAAGGATCACTGACTTCACGTCAGCTTAGTGCGTTTGTCCGGAATGCTCAAGGCGACCCAACCTCCTTGTTTTTGGATCCGTCCATCAGCTGCTAAGCCACCATTCTTAGCAATGATGCTGACAAGGAGACAGAATTCATTCACTGCCTCAACGTTAAGGCCATCGTTCTGAAAATTTTGAAAATGGTTGGCGTTTCAATCCGTGGTCGCCGTGGCGTAGTGGTAAGTGCATCGACCGCCACACAGAAGGTCTAGGTTCGATTCCCGGACGGGACACCTCGCATTTTTTTTCACGGCACCACCTCTTTCGAGTTGCTGGCAAAACTCAAGAGCATCCAATTGTCTATGAAAAGCTTCTCAAATCTCGCCGTTGGGACTCGGCTGTAGGTCTCTTCTACTCGTGAGGGAACAGTAGCACGAGCAACATCTTGAATCCTGTTTCCTTGACGTTGACTTTAAGGCCCACTTGCGCTTAAAACTGACTAACTGCCTCTACTTGGAAACTATATGAGTGGGCCTCCTTGTGAGACAGTAAACGGGTGTCATCCGCGTAGGTAGGCTCTGACACTCATGTCCAAGCTTGATGCTTTATCTCTTCGTGATCCAAAAATGCACCAGAAATGCTTTAATGAGATAGCCAGTTGCATACCTCCTCTTCAAGAATTGTCCTGTAACACTCAACTCGCTAGGAATGACCACCTGTTCACCCTTAAGCCCACATTCGAACAAACAGTTTAGTTTAGAAACTCGTTCTTCAGCCGTACAATACGAATATGGAATACTCTTCCTCCCAGCTCAACTGTTCCCCCTCATTACAATCCACACACATTTAAGATCAATGTGCGCCGGTACCTCTGTTCCCTTTCTTCCTCCATACCTTCGGTCTGTGCTGTGATTTTATTCTGGTCACTTTAGGGTACTCAGCAAATTCCTGTAGAAAAAATTGAATAAGGGTGGCGACAGTATGCGGCCCTTCAATGAGATCTTGGATTCCGTCTCACACGGCACGTAGCACCTGCATGCAATTCTCTTATAAGATTTATAATTTGGTTCGACCTATTGTGTCCAATTATCTATTAGGAGTCCCATCATGTAAGGAATTAGGGTTCAGGGCCGAAGGAGCAACAGTGTGGATCCCACGTCCTCCTCTCAGTCAGGACAAGCAGTCATGAAACTTTCGACATCCATCGCATCCTGACCAGCGCCAAAGGTATACTTCTTGAACATACTCCAAGCAATGACGCCCATTTTCGTCGCCAATAGACAAGACTTAGTCACAACACAGCAGTCAGTTGCAGCCTATCACAATAAAGAAAGACACAAGCTTCCGGGGTAGTTAGTGCCCTTAAGCGCACCCTCGTCCTCACTGAGGGGCCGAAGACAGATGTTGGCGAACATCTTCAAGACTCTTATAATGCCTACCGAAAGAAAAAGCGGCACAGAGTGTGGAGCAAAAAAAAAAACGAAACCCTATACGTGTGAGTGTAACTCGCACTTGCCCAGTTTATTGCAGTGCTATTGAAAATCAAAGTTTGATGTCCGAGGGCAAAGCCAGATATCTCTGGGTGTCTGCCAGATTTTAAGGCGGGAGACAAATTTTTGACAGAAATCAGGATTTGATGTCGGAAACCTAAATCGGCAATAGATTTACCATATGGCATCGAATGGCAATGTTTGATGTTCAAAATTCGAACACATTGGATGACAACAAATTTGTGTAACACAATCCTCAGAAGGACCTTCAATTCGCCTGTCCACACAATTCAAAACATCCGCCCCTTCCATCTATTTCCATCACACTTCCTCCCCGATCACTGAAAGTGTCACCATCCAACAAACACCCAGATTCGCACTCACTCGCAGCCAAACATGAACTGAGTGACAACCAGTCAGCCACTTTGGCACCTTCGAAAACCGGTCGAAGAAGCACAGCCGCAGAGAGTCCATCGCTAGCAAATCAAATTCAGAGGCTAATCTGTCTCTAATTGCCGCACACTCGTCGGCCTACAGTCCGTCACGCAGAAGCCCATTTCTCAACCAATTGGGCCTCTGGCACATTCCAGTGGGGCGAGCAATCGCCGCGGGCAATCAGCACGCTCCGGAATAAATTAGAACCCACAGACACCGCACACACACGCACACACACACACGCAATCTGTTTAGACTAATACTTTTATTGGTTGTAAATAGCTGGCGGCTATGTTTGGGAAGAGGGGAAGAACGGGTAGTACAAGTAGTTGAGGAATGGATTTCGCAGGGAGACGTTGCGCACCCAGGATTCTTTGGGCTTCGATCGGACTGTTGCTGGAACGGATCGGCCGAGATCCTCCTCGAGCGCTTGCGTCGCCTCGTCGGACTCCTCTTTCTCACCGGAGAACTCGTCGTCGTAGTCCTCGTCGGTGGCTTCGTCGTTGTCTCCCGTCTCCTCGAAGACCTCGTCCTTCTCAACGAGAATCAAAGTTTTCCGTTTGGGCGGTGTGTTCATGATGGGCTCAACGTCATTGGATATCGGTTCCTCGGGGCTGTCCTTCTTGGCCGTTTCCGGAGCTGGGGTTCGGGTCTTTTTGGCCGAGTAGCCCTCGACGACGACGACGTCATCGTTGCTACTGGTCTTGGTGTCGACGGCGCTGGTCAGGAGGGCTGAGTGGGCGGAGTGCGTTGAGTGGGGGTTGTGTCCTGGTGGATAATAGCCTGAATGTGAATTGTAGGCATGTGGAGGGAATGCAATTTTTTTTTGTGTAGTTACCTCCTCCCCCGCCATGGGGATAATGTGGATAAGATGGATATGATGGTGGTGGTGGTGGTGGTGGTGGTGGTGGTGGCGGTGGTGGCGGTGGTGGCGGTGGTGGTGGTGGTGGAGCTGGGTAGTGTGAATATGACGGATACGCTGGAACTGGGTAGTAGTGCGGTCTTGACGGCACCACATATCCCGGAGCGCCTGGTGGTCCCTTTAGTCCTGGTGGTCCTATTGGGCCTGGAAGTCCCGGAATTCCGGGAGGTCCTATTGGGCCAGCGGATCCTGGTGTTCCAGGTGCGCCAGGTGGACCGGGGTCGCCCTTGGACGACGCCGACCCAGAATCACCCTTTTCTCCTGGCGCTCCCTTCAGACCGCGATTGCCCTTTTCGCCCTTCTGTCCGTCCACTCCTGGAGTGCCTGGGTTGCCGTTGTCACCCTTCTCACCTTTGGTGCCAGGTGTCCCAGGAGTGCCCGCTGATCCGGGGTACCCGGGTGGGCCTGGTGGGCCCGGCGGTCCCGGAGGGCATCGACACGGGTAGGGCGGTGGCCCCGGCGGTGTTGGGGGCGGATAGTGCGGATATGGGGCAGGAACGTAGTGCGGCGGATATGGATAGGGTGCGTACGTGGGCGGCGCTGGCTTGAGTATGATTTTCGGCACTTGGACTGTGGCCTGCTCTCTGGACGGCTCGATGCGGATTATGCTCCTTCCCGCGCCGTCGTCTGAACTGGTTGACGCTGTCTTTGATTTAGCAGCCGTCACGCCGGACACAGCTGCGACACCTGTGTGCAGAGCAGAAGCGATTAAGGCAACCACCCGGCCTGGCTGAGTCAGCGGCCAACTTACCTATGAGCAGCAGTGCGACTGCCGTCCTCATCGTGAGTCTTCTGTTTGCGGACCCAGTGTCGAGTTCCCTTTATATAATCGCTCAATCTTATGTGCATATTTATAAAGCATCTCATGCAAATGCGCGCTAGAAGCATTCCTAGTCGATGCGAACCTGAACTGGATCTCCGGCCCCGTTAGCGGTCTCTCCCCACCGCCGCCAGATGACTGTGATACTGTTTAACGTCGCCGATCGCACGCAGATACTCCGCAATTATGGAAATTCGGGCCGCGATCACGTCATCGCAGCGGCTGCGATCTGGCCAATTGGTGGCTCTCAAAGGACTTATCTGTCACGCCCAGGGAAGGTGCCGACGGTTGCCCCGGGGGCATTTTATCAGATCGTATCGGGCGCCCTTAAAGTACTGCCCCTGGGAGTGGATTTGCGTTCGATTTTGGTAGTCGCGAGATCGAGGCCTGATTTGACGCGGTCTCGGTTGTACTTGCGATGGGCCGGCTTCCAGCGGCTAGATCCGGCGACCATCGATCATCGCCGCGAATGGGGCAATGAATATTAAGTTCTGGTGATTTGAAAATTTATCTTTGCGCTAATTGATGGCGGCCGTCATAAAATTCACTGGTGGCCTGACCTGGCCCGGCTTCAACTGGCTTGAGTTAGCCCCGGCCGGACATAGCTCGTGCCGAAGACGAGTGGTCAGTGGGGCAACGTGCGTGAGCGGGAATGTGTTAAGTGGTCAAGTGCCTCGATCGCCAATTCAAAATCGGAATGAATTCGTTTGGTGTGGTTATTTTGGGATTCCTGTGGTGAGTCTTTCGATGCTAGTTGGGGCGTAAGTGGGACTTTGTGACGTTCATTGGACTTTGATCTTAATCGTGGTTGTGGTTTCGAGAATGCCTCTACTGATTTCATTAAGGGGGAAACTGGTGAAATTGGAGAAGGGAAAGCAAATGTTGGAACTTCAGTTGTGGGAGCGTGCTGTCAGTGTGAAACGCGTTTTCGAAATTCGGTCGCAGAGCAGTCTGTACTTCTTAAAAAATGATGCTGGCTAGAATGTTTTCGTTCATCAGTGGACCAGCCATGATGTGCCGGAGCTGCGGTTTCAAAAAGACGGCGTAACATGTGTCACAGCTTGTGTCACAATTGATTAAGTTTGGTGAACGTATGGATGTGGGTTAAGTTTTCGAGCAAGTATATGACTTCTCAACTCAGGCTCAGACTCTTCATAGGTCGCAGGCCTGACACATACATACATCACACTGCTGCTTTCATCAAGCTTCAAAGAACGGTCTGTCTTGGCTGCACAGGGGCTTTCTGTAGCACGCTGGCTTTGCTCTTGATGCATTGCCGAAAGTTCTGCCGCTCGATATCTACATCATGGGGTGCACATTGAAGGCCTTCTCCCGGCTAAAAAGTAATGGTCTTTGGCTCACCTCGCCCTGGAGCTTCGATGACCACCGCATCTCCTATAATACTAGTCTCATGAACATGCTGTCTGATGCAGGGTCACCAACGATCCAGCTGCGTCGCTTATACAAAGTCGACTTTCCCGGTGTCCAGGACTGGCTCTAGCCAAAAACTGAACCGGGAAGTGAATGTAGTCGGATTTCCAAGACGACGGAGGGATCCAGGGGCCGGTGCTTTCGTGGAATGACAACTTTAGACTTCACACCTCCGCAAGTAATTTCGCGTCGGTCTTCCACGCGGAAACGTTTGCGACCCTAATTGGAAGAGGCGTCTGCCTGCGTTTATAGTGACAGTCAAGCTGTGCTTGTGGCCTTACTCAATCCATTAACCACCCACAATACAGGAATGCAAGTGTTTCCTCAATCTGGTTGGCAGACTAAATTCGTGAAGACTTGTCTGGGTTCCGCAGAAACGGGACGATGAACTTGCTAGGCAAGGATCAGAAGAGGCACACGTAGGACCCGAACCCACCTTGGGACTACCCCCCTCCTTGGTTAGGGCTTCCGTCGATGGTTGGGTCCTCCGACAGCACAACAATGGCATGATCCTCAGGATGTAGACTGATGAAATGCACGCTCTCAAACTTCATCAGGAAATTCACGGCTTTTCTGTTATCTCTGGATAGAAAAGACTGCAGACGACTTCTTGGCGTACAAACGGGACACTTCATCTTCGCCTAAGCACTTAAGTCTACCTGGGCTTAGTGATGGCACCCTTTGCGACGCCTGAGGAGAAGGTGAAGACACTCCAGAGCACTTTCTCTGTCAATGCCCCGCGTTCGTTTGGATCAGGAGGCGGCTGTTTGGCGCTGACGTGGTGGAAGCTTAAAGACTAAGATCTCTATGACAGAAGCGCCTCCTTGTTTTATTTCAGAAGACCAAGAAACTTTATTAAAAGTGAGTACTGCCTGATAGTACAGTGGGCCAGTTTTTGGGCTTGGGGTTTCCGAACCTTCAGCAAAACAAAAAATTGAAAAGTTCCACGATATGGACCCGCGAATTGGCCTCCAAAAACATGCAACTTAACACTATTTGGCTTCTTTCTGTGGAAATATTTGAAGTCGCTAGTCTACACCGATAAGCCCGAAAAGATTGACCACTTGGTGGACAACATTCCTCACTCTACGGCCACAAATGTGGGAAAAAGGCCTCAATTGGAACTCTGGATTAAAGTACTTCCGACCCAGCTTCAACTACGAGTACATCCGACTGTCTTTGGAATTAAGTACATTTTGTGTGAATTCATTGTCGTCGATCTAGTCATTGAGCCACTCTTCGAAGTCTTCCAAAAGACCCAAACTGGGGACCTCCCAAATCGTTTTGCGTCCTTTGAAAAACCAGCCGTCAGAAGGAGTAAGGCCTGGAGAATACGGCGGGCCGGGCAAGACCTCACATTTCCCCCCTTGGAACCGAGCGTTATCCGGTTGCAAAATCACCTTCTCATGCCTTTCGGTCGTTTCTGGCCGTTCTTCATACAATGCACGGCTCAAACTAACTACTTGTAGTCCATTACGTTTGCTGTGAATGGTTTCACCTGGCTTAAGGTCCTTCTGGTCCCACCATATGTAGAGTTTGACCTCTGAACCGAGGATATTTTTCTTTGCGATCGACGTAGGCAATGATGGTTAAAATGAGGACTCAGCACTCACAATCACTTCCAGTGATTCTGCGAGTTCACTTGGGGATTGGCAAGGATCTTGATTCAGTAAGACCTCGAGTTTCTCATCTTCATACTTTTTTTGATAGCCAAGGAGCTCTTTGTCTTCGCCGTTAAAATTATCACGTAATAATAATAATTGAGTGGCACTACAGACCACTAGGGACCAGGGCCTAGCTTCTACAACAGCAACTCATGTTGTGCGTGCTATTGTTCTCTCATGAGTAGAAGCGACCTACAGGCTTTTGCCGACCCCGAACGGGGAGATTTGAGAAGCTATTCATAGACAATTGATACTCTTTGAGTGCTGTCAGCAACTTGAAAGAGGTAGTGCCGTGAAAAATCGCGAGGTGTCCCGTCCGTGCGGCAGTTGACGCACTTACCACTGCGCCACGGCGACCACATTTTAAAGATCAACACCTCTAAAAAACGCGATTTCATAAAGAGCAAGTGTCGACAGATTGCATTACTCTCTTCAATCTTGAAAATATTTGAAAAATATGTACAAAGGCAGTCAGACAAGATCCCTCTCCTGAAGATGTCCCACTCGACAATGGTGCCTTTTTCTTCAAAGGACTTGATGTCCATATGGTGGTCGTTTGTTGTAATTACAACAGCTTTCGACATGGTCGACTATAGTCATCTTTTGTATAAATTGAGTTTTGCCACCGCCGTGGGTAACTTAGCCCCATACGGCTTATCATAGTGCATGGCCGTTCGGTTTGGTTCAATGTGAGTCCTTCACAGATAAAAGGGATGAGGGGCTTTAAGAGGGAAATATGCAGAACCTCGAAGGCTCAGTACAAAACATTCTATCCTAACAAGACTGGTACAAAGAAGTAAATGTGAGTAAAAGTGAGCAGACATTTGGGGTCCCCTTACCACATCACACATATCATGAGAGCGCACGCTGAAGTGGATCTTGACCGCATTGACTTTGTTCAAGGTGTGGAGGGATGTGCACTTATCTACGACGGTATACAGACGGATGCTATCCACCATTGTTAATGATGTCACCAACATAGACACCGATCCTCCTTCGGTTCATTAAGTCTGTCTCAGTCTCAGTCAGTTAAGCCTGTCTCAGTTGGCAGAACAGACAGAAAAGTGAGCGAGCAGAATGGTGTTTTTCCTTGGTGGGCGCAACCACTTTAAGCGTCCCAGTTGCTGTGGAATGTGCAGAAGTTGCGGCAGATGTCAAAAATGCTCTTAACTCAGTGAGCTGGTTGCACATGCGTAGGTCTCTTACCGCTACTGGTACACCAGTAGTTGAAGATAGTTCATGGACTACTTGACGAGGAGACGTATGTCTCACCCCGGCGATGACCTAAAGTGGCATAACACAATGACAGGAGTTCCACAGGGATACGAGTACGCCCTCAAACATTTACTGTGGAACATAATGTATGATGCCCTTCTACGACAAGCGCTGCCAGATGGAGTGAAAATATTCGGTTTCGCCACCGATATCGCTATTGTCACTGTGGCAAAAGGCATAGAGGACATGAAGGATCTCGATTGTTAAAGAATGACTCTGGAACCCGCGGCTCACAAAAAGGGAGAAAGTGCTAACTGCCGTCGAAAGAATGTGGAATGTGTCAGCTTCGTAGTTGGAGTTCAGACAATTATGCCCAAGGAGTACGTGAAGTACCTAGGGGTTATGTTGGACAACAGGCTCTCATTTAGACAAACACGTAAAGTATGACAGTTAGAAGAGCATCGCTTGTACTGTGCTTCCAAATATTTGTGGGCCCGGTTATGCACTCAGAATCCTCTTCTCGCGAGTCGACGGTTCAGCTCTCCTGAATGCTGCACCGGTTTGGTCTTGAGCACTCACTTCAAGGCGACTGAAACTGATGATAACGTCAGCTTAGAGACTCTAAGTGGTTGTGGTTTCAGAATCATTTCTGATGAGGCGGCGTTCGTCATAGCATCGACGTTTGCAAACGAGCTTATGAAGGGGTACACCGATGACCAACACCGAGCCAAACTTATAAAAGGAGAAGAATGAGCAGCATCCAAAAAAATGTGGCAAGCCAGATGGGAGGCCTCCATTCAGACCTGGATATCATCATCGACAGGGGACTGCCCGGCTCTTACAATTCCTTCCTGGACGCGGTGGCGTTTGGGCACAACAATTCGCCACTGTGACCACAATGTCCAAACGCCACATTCGTTGAAGTCTCTGTGATGCTACCGTTTCTGAACTTTGCCTCTGGCTCTGTAGGCCCTTGCCTCTTATCTGCCCCAACTTTGCCTATCTGGCAAGAGAAGTCTGATTGACAGAAGAGAGAAAAAAAATCAAACACACACCGAACCATTTTAAAGATCTTAAATTTATTGGCAAGTCCATTCTCCCGTGTCTACATTTCATCGTCATCGTACTCCTGTTCTGTGTCCTCGATATCCCGCGGCAAATCATTATTGTCCTCGTTGTCTTCGTTATCATCGTTCAGATTTCGTCGTGGAACCGCCGGTGGTCCTGGTGGTCCGGTAGCGCCTGGAGGTCCGGTTGGTCCTGTCATGCCTGGAAGACCGCGGGGTCCTCGGAAGCCACGTGGTCCTCGGGGTCCTGTGGGTCCAGGTGGCCCAACAAGACCCGGTTCACCGTGAGGTCCATTCAGACCCACCTCACCGATGGGTCCCTGATTACCGGGCACTCCAGTTGTTCCCTTGTCACCGCGAATTCCAGTGATGCCCTGCAGACCGACAGGTCCCGGTGGACCAGGTGGGCCGGGTGGACAGTTGCAAAGGCCGCCGTAGCCCCCGTAACGATAGCCCGCATCGTCTTTGTAGCTGACAGCGCTGCAGATTACCGCTATCGTGCCTGATTGAGAAAATGTGATTGGATATGTGAATTGAGTTTAAAAAAAAGGAGATCACGGCTAGGACTTACAGAAGAGTAGACTTGTGAAACCATTCATCGTCAAACTGAATCTGATGAGAGGCGGCGACATGTTCTCCTTATATCCTCACTGCACTGCTGCATCGGGCAGTGTCTGTGGAAGACTGGCGTTCCCCTCCCGATGCACTTTCCAGAGGAACAATGTGACGGCCGCTGCTCACCAATCAGAGACGAATGGCGTTTCGGGTCATCTTAACGAGTGCGGCACTGGAAGACCGTGTGCACCGTGGGGAGGGGAAGATTCACAGAATGGGATAACGACATAATTTATTGCGTATTCTTGGTTTCCGCGTGTGTTGATGAGGGTCAGCGGTGTTTTTGTTTTGATCACAAATCATGAGGAGTGTGCGATGGAGAGGGATGGAGGGGGAATGCTGGAGGTGATGTGCATTGCTGAGAATTGAGCTGATAGGAAGCGGTGGAGTGGCATGTTGACAATTTTTGGTAAAATTGGCTTTGTTTCAAAAATTTTCTTGACTTTTGAAGGTTTAGGAGCAGTTCAAGCAATGCACGCTGCTCACAGAGAATTCTGAAACTTGATTCAGTTTAAGGTTACAATTTGAATGGAGCGTCAAGTTTTCAAAATTTCATTTATTTGCAGCAAATTTGGCTCGAACTTAGTTGTTACTGTGTGGCATATATAAAGTCACTAAGTGCTGAGCTCTAGTCCCAGAAAGTACTGTTAAAACGTGATTTTCAAGTTCACTCTATATGTGAGTTTAAAGAAATAATTTTCCTCCTTTATATTTCTACCAACTCGTGTAATATTTTAACACTTTTGACAATTTATTGGCTCTAAGATAAAACAAAAATTTGGCCATTTTCTTAAGAGAAAGTTGATTTTTTTGAAAGAGAAAATTGTAACCTCTTGCCGAATCAGCTTTTCAAAAGTGTTCCACGCTTCATTTGACACACAAGAAGTCAAATTTTGATCGTTCCTTTAACAGAGTTGAATATTTTGTCTTGCGGTCCACAGTCATGTCCATGCCACTCCATGTTTGAAGGATCCTTTGGGTCTCTTGGAGTTCCAAAACTTTTTCAGATAATTGAAATTGATCAGACGGGGAACCATAACAGCCCGACATGTCAAGTTCAAGCCCTTCTCCTTTCTTACCAAATGTGTCCTTTGAATGCTCTTCATTCTCAGGACATTCCAAGGACCCCTTAGAAAGTCCCGAAACAGCCAAAGCGAAGGCAAGTGCTTGGCTTCAATTTCTGAACAGTTTTTTTTTAACTACGGAAAATAAATCAAAACAAAGCTCCTCACCACTTTCAAATGCTTGACCCCTCCCCCATCCAGCTCCCCCCTCACCAAACGATCGTATCTAAGGCGTCTTAAACCTAATTTATTGCCCCTAATTTCGATGACGGGATCAGGTGCTTAACATCATGCTCCCAAGCCCCTTTTTTCCCAATTACGACTCCTCTTATCGAGTGCCGATATCGCCCATTAATACCGACATCGTCGGTCATTTGTTTTCCATTTCCCCTCTGTTGCGCGTGGGACAAATAACTCATCTCCGACCGCACGGACGCACTGCATTTCCCCGCCTGTGCAGCTCTTGCATCTGATTGGTTGCAACCGTCAGCAGAGGCGGTCATTCCAGTTCCCCCAGCCGACTGGAATGCACCCATCTCAACGCCGCAGAGGACACTGCAGTCGAAGTGAATTCGAATTTTCCTATAAATCCCAGACAGGTTCCATATTCCCAATCAGATTGAGTGCAGCCATGAAGACAGCCGTTTCCTTGGTTGTGTGTAAGTGTCTCGTCCTAGGCAAGGGCAGTGTGAACAGCAGCCTAAATCGATTCTCTCGCTCGTTTTAGGTTTGTTTGCGGTTTTCATTACAACTCAGGCTAAGAAGCCGCTGAGGTCACTGACCATCAGCAGTTCGGGCGGCGGAGGTGGATATGTGCAGACCATTCCACAGTGCATTTGCACGCCAGGACTTCCCGGCCCACCAGGCCCGCAGGGACCCCAAGGACCACAGGGAGCGCAAGGCGATCGAGGCAATGACGGACCAAAGGGTGTAGATGGTGCTGCCGGACCGATCGGTTTTCCAGGGCACAAGGGACGCGATGGACATCGAGGACCACCAGGAGATCCAGGCGCTCGCGGTCGGCGTGGCTACACCGGCCCACAAGGTTTCCCCGGACCAATTGGACCACCTGGACCAACTGGACCCGACGGACCACCAGGACCTCCAGCTCCATAGGTGAACCGGACTGGACGTGAACGTGTATTTAAGGCTTTGGAAAATTTTGAAACTTTTAAAAATAAATTTTGTGACAAGAGGAATGTGTGGTTTCGTTTTGAAATTTGGTTGAGGTTTGGGGGGCACTTGTCGAAATTTGAATGCTTGGCACTTTCTTTTGTGGGGGACTGGAGTTGCTCGTTCCTTAATCAATTTTCTTTTTAAGCGGAGAGGTAGGACACTGCGGGCTAGAAGGTCCTTTTTGCAAGTTAGGTAAGCGACTGCTGTACCTTTTGTGTAACATGTTTAATGGGAAGAGAGTTCGGTATAGAAAGAGGTAACGTAACATCTGTGCCAGGTCAAAAATGGTCTCCAACAAATGGGAGCTTATTCACCCGATCTCAAATCTCGCAGATAACTTGGTTATGTACAGACCTGGCAAAAAGACCGATAAGATCCCCACACTCTTGCAAGGCAACCTGAAGTTGATTCAGCGCCATTTCGATGACTGGATGTTAGCAATTAACTTTCAGGAGTCGGAAACTATTCTGTTTAGAACGTGTGTGTCGAGTTAAAGAACGCTGTTCACAACGCCAGTGTTTAGGGCTTCGGCGGATACTACAAGGAAATGGAGAAAAATTGGACAACACAGGCAGACACTAGGGTCAAGGAAGTGCCAGTCAAAGTCCAGACATCTGTCCTGACCAGAGCTCGAGGACCTTTTGCTAGTACAGGGAGACTGTTTCACAACAGACAACTCAGTGAGCGGGAAAAGCTAGTCTGCTACATGCCCCTCATCCGGCCAATGCTCATCTATGAATGTTCTCTGTGGTTCAACACAAGTGCAATCTTGATGGAAAACAGAAAGAGTGCTTGGCATCGGGCGTGCGTCTGCCTCTAAGGAACACCTCAATTTCAGCACAAAAAATTCTTCTCCAATGAGGTTTCATATACGAATGGACGCACTAGCACATTGCAAGGGCTTGGAACTCTGTGAAAAAACTGATTAGAGAGATGATTACCCCAATCTGAGGTGCAGTGGAAAGGCTGGGTCTCCTTATTTTGGTCAGCCTGGTCCGATGCAAGGGCAAAAGGCAACGCCGCTTCCCATCCACATCGCCCGTTCAACTCTCAGTAAGGGGTTCACACACGACCGGTCCAATGCAGAACGAGCCAACGAAGGCATTCCTCACTTCAGCAGAGTGATGTCTGATCTGGATGCGCTTGAGGTTGCAAAGCAACACGTTCATCTTGTCTTGGGGAAGAACTCCCTTCGGAGACCCATTAGACTTGCGAGTACAGAGGAGCGCTCAACATAACTGACTGGCTTACATGCCTTAAGGTTTATGTCTCCGGACTTAAGTTATGCGTACACATATGCATGTGGATGTGTATGGGCATGTGCATACCCAGCAGTACATACCCTTGTGTGGTTAAGATTAAGTTAGGCTTTAAGTAAGGAAAGGTAAGGTTCATCTAGATGTTTGTCACTAGTGAAACCATTGAGATGCCACATGCCGGATGGATGGCGTTCACTGGTCCTCGTAGTTCCACCAAGGAGATTTCCCCCTTCCATTTTCTAGATGCTTGCTGGGCATACATGTGGTCGCAGTGGTGTAGTGGGTAAGCGCAGCGACTCACACACCACATTTCCAGGTTCGATTTTTCACAGAACTAGCTCCTTCGAGATGCTAATTACACTCCAATTGTTAATGAAAAATGGCGATAAGGACACCAAGAATCGCTACCAAGCTTCAATCCACACAATGGACGTTCATAGAAGAGGAGTTCTCAAATCTCGCCGTTCGGAGTTGGCAAGAAACTGTGGGTCCCTTCTACTCGTGAGAGGACTGTAGCACGCACAACACGAGTAGTTGTTGTAGAAGCTAGGCTCCCTTGTGGGCTGTAGCGCCTCAATTATTAATTATTATTTGTTGCGTAGAATTCCTTCCTTACCTTATGTTCCAAGTCTCCTGGTCAGGCTGACTACAGACTGGGTGATCACAACCCACTTTGCGCTTAAGATTGTCCAAGATTTTATCATTGGGTTTTATAAACTCCCCCTTCTCCTGTCATTGACCTGCTGCCAGATAGTGAGAGCTCCTTACTTCTTCAGAGTGTGTGATTGCCATTGGCATTGCCTATCCAGGGCTCCTGGATGGAGATGATATCTTCCCCATCTGTTGACAGTGGCGGAACGACCAAAAATAAGTTTGCGCCAAGCTCATTGAGATGATGCAGACTTCTTCACTACTTTGACGTTCGCCTTAGTCCCCTCAGTCTCTAAGAATCACCACTATCACTCTCTCTATGGAGGATCTCCTCGCTACTAGCTTCTGCTGATGAAGCCCATTTTTTCCTTTTGTTCCCATTCTCATTTAGGGGCCTGGACATGAGTAGCATACATTTTGTCCTCCAGCCCCAATAACCCCGAGGACCTGGGTGCGTGCGATTAAAAAACTTCGCCCATAGTCCTTCTAAGTGCTCGCACGGATTGGTGATTTATTAGGAAGGATACCAAAGTCTATCCTCCTCTATCAGAGTGCTCGTTTTAATATTTTTTTAGTGATCCATTGGGATTTCTGGGTTTTAACCTCTTCAGTGCAGTTGGCTTGGACAAGGCAGTAGCTACTATCCCTAGCCCAAGTCGAAACCCCACTGGGATCCTCCTGCAGTGTTTCACTTTCAGTTTGACATGAGGCAAGAGAGAGAGAGAGACAGTTGAGTTTTGAGATTTAGCAGGGCCCGTCAGGCAATACAGTCCTGCCCTTCAAATTAAGTTCTGACTTGAGTTTCATACACTGTCACTTCCCAAAGTGAATTTCACAATCCTGTGAATTGTGGCAACACAATCTTTCATGTGAGTTCTTCTCGCCGCGTAGACCACATGTTCTCCAAATAAACTCTAAACCTCCCCTTAACGACACTGGCAATCAACGAGCAAGCCATCAAATTCAAACTAAGAACTTGCGTTTACAGTCCAGAATTTTGAATTTACTACTCTTACGAGCGATACCACTAAAACCTCGTCAAACTTGCACGCATGAATCATTCATCGACAATAAAGCCCTCATCTGTCAGATTAATCGCGTTCCTTCGCTATTTTCGTGCGGTATAATGTCCCTAACGGGACGTGTCCCCAAGTTGGCTTCATTCGAAGCCAACGCGAAATGCAAAGCATTCATCAATGAAGTGGCCATAAAGCGCCAAACAAGAAAAGGTGTCATTAAAAGCGCCGGAATTCGAATCATAACATGAAGACACCACTAGACAGAATTAGCCCCTGTGCGGACCGAGGCGTGAGATGGCATCTCTCTGGGGTGTGCATGGTCATCAACTTTCGCTAATAACTCTAAGAGCATGTATCTTGAGCAGAAAGAGCTTCTATTCTTTTGTTCGTCATTTACGAGTTCTTATGCCTGGCAAGGCGATGACATTACTGGTCTCTAATTTGTTGATTCTAAAGTGGACGGTTTGAATGATTCATGAGGGGGCGACATCTTTTGTGGCTTGAGTTATGTGGATCTACGGTTCAGGGCTTCAGGTTAACGTTTGTGCTGTGGGTGAAACAGTCTTTTTCTCGGAAGCCAGTTGGCGCTCCGTGATTGTTGTCAGCAGCTGGAGCAACTTGAAGTTCCAGGTGTTCACGTGAAAGAAGCAAATCATCTTAATCATAGTCGACGAAAGCCCTTACTTGCAGATATCAAGTCTGAACCTCTAGATGCCGTTGCGTTGCATGCTCCCAGAGTCAGTAAAAAACTAAAATGTTTTCATTGCGAATTGGGTCTGTCCAAGGGACTGTGAGATCAAGCCTCAGCTTTCGCTGTTCGTTATGTCCCAGGCTTGGGTAGACAACCAGTCAGGAATGTCAAATTTTCCATGACTCAGTTGGAACGACGACATAAGCTATAGGCTTGAGGATGAATGGAACCCCTTCACTCTTGACCACCTTTCTCTTAGGTCCCTCGTGCAGAATGTCAAATGTGAGTGAAGGGGTACGTGAGCAGCAGCCAGTTAACACGTCAGATGCTGGTCCAAGCCACGATCAATAGTGATCTGTGCGTGAGGTAAACTCTGTTTACCAGCAGAATTTCTATTTCGATGATAAGTGATTCCTTTTGCCCGTCCGATTCCCTAGCATTTCCTGGATGATGGCAGTCCATGTCATCTGAAAGTTCTTGCATTTCCTGCGCAAAAGCGAAGATCTACGAAAAACGTAGATCTGTCCGCATCCCAGAAACAGTTGTTGCATGACTATCTGTTTTCACGTTGTAAGGAAGTTTACCTCATGCACAACCTACAGTTGGAAGGCCAGACCCATTATTTAAGCCCTCAAATAGAGCGTGGTCGCTAGTTCATTATGCAACACTTGTTACGAGGCTGTGTGTCAACTAGACGTGTGCACTGCCAAGGATAGTGTTGGTATCTCGCCGGGTTGAAAGTGATCAGCAACGTTGCCCCCATGGTCCATGGATAACGCTGGTCTGGACCGAAGAGTCTTTGAATCTGACCCATTGGGACAACTGAAAAGAGGACGACATCGTTTGAGATGGGGCACACACAAGTGAAGTAGGACTTGAACCAACTTGGCGTGCGAAATTAGAAGCAGCTGACAAGAGGCCGTACTTAATGGGGAGACGTGGTGGTTGAGGCACAAGTCCACTTTAGACTGTAATGCCACTCAAAGAAAAAAAAAAAGAATGTCAAATCATCGAACTTCCAATACACTACGAAGAGAGGGTTATCTTGCAAGGACACCTTATAGCGGCCATAAAATGGGAGATACGAGCGGAACGTTGTCCTAACAGAAGACCCCCCTCCATGAGTGCTAATTCATCCATGCAGACCTGGAAATGCAGCAGGCTGGCGCATTCAGCAATGATAGCTAGCAGCATACAAGGCGACGCTGGATAAAAAGACGAGAGTGGTCCTCCGAGAGCGAACTTAAAAGAAGGAACCAGCATCGGCGTCCTAAAGAAAAAAAGAAATAGCATGTAAAGCCGCGATCAAGGAAATGAAGAGAAATGATGTCAGAAAGTTTCAACAACTTTCCAATGAGTTTAAACTTCGGCCAGAAGCCTGTGGGGACGAAGAGGTAGAGTCGCAGTCGATAATGAAAATATAGAAGGATCTTTTATACAGACTGATGAACACCAAGAACAGCTGCTATGTAGAATGCTTCAGTCCAAGTAATGAACGATGATAGAAGAGGAGCTCGTCACCCCGCCGTCACAAAGGCAAGTTACGATAAAGCTGCTGGTGCAGATGGGTGGTTTTGAAGGCAGCCGCAGATAACTTATAAGGCACATGCCCCAACTCAACTGTAGGACATTGTCAGAGGAAACCATGTCCGATGCGTGGAATCTCAGCACTGTTTACTCGATCCACAAAAAAGGCAAGCCCTCCAACTGTGCCAACTACCGAGGTTAAAGTCTCCCAGACGTTTCCCGACCTGCGGTTTCAGGTCGGAAAAGTCGACCATTGGCCAACTCTTCACACTCCACCAGATTCTGAAAAAGACCCAAGAAATGGAAGTTGACACACACCACCTATTCATCGATTTCAAGGCCGTATTTGCCAGCGTGGACACCACTGCTCCGGCCCGAAAATTCTTCAAATCCGAACCATTAGGACAACGCAACAGAGGACGGCCTAGACTGAGATGACGCACACCAGCGAAGAAAGACCTCAACCAACTTGGAGTGCATAATTGGAGACCACTAACGAAAGATCGTGCTAGCTGGAGATGCATGTTGGTTGTTTCCCAGATCCACCTCGGACTGTAGCGCAGTCAGTTCAGTCAGTTCAGTCTACTCCTCCAACTGTGCCAACTACCGAGGCTTAAGTTTCCCAAGCGTCGCATACAAGATCTTTTCTGAAGTCCATTTGACTTAAATCTTTGCAATAACGCAGCTCCTGGAAAAAAAACCGAAGAGATGGAAATTGACACAGACCACCTATTCAAGGATTTCAAGGCCGGCTGTGATAGCTTACACACACGCTAGCTTTTTAAAATTTGGTCTTTCCTATAAATCTCTTCAGAGTCTGTAGGATGACAGTGGAGAATTCTCTATGATCCGCCAAATTAATTTCTCAAATCAACGAGACTGTCAACATCACAAAGAGAATTTAGACAAGTCACAAGCGCTGTCATGTGACTTTTTTCACATCGTCCTGGAGAAGATCGTGCAGATCTCCCTGGCCAACACAAGAGATCGATCTTCAAAAAGTTCGTTCAACAGCTGGCTTACTCGGAAGACATTGAGGTGGTTGATCGAAAACAGCGAACCGTCTATGAGGCGTTTGCTGGCATTGAACTGAAGGCAGCTCATATGCGTCTGGGGGTAAATGAAGGCAAAATGAAGCTTATGCTGTCATCGAGGAAAGATACACAACATCGACGTCTTGGACAGGGCGTCACCCTAGGCAGTGGCAATCTCAAGGTGCTGAAGCCATCTTAGGCGTTGAATCTGTCCCAGAAGTCTACGGATTTAACGCTTGGCCCAGGAGTCTACGGATTCAACGCCTGTCCCAGGAGTCTACGGACTCAACGCCTGTCCCAGGAGACTACGGATTCAACGCCTGTCCCAGGAGTCTACGGATTTAACGTCAAAGATGGCTAGGCCTTTTAGACCGCATTGCCAATACTGTTCCAGCCCAAAGATGCTTCAACAACGAACCAGTGGGACAACGCATTAGAGGACGTCCATGGACCCGATGGTGCACACAATTAGAGAGGAGCCTCAATCAACTCGGAGCGGAGGCAGTTGACTGAAGATCGTGCCAGGTGGAGAGGTGAGTTGGCTGAGGCCTAGGTCTACCCCGGTTTACGGCGCCCTATGAAAAAGGAGAAGAAGCAAAGGAGACTGAAAGACAGTCAACTTGGGAGAGACACAACAAAATGTGAAATTCGAACAAAAATATGAAATTTGTGAAATTTGAACAAAAATATGAATATTTGAACGTCAGGAATCATATCGAGGCTTTGCAAGGACCTTAGCGCATCTGCTTTCGCAGTTTAGCCCTTTTATAGGAACCGGAGTATGTATCACATATGCGTCCGCACTGCTTCCTCAATAGACAGACAGTAGGACACGAGGGACCAGCGTCTGATCGCAGTGGCCACCACCCACATTGCTTGCCTCTGATTTCAAACACTTACGCACTGACTTGCAGTTTCGTTAGACCTTTCGAGTGACTCATCTGTAACTCGAATGAACTCCCGCCTGGTGACTTGATTCTTTCATGTCCCGGCTGCTCCGTTTTATAGCCGCACGAAAATCTACAACAACTGAATTATATCACCGGGACTTGGCTACATTTATGCCAAACGACCGTGAAGTGTCCCGATGGAGAGAGGCGCATTTAAATGTTCCACCCAGGCCCTTACAGGTCAGTTACTCGCCGAGGCCCAGTCCTACATATTCATGAGCCAATAAAAAAATTATCAAAAACCTGTGTTATGGTTTTTTGAAATGAAGTCAATTTTTTTGCGGGATATGAAGTCAGTGACTGGCCACTTAATTCGAGTCGATTAATGAAATGCAAATTTCAGACGCCTTAGGGGCGCGGACAAGTTGGAGAAATGCGTGTTTATAAAAAGTTTGATTTTATTGAAGTATTCTTGTTGTTCTGATGCTAGTCAGCCACTTGTTGGTTATTTCCAAGACACTTGTCCATGCTCCTTTAAGAGCTCTTGAGATGGTGAATCTGCTTTTGGCAGCTAGTGCTAATACTCCGTGTGGGGTTTACAAATAAACTGGCAAGTTTAGAGCACCAGAAGAAGCAGGCCATAGATCAAGTGTCGTCGGTTCTGGTAAGGAACACTTGTCCTAGGGCTTCTTTTTTTTTCATTCATTTGAGAAAGTGTCACGTTCTGCCATTCGCTTCTAGGCATGATAGTCTAACGCATTGAGCTCCACCAAGTTCCCCTACAAAACTGTCAAATGAAGTTAAAGCATCTCGTGCGGTCTGCGTCTTTGTCACATATGGAAGGTCTGTAGTTTCATGCACAACGACGATGCACATGTCTGTTGGCACCTCTAACGCTTCATGACCCTGTACAGCTTGAGAGCAGTGGATTCTTCAAATGAATAGTTTTGGGGAGGGGTTGGGGAATCCTGAAAATGGAATACTCTCAAGATTCTGAAAATCTCGTAAAGGACACGTTTCCGATGTCTGACACTTTTTAGAAATTCCTGCTGCCGAAGCATTAAAGCACAGAAGCTCCTCAATGAACATGCTGCATCGAAAACAAGGGCTTATGTGTGATAAAGAGACAATTGAATACGAGGCACAGTCAGGGCGGCTGATGGAGAAGAAGCAATTCAAGGCAACACAGGAAAAGAACCTTTCAGCATGATTTGAGAATTCTAAAAAAAATGTCGTCGCAAGTTGGTGTGGACTACTTTGAGGGGGTTGAAGTGGATTTTGCGCACAGTAGCACATTTTGGAGCGGAGCCAAGTGCTGGAATGAAGTTTAGCGACATAGGGGTGTGATCTTGGAATGCCAAGTGCTGGAAGCAAAGCGACAGAACAGATTCTTGGTATCTGCGAAATAAATGGTCTTGTCTGCTCTTCGAATATATAACACATCACTCAATAAGGATATAAACAAAAAATTGAGACGTCTTAGGATACATTTTTTTGGTAATGGCGCCCCCTATATGGGCTGGGATTTATTGAGTGATGTGGTGGGCATGTCTGTAGCTACAACCGCGAACTCTACGTGCTGTACCAAGATGTGATTGTAGTCCGGAGGGCAAAACCACGATGACTACAATGGCTCGGTTACATGCAGTGAGTCGACAACAACGCTGCAATTTAGTGGGTCTTCGAGTCTGGGTTCGTGAAACATAGGAAAACTGTGATCTCGGAAGCTGTAGGGTTTGGTAATCACCTCAAGAAGCAGCGTGCCCGGGGATCGGTAGGAAAGGAACTCAGCTCAGGATTAGACCTTTCATGGGTTGCTGGACTGTTGAGTAAGTGAGTAGTCCAATTGATTTGACGTCCGTTTCCCTACTTATGCTACTCATACAGAGTCTGTTATTTTTTCGATGTTTGCTTCAACAGTTTAGAGTTCCTTTTGAGTCTCACTTCGGGATTAGCACTTGGTGGTGTGATCTGAATTAGCACCTGACCATGGAGCTCGTGGAATCAAATGGCATGGTCTATAATAAGGATAATTGAGTGGTACTACAGCCCACAAGGGACCAGGGCCTAGCTTCTACAACAACTACTCGTGTTGTGCGTGCTACTGTTCTTTCACAAGGGACCTTAAATTTTTCGCCAATTCCGAACGACGAGATTTGAGACGTTCATAGACAATTGGTAATCTTTGAATGTTATGCAACAATGCAACAAGGCAGAGGTGGAGACAGAATGCTAGGTGTCCCGTCCGGGAATCGAACCTAGACCTTCTGCCTGTGGGTCGACGCACTTAACCTCTACGCCACGGCGACCACAAACGGCATGGTCTGGTAACTCAAAAGTATGTTATTTGTTGACGGTTGATTACGACGCTATATGTGGAGACGATAACTAAGTGTCAGAAGGACTAGTGTCAGAGGGACTAGTGTCAGAGGGACTAGTGTCAGAGGGACTAGTGTCAGAGGGACTAGTGTCAGGGGGACTAGTGTCAGAGGGACTAGTGTCAGAGGGACTAGTGTCAGAGAGAGAAAAAGGTCAGAGAGGGGAGACAACGTAAAGGACCACCAATAAGTGTAAGATGCGTATGAACAGAGGAAAGAGAAAACAAGTAAGTTCCTTGAAGCAGAGGAAACAAAAAATATTCCTGCTGATTCTTCAAAAAGTTTCCACTTCAAATCCTTTACAGGACAAAGATCTGGCCAATGTATTCCTTTTATTTTGATTTGAGGACTTTTTGAGCAATACTGGAGCACTCAACAACACTGTAGTACTCAACAGCACTGTAGCACTCAGACTCAAAAACCTGTCCACATAACTGCCCGGTGACAAACTACATTAAGTGCGATTTCAGGGCCTTGTGAAGGAATACCGGCAAGCGGCGGAGTCTAAAACTTCATCTGTCATCAAGACAGCGCCACGAATTTACCATCAGATCCTAACTATGGCAGGATAATGACAGAGGAAGTGCATGTCTTCCTCCTCTTCACAGGCACTGCAAAGGCTTTCATCGCTAAGCCGTGGCGCAATGATGTGCTTGGCATCTGTACGTCGTCTGCCATCTCTTCTGCAAAGAGTTAACAGGACTGACAAAGATAAGGCAGCATGGGGATGATTTGCCTGCATCTCTGCAGGATGCATGTCACTTACAATTGTGCTCTCGAGAGTCCCAGTCATCGATGGAAGCACTAACAGAGAAGGCGGGCAACCACGATGCAAGTACGAGTCCTTCTATGATCGTTGCCTGAACAATTCATCACTGAACTCATTGCACGTGAGCTACTATTGACCGGGAGCGCAACCAAGTCTTAGCGAAGTTAAAATCGAATTCAGAGAAGGAATGCATTCCTGAACAATTTTAGAAGTGGTTGAACAAAGCCTCAAGCACAGCTTAGCTAGCGCTCCAGATGCAGATACTCCGCCCCTTCCACATGCTCTTCATAAGATATGTAGGTGGTGGCCAATTGGGGACATAAGTTCCCGCTTGTAAGACCAACACTACATTACCCAACGAGACACACAGTCAGATGGCGTCGTCCTTCACGTTAGCGCCAGCACCCAAACCTCTATTAGTCTTATAGTCATCTGTGAACATTTGACTGCCATCCTGTCCTGCCTCAGATTCTGTCCAGAGTCAGTCCTGTGTGCATGTGCGTCGCAACTGGATTGAAGTCCCTACGCCAGCGACTGCTGTCAAGAGGAAGAGATGTTGTGCTCAAGGCTGTCGACACTCCAGGCAAACCATAATCCTAAGATTGCCTTCAGGGTGCAGTCCATGACGTGGCTATCAAGGAGGAGAAGTTCAGAGAAGCTTACCCAGAAGCAACTCCCACTTTCACCAGCCATGCCCAAGCTAAACTTAATGACCAAGGCAATCTTCTCCAACAGCTGTCCATGCCTGAAGCATGCATGATCAATGTCCTTATCCGCGCGTGGCCAACCAATCAATCAGCAGATAGAAATCGATCGTTTGAACCTTCACAACACCTCCACAAGACAGAAAGCTCATCAACCTTGTCACCACCGCAGCAAAACAAGGATATTCGACGTGAGTTGATGACCCCATCAAATGAATTATGTATGCTCCAGCGCTTAAGCTGTTCGCCTGCACGATTCATTGAAAAATTATTCCTCCTCGCAGCTGATACAACAGGTACACGGCATAAATTTCGCCGAACGCCAGTTTTGTGGTTCCCTATTTTTAGTCCACTGGGATGCCAAAAATATCGATCTTCTATTTAATTTATTCTAATTGGAGAGTATGTATGCAAGTTCGGGCGGAGATGGTGCCCTCGGTTCCCAATCCATTTTTGATATAATAATGAGCCCCGAAATGCAAAACGCGGCAATCTGAGCGATTTTCGATTCCCACAAAACCCGAAAATTTGGAGGAGATTTTTTTTTGGATGTTGTCAATTTTTTTGATTTTCTAGAGATTTGCATTAGAAACGATTCGGGTTTCTGGCAGCGGAGGCCGGAGGGGACACTCTGACAGAAGGTGTGTCCATATAATTCAATTTCGGAAATTCGTGCAAAATTGCTAAAATTTTGCAAAACATTAGTGAAACCACAAGGTGTCAGTGGCCTGGAGATTAGTCAGTTTGCGGTCAACGGAGGGAGTTTTTGTGTAAGCGTGGCAGCAATTTGGTTTTTTTCCTGATAGCCGGTTGCTTGCTGGGTGTTGACTGAGTGCTGGCAGCGTGCCTTGTGGGGGCTTTCTTCTTGCTGGCCACCTGCTGGATCCTGTTTACCTCCTAGATGCCTGTTTGGTGCTAGCTGTTGGCTTTCTGCTTGCTGGACGCTGGCTGTCCGCTGGATGCTGCCTACGTATTGGATGCTAGCTGCTGGCTATTAGCTGCCTCCTGGATGCTAGTCGCATGCCAGCTGCTGGCTGTCTACTTGCTTCGTCTTATTGACTGCTAGGTGCATTCTTCCTGGGCTCTGGCTACCTGTTGGCTGGCTGCTCGCTTGTTGGTTGCCTGTTGCTGGTTGTTTCTTCGCTTCTTGTTGGAGGATGGCTGAATGTGGAAAGCTCGCTGCTGGCTGCCTTCTTACTAAGTGTTGGCTGGCTGCTTGGTTGGCGCCCGTTTGCTGGCTACTTCTTGGCTACTAACTTTTGGCTTTGTGCCTCTTGCTGGCTGCGTGCTGGATGCTAGCTACTGGCTACTAGCTGCCTTCTGGATACCTATTGGACGGCAGCTGTAAGCTGTCTACCTGCTACCACTTGGCTGTTGGCTGGCTGCTTGCTCGCTGAGTCCTGGCTGCCTGCTGGATGCTGCCTACTAGCTGCCTTCTGGATGCCTTTTGAATGCCAGCTGTAAGCTGTCTGCCTACTACCTCTTGACTGCCTACTCAAGCATGGGTGACTATTCCTCACTCGGTATTCGCTGGCTAGTTGGTAGGTTCCCCTGCTCTGGCTTCTTCTTGGCTGCTGGCTAGCTGCTGGCTGAAGGGTGCTTGCCTATTAAATGCCCGCTGGTTTCCTGCTTCTGGCTGTTCCTTGGCCGATAGCTGACTACTGGTTGACTTTTTCTTGTCTGCTTGCTGCCTTCTTGCTGGATACTGACAGCCTGTTGGCTGGCTGCTTGATGCCTGCTTGCTGGATGCTGGTTCCCTGCTGGAAAATTGCCGGTTACTTGCGGGTGGCTGCTTGTTGGACACCTCATAGCTGGTAACTTCTGCCTTTGTGCCTCTGCTTGACTGCTTACTGGATTCTCACTGGTGTTTACTAGCTGCCCTCTTGAAGTCTGTTGGACGTACGGTGCTGTCTGCTTGTTGCTGTCTTTTGATTGCCAACTGACTTCTTTTTGAACTATGACTGCCTGCGGGTTGGCTCTGTGCTTGCTGGGTACTGGCTGCCTGCTGGATTCTTCCTGGTTGTCTGTTGGATCTTGTTTGTCTCCTCAATGCCTGTTGGTCTCTAGTGGCTGACTTTCCACTTGCTGCCTTCTGTCCCCTAGATGCTTGATTGTTGCCTGCTGCTGGCCACTTCTTGGCTGCTGGCTGGCTGCTTTCTGCTTGCTTGCTGGGTGCTGGTTGCCTGCTAGGCGATTGCTGGTTATTGTGGCTGGCTGCTTCTTAGCTGCTTGTTAGACACTTATTAGCTGGTAACTTCTGCCTCTATGCCTCTGGTTGATTACGTACCGGAGACACAGGCACAGCAGCATGCTAACTGCTGGCTACTTGCTGCCTCCTTGACGCCTGTTGGATATCAGCTGTTAGTTGTCTGCTTCCTGACTTCTCCTTGACTGCTAGCTGGTTTCTATTTTCACTCTGATTGCCTGCGGGATGGCTGCTTGCTTGCTGGGTACTGGCTGCCTGCAGGATTCTTCCTGGTTTCCTGCTGCTTGCTGGCTGCTTTCTGTTTGCCGAATGTCTGCTTGCTTGCTGGCAGTCTGTTTACCATTGCTACTTATGACCGAATCAAGGAGAAACACTCAACTTTTGAGTCATACCACTTAAACCACAATTTCGACCACATTTTGGACAAAGCCTATGAAACCTATTATTGTCGTCCTTAGAATGGCAAGAGCCTTCCTGTTTTAAAATACAGCAACAAAACGACAAAATCACTGAAGAGGATTGTAGTCAAGAAGAGTTGCTATGGAATGGAAATAAAAGGCAGGTCAACACGAATGAAGCTTAACCCTGCATTTGTTGTCCTGAGACTCAACTTGTCATTTCCACGCGGTCTCTTATTCAAGGGCAATAAGCTGGCAAACACGTATTAACCGAAAGTCAATAATTCCCTGCCAAACGATGACTTTCAGTCGCCTATCGAACCAAAAAAAACAAAATTCTCAAATTTCACCCGGTTCGAAAATATTCTTCTCGAAGTTTCGTTCCTCCAGCAGCTTCCTCATTAGCATACCCAACTAGATTCTTTCCCTATTCTCCCGCATCTTCCTGCTGCAACGTCAAAATCCCGCCTCCAAGCGCATCCAAACGACTTCGACTGCATCGACAGGAGCCAATGGGAGCACGCGCAAAACCGGATCGGAAGGGGAAACAAAATCCAATGCACCGGCACACTTCCAGTGCACATCGCCTGCATTCACTATATAACCGAGGTGACGTGCACCCAAGAAGTTAGAAGTGAACCGACATGCAAGCGTACACGTGCGTCATTTTTGGTAAGCATCCCAAAACTGCCCAAAAAACATCAAAATTCTCATCTCTGTCTCTTTGCAGCTCTCATCGTGGCCTATGTCGCCGCCAAAGGTGGCAGCGGCTACTCCGATGGCGTGAAACAAGTTTACTACACCCAACAGGGTCCGCCTGGTCCACCGGGCCCACCCGGACCAACCGGTCCCGTCGGCAATCAGGGCGTGAAGGGACCCGACGGTGATCAGGGTGCCGTTGGCCCGGTTGGTCCTCGTGGACCTCCCGGCGCCGATGGACGTGATGGACCCCCAGGACCGAAGGGACCACAAGGACCACGCGGCCGACGTGGCCCGCCCGGCTACCGCGGACCACCAGGACCCATTGGACCGACTGGACCCATTGGACCCACCGGACCAATTGGACCTCCAGGAGTGTAAGATCAACGTGAACTTGGACTGACTGTAAAACCGGACACAATGCCACCGCTGACTGAGAATAAAAAAATTGATTTCGAAAAGTTGTGCGTTTTCATTTCTGATTTTTGTTGGAGGGGGGAATTTGACACTTTCTTGGGACAGTAGGTTCTAAGTTTTATTGTTTTCCCTTCCGTCATCGACGTCGATCCAACGGAAACTTGTTTCTGCTGCAGCCCATGACACTAGTCAATTCCAGACGTTGTCCCTTCTTATCGTCTGTCGAAGTCATTTGGTTTTTCGGGTCATTAACGAGTTCTGTGTATTGATGATGGCTGCTGCGATGTTCGTCTGCTCGTGACTGTTTTCATCTCCATGAGGCCACCAGGTGGTGGTTGTTGGTGTTGCTGATCGTTGACGTCAGCTTTGAATTTGAAAATGTTCCCAGTTTGAAACTTTTGCTGGATGATCCCTCTGACGAAATGTTTTCCACCTTTCTGGCCAAAGGTTTGTGGAACATGAACGGATTTGTAGTTGACCTCGGGGCTAAGTGGTCTTTAAGAGTGCTCTTCGAATGAAATTTAGCGACACAGGGCTGTCCTGTCCAGAAATGTCCTTTTCCTCTTTCGCATGTCCCTCTCATGACGTTAACAGTATCTCTGACTAAACAGTCGTGGGAATCTGTTGGAAAATCTTTTTACCACGTGACAAGACCTCTAGGCAACTGCATCGAGCTGCAATTACTTTGAATAAGATTTCAAACCACATTTTTCAAATATTTCTCAATTTTGTAAAAAAAAAATTGGAACGGTGATCACACGATACACTGCATCTCTCATCAGAAATCCTCTTCTAAACTGTCAACTGATTCCCCAAGTCATGCCAATTCAGTCTACTTTCAGACCTTATCTTGCCACCATTCTAAAACTCCAAGTGACGAAGAGCCCACATTCCTCAAAGGCAAGAAGCCGTAAGGTTGATGCTCGAACTCCAAGTCCTCCCGCTAGCAGAGGGGGCCATCTCTCCTCCAATTTAATGTTTCGTGCTGAACCTCGACGTTCTCCCCTTTGTGCCCCGACTCTTTAAAATAAGGATTGACTATGCATTCATTCCACATTGTCCAGTGTATCAAGGAAATTCCCTCCGCCTGCCGTCAATTGCTTACGCAAGCCTCTTTCTCCAGGTATGGGTGCAACGCCATACCTGCAGCACGTCCTGCAAGCAAATACCTTAAGTTTAGGCTGAGGTTCAGACCATCAATTTTCCTGGTCTCCCATCTTCGTAGGAGAGAAACCCGTGTAGGAGGCGTTTTAGCATGTTGAGAGCCAAGACCCTAAAAGCCGCTTATGTCTATTCGCCTTGCTACTAGGAGGTCTCCTCCTCTTGAATGTCAAGAGTGGCAGCACTCGCATGATGACTTGAAGTACCCCCGTAAAAAGCTGACTCTCTGATATGACTGTATTCGCCCCATGCTCTGAATAGTAACCAAGGCGTCGCCCCACCTCTCCCTTGAGCATGCGCAGCTACTTTCATTAGACGATCCCTTAGGCTCGTTCCACTTAGGCTCGCACCAAAATCAAGGTTTCCGTCTAAAAGATTCGAACGGCAGTCAGAAGACTCATATTGTTGTGCTTCGTTGGCAGCTGGATCTTGATCTTGGAAGCTAGTTGAATGCTCCACAGTGAATCGAATCATTTTGGGCCAAGAATGTAATCTTGAAAGGACTCAAAAGCGCAAAGCATTGCTTACCGAATCGGGTTCCTCTGAGAGACTCCAACAAAGCATGGATTGCCAACAAAGATCTGCCTTAAGAAAAACCTTCAAGAACTAGAAACTTAGCCCTTCCCATTTGTTTCAAAATTTAGAAGCGTTTTGGGACCAAGAGGGACAACCTGCGCAAAGTCACAGGCGACAGTGAAAAGTTGGAAGAATGTTTTCTGCAGACTTTTGGGCGACTACCGCTTCCAGACTGAATGTTAAGCTCCACACGATGAAGGCAGAGAATTCCGTCCCCACGACCTAGACTCTTTCAAGATAAGATAAAGTTGCTGGTGCTGGACGGGATGTCTGCAGAGCTTAATAATGCACTGGAGATGAGCTGATGTGATGAATATGAAGATATGATCGGAGGAAAGCATGTTCGATGCATGGAATCGGAGTATTGTTCGCCCGACCCACAGACGATTTTTGGACTTGTTTGCGTTGATGGCAGATGAAGGCGAAGATTTAACGCCGAACTTTATAGACTGTACGGCGGCATGGGCCTAGTCAAGCGTCGGATACAACACTTAAGGTGGCTAGACCATGTAGAGCATATGGACACCCACTGCTACGGCCCGAAAAGTTTTCGAATCCGAACCATTGGGACAACGCAACAGAGGACGGCCTAGACTGAGATGGCGCACACAAGTGGAGAAGGACCTCAACCAACTTGGAGTGCGCAGTTGGAGGCCACTGGCGAGAGATCGTACAAGTTAGAGAGGCATGTTGATCCACCACGGACTGTAGCCCCATGAAAGAAGAAGATCCACAGACCAGTCTATCATCCAGCTGTGCCAACTACCGTGGTTTAAGTCTCCCAAGCGTCGCATATAAGATCTTCTCTGCCGTTTCGTGTAAGCGTCTGGATTAATTTTTCCATAAACCTGATAGGTCCGCATCAGTGGGGTTTCAGGTCGGGAAAGTCCATTTGACTTAAATCTTTCCACTAAGTCAGCTCCTGGAAAAAAACCGAAGAGATGGAAATTGACACAGACCACCTATTCAAGGATTCACAGGCCGGCTGTGATAGTTTGCACGGATACGAGCTTTTCAAAATTTTGACATTCCTATAAATCTCCTCGGATTCTGCAGGATGACAGTGGGGAATTCTCGATGCTCCATCAAGATCGGTGCTCAAATCAACGAGACCTTTGACGTCACAAAAAGGCTTCAGGCAAGTCACAAGCGCTGTCATGTGACTGTTTCCACATTGTCCTGGAGAAGATCGTGCTGAGCTCCCTCGCCAACACATGAGGGACGATCTTCCAAATGTTCGTTCAACAGCTGGCTTACGCGGACGACATTGACTTGATTGGTCGAACACAGGGAGCCGTCTGTGAGGCGTTTGCTGGCACTGAACTGAAGGCAGCTCATATGGGTCTGGGGGTAAATGAGGGCAAAATGAAGTATATGCTGTCATCGAGGAAAGATACACAACATCGACGTCTTGGACAGGGCGTCGCACTAGCCAGCAGAAACCTCGAGGTAGTCAAGGACTTTGTGTACCTCGGTTCCCAAGTAAACCGTCTCAACAAAGTCGGAATAACACTTGCCAATCGTAAAGGCCTCTATCGAAGCACATTGGTTAATCCCTGTCCTGCTCAAAGGCGGAAAAGAAAAAAAGAAGTAATTTTCGAGAGAATAGCTCAGCGTTAAATTTTTCCCCATGTGTTGAGGGTCTTGGAGATGTAGATTCAATCACGGACTTCGAGGGTTATACAGCGATCTAGGCCTAGCCAGGGATCTACGGATTCATCGCATAAGATGACTAGTCCAATGACAACACTCCACCAATCCCAAGAATCTTCAACTCCGGACTAGTGGGGCAAGGCAAATGAAGACACCCTCGGACATGATAGCGCACACAAGTGGAGGCAGATCTCAACCAAGTTAAAGGGAGACAGTAACAGGCAGGTGTCTTAAGACCTTGCTAGCTAAAGAGGCTTTCTGGTTGAGGCTCAGTTTCTCGACCAGAAAAAAGCATGTCAAATAATTGATTGTCAGTATTTTGGCGATTTTCTTTTCTAAGTGCCGGAGTGGATAAGTCACACGCCTGAGGTCCTTATATCGATTCATGGAGTGATCGTTTATCGTTTACTTCTTTTAATTTGTTGACAACATTCAAGTCGAACTGATTCTCTGTGAAAACCTTTCCCAAATTGTAGGTTCTTTCTATTGGTGAGGGAACAATTGCACACTCCGCACGTGAATTTCCTGAAGAAGGTTCTCGCTGATCCCTTGTTAAGTCAGTCTGCCGCTGATCAAGAAATGATTGTGTGCTTAAAGTTCTTGGATTCCTTCACTCTTGGCGCACTATAAAGGGTCCACATGATCCACAAGATTGCTGGAATCACTTCCTGTTCACTCCTTAAGGTAGCCTCATTTTTCGGCCACAAAGTTTGTCATAAACTGTTGGCTGAGTTTGCAAACCGACTATGCACACTTTTTCGAGCCATTTTGTGGTTGACCCCCTTCGCAATCAAATAATAGACAAAATGAGCTCCACTTCCAAGCATAAGGAGAGGAGACATTTGAGATCTCCTACTTCCAGCTTCCCACACTCAAAAACAAAGGTGTTCCCTAAGCTCCAGCCTACCCCCCCCCCCCCTTCCACTCCTCCTCCTGACTATGAAAAACAAATGACCATATCAAATTGTAGGAAAATTCCCTGGGAAACTTTCCAGGGCATCGTTCGTCTTGTCAGAACACTGCCGCATGCCCCATCAATTCATGCAAGTGGACACAAACACCCAATTACAAGCGTCCCCAACTGCACATTCCCCCGAAAACAGATTCAATCTCATCAAAGGAACAGATAAGCTGTGTGTTCCCTCACCCCTCCTCGTCCTCAGCGAACGAAAAGGTCGCCCATAAGTTATACGGGGAGAATTAACTATTCGTCTGTATCGTTTGGTGATTTAGTACCACCTCGCCCAGCGTTGGGCCCTATTTGAAATTCGATAACCGCTCACCGCTGGCGAGTGGAGGGGGTCTTCGGCGACAATACACCGTCGATGTCGTCTACCTGAGGACGTCTTATTAGAGTCGCTTAATTATGTCCCAGTTGCATTAGGCGCTGAATGAAAGGCACTGATCTGGGGGTCGTAAATCTTAGAATTTTCTTTTATGGCCCCCCTTCGATAGATGAATGGGATGGAGGCAATAAAGTCATAATGGACCGACAGAGAGAGAGGGTGACCACTGGAATACCATGGCGGCACGACGGCGGTGCGGCACCACTTGTCATTGAATCGAGATCTGGATCGTGTTTTGAGCGGAGATCGGAGTAGTTTTTGGAAGATCGGACCTGTAACGATGTCGAAGGGGGTTTAATTACGTAGATTTGTCTTAGGGATGCTCTGCATCGAATTCGGGAATTCGTGCCACAAGGTGGGTAGATTTTATTGTGTTCACCGAATTGAAAAGATCTTTGGGGCCGCAATCGAGGGAAATTCTGTTCTTCGCCGAACCGATAAGGAGCTGTTTTGAAAAACGAACTACACTCCCTGAGAGGTTAATGATGGTTGGGTGCCAAAGATTTGTTTTGTGATTGTGAAGATTTCTTCTGTTTTCTGAGGTCATTAACCGTTAGATTGGAATTGATTCTGAATTTGGAATTGAGAGAATAGCGCGAACGGAGACAAAAAATTATTCTGTGCTCAGATGCGGAATTTGGACTAATGCGAGCCAGTACCAAATGAGATCTAAGCAGTTCACTTCATTCCGGCAGGGAGCAAGGCCTTTCTATCACCTCTGCCGTTCTTTGAGTTGCAGCACATGGTGGCCCACATAAGTCCAAATTCCGCATCCGAATGAGATCTAAGCAGCTCTCCACTCTGGTAAGGAGCAAGTTGCACGCCTGGTAGGAAGCAAGTTGCAGCACCTGGTTGCAATGTAACTCAGCCATGAGCCAGTGGGTAGTCCAAGTATTCAAATGACCTGTTTCAGTGGTCTAAAGGAAAACTTCTTCAAATCGGTCAGCACAGTGTGGGCCTACCACATAGTCAAGCTAAAACAAAGTTTTAAGAGTTCCTGATCACTATCCAGATTGTCAAATCAATTCAGGTTTCTTCAATGCCTTGGCATGGTAGCTGCAAACGCAACAAACGGTCCTTGCTTCCATCCGGCTTCCGTAAGCCTTTCTCTACTTGACTCATGATCACCATTCGAGGACGGACGGATATTTGAGGTGGTGCCAGCAAAGACGATGTACATATGTGATGGTCTGAAGTAAGTTCATAAATAAAAGCCAAATAAGTTCCTCAAGTTCTTGTTCAGGTTCTTGTCCAAATCTTGTCCAAGTTCTTGCCCAATTCTTGTCTTAATTCTTGTCCAAGTTCTTGTTCAAAATCTTGAGCAATTTCTAGCCCAATTCTTGTCCAAACTCTTGTCCAAGTTCTTGTCCAAATTCTTGTCCAAATTCTTGTCCAAATTCTTGTCCAGATTCTTGTCCAAATTCTTGTCCAAATTCTTGTCTAAGTTCTTGTCAAAATTCTTGTCCAAGTTCTTGTCCAAGTTCTTGTCCAAGTTCTAGCCCAATTCTTGTCCAAATTCTTGTCCAAGTTCTTGTCCAAGTTCTAGCCCAATTCTTGTCCAAATTCTTGTCAAAGTTCTTGTCCAAATTCTTGTCCAAATTCTTGTCCAAACTCTTGTCCAAGTTCTTGTCCAAATTCTTGTCCAAATTCTTGTCCAAATTCTTGTCCAAATTCTTGTCTAAGTTCTTGTCAAAATTCTTGTCCAAGTTCTTGCCCAAGTTCTTGTCCAAGTTCTAGCCCAATTCTTGTCCAAATTCTTGTCCAAGTTCTTGCCCAAGTTCTTGTCCAAGTTCTAGCCCAATTCTTGTCCAAATTCTTGTCCAAGTTCTTGTCCAAATTCTTGACTAAATTCTTGTCCAAGTTCTTGTCCAAATTCTTGTCCAATTTCTTGTCTTAATTCTTGTCCAAGTTCTTGTTCAAAATCTTGAGCAAGTTCTAGCCCAATTCTTGTCCAAATTCTTGTCCAAACTCTTGTGCAAGTTCTTGTCCAAATTCTTGTCCAAGTTCTTGTCCAAATTCTTGTCCGAATTCTTGTCGAAATTCTTGTCCAAGTTCTTGTCCAAATTCTTGTCCGAATTCTTGTCGAAATTCTTGTCCGAATTCTTGTCCAAATTCTTGTCCAAACTCTTGTCCAAGTTCAGGCCCAAGTTCTTGTCCAAGTTCTAGCCCAATTCTTGTCCAAATTCTTGTCCAAGTTCTTGTCCTAATTCTTGTCCAAATTCTTGTCCAAATTCTTGTCCAAGTTCTTGCCCAAGTTCTTGTTCAAGTTCTAGCCCAATTCTTGTCCAAGTTCTTGTCCAAATTCTTGTCCAAGCTCTTGTCCAAATTCTTGTCCAAATTCTTGTCCAAGTTCTTGCCCAAGTTCTTGTCCAAGTTCTAGCCCAATTCTTGTCCAAATTCTTGTCCAAGTTCTTGTCCAAATTCTTGTCCAAGTTCTTGTCCAAATTCTTGTCCAAACTCTTATCCGAATTCTTGTCGAAATTCTTGTCCAAGTTCTTGTACAAGTTCTTGTCCAATTCGTCTGGCGCATCACATACTGGGAGACCAACACCTTCCAGAGCAGCTTCAGCTTCAGGACTGGCTCCTATGTCGTCCACGACAGAGACACCAGCCCCTATATCTGCCAATAGCCGTGCAGAGCGTAAAAGTATGCACTGCACTGGCAGATCTTCGAATCGACCGAAGCTTACGGAGAGATTGTTTCCACAAGGTACGAGGGCCTAGCTTCTTAGGTAACGTCTTGTGTTGTGCGTGATGTTGTTTTTTCATGAGTGGAGGGGATCTACAGTTTACTACCGACTCGAAAGAACTAAATTTGAGAAGTTGTTCATAGACAATTGTTTCACTTTGGAAATGTGATTTGTTCATTCCCGGGATCGAGCAGAATTGCAACGCTCAGCCTCACGTTGCCAACCTTGTTTATACCAACCTAGAAGAGCCCAAATGAAGAGCCTTATATTTTCGAAAAATTGCACAATGCAATTATTCCGATCAACAGTTTCGTTCACAAGCCCCTCATGGGATCGCGTGGTGCCACAGTTAAGGGTTAAACTGTCCGAACAACTTACCACACCAAGTTCTCTCCAATTGTTCAAACTTTAGGACACCCTCTGTATCGGCCTTCATACCGAACCCCGTCCATCCACCCACCAGTTCCCAGAAACACGCGACTATTCCCAAGAACCACGCACCTCTCCCAACCATCGAAGTGTGTGGCACCACAATAGGCGTTGCCTCTGACATCACTGACACCTTCCGATTCCCCAGCCTCCGGGCCACACAGAGCTCCCAAATCAACGCCACCGCTCTTCGAAATAATCGACGAAAGCAAAACAAAAATTTGGTCAATAAACCTGAAGCTCGTCACTTCAGCAATCGCCGGCACCACCAGCCGAACAATGAGCCAAGCATCATGTTTACCCTAAATACTAGTTTTCCATAAATTAATTGACTCGCTCCGCCAGCGCGTCCAGGCGCGCTTCGTGCGGTGAGCGAATTCAGAATAAATTTCCAATTTTTGACGTTGAGCTCCGCACCGGCTTACCGGCTCGCCGGTCACTTGGGCATAATTCCCGGCTGTTGACGCCTAAACCTTTGAACCACATTCGCATCTAATTTGCAATTCTTAGCCACGTCCACGTCCAGTTATTAGCATGCGATGGACTGGCGATAAGGCGTCGCCGGGATTGGATATAAAAAGCAGAACACTCGAGGGATTCATCAGTCACACATCAATATGCAAAAGCAACTGGCCTTGATCAGCTTGGGTAAGTTGCGAGCTCGCCTGGCACACAGTGCGTGGTCTAATCCTGGTGTTTGTTGTCTTCCTTTGCAGGACTCTTGTTCCTTGCGATGAGCGTTAGCGCTCGCAAGTTTAGCCCGAAGGTTAGAGCCTACCAGGGCATGGGCAAGTCCAACGAGTACGCCGAGGAGACCGAGAACAACGATGTAGAAGAGAACGAGGAAGAGACCCCCAATGACGATCTCATCAAGATGGCCAAGCCGCAGGGCGGCCAATGGGGCGGCAGCTACAAGCCCAGCTACGGCCACGGCGGCTATGGCGGTGGTTATGGCGGCGGATATGGCAGCTACGGAGGCGGTTATGGCGGCTATGGAGGACAGGGCGGTTATGGTGGTCACGGAGGCAGTTACGGTGGCGGTTACGGAGGCGGCTACGGAGGCGGCTACGGTGGCGGCTACGGCGGACACGGCAGCAGCTATGGTCATGGTCATCGTCCCAACTACGGCCATGGTGCCGATGCTACTCAACTTCCAGTCATCTTGCCCATTCGCGTTCCCATGTACGTTAAGGTTCCAGTACCAGTTCCCGGCCCACCAGGACCACCAGGACCACCAGGCCCACCAGGAATGCCCGGCAAGTGGGGACCACCCGGCAGGCCAGGACCTCAAGGACCATCCGGACCTCAGGGACCAGTAGGACCACAAGGACCCCAAGGATCACCACATCCAGAGATCTGGATCCCCGATCATGGCCCCCATGGACCACCACCACCACGTCCACCACCACCACCACCACACTCAGCTCCCCAACAGAATCCCCACGGACACTACTTCAAGACCTCTGAGTCTGAGGAATGAGCCTGATGATGTTAAGCGTGCGAAAATAAATTGATTTTGGAAATTCCCTATGAAACTGAATTGTCTTCTACTTTTGCGTACTTGTTTGGTTTTGTCGGTTCAGCTGTTGTTTCGAATTTTGGAGCTCGTTTGATGGGCGTGGCTTCCCAAAAGGACTTTTGGGTGAGAGAGCAGAGCTGTGTCGGTTGTGCGATACTGTACTGGAAGGGAAAGGAGGTCTAGAGGCGACACCTACGTTACAACCTTCCAAATCGGGGGTCCTACAGGCTTCTTCGTTTAAAGCCTTTACAGTTTTCCTTAGTATGTGCTCATCCTGCCCAGACCAATTCTTCATCGAATTCCTTGCGACATGATATTCCTTCCTAAGACTTCAAGTCTATGGGTCGTGAGACTTAAGCTCTGGACGTTGAAATTTTCGTTTCCAGAGCGCAACACCCGCAGGTAAGTCGTCGATTACGTAGTAGCTAGGCTTAAAGGAAGGAGCTTGTGGTCGGCATCGAAAGATAGATTTGGGCGTTCTTAATAAAAGGTCTCCTGACGATGCCAACCTCAAATGCGCTCTCTATTTCGGAAATCTAGATCATTCAAGGACGTGGCTTGAGCACACGTCAGTGTAGGTATTCGAGACGATACCTCCCACAGATTCTTCTGAAAATTGCGCTCTAGTTCAAGATCCTTGAACCTTAAGCAAAATGCCGCTCCAACTGCCGAAGTTTCGCTCTCACCGAATTTTCGGAGATCCTTCTCTCCTAGCGTGCGGCATTCAGACAACAACATTCCCTATTGCGTTATCCATCGAATTCATGATCTCTTCGGTCCAGAACAGGGTTGTCCACACGCTCCACATGAGACCTACATATCAAGGCTAGGAACGCACTGCGTCGTAAAGCAGGACTGGTGGTCGCCGTGGCGTAGGGAGTAAGTGCGTCGACTCACCCGCAGAAGGTCTAGGTTCGATTCCTGGACGGGACATCTCAGATTTTTTCACGGCACCATCTCGTTCTTCTTGTCTATGAAAAGCTTCTCAAATCTCGTCGTTCGGAATCGGCAAAAAATTGTAGGCCCCTTCTACTCGTGAGAGACCAATTGCACGCACAACACGAGTAGTTGTTGTAGAAGCTAGGCCCTGGTTCCTTGTGGTCTTTAGTGCTGGGATGATCAAGCTGTTGAACAAAACCAGCTTAGTCCTTCGAGAGGGACCCCATTCCTCAATAGCCTCTTGAGCCTAAAGAAGCAGCGAGTGGCAAGAGTTGGTGTTGGTGTCCCTATACAGGGCGGAGTCGAGGTAGACGAAGTTCCTGACTACCTCGAAGTTTCGACTGCCTAGTGTGACACTCTGTCCTTCCTAGATGAGAGCATGTACTTCGTGTTTCGACCAATTGAACATTGAAGGTCTCGTTAAGTTCGTTGCCGACCTTGTTGGTGCAGGGAGAGCCCTCTATCGCCATCCTACTCAATCTGATGAATGGAATACCAACACTAGACATGTCGCTGTCTAGGGACTGTTATCATCCATTCCAACAGCCAGGCGGCAATCGAATCTATCGAGGGAAACAACTTCTACTCAAAGAACTCCTTCAAGTGGCCGCCAAGCTCTCAAGCAGATGGCCAAGAACTTCAAAAGCCACTTGATATGGGTGCTGAGATACGGTGGTATTCAGAGGATTTGCGAAACTGATGACAATCTCCTCAATACACAATACATTGAGCGGACATACCAAAAGGTGGCCAGAGAGCCTCACTAATCTTACAACCAAGGCACCCAGGCCTCATCAGACTAGACAAAATACATCTTCGGGCCGTCAAATGGCGCATTACAGACCACGACTCTAGACTCGGCGTCCCATACACAGACTTTTGCAGAAGCTATAGAGACGAGGAGACTCATCTCCTCTGCGACAGACATGCACTTGCCAAAAGAAGAAAGATACAGCTGGGGACAGACCTTTCTTACAACCAAAGTGAACTTAGTTTCATTCGCGTGGGACACCTCAACGGCTCGCAACTTTCCGCGCGGCGTCACAACAGGCCTCAATTGCGGGTAACCATCCGCTCTAACCCAACCTCTCACCGCACCCCGCTCCTTGGCCACCCCGCCTCAGCAAATGGTTATGAGAAAGTATTTCATAACGAAAACCAGCTCCTTCATCATCGAATTCCACAGAAAGTCCAGAGAATGTCAAAGAACTTGGATCGAAAGTCTCTTACCTCCTGACGCAAATCAAGTTGATTTGCAAATATTCGCTCACTCAGCGCGGCGCTGCTGCCATCCCCTAGCAGTCCACGTGGAGAACTCACCGACTCCCGACCACGGCGCACATGAATGGCGGGGATCAGCGATTATGCGATAGCTGCGCATCTAAACCGCCACCAAAAGTCCCCGTCCGCGGGTTTAATGGCTCGCCATTAGCCACGGCAGTTCTATTTTCGGTTCGCAGCCACTTGGCAAATTATGCAATCAGGTCGACATTCCTCATCTCCAGCCCTTCGGGAGCTGCCGCCTCACTCCCGGAGGTTAATACTCTGCTTAATGAAAATACGACCGTTGCGGCCACTTTGATTTGCCGCAGTGACATGACGCTTTTGGGAAATCTTCCCTCCAGATGGTGAGTCAAAGTCCAAACGGATTGGTGCAGAAGATAAGGTAGGCGTGCTGCGATTGAGTCTGCCGCAATCTATGCGCATTCCTAAATGTCATTAACTACCGCCCGACCGTGTCCCACTAACGTCACGAACAGTTATCAGTTTGTTGACCCATAACTGTATTCGGAATGTTCGATTTAAGTAGCCAATGGCTTGGGCGACGCGATGTTATTGGTCGAAAGGGGCCGGGAGGATGTGGTCGCAGATGCCGCCACAGATTTGGATGCCGATTGTGATCCATTTTGCACGGGCGATATAAAAAGATTGTCCCCGAGAAATTTGACGTTAGTTAAGCAGCAAAATGCGCGTGGATTTGGCCACCTCGCTTTGGCTGGGTAAGTCCGAGAGCAGCTCTTCTACTCTCCCTCAGTGCTTGACAGATATTTTTCCCCCTTTCGCTCTAGGAACCATAATCCTCGTGCTCGCACTTGGCAGCGGGGAAACAGACAAGAAGACCGACAACAGTGGGGTCTTTCACGCCTACCAAGAGTACGAGATCAATCCGGAGAAGTTCACATACCAGCCGCAGAAGAAGGTGCCGCTTCCCCCGGACGATGAGGACGAAGAGGAGGAGCTGATCGTGGTGCACCCTCAAAACCCACACTACTACTTCTTTGACGACACCGAGACTGAAGTGGTCGAAGACGATGGCGAGGAGGACGATGACGACTACGAACCACCGCCACGTCGTCCAGTGCTAGTGAGGTATACGGGGCCCAAGAGGCGCGTGAATAACCGAATCAAAAATCGACCGAGGGCTGATGTAGATCCTGTGGATCCCATACCGACGCCCATGACCAGCGGCTTAGACGGCGACAGTGGGGAGAGCGAGGAAAACGATGAGAGGTTCAAGATTACCCTCACCCCGAGGCACAGAAACACGACTTACCACAACCACACGCTTCTCCACAACCTCACTCACCCCCACCCATCTCCCATCAACTTCCACGGCAACTATCCGACGTATCCCTCGTTCCCTCCACCCGGCGGACTCAACCACGGTGGCGGCTTCCCCTCGGGTGGTGGCTTCGGCCATGGCGGTGGCTTTCCTTCGGGCGGCGGTTTTCCCTCGGGCGGTGGCTTTGGCCATGGCGGTGGCTTCCCCTCGGGCGGCGGTGGCCATGGTGGCAGCTTCCCCTCGGGCGGCGGTGGCCATGGTGGCAGCTTCCCCTCGGGCGGCGGCTTTGGCCACGGAGGGGGCTTCCCTTCGGGCGGAAGTTATGGCCACGGTGGTGGATATGGTGGCGGTTACGGAGGGCATGGCGGTGGCTACAGTGTAGGTCACGGCGGTGGCCATGGTGGTGGTCACGGTAGTAGTCCTACCTCAAGCCCTGGCGGATACCCCATTTACATTCCACTTCCCATAGCCGGACCCCCCGGTCCGCCTGGACCACCTGGAACGCCCGGCTCGGCGGGCACTACAGGCCCTGCTGGTCCCACCGGCCCGACAGGCGCAACAGGAGCCACTGGTCCAACTGGACCCAAAGGAGACGCTGGTCCTCCAGGTCCCACCGGACCGGTAGGACCTGCGGGACCAGTTGGTCCCATTGGACCAATTGGTGTGCCCGGACCACCAGGACCCTCTGGCCCAATTGGTCCCATCGGTCCACCAGGCATACCTGGACAAACTTATCCTTCCTATCATCCCCCACCATTCCACCCACCTCCACCACCACCACCGCCGCCGACGCCTCCACCACCTCCCCCACCACCACCACCGCCAGTTATACCCCATCCCCCCTTCCCGCCATCACATGGCGGCTTCGGCGGTGGATTTACTGGACACGGCACTGGAGGCAGTTATGGATCTCACGGCAGCTACTATCCCCTGCCACCGGTGCCGCACGGCCTTCCAATCATGCGGCCGCACAAGCCGTACACAGCCGAGAAGACTAAGCCCGAGGATGCGACGGCAGCCGACGCCGACGCCGAACACGACGACGGCGAAGGCACCATCGTGGAGAGCAGCGGAATGAAGTAGTTCCAGTAGACGAAGTATTAAGAATTTGTACTAGTTTTAGGGTCGATTAGCCAATAAAATGAGATTTAATGTGAAATTTGAAGTTTTGAGTATTTTTGAAGAGAAACAAGTTTTGAAGACGGGAATCGCTTGTGGCTTTAGAATTTCACTCAGGGGAGCAGAATTCTAATTTTGCATCAGTGACGGAAGAGGAAGGAACAGTGGGGAATGAAAAAAAGTCTACATTGGCAAGAGAGCAACGTCCACTGGTTGTACACAGCCATCGTCAGAGGCACCATCGGAAGCCAATGTAAGACAGTCAAGTCTCTGACAACTTCTAGTCTGCCAAAGACTGCCTAAAGGAGTTCTCAAAACACAAAATGCCAGAAATGTATCGTCTGCTGTGTCCCTGGGGATTTACTCGTCAATGGCAACGGCAATGGTAAGTCAACTAACACGGACAGCCTCAAGCTCAAGCGCAGAATGGGCTGTCTCCCCTCAGGCTTAGCCAAAATATTCCATTTCTGGAGTGTCTTCCGAGCTGAAGTTTGAGTTAATTTATAAAGCAACGCCCTGGTTTAAGTGGAACAGTCTCTCCTCTTACTAAAGGCCTTGGAATCGGCATCTTTAAGTTCAAAGATGGTTACTGCTTGTGGCGCATCCCCAAACGAGATGGCTAAGGCATTGAATTACTGTCTATACAGGGTGCCGGGTCATGGGGACAAAGATGATGCATTAGGTACAGAAGCAAGAACACCTGGGTTTACCGGCAGCCAGACATGTAAGCTCAAACTACACATGAACGTGATGCACTTGATCAGCCAAAGATGGTCCAACCATGCAATCAGCTGCTTTTCGAAAGAAGTTTGGCCTTCCCATCATCATCACCGTGATTTTCGTTGTCCCGCATATTCCACTACGGGGGTGATGGAGAAACTGCACGCTTGAGAGGTCTCGAGACCTCGTCCTCCGCCATCGACTCTAACTCATCAGAAGCTATTCCCAAGCGCAATCAGGCGATTTTATGAACATGAACCAACTACCTAATCCTGTGTCTGCCGAGCGGTTGCCTGTCTGATGGAAGGCGAAGGGGGCTTTTGTACCATGTTCCCAAGCTCACGAAGTATAGCTCTCTCCGTCCGAAGAAATAGTTGTTCAGCATTGAGTTGTCGAGTTTCTCACTCCATCCCGGTAGGTAACCCCCGCTGCAGCACGGAGAAATCTCATCTCGGCATCTCGAGGCTCGCGATTTTATTCTTGCGGTCATTGCCCAAACTTGATGACTCCAGGTAAGAGTTCGAACAAAGAGTGAGGCATTAAGCTCGCCATACCAAGTTGCATCAAAATTGACGAACCTTGACCAATCCTACAAGAAAGCACAGCGTTGCACCTCCCATCACCCGTGAAAAAGACTCCGAAATACATAAAGTTCTCCAACTATTTGAATGGGACCACGACCATGTAGAGTACATTGGACAGGCGTTTTGTAAAAGACCAAAACTTCGAAGTTGTCCACACTCAGCTTCATTCCAGCATCACACAGCTACAAACCTATCCAGCTTACGCTGAAGTTCCGTCTGGGAGGATGTGAGGACAACTTAGTCACCTGCTCTACAACATCTTGTCCATATAGTACGTATCCAATGAAAAGTAGAGGTGAAGAGACTCACGTTAAGCAGGTGAAGCGACACAGTTGATACAGTTGTTGTTTAAACATCGAGAGACCTCTGAACTCAACAGATGACCATCAATCCCATTCTCCTGTAGAAGACTCCAGAGATTGCCTCGATGAACTCGGTAGTATGCCATGTTTCCAAATCTACAAGACACAGGCTCCCAAGCCCTCGCAAGTACCATTTATGGAGTGGAAAGTTGATCGGTTGTACTTCTGCCGGGACGAATATCGCTCTGTTCATCCCCCAAGTTGGACTCAACCTAGAATAGCCCCAAATTCCTCAACGGGGAGGATTAAAAGAGACATGCCCCTGTAATTGTTGCCCTTTTTGAAAACAAGACAATCTTTCCAGTCCCCCAAACACCAGGTATTTCACCGCGTGGTTCTTCCTTAACCCTAGAAGAGGAGAAGGCAGAGACTCTAGAATGTCTGAATCGTTCAAATGACATAAGCCTGAGTCGCAATCGATCAGTGTCTGATCAGCAATCCCACCTATGTTCACCCGAAGACTTGAGTGGCCACACACTGGCTCTGCATTAGACAAAAAGAATGCCCCAAGAGACCTCTACCTACTTCTATCATACCTCTCATCGAACTGGCAAAGGTTCAGAACTTTGGCCTCAAGAAATGTATACTCAGACCGCGGAAGGGGGGAGGATGATGTCTTAGTAGCCTTTGCTGCCCTAGCGGCATTTGGAATCAACAGGCCTTCACCATATTAATTTTTCGCACAATTCTCAGGTTTTCTGATTTCAGGATTTGGCGATTCTCGTTTTTGATACCTCTTCAGGATTTCGACGTTTCGGTACTTTGGTCCTTTTTAAGGATTTTGACATTTTTGAATTTTGGGCTTACTGGAACTTTGGCGATTTTCGATTTTGATACCTTCTCGGAATTTTGGCATCTATTCTATCTATTCTATATCTATTCTATCATCTATTCTAGCTTTTCGGGATTTTAATCCTTCCTGGATCTTGTGATTTTGGTACCAATTTGGAATTTCAGTTTCTCTTGGGGACTTTGGCGTTTTGGCATTTTGGTATCATCAGGATCTTGGCGCTTTGGCACATTGGACATTTCTAAATTTTTGTTTTATCTTATTTCGGAGTTATGGGATTTTAGTGTTTCAGGACTTTGATCTTTTCGTGATTTTGACATTTTTGAAATTCGTTCTCTTCTGGATCTTAGGCTTTTTGGAATTTTGGCTTTTTTGAATTTAGCTCTCTTTGGATTTCTGGCATTTCGACACCTTAGGTTTTGGGGCCTTTGGTACTTATTCGTTTCGGTTTCGAATTTGATTTCGCCGAAATTCTGACATTTAGAGCTTCTGCTCTCATTGTGATTTTACTGCTTCAGCATTTCTGAACTTTGGCCTTTTAGGAACTATGGCCTTTTGGAATCTAGTCTCTTCAGAATTTTGGCGTTTAGTTACCTTGGACATGTTCGAATTTTGGACAGATTGGGATCTTGAGGCGTCGTTATCTTGGGCATTTTGAAATTATGATATTTCCGAGTTTTTGGCAATTCAAGATGTTGGTCTCTTTTGGATTCCGGCGTTTCAGAATTTCTGCCTCTTTGAGATTTTGGTGTTTCAGGATTTTGGACATTTTGGACAGCCGATATCCGCGGAGCCGATATGAATCATCTGTCTACAAGGTCGCTCTGGAAAAACACACCATTAGTAGAGGGACATTTAAATGGAATGGAAATCTGACGGTGCAACATCTGGGTCTCATTTCAGATGCTGCAAAGCTTCCCAGCCAAGCCCTCTTACTTCCTTCTGGGCCACTCACGGTGCGTGTGGTTTGGCATCGCATTGATGGAAGCCTTATGATTGATCAAGGCGTACTCCTTTGTTGCAGAAAGTTTTCGACTACATTCCGCTTAAGCAGTGAGTCGTAGATAGAAAATCGGTTCACTGAAATTTTCACAGTGGCACTCAAAGACACAAAAATCTAGCTTTCTTCAAATGGTTAAAAAGCACAAAATTTGGTGATTAATCTTAGGTTTAAACTGGTGCTTATGTGTCATCTTGAATCCATCCCTAGGTAGTGTCTCAAACTCCCAAAGATTTTCCAAAGATTAAAACGCTTCCATCTTTATGGCTTTGAAAGGTAGCCCCTGGCCTGCCCTAATTGGACAAATCAGTGGGAATTGGTTTTAAATCAGAAAACAAATCCAACGTGCTGCCCCTTAAAACATATATTAGCGACCTTTCAACACCCTAAGCCCTAAGACCTTAATTTCGTATTCAAATCTGACACATTTACCCGTCATAAAAAGATAAATCCAAAACTTCAAACTTCAAATTATCAAAAACCCCTCCCGCCTCTCACATCCACGGCCCCTAGCTCCGCTCATCGTCTTCATTATTCACGCCGGTGGGTTTTCGCTTTCCATAAATCAGACCCAACTCCGACCACCGCGAATTTGTTTTGCACCCGAAAATAGCATCAGATCACAACCAGATTACGGCTCCATTGGGAGAGTTCAACAGACGCGCAAGTTATAGGCAAGCAAATGCAAATCAGATGCAAATTCTGGCTCGCAAGCCGCACAGTCCAATCTAACTTATCTGTCACCCCTGTCGGGTGCTCCTCTCCCTCGCTCGGATCCGCCCTGGAGCGTGGCCATCCCGAGGCACGACCAGTCCCACCAACCAGCGGTCAGAGCTGCGTGAGAATGCAAATGGGATCAGCGATATTAATTCGCGGTGAGCGAATTCATTAGTCGCCCTGCGCGTCAATGCCACTTCGGGTTTCGCGGTTTCTTGGTATAAAAGCTGGCAGATCGCGACCGATCATCAGTAACTATTGACAATGCGTCAACAGATCATTTGGCTGGGAATAGGTAAAGAGCGCGCCATGCAGGACATGCGCTAGGGGCGAACTCAGACTCTCACTTATCTGTTTGTTACATTCTAGGTGTGTTACTCCTGTCCGTGGGCGCCAACGCCTACGGCGAGGAGGGCGAGGTCGGGTACGAGAACGATTACCCCGGCTATGAACAGCAGCAGCCAGTTGCTGCCGAGGAGGAGGGCCCCCAGGAGCAGAGCGGCGAGTCGCAGAGTGAGGAAGACGATGACGGCAGTGACAAGCCGACGCCGATCCTGTACTCGGCCCAGCCTCCAAACTTCCCATCCTACCCACAGAATGTTTTCCCAGGCTATCAGCAACCAGCCCTGCCATTGCCAGTCCATCGCTACGCCCAAGGCGGCTACCAAGGAGGCTACCCAGGAGGCTACCAAGGGGGCTACCAAGGAGGCTACCAAGGCGGCTACCACGGCGGCTACCAAGGAGGCTACCAAGGAGGTTACCCAGGCGGCGGTTACGGTGGTGAATACCAGCACGGTTGGTCTGGAGGCGGCGGCGGCGGCGGCTACCCATTCGGCGGCAATGACTACGGCCACGGCTACCCAAGCCAGCAACCCATCAGTCATCCAAAGCCACCAAAGCCCTCAAAGCCCCTCAAACCCCACAAGCCAAAACCAAGCTCACCACACAAACCCTCATACGGATCGTACAACCCGCCAAACTTCTCGCTCCTCCAAGGATTCGGCTTCCCAACACTTCCCATCCCAGGCATCCCAACATTGTCTTCGGTACCCGGCTGGGGCGGACAAGGCGTAGTGCACGGACCCCCCGGACCACCAGGACCTCCAGGACATCCCGGCCCACCAGGCATCCCCGGCCAGCCAGGACCCCCAGGACCACCAGGACCCCCCGGACCACCAGGACAGCAAGGCCCACCAGGACCTCCAGGACCACCAGCTCCACCACAGTACCCATACCCCAAGCCCGGCGGCGGCCACAAGCCATCGTACCCTCAACAGGGCGGTTACCCACACGGCGGTGGCGGCGGTCAGTACCCGTACAGCGCTACCAACAACAAATATCCCTACAAGGTGCGAACTGGCGACGACGAGTCCATCCCCGAGGAGGAGGTCGATGACACTCCAGTTGTTGCTGAACTGCGCAAGGCCTAGATCTTTTTCGAAGACCGAAACGAATAAATGATTTGAAATGGAGAAAAGTTTGAAAATTTTGAGTTTTTTATTGTTTTTGGTTTGCCGTTCTTCTAAAGGACCTCTGTGGTGGTTTTTCAAGGCCTTGAGACCTACTTGTAGTTCAACTGATTGTCATCCTAGTTTCCCTTTGTGGTGTGATTTCACAGAAACGAGAAATAGTTTGTCACATCTCGCCGTTTGGAGTCGAAAATAAACTGTAGGTCACCTCCACTCATGAGGAAAGAGTAGCACAGACAACACTCTTGCTGAAGAAGTAAAGGCTTTGGTCATGGTTTACCGGTTTTCTGCTAGGATCATTTTTTGGTAAAGGAAAGAGACAAGAACATGTCCCCCTTATTGGCGAAAGTTTCGGGTAGTTTCAGAGAGGGAAATTTCAATTCATTCGCATACATGCTGCTCCTAGAGAAGTCCTTAGAAAATGATCCTTTGCATGAAAGTCTACAAGGCAGTCTACAGTAGCCTTCATTGCCTCCTTAACGGTAAGAAATGAAATCATCCTTTAGAAGATTCAGGCATGGCTGGATTTGTTTACATATCTCGCTCGTTCCTTAAACTTTCACAGGCTAAGAATTCTGGCTTCTAGCTTAAAGGTACCTACGGGGCTATCTAAATTACAATAGATGCCATAATCAGCTCTGAACGTCCTTGTCACTCTTCTTCTTCTTCTTCTTGTGGCGCTACAGTCCGGGGTGAACCTGGGCCTCAACCAACATGCTTCTCCAGCCAGCATGATCTTCCGCCAGCTGCCTCCAATTGCGCACTCTAAGTTGGTGAACGTCATTCTCCACTTGTGTGCGCCACCTTAGTCTTGGGGATGACTGAGCTTGAGCCTGTGGAGAAGAATATTAGGTCTTTGGCTATCCATGTACACACAGAGGTTGCGGGCGAATAACACGTTCCACCTCAGCCAGGACAGTGCTTTGCTGATAGTCACTCTTACCGTCTGGATGGCGCTTAAGTGATTACCTGCAGTCATCACTTAGTAAGAGGAAAAAAAACTCGGGATTCAACTCCATCCTTCGTGTTAACTCGGTCTGTATACAGGGTGTGTATAGGTTTGCCGAAGGGTATAGCATCACTGCACCACAGGTCTCTGTCTGGCATCAGGGTCTCGACGTTTTTCTCTGGGAAATAGTGAGGTGCAGTGTAGTCAATTTTAGGCTACGTGGAAGTTGTTTAGGTCCCAGCTCCAGCTATAGTCTACCTCCAGTTTCAAACACTGTGAGCATGCACTCAGACGAGCTGAGGTATGCTTATGGGTTCTAGGTCTTGGAGGATTTTAAGAGTATCGGTAGGAGTGGTTTCAGTGACGAAAGCTTGTCTCTGTACATTCCGAAAAGTATGAAAGGATGAGTACCCACGTCAAGTGTTGGCCGCCAAACTTTTACTCCGTACAAAAGAACAGGTCTGACTACGGCTGTGTAGGAGTACTGAAGACCCCACTAACTTTCTACAGTTTTCTTGCCACGGTTCAGTCTGAAAAAAGCTTCGGAGAGGTTTTTCAAGATAACACTCCAACCAAAGTGGTCGCCGCAGCGTAGTGGGTTAGTGCGTCGACTCACACACCGAACGTCCCAGGTTCGATTTCCTGACTGAACACCTCGCATTTCAGCTCTTTCGAGATGCTGACTACAATCAAAGTCTCGATTGTCTATGAAAAGCTTCTCAACTTTCGCCGTTCGGAGTCGGCAAAAAACTGTAAGTGCCTTCTACTCTTGAGAGAACAGAAGCACGCACAACACGAGTAGTAGTTGTAGAAGCTAGGCCCTGGTCCTTTGTGGACTGTAGTGCTACTCAATTATTATGATTTCTCCCATGTGGGTGGTTTCTGCTTCCTGCCGGACAGATAGGGTCCAAATTCCTAACCCGAGGGACTGAACACATTTCCTATAGGACGCATATCCCTTTCATATTACCATACAGACCAGAAGGTTTAACCATAACCGCCGTGGCAGAATCGATTCTCGGTTCTCTTTGGAATCAAAATTTTGCATGGCTTATGGGTATGGTCATGCCTGGGAGAAAGGAAAATGAATTAGAAGACAAAACTCGAAATACTGCCTTAAGGTGTAGAAGGCTAAGTCCGGCTAAGTCACACTTACATCGTAGCCTTCACGTTCGTAAGTGAGACGCCAAACAAACCTCTCGTATGATGGGAGGTTTCGATGAATCACGGCAGACAGCCTGGAGTCTTGGCTTAGGCTGCAACCCTCAATGGCTCGTTGACCTGATCCTGCGAGTAAAGAAGAGTAACCAAACAATGCCTTCATAGTTTCGATTGTCAGACAAGAGGGCACGATTTCCACTCTACCAAAAGATCAGTTTATCATTTTAGTCAGCACAGTAACAGAACACAATCTTGTACGATACCGGGCTCGAAAATTGGGTCTGTCCCCCACGGACGACGCCAGATATTGTAGAGAGTCAGGTGTGTGTGAAAGGATACAATGCCTTTTTCTCTAAAAGTTAAGCCATTGTTTGAAGAAGGAACAGGACGTTTGGTGAATATTTACTTCTTCAACTCACTTAAGGATGAGGCAGTTTTCCAGTCACGTCTGCTCCTTAAAATGAGTTACGTGGCTCTTTGTTATGAAGCTCACCCAGCGTCTCTAATTTTACGTACAGTGGGAGTGAGAATGTTGAAGAATCTGCTGTTTACAGGTGAGGTCTCTACAACTTTCCCACAACCAATCCCTATCCCGCACTCTTTCATTTTCGCAGGTTCCGCCCTATTCCGCAAAAGGCCAGTTTTCAGTTGATAAGTTACTCCTGCAGAGGGAATGGATCCTAAGTCCCAGGACTTCAATGTCAAATCATGTTCTTTTTCCACGCTGTGTTGTCGCACGGGTGCTGACAGGGGTTGTCGCAAGTGACAAGCTTCCAAGATGAGATTTCCCCGTTCTGTTGCACTAGTTTTACCTCCTGATCAGCTAAGACACGCGAGACACAGTGCGGGGATAACTCAATGTTGAGCAGCCGCTTCTTCAGACGAAAAGGGCTATTCTTCGTGAGTTTGGGAACATGGTATAGAAGCCCCCTTCATCCCGCCTTCCGATGCGTGCCTTAGATGCGATTCCATCAGGCAGGCCACCGTTCGGCAGATCCAGTATGAGGTGGTTGCGCCTGATTGCGCTTGGGAATAGCTTCTGATGAGTTAGAGTCGATGGCGAGCGGTTTCTCAAGCGTGCAGTGCTCTCGCCATTATGACGGAGGATAGAGTGGCATGGAGGTCTTTCGTGGGTGCATTGCTCCTGCCACCTCCCTAGTGGAATGTTGGGCGATGAAGATGGAAGGGGTAAAACTTCATTCAAAACCGATTACATGAATGGACTACCTCTTGCTGTTCAAATGGATCGCTTTTATGTGTAGTTTCACCTTAAATGCATGGTGAGAGGTGTACCTAGGTGTTCTTGCTCCCGAAGATTGAGTAGACCTAATTAATCATCTCTGTCTCCATGACCCGGTACAAAGCACAGACAGGGATTCAATTCCTTAGCCATCTTGTTTAGGGATGTGTGGCAAGCAATGACCGTCTTTGAACTTCAAGATGCCGATTCCATGGCCTTGAGTTAGGGGAGACATGGTTTCACTTAAACCAGGACGTTGTGGAACATTATTTGTTTTTGTGGCCCTCTCTTAACTAGCCGGTTTGAAAAGAGCCGCTCAGACTGAGTATTCGACAGCCCAAATGTGTGTCCAAGCTCCAAGTTGTGCTGCAATGTCGAATACCAGTCCTTCGCTATTTCACCTACGTCATGCCTCACACATAAGGCCTCACAAAGGCCGATCAGCTAAGAGGAACGCGCTGGAAGTTATTTCAAAAAGTTGTTAAATCGAGCATCAGGCTCTGGAATGTCTCTCCAATTTTATGGCAGTTTAACAGTCTTAAATTTGAATTTTCTTACTTTCAGCCACAACTTCGCCACAAAAGCGCGCTTAATTTAGCTCTTCCCAAACGCCTTATCTCCTTCAGACGATCTGTCTTCTCCTTTCATTCTCAGAAGAACCGCCCGCCTTGATAAGAAGGATGGACGGCTGTCAAGTTCACAGAAGTGATAAAATTTCATTGATATCTCGGACATCGGCTCCCGACGGCACTTTCGCGGTGATTGCAATCGCATACAAGGAATTCCGTTAACCCTGAGACATCTTTCGCGCCCTCCAATCGGCCAGAGCACAAGGTTAAGCACCTGGAGTAGATTTTATCGCCAGAGCTTCCATTTTAACGACCCATCGAAAATAGACGCAAATTCTAATCAGCCCCCTAAAATCGTCTGAGCACTTTAATAGCGTCCACCATTACCGCCCGACCTGGGTCTTCCCTTCAAAGTGGAGCTGGTGACGTGCAGGGCTGCGATTGAATCCTAATCGACTAGCGGTTCCCGCGAAAAGACTTAATTATTCGCTTAGACTAGTTTTCATAAATCTCCGCGTTGACTCTGCGATCGCGTCGAGGACAGTCGTTCTGAATTGATGAGGCGCACGACACGCGAACGTGGTCGAGAAGGCGTTCGCCCCGGTTCAACGGACCCGTTACGGTGACCGAACTAATGATTTTGTTTTCTAGAAAAGATTTTTTTTAATGATGTCGAAATGCAAATGCTTGAGTGTTATTTTGGGGCAGGGACCTCCGGATTGGGGACTCAGATATGCTTATGCATTCAGATATGCAAAACTGAAGTTATGGCCGCGCGGATGCTAATTAGGGAGAACTGGTCCAGATTTCGTGGCAACGGACGGTTCGGTGGAAGCCTTGGCTACTGGGAGAGATCCGTGATATTATCGGGAGAGTATGGGAATTCTGAATTTGCGTCGTAAGCCTATAAATGGAGAGAGGGGCTTTCAACGATAAATCTAGCTTCGAGTTCATTTTAATTCGCAACCGGTAAGAGCTTCTTGCTGCGGAATCCTTGTGAAAGGCAGGCGAAAGGGGCCCCAGTCACGCATAATCTGCGGTTTTGTCGATTGGATTGAATTTGAAGCGGACTGGTTTTGTGGAGCACGACGCAGTGGTGATGGATCCTAGAAGCAAGTGGTGATGTGTGATTTATTTCGGGACTTCATCTTGATTTGGTTAAGCTTCTGTGGAGTAGAAATGGAAATTAGGTCTTTCGATGTTGTTTGGAAAGACGGCATCCCATCGATCGGCATCGTTGCTCCTCCCTCTGGAGTCAGATAGAAGTGGGTTGTGGTCAGAATTTTGAAATTTAAGTGGAACGACTACACTGTCTGTCGACCTGTGGGAAGGAGGCCATAGATTCTTCCAAATGTCAGTAAAATATCGATATCTTGAAATTTATTCAGATTTTTCGGAATTTTAAATTTTTCGGTGATTCCACGATTTTGAACATTTTGGGACCCACGCATTTTTGGTTTATTAAAATTTCATTAGTTTTAGGTTCTTGGGCATTTTGGACTTATCGGACATTGTGAGCTTTTTTGTATTTGGTTTGAGGGGCTTAGAACTTTTTAGAACTTTGGGACTTGGGACTTGGAAGGAAATTTTGTTGCTCTGAAACTGAAACCTATCAAAATTTAGTCTCTTAGGGAAAATTCGAACATTTTAGTACATTTCGCCATTTTGGAAGCCTTTGCCTTTCTTTAAAATTAGGGACAAATTCACGGAATTCTGAAATAGGAAATATCAAAATCCCGAAATGTCAGAAATTCCAAAAAGCCGAAATCAAATTTAAGTTGAGAGAAATTGCAGGGACTACCTTTGGGGGCACATTTACTCCTACTTGGGGTCTTGGTAATCCCGAAATGTCAGAAATTCCAAAAAGCCGAAATCAAATTTAAGTTGAGAGAAATTGCAGGGACTACCTTTGGGGGTACATTTACTCCTACTTGGGGTCTTGGGTAAGTACTGAATTTGGATCGTGCAAGTTTCGTGGGATTCACAGGTTTAGTGCTTCTAAAATTTTGCTCTTTTCAGGACTATGATTTTGTCCGTCTCCGTGCTTTAAAAATGTTAACTTAGTACGAAGAGATTTTGACTTCTACACAAAGACCGAACTTTGGAGAATTTTTTGCATTTCAGAAATTTGTAATATGATGATATTCGACTGTTATTTTGTTTGGAGTTTTGGATTTTTCAACATTTTCGACTCTTTCCTAAGAATTTAGGCTCCTTAATCAATGAGTTCTGAGTTTTGGATTTTTCAAAATTGTTGACTCTTTCCTAAGAATTTAGGCTCCTTAAGGAATCCATTAATCCATTTTTTGGGCCCTCCATTTTTTAGAGATTTGGGTTCTTTGTGATTTTGGGACACTTTTCGAATTTCTTGAGTTTCGAATTTCGGACACTTTACAGAATTTTGGACTGTTCAGAATAATTTCTTTATCTTGGTTGGGATCTCAGAGTAAATGACCTACTAAAGCTTGGCTTTAAAGTATTTGGGATTTTTGGATTTTAGGTTTCTTGGATTTCTATATTTTGTACAAATTTTTCTCAAATTTTGAAACTTTCAATACTTAGGGTTTTCCACAGAATTTCTTCTTTCAATCTTCTGAACTATCATGTCTTTTTGTTGCGAGGAATATTTCTGCTTCAAACTTTCATTTTTTTATTTTTTAAAAAATCGAACAGGTATTCTGGGAACAATTCGCATCAAAAATTCTACTCGAGTTAAGGAAACACATTTCAAAATCAACTCTCCATGAGCCCCTAAAGTTCCCAGCATTTCTTTACAGGAGTTCCTTTGTGACCTAAATGTCACATTTTGCCATCTTCTCGGATCAGGCGAATACCTCCCGGCCTTGGCTTAACGCTTATAAATCAAACAAACAGGGTATAAGGCAAAGAACACCTTGCAGAGGTCAGAATGCTGGTCACAGTATAGAATGTGCGGCAAGGTGCTGCTCTATAACATCTCTGATTCCATCACAATGGTCGCCCCATTGGACAAAGTGGGCTTCAGCAACCTTACTCAGGCAGCCACCTCAAACCCAACCTGCTTCCATTTGATTTTAAAACGTCATTCAATCTCCCGCATGTCAGGTATATATCCGCTCTGCACGACCACTCACCGCCCACCCGCTGATAAGTTGTCAAACAAATTTCGATAACGACTCATTCACACCAGCTTCCATGACGAAACGAACACGTTAGTGGGTACTGTCCTTCCTGATATGGGATCTGATATGCAAAACCGGGACTTCTGTGAAACGCCGCAATCACCGAATCTGCTACAAAATTTGCAGATCGTGTCACTTGAACACAAGCTATCCAAACGTCCGACAGATTCAAATCAGTCATCGAAGGCAACTCACCAGAACCTTCGACCAGAAAGCAACACAGCAGCAGATGGCTGAGATTTTTGAAAAACCAGCGACATGTCAAGATCAGCTCTCCACGACACCCTCAAAACCGGTCGCCCCGAAGATCAAAGGATTCCGGGGCAAAGTGCAAAAATCAGTCATCACTCAGCCACCGGTGACTGAACTCTTATCTGGTCAGTGTTTCCCGCATCGCCACCCAGCACACTAATAAATGCAAATCACTGAAATGGGATATTGAGTTCATAGAGTCCCCTCGAGAGCTATTCAGCGATTTGCAATGCAAAACCACTCGCTCCAGCCGGCATAGCAAACCCGTGACGCCAGGCACTGGGCGTCACATTGGACAGCCGCGCCGCCGAGGGCCGAGTGTGTTCTGGTTGGTCAATCGGTTTGCCAGCTTGCGGGGCGCGCTAAATTTATGCGAACCAATGAATTGGACGTTCTGCACATCGGAGTGACGCGCAGTCGATAACGATTCTATATAAAAGGAGAGAGCGGCATTCAGCCGCTATAGACGGACGTGAGCATGCGAAAGATTCTGATCCTCGGTAGGTAGAAACACACACAGTACTAAGTATGCATTGAAATTGATGAGTTTTTTGCTTGCAGTCCTGCTGACATACGCCGCGGCTGGGGTGTCAGCGACGCCGCCTCGTGGCGCACCAGTGCGAAAGTCCTGGGGTCAAGTGCGAGGTAATCTTGTGAAACTACAGGAAACAGCGAAGCCTAAGGAGACAGTGAAAGTTGAGGAGCCCAAAGTAGCCCTTAAGGCGGTGCAGGCCAATGAAATGGTGAAGACTGATGAGGCAAGATTAAACGATGACCCTCCAGAGTCAACCACTCAAGACCCTTCGACAACACCCGAAGCTCCTGAAAGCACCACCACTGAAGAACCGGAAACGACAACAACACCTCCTGAGGCTACTACAACGCCCCCTGAAGAAGAGACCGAGCCGCCACCACATCCACATCGTCCACATCGTCCACCAAGGCCACCCCCACACAGGCCGCCCCAAAAGCCGCACAAGCCTCACAAGCCCTTGCACCCAATCAATCCAAATCCACATCCACATCCACCGCCGCCACCACCACCACCACCAAGTCATGGCCACTACCCGGCCTATTACCCACAGGCTCCCCACCAGCCGGACTACTTCTACCCGCAGCAGCCGCACCAGACGGGCTACTACCCGGCACAGGACTGGTACTCAGGTGGCTATGGCATCGGTTTCGGCGGCGATCTGGGCTACCCCGACTACTCGTTCTCCGGCTTCCAGCCCACGTACGAACTGTATCTGCCCCCAACACCAAGCTGTCCCAGCTACGGTCATGGCATCGAGCAGGGCTATGGTCACGGCATTGGCGGTATAAGCCAAAGCTATGTACCGAGCTATGGCCATGGCTTTGGTCAAGTTTACGGTGACCAAGAGTACGTCCCGCTGAGGAAGCCCCCCTCAAAGCGACCGGAATACTTCAACGGCGACGACGATGACGACGACGACGACGACAGTGACGAAGACGACGCATTCGCCTTCCTGCGCAACGTCAAGGATGTGAAATTCAGTCCCGACAACCTGCAGTACGATCCCCAGGCCCAAGTCTGGCTGTGGAATGGCCAGCCGTCGAAGAGCGGCAGCAAGAAGGCGTCCGCCAAGCAATCGCTGAATTCAATGAAAAAACACTGAGCGTCTGAATGAGAGAATAAATGTTGAAATTGACTGACGTGGACTTTTGATTGTTTTTCTTTTTTGTCTTTGGTGGTGGGTGGTGGGTGGGGTGGCGTCACATACGAGTAAATTAAACTTGTGGAGAGGAGATGTGACAGTTTGCGGGATTTTGATGGGAAACGCCGGAAGGCTAGAACGAAGCAGCGGTGGTTGACGATAGACGAGGAAGCTCACTTTGATTGTTTTTCCTTTATCGTCGTCCTTGTGTAACGAACAATCCTGAAGAGAGTGGAGAGTGAGGCATAGTGGGAAGAAACTAGAAATTCTCGAGAAGAATGGTGCTCCCTTGAGGCTGGGGTTGTGACGAAAGGTGGTCCGCGATTCGACCCCGATTATCCGACGTATCCAGTGAGCATCACAGGGTGCGTTGGTTCTTTCTTCTTTCAGCGAAAAAATTGCCTCCCATCAAAAAATGTTACTTAGACAAGTCCTCTACTTCCGTCTGCCATCGGTGATGTACCCTCGTCTCAGGAGCCAAACTAAAGGAAACAGCGGCACCCTCTGTAAGAATCAGTGACGTTTGAAGTGCTCATCGCACCGATGATCGCGTAATCTTATGTCATCGTCACGGCACGACATCGGAGATCATCAAAGCGCACCCATGATAGCCCATGACTCCGCTCAGAATGCATCAAAACGTCATCAATCCTTCGCCCTACTGTCTAGAGCGACATTCCAACCTACCTCACATCAGCAGGCGGCATCACATCAGCAAAGTCAAGTCCATCACACCACGACTGCGTACCCACCGTCAAAACAGAGAACACACAAGATTTACGAGGTCTGACTGGGAGACCGCGGCAAATGGGCCAGATTATGAGCATCACCGGCTCTTAAGTGTGCGGCAAGCAAATTAGTAATTACCTCCGAACGGGAACTAGGGAGCTGCGTTGCGTTTCCTAGAAATTCAGGTTTATGTCTTCCCATGGCACCGAAACCTCTCTGCACGCCAATTAGACAGCCAACACTGGACGTCCGATATAAAAGCAACGCGCCACTGAAGGTCAACATGCAGAACACACTCAACATGCGTAGTCATTTGGCAATTGGTAAGTGCTCTCCGTCAGCTCGCATTGTTCCTCACTCAGGACTTCTGTCGCCTTTAGGTATCCTCATTTTGGCTCTGGCCTCTGGCGCCAAGATCCCCGCAAAGAAGCTCCAAGGACCACCCCAGCAGCAAGGAGAGCTGCGCAGCTTAGTGGAGAGCGCTGGCAAGGCGCTGATCTACTCACAGAACGAGTACTTCTCTGAAGAAGATGCACAAAACCATGGAGACACCGACGGCGATGACGACCGGAAGACTAACAGGCCTGAGGAGGAAGCCGATGAGCACTACGAAGATGGTCAAGCCGCCTACTCAAGCCCTCGCCCATTCATCGAGAAACTCCCATCCTTCGGCAGCAGAAATCCGATAACTAGCAAATATCCCGAGAGCTCCAGCACTCCAGCACCCACAGCAGACGCCCATCTGCCAGTCGGACCCGTTCTCGTTCCACTCCATCCATTCCTTTCCGCTCTGATGATGCCCAACATGAACATGAACATGAACCAAGGATGCTACAGCCACCCATCACCCCCGGTACCCTCGCCAATGTCGAGACTCTGGGGCTATCCAAACTTCGACTTTGGCATCCAGGGCGGCTGGGCTACCCAGCCCGCTGGTCAAGGCAATGCAAACCGCGTCGGACCAGCTGGACCGCCGGGCCCTCCAGGCCCAGCTGGACCACCCGGACCACCTGGACCAGCTGGCCGACCAGGCCGCCCCGGACCACAGGGACCACCCGGACCACCAGGCGCCCCAGGAGCATCATCTAGCGCAAGCACTGTCAACTCCAGCCACGGTCAGCAGCAGCAGTACTGGTACGCGCACACCAAGCCGCTCCTGCACTCCGCCCAGCTGAAGGCTCAGGACAAGGATGAGTGAAACCGATGGGAGAATGAAATTATTCTTTAAAAATAAATCGGACATGCAATGGATTCTTTGACTTGTTGGCACTGACACACTTTTATGACTCACTCTCTCTCTCGGTCTCTCGGAGAGGCCCTTATCGCTGATCTGCAAGCCAACAGCCGGTTAATGCTTTAATTGCCTCATAAACACTCTTGGCTTACAGATTCAGGTCTGCGTCGCTGTTTGTTGTGGCTCTTCGTTACAAGACTCGATTCGATTGTGGGTCAAGTTGGGGAGAAATTTTCGTCTTGAAGTGAATCATTTGCAGGAATTGATCATGTACATGCAACTTGACATCTGGGCAGTTGTTTCAAGAAGGATTGATGGGAAATCAGTCGCACGTTGAGATTTAAAGGGATGAATTGAAGATTTCGTTTCCAAACCTTCCAGTGCATGGTACATTGCTCTGTCTTGGCAGAGCGAGTCCGTTTCGATCAGAATTGGTTGTCTTTGTGTGTGTCTGTAAGTGAGCCCTTGTATCCCTGGTGCAGCTTGAAGTTTGTTACCTTATTCATTTCTTAACTGAACTCTGTAAGAGGTAGGCTTCCGTCGTGGGGTCTTTTTCCTCACCAATCCTTGTCAGCACAGAACTCCTGAGAAATTGCTGCCTCCCACATCCTTATTCACTATCAGATGACTGTAGATGGCTTCGGTCCCTTCACACATAAACAGGTTTCGAGTACACGATCCGCAGGCCATTGGTTTTAACTTGCGTTTTGATGGTTTCGTTATTATATTAATTATATATTAATTAATTATAACATTATAACAAATTTTTATTGGCATTGACAAAAGTGGCTTCAGTAGGTGGACTCTGCGTAAACTTCTCGAATAGCACGTAAAACATTTCCCACCGAGTGCTGATTTTCACTCTGCAACTGAACAATATGGAGACGTTTTGGTCGTATAAGTTGATAACTTGCCAAACGTCTCTAAATAAAAATGAAAAGGCAGTCTGACAGATCGTAGTGGAGTCACACTCGCTGCTGGAAATGTGAAGAAACCATTTCTGCAGACTGTATAATGGCGACGAAGAACCAAATCCTACTGTTAGGCAGAACACGCTATTGAACCCCAATGAAAGGGACGATGAAGAACAACAATTCTGTCCACCCGACCCGGATGAAGTGAGGATTTTCATATCTGGACTCCAACAAGGCTGCTGGAGCTGACTGCCTACCCGTCGAGCTTTTTAAAGCCACTGGCGATGATTTGGTAAGAAGCATGCAGATGTGTTGGGTCTGTAAAATATGGTCGAAAGAAAACATGCCCGATGAAGGGAACCTCAGCATTGTTTGCCCGATCCATAAAAAAGAGACCTTTTGATCTGCGCCATCTACAGGGGCATCAGTCTGGTAAGCATCGCATAAAAAATCGTATCTGTCGTACTGTGTGAACGTCAACAACCTGGTCGGTCCATACCAGTGTGGCTTAAGGACAGGAAAATCCACCATCGACCAAATATTCACACTAAGGCAGATTTTGGAGAAAACCCAGGAGCAACAAATCGGGTATCGATCCACCTTTTCATCGACTTTAAGGGCGCGTATGATAGTATCTGTCGAGACGAGCTATACGGAGGGATGTCTAGTTTTGGCATCCCTACCAAACTCATCCGTTTGTGTAGAATGACTATGGAGAATGCACGCGGCTCCATCAAGGTCGGTAAAGACCTAACCGAGACCTTTGATGTCAAAAAAGGATTCAGACAAGGCGACGCGCTGTCATGCGACTTTTTCAACATCGTTCTTGAAAGAATTATTCACCGCAGAGTGATGTCAATGGCGCTCTTGTGGGTATTGCAACTGAGGCTGCGAAGGTGGGTTTAGCAGTAAACGGGGGTAAGACCAAGCTGTCAACGAGAAAGGATACCCAGCACCGACGTCTCGGACAGAACGTCACAGCAGACTGATATTGCTCTGAAGTAGTCAAACACTTTGTCTACCTAGGCACTGCTATCAATTTAGACAATGACACCAGCGCTGAAATCAAACGAAGAATAACTCCTGCCAAACGCTGTTTCTTTGGGCTAAGAAAGCAATTGATAAACAAAGCCCTCTCTCAAAGAACCAATGTTACGCTTCACAAGACCTAATCCTCCCAGTATCAGCTTTATGGCGCGGAAGCATGGACTTTGTCAAAAGCGGATGAAGCTGCTGTTGGTTGCTACGAGAGGAAAATTCTTCGTGTGATTTTCGGTCCCATCGGCATAGATGGTGAGTGGAGGGGGAGATATAATGACGAACTATACGGGCTCTTTCGCGAGATCGACTTAGCCAGAAGAGTCATGTAGAGCGGATGGAAACCAATGCTTCAGCTCGAAAAGTCTTTGAATTCATCCCCCGAGGGACCGCGACTCAGGTGGCGCACGCAAGTGGGAAAGAACGCGTGCGAAACTATAGACAGCTAGCTAAAGATCGAGCTGGTTGGAGACCCTTCTTGGTTGAGGCCCAGGTCCACCTCGGACTATAGCGCCACCTTAAGTAAGTAACTTAGTCTGACAGAAGTCACACATAATCTCTCACCATGAATCACGCATTGGAAGGGTTTCAAGTAACTTTGCTTGCATCTGGTCTTCAATTTGCACCTCATCCAGATAATGTGACGGATGCATATAGCAGGATGCCTGCCTAAAAATACCCTCCTTATCAGGGGTGACCCTAAAACTTACCCAAAATCCCCACCAACTGATAATTCTTCATTCACTTTTAAGCGACGATTCCTGCCTTCAATTGGAGTCTTTAGAATCTGATTTCATCAATTTACGCTCCGATTAGTGTTCATGGTGTGAAAGGCGTTTCCACTTTTGACACCTCCGCAGGTTTCTAGACACACAACAAAATGATCGATTAGCGCGCACAGGCTAATCAGTTGATCTCTCCCTAATTTACGACGCTCTGTGACAAACGTGATTAGTTCCTTTTTAATTTCACTTTCTTCAGTCAAACAGTCAGCTGGTGTTTGATTGTCTTTGATGGATGCGGTTGACTTGATTTTTAAGTGAAACTGAAAGTGACGAAGTGGGCAGGTTTTGTGCAATGGGTGATCTGCGTGTGAGGGGGACAAGAGCTGCGCCGAGCCGTCCTCCTGCTCCTCATCGAAGGTTCCCCCGTAGCTAACCTACCTGCAACAAAATGCCGCCCAACGTGGGACATGTACGCCTTCATTACATTTTGCAGCTGTTCTGGTTGCTTTGATGGTCATTTAGTGTTGTACTCTCCAAGTACTAAGCTTTGGCAATTTTTTTTCTTTTCCACAACTGTCATTCCAGGGGTGTTGCAGGGGTGTACGAAGAACATCCATTTCCAGGGCGATAGTCCCTACTTAGGCGTGAACAGTGCCAAAAATTCGCAATTTCGCGTTGTAATGTGTTTTCATGTGAATGTGCAGAAGAGGGACTTGAAGTTACCTTTCAAACTAGTCACTCTACCATGTAAATGCTAAAATGAGAGTGGGATTTACTGGATTCATACATATATCAATGTTGTCTCCTATCATTCAAGCGTTCTCCATTGCCTATGGATGACACTAATCTCATTGAAACTGTAAGACTGTCCATCCTTGGTATCAACTTAACATTTAGTCGGAACGATTATATCTTTGAGAACGCAAAAAATCCTGCGAAATAGGAAATTTATCCCTTCTGACTAGTCTACATTGTGTTAGGGCTTCCTCCGCTCGATTCTCTGCCTTGACTCTAACTCATCAGGAGACCTATTCACCTTTTCGGCGAGTAACTCCCGCAACAGCATTTGGAAGTGTCGTTCCGGCAGCTTGTACTTGTGGTCTTGTTCCTATGGCTATTGGAACCAACGCTTATTTTCAAACCACAAACTTGGCTTTGAGCACAATCTCGGCATTCCAAGCTGTTTCAAAATTGATCCAGCTTGGCCAATTCTACAAGAAAGCACAGCGTTGCTCCTTCCATCACTCGTGACAAAGATCCCTAGATACATTAACTTCTGCAGATGTTTCAATAGAACTTCACTAGCTTGAAAAGTGCGGTGGACAGGCATTTGGAAATGACCACAATTTCTGACTTATCCACATTCACCTTTATTCCAGCATTTTAACAAAAGATACTTTGTTGCATAAGCCAGCTCCTTCTCCTCAAGAATTTAAGCACATCCTTCAAACTGTCCATCAAGTCATCCTTAATCTCACTTTCAAATGTTCGGGAAACTCGTCATATAGCCGCACCACAGGAATGTGGAATGCTCTTCCTCATTCTTACAAATTTCATCCACCAGAGTCCCTTCAAGCTCTTGGCTTCCCAACTCTATGTTCTCTCCCCATTACAATCTGTAGGCATTTGAAATAAATTTTCATCATTACCTCCTCTCCCTCTGCTCCTCTGTACTTTCGACCCGTGCTTTGACCTGATTCCGATCACTTAAGTAAGTCTCAGGATGAATCTCACGATTCATCGGCCAGTAGTTTATGGCAGATGTTCAACAATCTGCAGTTGCATAAGATTGAAGGCTCAAGTGCTCGAATGATACAAGAACGGTCCGATTTTACTTTGTCTCACAATTCGATGGAACAAGATACTGTCGTACAGTACATTCTCAAAGATGGCTGCTCTTATTTTTTTTTTTAAATTTAAAATAATTGCAGAAAATGAATATCTGCCGGTGATTCACTTCTTTGGCTTTCACAGTTTTTGTTGGTTTTTGTTGACTCATGCCCGAAAATTTCTATTGCAAAGATAACGTGACAAATATCCACGATCTCAAATTAACAGGCTGCTGTATCTGAAGGTGAGCTAGATAGTTGAGACAGTAGACATTGCAAAAGACCCGATGAGTAATGTCCTTCATAACGCAACGGGCATCAGAAAGTTGTCTGCTCGATGGATGTCTCTCTTTCTCACTTGACAATTTCCGTACTGTTTCGCGAGCATCGACGATGATCTAGTGCTCCCCAAGGAACAGTCGAAACAGTGGACTCCATTTGGCGAACGCGATCCCAAGAAGAAATAGACTGTCCTATTACCCGGAAAGACGATGACAACACTTTGCTGGGAACCACAAGCACTGATCTTCATCGACTTCAGGACTCCTCTTTAGCCAAATACTGGTGCAATTTGTGGTCGAATAACAAACAAAATGGCCCTGGTTGGCTATGAACAAATTTCTTCTCTAACCCTGACAACGCGTATTCATACCTCTACCAGCACTACTGCCAAATTTGTTGACTTTCGATCTGACTTAGTTTACATTCTAAACTGGAAAAGTCCCTCACATGGCAGAGAGGGGTTATCGTCATAATGAAGGCTTACTTTGTAGCCGTCAGAAGTTAGAGAATCGCTATGTACAGTATATCGAAATGCAAGGAGACTTGAGAAATAAATTTCCACTTTTTCAAAATGTCCGTTTACCTTTTTAAGGCTCAGTTCCCCTAGAACGACGTCTATTAAAGTGGCTTCAGTTTGACAGCCGTCGGCTGAGTTCTGTGCGCTACTCTAGGTACATCTCATGCGATGTGCTCTGAACGGTGCTGTTTGAAAAACAGATTTTTCCTTTTTTGTTATTAATTAACTTTGTCCAGAGAAGCTGTCTTCCTACGCAGCCACCTTGAAAGGCAGACACAGTGTAGAGCGACCGTGGTGGTGAACCGCCGACAGCAGTGTATTTACAGCACTGTGTAAATTTTCAATCAGGCGGTGGAGTTGCAGAATGTCTGAGAACGCTGCGGAGACTTCAGCCAGTGTTGACATACAGCAGGAACTAAATGGACAACGAGACTTTTGATACTTGCCCTCTACAGTGGAAGAACATTCCTTCCAGCTCCCCTCCAGCTTGTTGCTTATCATTTGACTTCTCTAGTTCGGCGGCGTCACCTCGCCGGAGTTTGTCAGTGTCCACTCAGAGATCGCTCTTTCAGAGAGATCGTTGATCTCAGCTGTGTCTTTGTGCGTGCCTCGTAATCCTAAACCACTGAGTGACACATTCTGCTGGCGATGTACAGCCGGTGTCGGTGTCCTTTCGTTTTGAAGCGAGGGTGACAAGGAGCTCAGCGCTACTGTTGGTCCAATGCTCGCCCAACAAGAATGACCATTGGATAATGATGGGCCACAGTTTAGGTGGAAAGAGGTGGTGTGAAAGACACAAGGACCTCTTGGTACCGTCGTGAATGTCAAACCTTACTCCACACACTGGCTGTAAGAACACGAAATGGATAACTTTTGTCGCTCGCATTACGGAGCTGTCACTTAAACTCCTTGGGAAGAAGGGTAAATAAGGCAAATGTTCAGCTTTCTCTCAATTCGAATCCTGGACAGATAGGTTTTCCAACTTTCTTCAGTGTGTGGAGATCCAACATCATCACTGATTCGACTATGGTTAGGAAAGACCGCAGCACGACGAATGATTCTCCCAATTGGAGAGACGCCACAACTAAGTTGAAGCGGGATGCTGAAGACTAGGTCTGCTTCCTATAGAGATAACCAACTCAAGTTTGTCCGTAGGTCCCCTTCTACTCGTGACAGAACAGTAGCATGCACAACAAGAGTAGCTGCTGTAGCCGCTAGGCCCTGATCCCTTGTGGGCTGTAGTGCCACTCAATTATTATTAACTCAAGCTTGTCTCTTAAGTTACATCCAAATCCAGAGATCTTTGAATTATACACGCCACACGCAATAACCCCACCTAACCATACGAAACCATCTCTTGACTGCCATGATCTTGACACGACCTCGACCTAATCGCCCACTTTGACGGGAAATGCCTTCGCACTTCCATCGGCAATCGATTGCTTTCTACATTTGCTCCAAATCCAGTTTCTATGAGGCCCATTGAACGCCTCGAAGCGTGTACACTTCACACATATCGCACATCCAGCATCGTAGAGTCTAGACTTTCTACTGCCGACCGTCCAGATCCATCGCTTTCATTTCCTTCTGAAAACCCTCAAAAAAAAAAAACCCACACACACATCCAAAAGAAGCTATGTCAAGTCCGACGCTGGCCAACACCTCGGAGTCAACAACCTTTCGCCGCCGCCACCGCCGCCGTCGCCTTCCCATATCTAGTCTGACTCACAAACGATGCTCACACAGATACGCGGTGGGGTCATAAAGAATCATCACCAAAAACAAAACTGGTTCCGTACGGTGTGCCTCGCTGCCTTAATCCAATTTGAATACTACTACCGCGCCGAGCTAGGGAATCTCTAAAATCCGAGTCACACTGACTTACAACAGGTGACTAGATTCTCATTTGCATGTGGACCCAGCAGAGGGGTACACTTGTGTCGTCGGCGGCTTGGGGATTGTTTGGCGTGCGACAGAGGATTCCATTTGAATCCTCATCACAGATATCCGGTTTCTCTTTTTTTTTTGGCCGATGTTTTCGCAGCGGTAGTATGCAAATTGAATTTCTGACTAATTCGAGATGAGAGCGACGCGGCCAATTAGCAAACATTTCACCGTTTCAAATGATAATCAAATTTGAAAGATGCTGGCTGTCAGTCTCCACAACCGGAACCAACAACTTCCATATGGAAGTCGGGTCAATGAAACTCTTGTGCGGAGAATGATGTGAGTTCAGCCTGGTAAATTTTGGACGTGGACGTGGACAAGGGATTTTAGTTGCATTTTGAAACGAATTCAGTGTTTTAAATGGGTTGCAGCCAAAAAGCTTTTCTAGAGCAGATGTTTTTCTAAAAAAAGCAGCATAAACATGTAACTTTTTCCTGCATTTTTATGGTTTCGTTTTGAAAACCGAATTCATTATGATTTCGCTTTGACCGTCTGACACACTGTTACCAGGTTAATGCAGCAATTTGCACGGCAGCTTGGTCTGGATTGGTGCTAAATTTAAAGTTTTGAGATGAAGGGTTTTAGAAGAAGGAATGTCAAGTTTCAAATTCAAGCCCAAATGAAAGTCTTATTAGACAGAAAAGTTTGGTGTTTATGAGCGGAAAAAGGTAATATGCGAACTTTGAAAAATAGCAATTTTGAAGAGATCTCTGAGAATATCGTATAACAGATATAGACGTTAACGAATAACATCGAAAAATGCCATAAACGCACATTTGTACACCATTAATCATTAGAATGTATCGTGCCTTAAGTCTGTGGTTTGATCATGGGTAAGGATCGTTGCTGCATACATTATCATCACCCTGTAACGCTCTCTGACCTCTTCTGTAATGGAAATGCAAAATTTGTTGTCAATGTACTGAGTCATCTTTTATTTTGAAACATAAATAAGATTTCACTGACAAAAAACGATTGAAAAGATGTCACTTTTTAAACAAACTTTAGTACTCCTGGATGAGCGTTTACATTTTCAGAGGTATTACAATTTAGAACCACCAGACGACAATTTTTATGCTGTCGAAAAGGAAACAACGAAACCATGCATGTATAAGCTTAACTCGAGTTTATTTCCAACATGTTTCAATGATCTGCACTGTTTCATAGTATTACCTCAAGTACTGGTCAAAAATTCAAATCGAAACATATGCAATATTCGATCCATTGTTGTGCCACTGTTGGGTCAAATTTTTTAGCCGCTCCCAATTTATGTCTCCTTGTTCAAAAATCCAGGAAAGTATGATGAGAGACGAGGAGTTGAATACCTTTGTAATAGCTTTCGATTAGCTACATCTAGTTGCCCAAATTGGAGACTGTCAACATTGATATCATTCTGGCAGCTTCTATCGCCACTAGGACCTTATGTGCTCAGGTGGACCTAGTGGATGGTACAAATTAAATGATTCGAAGAATATTGTCATGCCTACTGTTGATTCAGCAGAGTGCACTTGAGAGGCGGAATCCTTGTCAGGTACGTCGGTGTTGTGAGTGGATTTAACCACAAGGGCAGCTTCGATATGTTCGAGAGGAAAACAAAAATTACTCCATCCGATGAGCTATGTCTAGTTACCACAAGCGCCTCTGTCCTTCCAAGCCCTTCTGTATGGCAAAGGTCTGTTGAAGCGAAGGTATGGAAGCTTGTAGTCGTTTTTCGCCGTGTAAGTCCAATGCCTGTCCAGACTTTATCCGAAGGATACTAAGCAGCAGAGCACTTCTTACTGGAGATTTTGCGGCAGAGGTTTCCCTGAAGATATTAAAGGGAAGTAAGTTGGGTGTCAATTTCAGTGATGCTTGTGGTCACCGTAGCGTAGTGGGTAAATGCGTCGCCCACACGCAGAAGGTCTAGTTTCGATTCCCAGCAGGATACCTCCGCATCTTTGGAGGTGCTGACAGCACTCAAGGAGTATCAATTGTCTATGAAGAGCTTCTCAAATCTTGCCGTTCGGAGTCGACAAAAAACTGAAGGCTCCTTCTATTTTTGACAGAACAGTAGAACGCACAACACGAGAAGTTGTTGTAGATGCTGGGCCATGTTCGTTTTGTGGCCTGTAGTGCCACTCAATTATTATTAGTTGCTGCCCATAAGTGAACAAGGTTATTCTGACATAAACTGGACTTTGAATGGGAATCGGATCAATTCTTTTGCCAACTGGAACAGGACCTAAACAATCTTGACTATTACATTCGGACACTGTCAAACTTCAGAATAGCAGTGTACGTGTATGAAAAGTTTCGACAGCAAATTTTTGTCAGATGGCTCTCAAAAAGTCATCATCGCCGCTCCTGTCGTTTGGTGAGGGGGATCTGCACATAAACGGAGGATGCCAGAGATGCTTCCAAATTCTTCCTCATTTCTGCAACTATGACAAAAGTTCGGAGAAGTCAAAAAATTCTTAAAAATCCTTAAGAGTGATAGTAATGCCACCTCTTGTCTTGTCTTGTGGGTTTGTGCCAACAAAATCAGGCGCACACGTTTTTATAACGATTATCGCTGAACGACGCTAGAAGGGCGTTGTTTCATTGTAGGATGAAGCTAGGAAGCTTTAAAATAGCATAGGTGTAGTGTAGACTAGATCAGGCTTAGTCTACGAGTAGATAGGTCTGCTTAGCTCTGCGAGCAACCTTCCGGTGCCTTGAACAAGAAAAGGTAAGTTGCTAATCCTCTTCTGCTCTTTCTCCTTTCCTGTTGTAATTTAGATAAATCTCCGCTGTCTGCGTAGGGTATCAGCACTTTCTTCTATTCTTCCCTTTCAGCTCTTTTTATCTAAGCTAGCTAAGACCCAAGTTGTTTTTGTGGGCAATGTGCGAATGCAGGGGACAAGAACCACCCAGTCCGACGGGTCATCCCGTGCTATCACAAGCTTTCCGCCGTCTTCCTTCTCCTCCTCCTCGAAGCTGCCTCCGTGGCTAAGACAAAACAACAAAATTTCCTTAAGGGTGCTCTAAACGCTAATCTGTGTAATCTTGTTAGGCACAATCAGATCAGTCTGATGATAGTTGCGCCTTCAGAGTTCATCTCCTGAGTCTCTCCAAAAGGGATAAACCCCTAGGTTGTGCTTTGCCTGCAATTTCCCAAAAATGCCAAATTATCCCATTATCACATTATAACTGATGGCAAAACAGAAATAATTTCTTATTCAAAGTAAAGTTTCGCTTTTTGATGCAAATCAACCCCAGCAACAGCTTCTACAGTGAAACTTCTTTAAAGTGGATGTCCATGGGATCACCAAGGTTGTTGGCCTTGTAGGGATGACTACTGGAGGCTTGTTATACTACACGACTACCAGTATGTCGACATCTTGAGAAAACTTAAAAAGAACTGAGGTTTACCAAAAAGACTTTCGTTGGAAGTCTTAACTTAAAATAGCAAATCCAAGTCATTAAAAAAGTGTGTGCAATTGCAGAAGGGCCCCAACTAACTCATTGCCCGTAACTGAGGACAACTGGGAAGAGTCCATGGTTGGAGCCACAGTCAGGGTTTTCGAAGCCAATTAGGAAAGAAACCGAAACTGAGCCATAAATTAGAGCCTCCAATGGTCAATCGTTTGGTTCGGCATAAAGCCAGGAGTCACATTCTCTGCAGGTCTCAACAGGACGGCTACGTAGTTGATGCCATTTGCTGAACCCTCCACTATTCAAAATCAGTTCACAAGCCCTCCTCCAATGTGAGCTTGACCTCCACTGCTAGGGAGAACTCCTGCGAATATAGCATCCTTTGAGATCATAGTCGAACGACGTAAGTTATCGCCTTCATGAGCATTTGAGCGTCTTTTCGGAGACATGGCTGGAGGTTGGTGTCTGAGAAATTCCTTCTCATCGCAGCAACGTTGTGAGCAGGTCTCAAACAGCACCGAGAACATGAAATTCACAGCAGTACGCTCAATCAATGACTCGCCTTACTCGTCTCTCTGGAGAGTGTGAGCACTAGCAGATGAACCTCTCAGACATTGGCTTCTTTAGGGTTCAAAATTCCGTGCAATTGAAGAATTGCACTCCAGCGCACATTTGCTGTGATGTCAGGGTTCCCTATGAAGCTATGTACTCCACCCAAGACTACGTTCTTCCCATCACAGCCAACCCATAACTCTACCATCATCTGCCAAGTCGTCAAAGAAAGACGGTCAAAGCAAACAAAACCCAATTCCCCTCCCAAACACATGGACAGGCCGGTGATCTTAAGGCAAGAACCTCATCGAATCCCCACCAGTGCCATCGCTCGCAATCACAGCAATCAGTGTCAGAACCTTCAGGGGGTACCATCAACCGCAATCGACGTTTCCCCTCAAGCCACAAGCCGGCTCCAGCTATTGTCACCTCATTTGGCGGATATTGTTGACTCGCCGCACAAAGCCAGTCAAAAACTGGATCAAGTGACATTACACCATAGAGCCGCGTTCCGGCACCGCCCTCCAGGTCTACAGTCCACTCCGGGACTTCAGTTGTTCAGCTCTCAAGCCCATCTTGACCTCGATCTTGAACCAGTGCTGCCATTGTGTCACATCCGTCGATGCTCTGCCCCCCCCCCCCCCCCCGCACTGACCCATCAATCCGAGCACATTATAAACAAGAAATGTGTCAAGACACGCGAGGAAACTCAGCGAAGAAAACCGCCAACGAACGCAGAACGGGCCAGAATGAGCCAGAACGAGCGCTTCAGTCGGTTTTACTTTCGCTCCTCCGCAGAGCGCTGCCGCCGTAATGCACGCCACGGCGTCGAGGAAGACCCAAAAGAAAGTTTATTTTGGTTAATAAATCAATATTTGTGGTCCGGATGGGAATGCCAATGCAAATGACCAGAATCCAAGACACACAACAAAGGCCCCCACCCCGTCCGATGAGAGCGCGGTTCTCGCGAAATCCCCACCACAGTGCCCCCATCCTCCCGAAAACCTGTCAAAAAATAATACAACATCACCAACACCATCGCAGCGTGCCGCCGCCGCCGCACCGCCCGCCCGACCGCTGCCGTCAGCCTCTCGTTGGAGTCGCGGCACGGCGACGAGCATTCACTCGAAAGCCAGGAGAAAAACAACAAAAACATCAAGCAACTGTATCTGAAGCTGTTTCTCCTCCGGTGGAAGAATTCAATTTCTCGGTATCGATGGGTTTTCACTTTTTTTTGTTTTTCTCGCTGGTTTTTGCAGCCGAAAGGCCAGTGATATAAAAGCCTCGGAAGTCGCAGTCTTGGGCCATGACATTCAGAGAAATGCGCTTCCCGATCGTTTGGATTACTCTTGGTACGTGGCGCAGCGCCTGACGAGTCGGCTGGGTTTTAATCGATTTTCTTGTGTTTCAGCAGCTTGCGTGGTGCTGTTCTGCAGCGTTCAGGCTGGACCGGTGAGTCGGCGTGACGTGCTGGAGGTGGATGAGGAGCCAACGGTTGTCGTTTTGAAGCGGGCTCCGCCGTCGGATTTCATGCGCGGCCCCAGGCAGGTGGGCTACGCGGTGTACGAGGAGTTTGATGAGGGCGACAACGATGGCCAGGCGTACGGACTGAACGAGGCCGACGACGATGACGACGAGGACGGAAGACGCAGCCTGCGACGCAGTGTTCGGGACATCGCCCAGCGGCCCGTTGCCGACGTGGAGGAGGAGAGTGCGATTCCCGCCGAGACGCCAGCGCCGGTGGTGGACAAGAGGCCGTCCGTTCTGGAGCTGCTCAGCACCGCCCTTGACAAGGCGATTGAGGCCACCTCGAAGATCCCCACGCAGCAGGTGGCGAGCGACGCCGCCGGAGTCTTCCACATCCTGGGCCAAGTCTTCAGCGAGGCCATCGACAAGGTGATCGGCGGAGACGATGGCCCCGAGGAGGGAGCCGAGGCCGGCGAAGCCGCTGAAGTCGTCACCGAAACCGAGAACGCGGTCGATGAGAAGGGCCCCGAAGACCCACCTGCCCCGTCGCCGGACGCCGAACCAATGAAACCCGAAGCCCAGGAGGAGCCCAGCCAAAGTGATAAGGAAATTGTAAACAATCTGTAATTTGCCGAGAACCGTAGGATAATAAATTAAATTATTTATTTGCTTGTAAGTCGGAAACGAGTGGCGTTCTGTTGTTTTGGTGAACGTCGCTGCTGATCTCCATCGATCTCGCAATCAATTAGCACATCGGTGAGCGACGAGACGTGCTTGTAGAATTTACTCGTCATCACGGCGTCGGAGTGGGGCGTGAGCGGCGAGAATCTCAGCCGCGGCTATGGTCCAGAAGTGAAATGGAAATTTCTACTTTTACTTTCCCCACAGGGGTCGCCGACTGACGGCTGCCACTGTGACCGATGCGATGTTTTGTTTTCTGCAGCTCCGGCTAATTGAGTTGTCACACGACGCGGCCGAGGGGGGCTTGTGTTTCTTTCTGCCCAACGACAAGAGCGGGAGTAATTTGGCGGTTCTGGCGGAGGCAGTAATTGGGGCCTGGTATAAAACCGAAATCACCTACGATATGGCCTAGCACTTGCCTCAGCATGGCTTCGTATCTAGATGGCGGACTAGTTGGTAATCAGAGGGCACAGCCTGTGGCGGCGGGTTCGCGAATCTTGATCGACGTGTGGTTCTGACTTTTGTTCTCTTTTAGGGTTCAGCCTGTACCTGGTGTCGGCGGTGCAGGCGGCGAGTATCGGCCAGGTGAGCCTCAATCAGACGAGCGTTGCAAAAGCGACCACAGAGCAGGCGATCATCGGCAACAGTGCAGCGTCAAGCAGTGGACAAGGACGATTTTTCGACTGGATCGTGTGGGACACGATCTCGGGCGACTTGGCGAACGGCAGCTTGAGGGAGACGCCGTACGAACTGGCGCGGCTGTGGGGTGGCCTCTTTCGCTCCAACCGCAGAGATGAGCTGAACGGGATCGAGGATCGTCCAGGAAGCGATGAGCGTCCGTACCGGGAGCGTCCATATCGGAATCGAAGGCGACGCAAGCACCGAAGGAACAGGAACAAGGCTAAAGACGAGAGCATCGGCAGGCAGCTGCCGAGTGTGCAAGCGGATCCCCTGGCGATGCTGTTGGAGAGCAAGCAGGCGGCAGAGGACAACGACGATGACTACGACGATGGGTACGATGACGGCTACGATGATGGGTACGACGACGACGGCTACGACGATGATGATGACGACGACAACGACGATGAGGATGACAATGGCGGCAGCAACACAAACACCAATCAGTTGTCGAATCGCCCCAACTCTGACACGAGCAGTCGCAAAAGGAAACCTAACAGTTCCGGCGAAGACGACGACGATGACGACGACGACGACTATGGCTACGATGACGGCTATGACGATGGATACGATGACGACGACTACGACGACAGCGGCCGAGGTCAGAGTGACCCAGTCAATAATGAGATCAGCACAAGTGACCAGGACTACAACCGGAACCTGCAGCCGAGGAGGAAGCAGGTCGAGGTAGTGAATGAAAATTACCAGGACGCGGATGACAATGGGAACATTTTTGTGGAGATCAAGGACGACGAGGAAATCAAGATCACAAAGGAGAAAATTAAGCCACCGGCGGAGGGGGAGAAAGAGGAGGATGAGGTGGTGCAGAAGAAAAAGAAGAAGACAAAGAAAAAGGGTGGTGATGAGGATGACGATGACGATGACAACGATAAGGACGAAAATGAAGACGACAGTGACGATGATGAGGAAGGGGAAGAGGATGAGGATGAGAAGGAGGATGAGGAAGAGGAAGAGGAAGAGGAAAAGGAGAAAGATGAAGAGGACGAAGACCAAGAAGAAGGTGGCGATGATGATGAGGAAGAGGAGGAAGAAGATGACGACGAAGAGGGGGGTGCCGGCTCACTCTTTGGTCTGAGAAGATCAAAATCCTGACCAGTTACAAAACTCTTAGATGCCAGATGCCAGAAGCTGTAGTTCCCTAAGTCTGTGTGAGTGAGAGAGAGTGTAAGAAGTGAAAGGTACTGATAGGTAGTTAATTTATTTCAATTAGATCTAAGAAAAGCAAATAAACCGTTCAAAGGAGAATTGAGGTGTTTTTTTTTGGGACTGGTGAGGTTTTGTAATCAGATCTTGCTCCTTCTCATCATATGACACATGCAGCTAGAAGCACTTCCTGCAAAGGATGTGTGACGTCAAGAAGCAAACGTCCAAAGCCACTTAATGTAAACTTCGTTGAACTTTCGAAGAAAAGAAAATTATTTCCAAAGCATCCCGACGGCGTCTGACTGAAAAAAAGTTGAACTGACATTCTGCCGCAATCGATTTGACGTTCGTCACCATTTGCTGGTGTTAAAGAACGCGTCTTTATCCAACAGAAGTCAGCGCTGCAAATGCAAATCGATTCCCACTGACTCCGTAGGGGAGACTTGCTTCATGCGAAAAATTTGCGATCGCATAAGTTCTTGCATACTTTCAGGTGGGCACTTTGTGTTTCCACAATCTCTGCAACTTTGCAAAAATGTTGGAAACAACGATGGGCGATGAAAATGTGTAATCCTTCCGAAATAGTGAGAGCGCACTCGAATGGGCCGATTTCAGTAAGATTTGGTGGACGATTTGGAGCAGTTTTGGACAGAGTGACTTTCCTTATTCTTGCCTTCGCAAAACAATCAAAAATCTGCTTTTTCTCGAAGGGAAAGTCTTACCCAACCGCACGATTGAAATTTTCCAATAGGCAAGGGTGGGGTGGGTTAGAAGTTTGCGCGCTGCGGAATGAAAAAAAAAAAATTTTCTTTAGGACATTGTGCCAATCAGAAGTGAAACTTAAATCTCCTTCACAAATATCTATAGAGTCACCATCAGCGCGATATGCTCTTGATTCAGTGGTTTGCGTTTGGATTGTGGCTGTTGGAAATAATGCTGATCCAAGCTTCTGCTGATTTTGAGAACAGGAGGTGTGCACATGAAGCTCATGTTGTGCAAGCGCAGGGTCAGTTCCAACTCCCGGTATTGAGGGAGCGTGTGAACCTACGAGTGCATGTGCGGAATGCGACTTGAGACTTTTATGTTGTTAACTTGTAAAAGATGACTTTTCAGCTATTAACTTTCTGACAACACTGGTTTTAAACAGCTGACGCACGTTTCGTGTTTTGTTTCACTGTCAAACATCTTCAGTTTGGTCTATAATTTAACCACGAATCGCCTTACAAACGAACAACGCTTGCAAATTATTGAATTTTATTATCAAAATGCGTGCTCTGTTAAGACGGTTCATCGCGCGCGTCTTCAGTTTTATGGTCTGTTCATTTTTGGCTCAATGGGTACGTAAATAAACAGAATTGTCTATTTTGGAGTGAATACTCGTATCAGCCAGAAGCATTGCAAGAGCTACCAATGCATCCAGAAAAAGTCACAGTTTGGTGCGGTTTATGGGCTGGTTCTTCAAAGATGATGCGAATCGTAAGGTAACTGTGAATGGGGAGCGCTACCGTGAGATGATATCCAACTTATTTTTGTCCAATATGCAAGAGCTTGATTTGCATGACATGAGGTTTCAACAAGACGACGCCACATGCCACACAGCACGCGCAACAATGAACTTATTGAGAGGCGAGTTTCAGTTTCACGTTCGGGACCGGTCAATTGGCCGCCTAGATCGTGCGATTTAACGCCTTTAGACCATTTTTTGTGGGGCTTTGTTAAAGCTCGTGTCTATACAAGCCCGCTTCAATTGACGTCTTGGAAGACAACATTGAAGCATTTATTCGTGAGATACCGGCCGAAATGAATGTCGAGAGTATGCCAAAATTGGACTAAGCGGATGGACCATTTGAGGCGCAGTCAAGGTCAACATTTGCATGAAATAATCTTCAAACATTAAATTATTTGGACAGTACTATCGATTCAAATAAAGATTTCATGCATTTTTCAGAATTTAATTTCCTATAGCTTTTAAAAAATCACCCTTTATAATTGAATTTTCCACAGTTCCGGTTATCAGTGAGCGCACAAGAATGTTAGAACATATAGAGACAGTGCGGACCGAGTACCACTTCCGTTCGACACCATTCACCTGAATCACCTAGGGCCATTTACTCTAGGGAAAGGGGGAACCAGGTATGTGTTAGTCATTGTGGACAACTTTACTAAATATGTCATTTTGCGGGCAGTGAAGACAGCGAACACGAACGGGGTGCTTAACGCGCTAATGTACATGTCCGGATACTTTGGAGTCCCGAGGCGTCTGGTAACGGATCGAGGTACAGCTTTTACGGTGAGTGCGCTTACACAGTACTGCGAAGACCACGGAGTACAACATATTAAAACGGCAGTGAGGACACTAAGAGCGAATGGCCAGGTGGAACGCTGCAACAGAACGATCCTATTGGCCTTGAAGTGTGCCTATTCAGCAGAGAAAGATTGGGCAGGTTGTCTCAGGACAATTCAATGGAGCCTAAACACAGCACGAAATGCGACGACCAAGGCGAGTCCACACGAGCTGCTACACTCCGAGGAGTATCCTCGGAAATAAATTGCTGATGGAGCTTGGAAAAGTGGAGATGGCAGACCAGGGGGAGATGGACCGGAGAAGGCAGAATGCTCTACAAAACATCGAAAAGCGTCAAGCGTACCAGAAGAAACGCTATGATCTTCGTCACCGCAAACCATCGCGATATTGCGTGGACGATCTGGTTTTAATCGAGCATGAGGCCCCGGCGACAGGTGAGTCGCGGAAACTAGAGCCCTTATACAAAGGCCAATATGTAGTGACTGAGGTGCTCCCGAATGACCGCTACCTTGTAGAAGACATTCCTGGGATGCAGAGAAATCAACGTAAACGGAGTACGGTGGTAAGTTCAGAGAGGATCAAGCCGTGGTGTGAGTTACCAGAGGAAGACCTTATGAACATGGACGACGAAGACTCAGATGCGTGTTCCAAGTCCGAGTCATGTTCAGATCCAGAGACACCCATATCTAACCAGACTGAGCAGGATGCTGAGACAAACGTAGATAGTCCCAACACATAATCTTGGGGACACGATAAATGTAGGATGGCCGAATGTAGAGAATAGAGGAGTCAGTCGTGTTGTAACCTTCGTGGGAGTAGCATCTCCACTCAAAAAAAAAATATAATAATAAAGTGAATGGAATAAATGGTTTGTTTCATTTTATTGGACTTATCTTCCAGCTGAAGTTTACAATTGCATGGGACTGCTGTCGTTTTCGACTCTCAAAAGAAGGATCTTTAGGGGCATGGACCGCCCACAGGTATTCTCAGATGACACAACCACAACAAGCTGCCAAAGAGACCTAAAGATGCATGGTCTGAACCTCAGACAATGAATGAGGATGCAACACAAACAGAGAATCTAGAGGTAGTTGCTTGAGTGCGCAAAAAGAAAATCAAAAATGGGTCCTGGTCATTTCTTGTATCTTTCTCAGATAAAGTCACCGCCTTTGCGTGAGAGGCCCTTATGGGCAACCCACATTAAAGATTTTCTGCACTCAGTGGGAAAGAGCGAATGTAATAAAAAGTGCGATCGTGGGCACATGTGTCTAGTCTGCCCTTCTCCACGTTCTGTGGATCAAGAACGACAGCCGTCTCATAACATCCAGTCTGCGTCTATTCCGAAATTCTTGTTCGCTTGCTATCGACCATATAATGACAACAGAGGTATATGGAGTACAGGTAAAAAAAGGGGATCTAGGGGATGAAGGAAAATGCGATTACATGTGATTTGCGGTAATCCATGCAGTGCCACCAACTCTGCTTCCAGAAGAGACTGTAGCTCAAAGAGCGGATTTCTTGGTGCCGCATCTCACTGCTTTTTCACAGCCGATTGGTCTATCCTAGGGACGATGGGTCGACAAATTTTAGACAGTTCTTCCTTGTTTTGGCAAGTTTGACTCGTATTCGTGAGGACTTTCTAAAAACAGAGAGTGGTCTTACAACGCTCTCCATTATATATACACCTGGTAGACCGGACGGAAAGAAGTATGCGATTAAGTAAAATAATTGACAGCCTCCAAGGGACCAAGGCCTAGCTTCTACAACAGCTGCTCGTGTTGTGTGGGCTACTGTTCTCTCACAAGTAGAAGGGATCTACAGTTTTTTGTCGACTCCAAACGGCGGGATTTGAGAGCCTCTTTCATAGACAATTGATACTCTTTGATTTTTTTCAGCAACTCTTGGTGTTTCGTCCGGGAATTGAACCTAGACCTACGGCGACCACGAAGTATGCGATCACCGTTGGAAATATTTTATCATTGCCGATCTACAGCTTAGCCACCCACTGAAACCTAGCAGCACTGACGGAGAGGAATGTTAAGACACGGAACATATGAATTGAGAAGGGGGCAGGCGAATGGGTACCTATCCCATCCGTTGGTAGAGGCCTGCTTTTGGGATAGTGGTGGACCAGAAAACGCACATGATTATCTGGTGGCTAGGAATGGAAGACGGATGATTACCTGTAGCGCTTGAGTTTCCCGCGCTGTCACTTGCTACGTCCAAGGATTTGCTGATTCGCCGATGCACACAAAAGTCCAAGAAATGTTCCAACAAGTGAAGTTTACTAGAGAAACCTGTCCCCAAGAAGACGAAGACGATCAGCAAGGCGATGGCCACAGTTTGGTGGGATTCACAGATTAGACTAAGACTTACATACGGTTCTACTGTGGGATTTGGTGAGATTAACAGAGGATCCTCCTATGCCATGCCACCATGACAACCCATCGCCTTAAAACTCTGGCAGGCTCTATGGCAAAATTGATCTCGAATTAGGCTACAAACTGCTGGCGACTTCTTTCTGTTTCCAACCCCTTAAAACTCACTCACTTTCCAAGAAATTAAATCGAGGGTGTCGGCGCCATCAAGACACACTTCCAAATGTGAAGAATTTTGCACATCGCTGCGCCAAGTGCATCGAATTGGGTTTCCTCGAAATATTCGCTCGTGACTGGAGATCAACACATTGCCTCGCAAGTCGTTCTTGGGAATGGACATGCTACAGTTTGGGAAGACTTTTCTGACCACTGACTCTCAATCGTTTGTCCTCTCAGGCAGCCTTTATTTATTTCACACATTCCTTGGCGCTTCAAACAAATCTGCGGTAAGTGGACCCGATCAAGGAACCATATGCCTCCTAAGAGCCTTCACCATCTTTAGTACTTGTCATAACTCATCCCAAGTCCCTTTGACACAACAAAACAGTGGTCCGGTATCCCTCACAATCAAGAACACAGATCATCTCATCCCTTCACCAAAAAGGACATCAAACACCACGACCACAGACAGGTACCCGCGTCTTCCCAGAAGACATCCCATCGCACATAAGTGCCTCCTAATTGTTCTCCGCCCGAGACATAAAACCCGCTAAGTAATTGCCTTCGCGGACAGACCCTTCCCGGTTGCTCCGTCATAAACCCCATAAATGGGCTCGTAAATCAAGCCCAAGCCTCGGCGACATCCACTGGGCCGCTGAATGAACTCAAAATTATTTACGTTGCATTTGAATAAATTTACAAATTTTACAGCCTCCTCCGCGGCGAAGAATCCAGCTCTGCGGAGCTGGAACTTTGTCCCCGCGCAGAGCTGGCTGCCCACGAAACCCGATAGATTCCCAAAATTGTGTCCATCGCTCAATTAAAGCGCTATCCCCTGTTCATCTCTAATCAGATGCACCAGACCCACGCCCGTATTTTCCAGTTTTTCCCCCTCGCTGCAAGACACACAAGACCAGTTCCCTTTCACGACGCGACACGTGACTCCTCCTATTCTCCGCTCGCGTGTCGCTCCTCCCTTCCCAACGCCCGGCCGCCGGAGTGACGGGGTGCCCATATAAATGGACGCAAACGGGTTACGTGTCTCAGACGGATTTAGGATGCGTTCACCTGTAGTCTGGCTTTGCTTTGGTAAACACAACGAAAATCAATCGAAAAACGTCCACAATCAGAATCCCCATCAAATTTTGTATTTTGTCCCTTTGTAGTGGTCGTTGTGCTGTGCGTGCTCGGTGCGGAGGCCAGCGCCCGCAGGAGCTTCCACATCATCCACGGGCAGGCTGGCCCGATCATTCGGAGTGTCATTCCGGTGAATGGCGTGCATAGGGGCTCCCCGGTCAAGATTCAGAGCAGGCGCGTTCAGCGGCAGGAAGATTACGACGAGGACGATGAGGAGGAGGAGGACGAGGAGGATGAAGAGAACTACGAAGGCGAGTACGAAGGACTAGTGGAGACTGGTGGTGGCCCAGGACCTCTGCCAGGGTTCCCTGTGGGCGTTGGCCCCGAGGGCTACTATGAGGAGGAAGACGAAGAGGAGGACGAGGAAGAGGAAGAGGGCGAGGACTATGGTGACGAGCGAAGCCTCAACGAGGTCGTCCAAGGACGACAGGCCTTCATCAACAACCAGTACATCGACACGCCCAACAGTCTGCGACAATCCAACAACAACCCCAATCGCCGCCAACAGAACGGCAACAACAACCCCAATCGGCGCCAGCAAAACGGCAACAACAACAACAATCGACGACCCAATCAAGGAAACGGTCCCAACCGCGGCAGTAACAACGGCAACCGTCCAGCGAACCCGAACAGGCGCCGCCCGACCACGGCGCCCAACGTCGACCGTCCACAGAGGAACCGTCAGAAGACGACCCCAGCGCCAGTGCAAGTGCCCCAGCAGCAGCCAGTCGCCAACAAGCAGAAGCTGCAACTGCGGCCAGTTGCCTCGTCGACGCAGTTCATAGCGACCCCAGTCGCTGATCTCATCCTGCGGCTGTCGATCTCCCTGGCCAAGCCGGTGGGCCACGGCAACACCACCTTCAACGTGCCCATCCGCGTGCACCCGGCCCCCGGCTTCAGCAACGTCATTCAGCTCGAGGCCAACAAGGCCGAAATTGAGTCCACCAAGGTCGACACCGTCGACTCGGTTGATGTGAGCTTGGTGCACAACAAGGAGGACCTCTCCGAGGAGGGTGACGACGGCGAGGACGACGACAAGGACCAGGGCGGCGACGAGAATGTGACTGAGATGCCCCGGAAATGACTGAGAGAATAAACGTGCTGAGACTTTATGCGAAATGTGGCGTTGTTTTATTTGATCTGGCCCAATGGGGCCAAGGACATGCTTGTGCTTCTTTTTCTTCTCTTTCTTCTTGGTGGTGTGGTCCTTTCTTCTGGTGCGTACACCTTCGACAGGACACGTCTAGGACGACAGTGCAACCTAAACCGCAAAAATAACACTAAACGGTGACCTTACATTGGAACTGTGCAATGAGGGGAAGTTGGGCAAGGAAGGGCTCTTCCTTTGAGATCGAGGGAGCTGGGGGCTGCCCCTTGCGGACCACCCTTACGGCGTTTACCCGAATTTCTTACATTGAGTGGAGCCATTCGGAAACCGATTGGGGATCTACCGACTCTGTGACCCAAGTTTTCTCCCATGTGGACCCACAGCATCCGGTACATCTGCTGCTTACACTGGTGACTTCAATCGTGCCTTCAGTGATGCGTCTTCTGGTACCACTGGTCCCTCAACTGGGGCATCGACTGGTGCCTTAACTGGTCGATCTATTGGTGCCACTGGTGCCTCAACAGATCCATCTACTGCTGCCACTGGTGCCTCAACAGGTCCATCTACTGCTGCCACTGGTGTCACTGGTGCCTCCACTGGTCCATCTACTGGTGCCACTGGTGCCTCAACTGTTGCATAGGCTGGTGACACTGGTTCCACTTGTGCCCCCGCTGATACATCTGGTGCCACTGTTGACTTCGCTGGTGCATCTCCTGGTTCCTCTCATGCCTCAACAAGTGCCCTCACCGGCGTTTGTGGTTTTAGCGCAGTGGTCAGATCGTAAATTAGACTTCCTGGGGGCTTGTCTTGGACGCAGTTAGTCACTGAGGGACTTTTCTTGTCCTCGCCCGCCTTACGGACTCAAAACTGGATTAGGTGGCAAAGGTTGAAGTGCAGATGGCTGAGATGGTTCTGATGTGTGATTTGTGGAGAGCGTCTGTATCGGATGCAGCACCGCGCCGTGGCAATGTATTCGTGCAATACATTCCTTGTCTGTTTTCTTCCTCTTCTTCATCGGAATCTTCTCCGTAAACATGGCCCATAACTATGGACAATGGTTGGATAAATGCTTCCCTAACCCCCTTGGCCACCCACTTGGCCATTCACTTGACCACCCACTTGGCCACCCACTTGGCCACTCACTTGGCCACCCACTTGGCCACCCACTTGGCCACCCACTTGGCCACCCACTTGGCCATCCACTTGGTCCAGCCATTCAATCGAAGTTTCGATATCCAGTCGCCCCAAGGGGTCCATCATCACCCCTACTGCCTTTAAGACCAGACAGCCCGACCTTTCATTGAATGCCCACTTCTCTCTGTGGCGCCCACGTCACCCGTCTAAATCCCCCTACTGTCCAGCAGGGTCAGGAATCAAATCACCTCTAGCTAGCCTCGGAGTACCCGATGGACCCTGGGACCTTATTGTTCCTGGTTGCCCTGGCGAGCCCGGTGGCCTATAACAACGGATACAACAGTTAGACGTCGTAATTCCCAATCGACCCGACGCCCTCAATACTCTGCAGATGAGTGTGCGATTTTATCGTTGGCTTGACGCACCAGTTTATCGCTGACTAGACCCAACTGTTTCCGTCGCCGTTCAAATGTTGCAACTGGTTATGAGGCACCTTCTCCTCAAGCTCGTGATGCTGATACGGGTTTCCCCAGCCGCTTTATCTGCCGTTGCCGACCTGCAGATGATTCTCCTGAGCAGCTGTTAGGCCCCTCCATCGATCGAGTAATCGGAGCCTAGGTCAGATCTCCTCAACGATGACTATCCACACGTCTGCTGTTCATATCTTCGCTAAACTGCGACGCCTTTAATGGCTGACGTCAGACGACGATGTTCCTTAAATGCGTCCACGGAAGAGGCAGAGTTTGCATCCCTCGCCTTCGCTTTTCCTCGCGAAAGCCTCCAACTGTTTGCGCGCCTGTTTGAATATGCATGAGACAATTTGGACCTGACGCCGTCGTCACTTCGTTATACATTCACTTCGGCCGTCTGCTGTGATCCCCCGCGTGAGCTGATTTGGTTCGAAGGCGGCGAACGAACGGGATGAATAACCGCCTCGGTCTGATTAACGATTGCGTCTGAAAGTAGGTCGCAGTCGCGATTGATTTGTTCGGCTAGATGGCCGACAAGTTCTGGAGACAATTGGGCGAAGTTTGCGGGCACCTACCGACGCCAAAGAATGTGACCCGTATTTGCGGCATCAACCGCTACAATCTGAACGATATCGCATCGCATATCCGAAGTCGGGAATCCCGCCAAACTGCAGAGACGCGATCCCATGCGAAGCACAGAACCAATAAAACACAGGAGAAAATTTAAGACCTTTTATTGAAAAAGCTGATCAGCGAGGGGAAGGCGGGCAGCGGCAGTCGTTTTCTGCGACGTTGCCGCGGTGGTTCGATTTGGGAGTCATGTCTCGATGGCGTAGACTTGTTCGGTTTACGTTGCGCTCCTCTGCGCTTACGAGGATTTCTCGTAGGGCCGATGCGCCACCTCTCTGAATGTTTGTCTGAAAGGCTGCGAGATGGGCGCTTCCCACCTGGTGGGCGTCCCGGGTTTCCCAGACCTGGGGGAGTTCTCCTAGTCGTAGTAGTGGAAGTTGGTGGCCGTGGTGGGCGTGGTGGGCCTCCCGGGTTTCCACCAGGTCCCTGACCTGGGGGAGTTCTTCTAGTCGTAGTAGTGTGCGTTGGCGGCCTTGGTGTGTGTCCCGGGTTTCCTCCAGGACCCTGACCTGGGGGAGTTCTTCTAGTCGTAGTAGTGGGAGTTGGTGGACCTGTCGGGGGTCCTGTTGGAGGCCCAGTTGGCGGATTTGTTGGAGCCTCTGTTGGCGGCTCAGTTGGAGGTTCCGTCGGTGCCTCAGTTGGAGGCTCTGTTGGTGGATCAGTTGGAGGCTCTGTTGGCGGCTCAGTTGGAGGTTCCGTCGGGGGTTCTGTTGGCGGCTCAGCTGGTGGTTCTGTTGGCGGCTCAGTTGATGGTTCTGTTGGTGACTCTGTTGGCGGCTCAGTTGGAGGCTCGGTCGGTTGCTCTGTTGGTGGCTCTGTTGGTGGCTCGGTTGGTGGGTCAGTTGGTGGCTCAGTTGGTAGCTCAGTTGGTAGCTCAGTTGGTGGCTCAGTTGATGGCTCTGTTGGCGGCTCAGTTGGAGGTTCCGTCGGTGCCTCAGTTGGAGGCTCTGTTGGCGGCTCAGTTGATGGCTCCGTCGGGGGTTCTGTTGGCGGCTCAGTTGGTGGTTCTGTTGGTGACTCTGTTGGCGGCTCAGTTGGAGGCTCGGTCGGTGGCTCTGTTGGCGGCTCTGTTGGCGGCTCAGTTGGAGGCTCTGTTGGTGGCTCAGTTGGAGGCTCCGTTGGCGGCTCAGTTGGCGGCTCGGTCGGTGGCTCTGTTGGCGGCTCAGTTGGTGGTTCTGTTGGTGACTCTGTTGGCGGCTCAGTTGGCGGCTCAGTTGGAGGCTCTGTTGGTGGCTCAGTTGGAGGCTCCGTTGGCGGCTCAGTTGGCGGCTCGGTCGGTGGCTCTGTTGGCGGCTCAGTTTGTGGTTCTGTTGGTGACTCTGTTGGCGGCTCAGTTGGCGGCTCAGTTGGAGGCTCCGTTGGCGGCTCAGTTGGCGGCTCGGTCGGTGGTTCTGTTGGCGGCTCAGTTGGTGGTTCTGTTGGTGACTCTGTTGGCGGCTCAGTTGGAGGCTCGGTCGGTGGCTCTGTTGGCGGCTCTGTTGGCGGCTCAGTTGGAGGCTCCGTTGGCGGCTCAGTTGGCGGCTCGGTCGGTGGTTCTGTTGGCGGCTCAGTTGGTGGTTCTGTTGGTGACTCTGTTGGCGGCTCAGTTGGAGGCTCGGTCGGTGGCTCTGTTGGCGGCTCTGTTGGCGGCTCAGTTGGAGGCTCTGTTGGTGGCTCAGTTGGAGGCTCCGTTGGCGGCTCAGTTGGCGGCTCGGTCGGTGGCTCTGTTGGCGGCTCAGTTTGTGGTTCTGTTGGTGACTCTGTTGGCGGCTCAGTTGGCGGCTCAGTTGGAGGCTCTGTTGGTGGCTCAGTTGGAGGCTCCGTTGGCGGCTCAGTTGGCGGCTCGGTCGGTGGTTCTGTTGGCGGCTCAGTTGGTGGTTCTGTTGGTGACTCTGTTGGCGGCTCAGTTGGAGGCTCGGTCGGTGGCTCTGTTGGCGGCTCTGTTGGCGGCTCAGTTGGAGGCTCTGTTGGTGGCTCAGTTGGAGGCTCCGTTGGCGGCTCAGTTGGCGGCTCGGTCGGTGGCTCTGTTGGCGGCTCAGTTGGTGGTTCTGTTGGTGACTCTGTTGGCGGCTCAGTTGGCGGCTCAGTTGGAGGCTCTGTTGGTGGCTCAGTTGGAGGCTCCGTTGGCGGCTCAGTTGGAGGCTCGGTCGGTGGCTCTGTTGGTGGCTCTGTTTGCGGCTCAGTTGGTGGTTCTGTTGGTGACTCAGTTGGAGGCTCTGTTGGTGCCTCAGTTGGAGGCTCTGTTGGCGGCTCAGTTGATGGCTCCGTCGGGGGTTCTGTTGGCGGCTCAGTTGGTGGTTCTGTTGGTGACTCTGTTGGCGGCTTAGTTGGAGGCTCGGTCGGTGGCTCTGTTGGCGGCTCAGTTGGAGGTTCCGTCGGTGCCTCAGTTGGAGGCTCTGTTGGTGCCTCAGTTGGAGGCTCTGTTGGCGGCTCAGTTGATGGCTCCGTCGGGGGTTCTGTTGGCGGCTCAGTTGGTGGTTCTGTTGGTGACTCTGTTGGCGGCTCAGTTGGAGGCTCGGTCGGTGGCTCTGTTGGCGGCTCTGTTGGCTGCTCAGTTGGAGGCTCTGTTGGTGGCTCAGTTGGAGGCTCCGTTGGCGGCTCAGTTGGCGGCTCGGTCGGTGGCTCTGTTGGCGGCTCAGTTGGTGGTTCTGTTGGTGGCTCAGTTGGAGGCTCTGTTGGTGGCTCAGTTGGAGGCTCCGTTGGCGGCTCAGTTGGCGGCTCGGTCGGTGGCTCTGTTGGCGGCTCAGTTGGTGGTTCTGTTGGTGACTCTGTTGGCGGCTCAGTTGGAAGCTCGGTCGGTGGCTCTGTTGGTGGCTCTGTTGGTGGCTCAGTTGGTGGCTCAGTTGGTAGCTCAGTTGGTAGCTCAGTTGGTGGCTCAGTTGGTGGCTCTGTTGGCGGCTCAGTTGGAGGTTCCGTCGGTGCCTCAGTTGGAGGCTCTGTTGGTGCCTCAGTTGGAGGCTCTGTTGGCGGCTCAGTTGATGGCTCCGTCGGGGGTTCTGTTGGCGGCTCAGTTGGTGGTTCTGTTGGTGACTCTGTTGGCGGTTCAGTTGGAGGCTCGGTCGGTGGCTCTGTTGGTGGCTCTGTTGGCGGCTCAGTTGGAGGTTCCGTCGGTGCCTCAGTTGGAGGCTCTGTTGGTGCCTCAGTTGGAGGCTCTGTTGGCGGCTCAGTTGATGGCTCCGTCGGGGGTTCTGTTGGCGGCTCAGTTGGTGGTTCTGTTGGTGACTCTGTTGGCGGCTCAGTTGGAGGCTCAGTCGGTGGCTCTGTTGGTGGCTCTGTTGGTGGCTCTGTTGGCGGCTCAGTTGGAGGCTCTGTTGGCGGCTCAGTTGGAGGTTCCGTCGGGGGTTCTGTTGGTGGTTCTGTTGGTGACTCAGTTGGCGGCTCAGTCGGAGGCTCCGTCGGAGACTCTGTTGGAGGCTCGGTCGGTGGCTCTGTTGGCGGCTCAGTTGGAGGCTCAGTTGGAGGTTCCGTTGGGGGCTCTGTTGGTGGCTCCGTCGGAGACTCTGTTGGAGGCTCCGTCGGGGGATCTGTTGGTGGCTCAGTTGGAGCCTCTGTTGGTGGCTCAGTTGGTGGTTCTGTTGGTGGCTCTGTTGGCGGCTTAGTTGGAGGCTCTGTTGGCGGCTCAGTTGGAGGCTCCGTCGGGGTCTCTGTTGGTGGCTCGGTTGGAGGCTCTGTTGGCGGCTCAGTTGGAGGCTCTGTTGGCGGCTCAGTTGGAGGTTCCGTCGGGGGTTCTGTTGGTGGTTCTGTTGGCGGCTCAGTTGGTGGTTCTGTTGGCGGCTCAGTTGGAGGTTCCGTTGGGGGCTCTGTTGGTGGCTCCGTCGGAGACTCTGTTGGAGGCTCCGTCGGGGGATCTGTTGGTGGCTCAGTTGGAGCCTCTGTTGGTGGCTCAGTTGGTGGTTCTGTTGGTGGCTCTGTTGGCGGCTCAGTTGGAGGCTCTGTTGGCGGCTCAGTTGGAGGTTCCGTCGGGGGTTCTGTTGGTGGTTCTGTTGGTGACTCAGTTGGCGGCTCAGTCGGAGGCTCCGTCGGAGACTCTGTTGGAGGCTCGGTCGGTGGCTCTGTTGGCGGCTCAGTTGGAGGCTCAGTTGGAGGTTCCGTCGGTGCCTCAGTTGGAGGCTCTGTTGGTGCCTCAGTTGATGGCTCCGTCGGGGGTTCTGTTGGCGGCTCAGTTGGTGGTTCTGTTGGTGACTCTGTTGGCGGCTCAGTTGGAGGCTCGGTCGGTGGCTCAGTTGGTGGTTCTGTTGGCGGCTCAGTTGGAGGTTCCGTTGGGGGCTCTGTTGGTGGCTCCGTCGGGGGCTCTGTTGGTGACTCAGTTGGAGCCTCTGTTGGTGGTTCTGTTGGCGGCTCAGTTGGTGGTTCTGTTGGTGGCTCAGTTGGTGGCTCTGTTGGTGGCTCAGTCGGAGGCTCCGTCGGAGACTCTGTTGGAGGCTCCGTCGGGGGATCTGTTGGTGGCTCAGTTGGAGGCTCTGTTGGTGGCTCAGTTGGTGGTTCTGTTGGTGGCTTTGTTGGCGGCTCAGTTGGAGGCTCTGTTGGCGGCTCAGTTGGAGGTTCCGTCGGGGGTTCTGTTGGTGGCTCAGTAGGCGGCTCAGTTGGAGGCTCAGTTGGAGGTTCTGTTGGCGGCTCAGTTGGAGGCTCTGTTGGCGGCTCAGTTGGAGGCTCCGTCGGGGTCTCTGTTGGTGGCTCGGTTGGAGGCTCTGTTGGTGGCTCTGTTGGAGGCTCCGTCGGGGGTTCTGTTGGCGGCTCAGTTGGTGGTTCTGTTGGCGGCTCAGTTGGAGGCTCTGTTGGTGGCTCTGTTGGCGGTTCAGTTGGGGGCTTTGTTGGCGGCTCGGTTGGTGGCTCAGTTGGAGGCTCTGTTGGTGGCTCAGTTGGAGGCTCTGTTGGCGGCTCTGTTGGCGGCTCAGTTGGTGGTTCTGTTGGTGGCTCAGTTGGTGGCTCGGTTGGTGGCTCAGTCGGAGGCTCCGTCGGAGACTCTGTTGGAGGCTCCGTCGGGGGATCTGTTGGTGGCTCAGTTGGAGGCTCTGTTGGTGGCTCAGTTGGTGGTTCTGTTGGTGGCTCTGTTGGCGGCTCAGTTGGAGGCTCTGTTGGCGGCTCAGTTGGAGGTTCCGTCGGGGGTTCTGTTGGTGGTTCTGTTGGTGGCTCTGTTGGCGGCTCAGTAGGCGGCTCAGTTGGAGGCTCAGTTGGAGGTTCTGTTGGCGGCTCAGTTGGGGGCTCTGTTGGCGGCTCAGTTGGAGGCTCCGTCGGGGTCTCTGTTGGTGGCTCGGTTGGAGGCTCTGTTGGTGGCTCTGTTGGAGGCTCAGTTGGTGGTTCTGTTGTCGGCTCAGTTGGAGGCTCTGTTGGTGGCTCTGTTGGCGGTTCAGTTGGGGGCTCTGTTGGCGGCTCGGTTGGTGGCTCAGTTGGAGGCTCTGTTGGTGGCTCAGTTGGAGGCTCTGTTGGCGGCTCTGTTGGCGGCTCAGTTGGTGGTTCTGTTGGTGGCTCTGTTGGAGGCTCCGTCGGAGGCTCGGTTGGTGGCTCAGTCGGAGGCTCCGTCGGAGGCTCTGTTGGAGGCTCCGTCGGAGGCTCTGTTGGAGGCTCCGTCGGAGGCTCTGTTGGAGGCTCCGTCGGAGGCTCTGTTGGAGGCTCCGTCGGAGGCTCTGTTGGAGGCTCCGTCGGGGGATCTGTTGGTGGCTCCGTCGGGGGATCTGTTGGTGGCTCCGTCGGGGGATCTGTTGGTGGCTCCGTTGGGGGCTCTGTTGGAGGTTCTGTCGGGGGCTCTGTTGGTGGCTCAGTTGGAGGCTCCGTCGGAGGCTCTGTTGGTGGCTCAGTTGGAGGCTCCGTTGGTGGCTCTGTTGGATGCGGGTGATGTGGGTGATGCGGATGATGTGGTTTGTGCGGGTGATGTGGATGATGTGGGCTTGGTGGCCGATGTGGTGGCGGATGATGTGGTGGTTTATGTGGGTGATGCGGTGGCGGAGGACGATGTGGTGGCTTGTGTGGATGATGAGGGGGCATCTGTGGATGATGTGAAGGATGGAGTGGTGGAGGATGTATAACTGGGTACTCCCCTAGATGTTCATCACTGTCTTCACCATTCTCCCCTTCTTCCTCATCAGAGTCTCCTCTATCTACATAATCGTGCCCATGATCGTGACCAAACTCAACTTCATGCTCGTAGTACGGGGGAATATGATGATTCTGGAAATACCACGGATCCCCAAAGTCGACGTGTTCTGGAGGCTCTGGATATGGGAAGTGTTCATGGGAGTCAACATCTTCTGTGTGGCCAGGCGGTCCTGGAGGTCCTGGAGGTCCCGGGGGTCCAGCAGGTCCTTTTGGTCCTCTGGGCCCCGGACTGCCTCGTGCACCCTTTAGTCCTGGCGGTCCCAGTGCACCCGTGTCCCCTTTAACTCCCCGCTCACCTTTCGCTCCCTTAGGTCCAGGCGGTCCAGGAACTGGGCTGCCAGATCCTGCGGGACCCGGTGGACCTGGTGGTCCCGGAGGACCTGGTAGCCCCGGTGGCCCTGGTGGTCCCTTTATGATTTTTATAAACACTGGATAAAACGGATATCCGTCGTGGTATCCAAACGGCCCATATCCCTCAATGTTGTCTGGATAGGGGTGGTGTGGTGGTGGAAATCCAAGATGGTGGAGCTTGTCGTCCGCTGGTCCCATATGCTCCAACACTTCGCCAACTATCTCGGACAGCTGCTCATGAGAAAACTCCTCCCCGAACTCTCCGGCCTCAGGGTGCGGATACGGGAACTCCCATGGATCATACCCCTGCTTCAGCTTCGCCTTATCCGCAGCCGGCTTCCGAATAAATCCTTTCATTAGCGGTTCGACTCCTCCATCGGTTATCACAGCCAGACATGCTGTAAGTCAATCCAAGGTCAAAACAGTTGGAACAATCTCATCTCCACTCACCTATGACTATCCATGTGACTAGTGTACGCATCTTCGTGGAACTGCGGTGCCCGCGATCTCCTTGGGGCCTTTTATACCTATCGGCAATCTGCAGAATCGCCCTTCTTATTCGAATGCTAATTTCCTATCATCTGCGAAAACAAAAACGACCACAAACTGCATACTTTTCATTCCCTCTTCGAATTCCTATCCAGCGGCCTAGCTGCGGGATGAACAACCGCTGGGTCTAATCAACTTCATCTGTTTGTTTTTCTAAATAGCTCATTAATACGCCAAAGACCAGCTATCGGTTCAACCGAGTCGATAGTGTCTCCGAAGGCATCGGTAATTTGACAGGTCGCCATTTGACTTGGGCACTCTCTGAAGGTGTGGTATTCTCCCTAGACCGGCTTGGGATGGCGAATTTATTTATTCATGCAAATAATTTATAGGTCGTCGTTTGATTGAAAGGAGGTGATTTTTTCGCCCGTTTAATTAGAAGCCCTCGCCAAGAATCAACGCGCGAACCCCTTTGACCCGTGTCAGATCTTTCTGATCTAATTTGAAGCACGCGGTGCGCTGTTTGCATAATTTGAGACGATCAACACGTTTGAGCGTAGTGTACCGTCACAGCCGCGGTGAAACGCATTCCTGTGCCTTCTGGGCTATAGGCTCCTCATTTTGGCCGACAACTATTTTAGAGGAAACAAAAAACGTCGTCTGTCTATACACTTGTGAATACAACACCACAAGTACTGACCAGGTATAAGGTTTTGGTTGCGATGATGAGTCTGAGAGGACAATCCCCAAAATAACTAAGCGTTGAACCCGCTTTAAGTCGATTTTATCTTCAAGTGCGTTGGATGAAGGAATCCCTGTATGAACCTAGAACAGGCCTCGCATTTATCGCTAACAATGACATTCAGTTCTGAGTGTGGAATGTGATGTTTCCTTTACTACGAGGCACGTGCAGCCGTCGGGTGGCCTGCTTTAAGGCCATTCGGGATGTACGATGAGTTGCTATGTGACATCTACAACAATGGTTTCATCGCATCAAAACTTACTGTTGGAGGCAGACTTTGGCAAGAAGCCTTAGTTTCTTTCAGTAAGCGATACGTCATGGCAATCTACATCAAGGCCCTTATTCAGGAGCATCGGACTGCTTTTCGTCCGATGACAATAGCATGGATCACTTCTTCCCAGAAAGAAGAATCGATCAGAAGAAGTCAGTCGGTCAACAACATTCGAAAACTTGTAACTGGCACGCTACATGTTCCAAACAGCACATCCCCAGAGATATGTCACTGACACCTGAAGCGCGCACACCGACGATCGCTGCACGCGTACATGGCGGATCACACTAGGCCACTTCTACCACAGCTGGTACGGCGCCAGCACCGGCACAGAAAGACGATCCTTATGATCATGTTGAGAGCCGCGAAGCCGTCCGTCCTGCAGGCGTACAAATTCTCCACCGTGTCCATGGAGACGTTCATGAGTGTAAGACGCTACTCCTGCATGGTTCACCACTAAGTCTGGGTCTTCTTTCAGATCATGAAGTTCTCCTACCAGCTCTTCACGTTCTTTCAAGCCATGGATGGGTAAGCGATGATGCACCTGATCCCGCAAATCTTTAGAGCTTCGACAGACGAGACACTGAAAGGCACCCAAGTTAGAGGAACTCTGCACCCAGCAACCAGACAAAAATAAAACCAACCACAGCTTTTAAGATTTTTTATTCAAACTGAACAGGGAGGGGAAGGTGGGCAGTGGCAGACGCTTCCTTCGGGTTGGACGTGTGGCAACGGCGGGATTGGGGCCCGCTGGCCGCCTCACTTTGGTTGGCTGCCGACGGAGTCCAGTTGGAGTCTTAGTTGTCTGCGTCACTCGAGCTGGTGGTCGTAGTCGTTTTGGTGGGGCGAGGCGAGTAGGAGGGCTGTTGGAATCGTTCCCCTTCTCCTTCCCAGGTGGCCCACAAGGGTCTTGTCCTGGCGGTATGGAGCCTGGAGTCTGACCCGGAGGGGTGTTTCCTGAGCCTGGCCCTGGTGAGTTTCCTGGTGGTGTGTCGCAGGTTGATGGTGTTGTTGTTGGTGTCTCTGTAGGGGGTTCTGTGGGAGGCTCTGTTGGTGGCTCAGTTGGGGGCTCAGTTGGCGGCTCAGTTGGTGGCTCGGTTGGTGGCTCAGTTGGAGGCTCTGTTGGCGGCTCAGTTGGAGGCTCTGTTGGCGGCTCAGTTGGAGGTTCCGTCGGCGGTTCTGTTGGGGGTTCTGTTGGTGGCTCTGTTGGCGGCTCAGTAGGCGGCTCAGTTGGAGGCTCTGTTGGCGGCTCAGTTGGAGGCTCCGTCGGGGGCTCTGTTGGTGGCTCAGTTGGAGCCTCTGTTGGTGGTTCTGTTGGTGGCTCAGTTGGTGGCTCTGTTGGCGTCTCAGTTGGAGGCTCCGTCGGGGGCTCTGTTGGTGGCTCTGTTGGAGGCTCCGTCGGGGGTTCTGTTGGCGGCTCAGTTGGTGGTTCTGTTGGCGGCTCAGTTGGAGGCTCTGTTGGCGTCTCAGTTGGCGGCTCCGTCGGGGGCTCTGTTGGTGGCTCTGTTGGAGGCTCCGTCGGGGGTTCTGTTGGCGGCTCAGTTGGTGGTTCTGTTGGTGGCTCTGTTGGTGGCTCAGTTGGAGGCTCTGTAGGAGGCTCTGTTGGCGGCTCGGTTGGAGGCTCCGTCGGGGGTTCTGTTGGCGGCTCAGTAGGGGGCTCTGTTGGCGGCTCGGTTGGTGGCTCAGTTGGAGGCTCTGTTGGTGGCTCTGTTGGCGGTTCAGTTGGGGGCTCTGTTGTCGGCTCGGTTGGTGGCTCAGTTGGAGGCTCTGTTGGCGGCTCAGTTGGAGGCCCTGTTGGCGGCTCAGTTGGAGGTTCCGTCGGGGGTTCTGTTGGTGGCTCTGTTGGCGACTCAGTAGGCGGCTCAGTTGGAGGCTCTGTTGGTGGCTCTGTTGGCGGCTCAGTTGGAGGTTCCGTTGGGGGCTCTGTTGGTGGCTCAGTTGGAGGCTCTGTTGGTGGCTCTGTTGGTGGCTCTGTTGGAGGCTCCGTCGGGGGCTCTGTTGGCGGCTCAGTTGGTGGTTCTGTTGGTGGCTCTGTTGGCGGCTCAGTTGGAGGTTCCGTTGGGGGCTCTGTTGGTGCCTCTGTTGGTGGTTCTGTTGGTGGCTCAGTTGGTGGCTCTGTTGGCGTCTCAGTTGGCGGCTCCGTCGGGGGCTCTGTTGGTGGCTCTGTTGGAGGCTCCGTCGGGGGTTCTGTTGGCGGCTCAGTTGGTGGTTCTGTTGGTGGCTCTGTTGGTGGCTCAGTTGGAGGCTCTGTAGGAGGCTCTGTTGGCGGCTCGGTTGGAGGCTCCGTCGGGGGTTCTGTTGGCGGCTCAGTAGGGGGCTCTGTTGGCGGCTCGGTTGGTGGCTCAGTTGGAGGCTCTGTTGGTGGCTCTGTTGGCGGTTCAGTTGGGGGCTCTGTTGGCGGCTCGGTTGGTGGCTCTGTTGGCGGCTCGGTTGGAGGCTCCGTCGGGGGTTCTGTTGGCGGCTCAGTAGGGGGCTCTGTTGGCGGCTCGGTTGGTGGCTCAGTTGGAGGCTCTGTTGGTGGCTCTGTTGGCGGTTCAGTTGGGGGCTCTGTTGGGGGCTCTGTTGGCGGCTCGGTTGGTGGCTCTGTTGGCGGCTCGGTTGGCGGCTCAGTTGGAGGCTCTGTTGGTGGCTCAGTTGGAGGCCCCGTTGGCGGCTCAGTTGGAGGTTCCGTCGGAGGTTCTGTTGGTGGTTCTGTTGGTGGTTCTGTTGGTGGTTCTGTTGGTGGTTCTGTTGGTGGTTCTGTTGGTGGTTCTGTTGGTGGCTCTGTTGGAGGCTCTGTTGGTGGCTCTGTTGGCGGCTCAGTTGGAGGCTCAGTTGGTGGCTCTGTTGGCGGCTCTGTTGGTGGCTCAGTTGGAGGCTCCGTCGGGGCCTCTGTTGGGGGCTCTGTTGGAGGCTCCGTCGGGGGTTCCGTTGGCGGTTCTGTTGGTGGCTCTGTTGGTGGGTCAGTTGGAGGCTCAGTGGGAGACTCAGTGGGAGGCTCAGTTGGAGGCTCAGTTGGTGGTTCTGTTGGTGGCTCAGTTGGCGGCTCAGTTGGAGGCTCTGTTGGCGGCTCAGTTGGAGGCTCTGTTGGAGGCTCAGTTGGAGGCTCTGTTGGCGGCTCAGTTGGAGGCTCAGTTGGTGGTTCTGTTGGTGGCTCTGTTGGCGGCTCAGTTGGAGGTTCCGTTGGGGGCTCTGTTGGTGGCTCAGTTGGAGGCTCTGTTGGTGGCTCTGTTGGTGGCTCTGTTGGAGGCTCCGTCGGGGGCTCTGTTGGCGGCTCAGTTGGTGGTTCTGTTGGTGGCTCTGTTGGCGGCTCAGTTGGAGGTTCCGTTGGGGGCTCTGTTGGTGGCTCTGTTGGAGGTTCCGTCGGGGGCTCTGTTGGAGGCTCCGTCGGAGGTTCTGTTGGAGGCTCCGTCGGAGGTTCTGTTGGTGGCTCTGTTGGAGGCTCCGTCGGAGGCTCGGTTGGTGGCTCAGTCGGAGGCTCCGTCGGAGGCTCTGTTGGAGGCTCCGTCGGGGGATCTGTTGGAGGCTCCGTCGGGGGATCTGTTGGAGGCTCCGTCGGGGGATCTGTTGGTGGCTCCGTCGGGGGCTCTGTTGGTGGCTCAGTTGGAGGGTCCGTCGGAGGCTCTGTTGGAGGCTCTGTTGGTGGCTCAGTTGGAGGCTCAGTTGGAGGCTCTGTTGGTGGCTCAGTTGGAGGCTCCGTTGGTGGCTCTGTTGGATGCGGGTGATGTGGGTGATGCGGATGATGTGGTTTGTGCGGGTGATGTGGATGATGTGGGCTTGGTGGCCGATGTGGTGGCGGATGATGTGGTGGTTTATGTGGGTGATGCGGTGGCGGAGGACGATGTGGTGGCTTGTGTGGATGATGAGGGGGCATCTGTGGATGATGTGAAGGATGGAGTGGTGGAGGATGTATAACTGGGTACTCCCCTAGATGTTCATCACTGTCTTCACCATTCGCCCCTTCTTCCTCATCAGAGTCTCCTCTATCTACATAATCGTGCCCATGATCGTGACCAAACTCAACTTCATGCTCGTAGTACGGGGGAATATGATGATTCTGGAAATACCACGGATCCCCAAAGTCGACGTGTTCTGGAGGCTCTGGATATGGGAAGTGTTCATGGGAGTCAACATCTTCTGTGTGGCCAGGCGGTCCTGGAGGTCCTGGAGGTCCCGGGGGTCCAGCAGGTCCTTTTGGTCCTCTGGGCCCCGGACTGCCTCGTGCACCCTTTAGTCCTGGCGGTCCCAGTGCACCCGTGTCCCCTTTAACTCCCCGCTCACCTTTCGCTCCCTTAGGTCCAGGCGGTCCAGGAACTGGGCTGCCGGATCCTGCGGGACCCGGTGGACCTGGTGGTCCCGGAGGACCTGGTAGCCCCGGTGGCCCTGGTGGTCCCTTTATGATTTTTATAAACACTGGATAAAACGGATATCCGTCGTGGTATCCAAACGGCCCATATCCCTCAATGTTGTCTGGATAGGGGTGGTGTGGTGGTGGATATCCAAAATGGTGGAGCTTGTCGTCCGCTGGTCCCATATGCTCCAACACTTCGCCAACTATCTCGGACAGCTGCTCATGAGAAAACTCCTCCCCGAACTCTCCGGCCTCAGGGTGCGGATACGGGAACTCCCATGGATCATACCCCTGCTTCAGCTTCGCCTTATCCGCAGCCGGCTTCCGAATAAATCCTTTCATTAGCGGTTCGACTCCTCCATCGGTTATCACAGCCAGACATGCTGTAAGTCAATCCAAGGTCAAAACAGTTGGAACAATCTCATCTCCACTCACCTATGACTATCCATGTGACTAGTGTACGCATCTTCGTGGAACTGCGGTGCCCGCGATCTCCTTGGGGCCTTTTATACCTATCGGCAATCTGCAGAATCGCCCTTCTTATTCGAATGCTAATTTCCTATCATCTGCGAAAACAAAAACGACCACAAACTGCATACTTTTCATTCCCTCTTCGAATTCCTATCCAGCGGCCTAGCTGCGGGATGAACAACCGCTGGGTCTAATCAACTTCATCTGTTTGTTTTTCTAAATAGCTCATTAATACGCCAAAGACCAGCTATCGGTTCAACCGAGTCGATAGTGTCTCCGAAGGCATCGGTAATTTGACAGGTCGCCATTTGACTTGGGCACTCTCTGAAGGTGTGGTATTCTCCCTAGACCGGCTTGGGATGGCGAATTTATTTATTCATGCAAATAATTTATAGGTCGTCGTTTGATTGAAAGGAGGTGATTTTTTCGCCCGTTTAATTAGAAGGCCTCGCCAAGAATCAACGCGCGAACCACTTTGACCCGTGTCAGATCTTTCTGATCAAATTCGAAGCACGCGGTGCGCTGTTTGCATAATTTGAGACGATCAACACGGTTGAGCCGCGGTGAAACGCATTCGTGTGCATTCTCTGCACGGTTTGGTTTTTTAATTTTTTTCGACGTGGATGATGGCTGGCCAAAATGGTGGTGAAGAGACAATGAGAAATGGAAAAATTAATCAACTCCATCGTCTGTCTATCACTTGCGAATAAAACACGAATCGCACTGATAAGTGGCTTGATGTAATATGTGTTATTTTCTGCCGCAGTTTAAATTCAAAGAACTTGAAGAGTATGAGCACTATTCAGAAAACACATATAGAGGATTTTCTTTTCAACAAGAGAACGGAGGAAGTACAACAAAGCAAAACAACGTGGTAGACGTAATCGTCTACAATGACTTTCGATTCTAGAAAAGCCAGTCTGGCATTTTCATATCTAGAGAAGCATCTGAAGTTTGGTTTCTGTTCTCCGGGGAAGGACCCCCCCATCTGAAACATCCACCTTAATAATTTGTTTCCGCAACTCAACACAATCAATCGAATTCTAATTTAGTATTAATTTATTCTAAGACCTCCCTTTTGGAACCGTATTCTAAATTTGTTTCGAACCGCTTTAACTGTGAACGTTTTTTGAGACCCAGAAAAGAGTATAAGTCTTGAATAAGTTCAAATAAAGGGTGATTTACCCATTCCCATCCCCCGTCCTTAGCACACTTCAAAATTCCGCGAAAGAGAATAAGAAACGACGAACTGCGGATAATTGAAAAATGACCGCAACAAAAAGTTCATCTGCCTACTGGATAACAGGATAATTGTCACAATTAACGACGTCCTTCATGAATTCCTCATCAAAGGACATGTCATGTTGGGAGTGCCTATAAATTGTCTTCAGACCCCCAACGGCACCACCAGTCCGTGAAAAAGTCTCCTCGATCCTGCGACAGTCAACCATGTCCGAAGCAGCAACCACTTACCACTACCAACTGGACGACTTTATGGCGTACCCTAATTTCGCGTTTAAGATGGTCTTCCTGAAGCCATTTCGGCGACCGAACGAGCCACGCCCGTCCCCCTTCGCTCTAGTCTGCTTCATGATTGGAGCCGTCAACTTGATCTATCAGAACTCGGGCATCATCATTGCGTTCATTGTCAACGCGGGCCAGACCATCGACCTTGTCCGGGAGATATCTGAGAATGGCGCCATCCTCGGACTGACAATAGTTGCGGTCTGCAAGATGACGCTCCTCTTCTGGTTTCGCGAAGACATCAGCCGGCTCATGGACGAGTTCGAGGCCTACTTCCCGGGGAACCTCTGGATTCATCCGTGCTGCCGCCACAGTCGCTACAAGGTGCATTACTTTGCGGAGTTTTCAAGGAAACTGATGAAGCTCATGACGATTTTCTTCATTTTCGCCTTCTCCGTGTACAACGTCATCCCCATTGGACACTCGAGCTTCGAGTGGCTGGTCATGGGTCAGCCCTTTAAGGGGCGCCTTCAATCGAACACCTGGTACCCGTGGAACGGGGACTCAGTGGGCTCCTTCGTTCTGAGCTACATCTGCCAGTTGGTATCCTCCTACACGGGAGCCGCGTTCATCCTGGCTGGGGAGTTCATGTTGTGCTTCTTCTTGATCCAGATGCGGATGCACTTTGAATTTCTGGCCACGACGCTAGAGACCTTGGACGCCGTTCAGTCGGAAGCCAATCCCGACTGCCTGAAGTGGCTGATAGACTACCACAGCACCTTGATACGGTCTGTTCGGCGTCACCACTCTGTCTCTGGACACGGTTTACGGTTGCGATTGTTTCGTTGCAGGCTGTCCACGCAGATCAACCGCATTTTCAACATGTCGTTCTTTGTGAACTTTGTCACCTCGTCGGTGGCGATATGCCTCATGGGCTGTTCCATAGTCATGGGCATCAATGTGGTCAGCGCCCTGCGGTACTCCATCGGTCTGCTGTCGTTCCTCGTCTTTAATCTCTTCATCTGCTACAACGGGAGCGAGTTCACTCAGACGGTGGGTATTCTTGGTGCAATCGTGTGACTTCTATAAAACTCCTTGACGCAGAGCGAGATGCTGCACTCGGCCACTTTCTACCACAATTGGTACGACGCCAGCCCCAGGTACAGGAAGACGATCCTAATCATGATGATGAGAGCCGCGAAGCCGTCCGTCCTGCAGGCGTACAAATTCTCCACCGTGTCCATGGAGACGTTCATGAGTGTAAGACGCGACTCCTGCATGGAGCACCACTAAGTCTGGGTCTTCTTTCAGATCATGAAGTTCTCCTACCAGCTTTTCACGTTCTTTCAAGCCATGGAGGGGTAAGCGATGATGCACCTGATCCCGCAAATCTTTAGAGCTTCGACAGACGAGACACTGAAAGGCACCCAAGTTAGAGGAACTCTGCACCCAGCAACCAGCCAAAAATAAAACCAACCACAGCTTTTAAGATTTTTTATTCAAACTGAACAGGGAGGGGAAGGTGGGTAGTGGCAGACGCTTCCTTCGGGTTGGACGTGTGGCAACGGCGGGATTGGCGCCCGCTGGCCGCCTAACTTTGGTTGGCTGCAGGCGGAATCCACTTGGAGTCTTAAGTGCCTGCGTCACACGAGCTGGCGGTCGTCGTCGTTTTGGTGGGACGAGGCGAGTGGGGGGGTTGTTCTGGCCAGGTGGGTTGCCAGAATCGTTCCCCTTGTCCTTCCCAGGTGGACCACATGGGTCTTGTCCTGGCGGTATGGAGCCGGGTGTCTGACCCGGTGGGTTGTTTTCTGAGCCTGGTGTTTGGCCTGGTGGACTGTCCGGTGAGTTTCCTGGTGGTGTGTCGCAGGTTGATGGTGTTGTTGTTGGGGGGTCTGTGGAAGTGTCTGTTGTTGGAGGTTCTGTCGGAGGCTGTGTTGTTGGAGGATCTGTTGTTGGAGGCTCTGTTGGAGGCTGTGTTGTTGGAGGATCTGTTGTTGGAGGCTCTGTTGGAGGCTGTGTTGTTGGAGGATCTGTTGTTGGAGGCTCCGTTGGTGGCGCTGTTGTTGGAGGATCTGTAGGTGACTCTGTTGTTGAAGGATCTGTTGGCGGGTCAGTTGGTGGTGGCGTTGGCGGCTCAGTGGGCGGTGTTGGAGTTGGCGTGGGCGGTACAGGTGGGTAATGAGGATGATGGGGATAATGTGGGTAGAACGGTGGCCTATGTGGGCCGAATGGAGGTCGCACTGGAGGTGGTCTCGGTGGTGGATGAGGCGAAGGATGAGTTAGTAGATGCGGACCCCCTCCTACATCGTCGCCATGACCGCCATGACCGAATACAAGTCCTGGGTCAAAGTAGGGTGGAGCGTGTCCATGGTCAAAGAACCAACCGTAATTGTCCTCCTCATGATGGCCCGGGTACTCCCAATCACCGTCATCATCGCCTCCAAAATCACCTTTGTCTCCCTTAAGCCCCTGTGGTCCTGGCCTTCCTCTGTTTCCCTTGGCACCCTTTTCACCTGACAGGCCCTGTGGGCCCGGTGCTCCTGGGTAACCTCTGTCTCCTTGATCGCCTTTGAGTCCCGGATAGCCAGGCGGTCCCGGGATCGGGATACCACTGTTAAATCCTGGAGGACCTCTTGGGCCTGGAGGTCCTGGAGGGCCTTTGATAATCTTTATGAAAATTGGATAAAACGGATATCCGCCGTGGTGTTCAAACGGTCCGAACCCTTCCAGATCATGTGGATATGGGTGCTCAGACGGCGGCAGACGATAGTCTGTGTTATTGTCGTGTGCTTCAATTTCGTCCAGCACCTCGTCGACTATATCCGCTATCTGCTCCTCCGAAAGGTCTTCCGGATACTCTACAGGATGCGGGTACAGAACATCCCAATCATCAAGCCCTTCCTTCAATTTCACGCTATCCTCCCTCGGCTTCTTGACGAAGCCCCTCATCAGGGGCCCACTCCCGCCATCGCTCAGCACAACCAGGAATCCTGCAAATGGACCAAGTGTCAAATCTGTTGGTTGCGTGACGCAACAACTCGTACTCACCGGCAACTATCCACGTGACCAGTATTCGCATCTTGGTAAAACTGCGCTGCACGCGATTCCCTTCAAAGCTTTTATACGAAGACCCCTCCCCAGACGTCTGCTCCACTGCGCACTTCCCGATTTCCAATGCTAATTCCACATCCACTGCCCCACTGGACAGCTTGCATCTGTCTCATTCTATTTGGCAAAGTGTTCCAAAATGCGGCGAACTCATTTCAATATGGATAAACCTATTCAAATGTGTCACCGCCCGTTTTCAATAATCCACAATAACGGTTGTTAGTCGGCTAGAACCAATGGCCGCTCTGATAAGAATCTTGTCCAGCAAAATCACATTTTATCAGGTCGGCGGCGTGCTCTTCCCGCGCCACCCATTAACCTCAAATCAAATATCGGAGCGTGAGGCACGCCTTGTGTTCCGGATCTTCCAAAGGTAATCTTCGATGGAATTTTCGCGCACGTAATGAGAAATCGAAGAAAAAAAATTGAGAAAGAATTTTTTCTGGTCACAAATCTTACGGAGGTGGCGTTTATATTTGAAGGAGCGAGATGCTGAGATCGTTAGTCGGCGCTTAGAAATGAGACTGTTGATTGCGGAGTTCCGAGGAAGGAACGTGTTTGAATTGTTCCTTCCTCGGAAACTTGATTGATTTGCTGTCTTTATCTCAGTGAGGAGCGCCGTGGAGCAGAAGCGAGACGGGTCTCCAGTTTTTCCGATTATTTCCACATTCAGCTTTCAACTGTCGTAGTTCATTTTTTACAACTGTACCATGTTTTCTTTCTCTTAGGTTGACGCTACAGCCCGTGGTGAACTTGGCCATCAACTAACACGCCTCTCTATCGCGAGTTGCCTTGAATTTCTCACCCCAAGTTGGTTGACGTTCATCTCCGCTTGTGTGCTTCATCTAAAAACGAAGACGTCCTCACAGGATTCGGAGGTTGGAGCAGTGCTATCTATTCGCTCTGCATCTTCTATCCGCATTTACCGTTATATCGAAAGGCGCTTGACAAGGCGTGTTTCGCGGTATGGGCCATAAAGCTTGTATTCTTCCAGATGTCAACAGGAAAAGAGGACCAAAAATTCGCTAAGAAGTCTTTCTTCTTTTTATTCCTTTAGCTAAAACCTTCTGAATCCGCTTTTAATAGCCTTCAGGTGTCTGTGGCTGTGACATGGCTATGCCATGAAGAGCGTATGGACATCACTGCTCCGGAACGAAAAATCTTCGAATCTGAGCCATTGGGACAACGCAACAGAGGACGACCTAGGCTAAGGTGGCGCACACAAGTGGAGAAGGACCTCAACCAACTTGGAGTGCGCAACTGGCGGCAGCTGGCGAATGATCGTGCTGGCTGAAGAAGCATGTTGGTTGAGGCCTAGGTTCACCCCGGACTGTAGCGCCACTAGAAGAAGAAGAAGAAGAAGGCTTCTGTGCCATAGAGGAGGGGAGGGATGATCAAGGTGCTGGGCAAAAGGGATCTCTTTCTCTTATTTTTGAATTGACTTATGGGAAACTGCGATTGGTTAAAGTGCTAACTTACTGTGGCGCCTAAGTAGGCACACTCATTGATATCCTGAAAGTTTTTCCTTTTTCTGCCAATTCTTGCGCTCCGTTTAAGACTTTGATGTTCGTAGGGCTGAGGTTTGATTTATACACCCTGACTGCCTCAAAGTGGAATAATTTCCAAATCTTTTATGGCAGTGAGTTCAAATTTTGACACATGACAGACAATTTTATTGTTTACAAGCCTCCTGAACCGTCAGTTACATTCATACATTTTTATCCGCGATGGAATTCAAACGTGACATGTTTAAATTTGGTTCGAAAGCCTCAATTAGCTACCGTAGAAGCCCTCCAGCACCTCAACGTGAAGAAATCAATTCTGTCACAAACCGCAGTTCCGTGGCACTGGCAGTGTTGCAAAACGCCATGGAGGTGGTCAAAACAACACAGCAACATCGGAAGAAATGGTTCCGTAAGTGGAAGCTTTCGGAAATCCAAAAATCCCCGTCGAAGTGGAACAAAGATGGTGTCGTTGTAATGGTTGCCACTCATACTACAGAATTAGCTTGAAATAAAGCCAATGAGGTTTCAAACACCACACGATCTTACACGGCAACAGTAAAAAGTTCGAGTCGAGAGAGCGAAGGAGCGAAGGTTGCTGCGCTTGTACGAAAGTGGTGAGTTGCCGAATTCAGTTTCTTTCCGACGAGTCGCCATTTGCTCTCGAGCATTATGACAACAAATAAAATGATCGAGTCTACTAGCCAGAGAGCTTCAAAAATGTAGCCCTTCGGACGGCCATCGGAAAGCCGACAGAACCGATTGTGATGATTTGGACCGCCACAACTGCGAATGGTCGCTCTCCAGCCCTATTTTTGAACAGTGGCGTTAAAATTAATGCGATCGTATACCGTCTTGGAGCCACTATTGAAGCTTTGGGCAGACAAACCTTTCCGTCGGAGACCATGGACATTTCAAAATTCACACCTTCGGACGCCACCATGTCTGTCGATGGTTGCTCTCCCCCGTATTTTCTCGTATTTTTGAAGCATGGCATCCAAATGAGTGTGACCGTATACCGTGAAACTGTTTTAAACCCTTGGTCAAACAAACTTTTTGGTCGAAGACCTTGGACATTTCTACAAGACTCTGCACCGTCTCACAAAGCGCTCGTGTTTCATCATCGACACAATGGGTTGCAAATTCTCCGGATGTAAGGCCGTTGGATCTCTATGTGTAGGTGTATTTTAAAATGTCACTAGTGTGTCGAAACTTCAGCGGTATTTTGGACCATTGCCGGCTAAATAGATGAGATGATTCACATTTTGGTAGTTTTCTAGTGTCGACCTTCGACAAGAATAGGCTATATGATCTCAGTTTACCCAAATTCCGCTGTTAGGCAGAATGTTTCCCTCAATTTGGACAATGATATGCAAAAATTTCGTCCCTCCGACTTAGGCGAGGTCAAGATAGGAATATCGAGACTGAAATCGAACAAAGCTACTGGAGAGGATGGACTGTCCGCAGAACTGTTTAAAGCAGCTGGAGATGACCTGGTTGGGCGCATGTACCAGCTCCTCTGTAAGATATGGTCGGAGGAAAGCATGCCCGATGAGCGCGTCGTCTGTCCGGTTCACATGAAAGGAGAACCCTTCGACGGCGCAAACTATTCAGGGATTAGTCTCCTTAACATCGCGTACAAGATCCTCTCTACCGTATTGTATGAACGCCTTAAACCGTTCGTCAACAACCCGAAAGGTTCTTATCAGTGTGGTTTCAGGCCAGGGAAGTCCACCATCGACCAAACCTTCACACTACGGCTAAATCTTCACAAACTTGTAAGATTGTGTAGGATGCCAAGGGAGAACTCTCGCTTTATGTGACTATTTCAGCATCGTTCGCGAGAAGATCGTGCATAACTCGCAAGTCAACACCAGGGGCACGATCTTCCAAAAGTCAGTTCAATTGCAAGCTTACGCCGACGACATTAGCGTGATTCGACGAACGCAGCGAGCCGTCAATGAGGCGTTTACCTGGCATTGAAGCAGAAGCGGCTAAAATGGGTCTGGTGGTTAATGAGGGCGAAACGAAGTATACGCTGTCATCAAAGAAGGACACACACCACCGACGTCTCGGACAGAGGGTCACACTTGACAGCAGAAACTCCGAGGTATTCAAGGACTTCGTCAACCTCGGCTCCGCGGTAAACAGGGACAGCAACATCAGTAGAGAAAGCAAACACAGAATCAATCTCCCCAATCATTGCATCTTTAGGCTGAAGACGCAATTGAGCGAAGGAGCCATCTCTAGAAGGACTATACTGGCTTTGTACAACAGCTTGACTATCCCAGTCCTCCTTTATGTCAAGGAAACTTGGTTTTTACGGATGAGGAAGTGGAGTCGGGTAAAAATTTCTGTGTACGATTTTTGGTCCAGTTTGCGTTGATAGCATCTGCAGAAGAAGAATAAACGACGAACTCTATGGGCTGTACAGCGGCATGCGCCTAGTCAAGCGTCTTCGGATACAACGCTTAGGATGGCTAGATGATGTTAAGCGTATCGCCACCACTACTTCGGCCCTAAAACTCTTCGAATCCGAGCAATTGGGACAACGCAACAGAGGACGGCCTAGGTCAAGGTGGAGAAAGCCCTCATACAACTTGGAGTGCCCAACTGGAGGCAGCTAGCGAAAGACCGTTTTGCCTGGAGAGGCATGTTGGTTTAGGCCCAGGTCCACTCCGGACTGTAGCGCCACAAGAAGAAGAAGAAGAAGTTCGACAGAAGTCACGCGTGATCTGTGAAAGAAAGTCTATTGGAATTCAAACCTCACGATGAATCACTCGATACTTTTTTTTTGCCCCTCAGACTCATCAGCAGACGGTGTGTCCGCGCGTACCCAGTCAGAGGGTTCATCATGTGGACGTTGTCTCCATATCCCAGGTGGGCCTTTTACAATCAGGAAAGTCATGTACCACAAGCTCCTGTCTCGCCTCAACTTCGTAAGCCTAAGGACCTCAAAAACGATGAAAGCAAGCCCCCAAATGGATTTTAAACAATTTGACAAAACGACAACTTCTCTCCATGTGGCATGCAAAGTGAGTGGAAGAATACCCACGACCGCCGCCGGGGCATCTTTAAATTGCAAATTAGCCTCCCGTCGCCGCCAACACAATGAGTTAAGCAAAGAAAGCGTAAATAACTCCAAAACAAACATCATTCATATCCAAGCTGCTGATTCCTGGAAGGCCCCATCCCCCTCCTCCTCTCCGCCATTAAGCACTCAATTTATCTGCTTCAGTGGAGAACCATAAAATCGATAAACCCATCACCGCCACCTAAGGTTCCTCGGATTTGCATATTACACAGGCGCTGCTGAAGCCCGGCAACTGTAACTTTAGCCACAGGTTCAACCACCTAGACACCGGAGACGAGCAAAGCCTCCATGGACCAAAAATCAGTGAATCTCTTATTAGGTCTATCTATGCAAAATGTGGCCCGTAAATAAATCATTAACACAATTAGCAATTCAAAGTCAAGGCAAGCACACAGAAAAACAAAACCTGTGAAGAGAATGAAACCGAGTTCAAACTCCCACCTTTCTGGTTTGGCGTTCTTCGTGTCTAAGCTGAAGCGCGAAGGAGCAGCCTTCAGAAATGGGTTAACCACTCCAAGAACCAGTCTTGGAAGTTATCTTCGGAATCTAGAACCATGTCAGTGAATGTACGACGTGTCATCAACCCCTCCGGCGGCAGCGGCGTTCCTAATCCCGTCACACAATGCCCAGCTGATTGGACCAACTTTCAACCCAGTCTCTGGAGCAAATCCCATTCCAAGGTGACGCAAAGAGAAGCAGATCGTTTACATATGAAATCTGTTCGCAGCTCAACGCTTTTCCCTTGCGTGCTCTAAACGCTGTGACGCTGGTGGCGCCGGTGGTTAGAATGTAATTAATTCAAGCTGAAAACGACCCACTCTCCTCGGCAAAATTCGATGATTTCGCGGCGAAAAGAAATCCCCCGTGCGACGACTACTTTCGTTTTCACCAAAACAAACAAAACGTCGGCTAAACTGCTGCGACACCGTTTATCGGATGCGAGTTATAAAAGCCAAGCGTGCCTATCACCGCCGCACAGATTCAAGCGGAATGCAGTCGCTGATGATTGGACTATTATTGGGTGAGTGGCAGAACATTTTCCAATCGCGTGGAAATTCGTGACGTGACGGACATTCTTAGGTTTCGCGTACGCTTGCAGCCTCTGCCATGCAGGCCCTCTTGGAGACGCTCAGCCGGGACGCGAACCTGAAACGCGGATAATCGTCCCGCCAGAACTGCCACCAAACTACTTTGCCATGCTGAAGGAGAAGTCGGACAGCATCGCTGCGGACAAGGACTCCACGCCGTTGCACTACCTGCGCCTTCCAGAGGGATTCATGAAGAACATGGTGAGTCCGCAGTCGAATTCCACCGGAGATTCCCAACCAATCCGCTCCTTTTCAGACGGCATCGATGCAGCCATCCGTGCTGGCGATTGAGGGCAACAAGCAGATCCCCATCTACATCACAATCCCCATCTACATCTATCCCAGCTATCATGCGCAGCAGGGACCCGATGGGGCTGTGGTGGCGACGACACCGTTGCGGCAACTCGTCGAGGCGGGCGACGAGAAAGTCAGCGTGAATGTGAGTGTGAGTCCGGAGGATGTGAAGGCCGCACTCAAGGAACTGCTTGTGGACACGTTCAAGGAGGGCGCTCAACAGAGGGAGGTGCGCAAGAGGCGCGTCAATCACCACAAGCAACGAAGATTCAGAGAGACGAATGGAAATAAATAAAGACAGCGTTTTGGAACACCTTTGAAATGTTTTGAGAGTTTTCTACTTCTTCTCTGAGGAGTTTGGGTTGTTCTGAGAGGGCGGGGGCGGTTTCAAATTTCATGCAGGTCCATAGACGATGAAGAGGTGACGCTGACGATGAAAAGGCGACGTTGACGAAGTAGAGGCGACGCTGACGAAGCAGAGGCGACGTTGACGAAGCAGAGGCGACGTTGACGAAGCAGAGGCGACGTTGACGAAACAGAGGCGACGTTGACGAAGCAGAGGCAACGTTGACGAAGCAGAGGCGACGTTGACGAAGCAGAGGCGACGTTGACGAAGTAGAGGCGACGCTGACGAAGCAGAGGCGACGCTGACGAAGCAGAGGCGACGTTGACGAAGCAGAGGCAACGCTGACGAAGCAGAGGCGACGTTGACAAAGCAGAGGCAACGTTGACGAAGTAAAGGCGACGCTGACGAAGCAGAGGCGACGTTGACGAAGCAGAGGCGACGTTGACGAAGCAGAGGCGACGTTGACGAAGCAGAGCCGACGTTGATGAAGCAGAGGCAACGTTGACGAAGCAGAGGCGACGTTGACGAAGCAGAGGCGACGTTGACGAAGTAGAGGCGACGTTGACGAAGCAGAGGCGACGTTGACGAAGCAGAGGCGACGTTGACGAAGCAGAGGCGACGTTGACGATGAAGAGGCGACGTTGACGAAGTAGAGGCGACGTTGACGAAGCAGAGGCGACGTTGAGGAAGTAGAGGCGACGTTGACGAAGCAGAGGCGACGTTGAGGAAGTAGAGGCGACGTTGACGAAGCAGAGGCGGCGTTGGCGAAGCAGAGGCGACGTTGACGCAGCAGAGGCGACGTTGACGAAGCAGAGGCAACGTTGACGAAGCAGAGGCAACGTTGACGAAGCAGAGGCGACGTTGACGAAGCAGAGGCGACGCTGGCGAAGCAGAGGCGACGTTGACGAAGCGGAGGCGATGTTGACGAAGCAGAGGCGACGTTGTCGAAGCAGAGGCGACGTTGACGAAGCAGAGGCGACGTTGACGAAGGAGAGGCGAAGTTGACAAAGGAGAGGCGATGTTGACGAAGTAGAAGCGACGTTGACGAAGCAGAGGCGGCGTTGACGGAGCAGAGGCGACGTTGACGAAGCGAAGGCGAGAGGTTAGAGGTTAAGACGACGAGACGACGAGAAAGGCGACGTTGACGGGGAAGAGGCGGAATTGATGAAACCGTGGCCACGTTGACCAAGCAGAGGTGACGTTGAGAGAGAGAGCGATGTGGAAGTTCAATTCAGTTCAATGCAGAGATGCAGAGTTGACGAAACAGAGGCGACGTTGGCGAAGCAGAGGTGATGTTGACGATGAAGAGACGATGTGGAAGAGGTAGATGCGACGATGGAAAAGTCGAGACGACGTTGAGAAAGTAGAAGCGTCGTTACCACACTCCAACTGCTGCAGAACAAGCAACGAATGTCCAAAGACACAGCAAAGGAACAGAGGTACATAGCTTGCTGTTCGAAGTTGGGCACCTAGTGAATAACATTTCAATCCTTTGCCTCTTCGACTTCCTTCATTTATTTCTGTGTCGCCATCAGTTGTGGCAATATTCCCAAGATTCTGGGGGCAGGGGAAAAATTCGCGTTGCTGCTGCATGTCGAGGCAGAAGCGAAATGGCTTCCTGAGGAAGAGGAGCCAGGTATCTCCTCTCTTCCCAAAGCGTATTCATTCCCAAGCACCGCCTACTCCCGGTTTGACGAGTCGCTCTTCAAAACAGAAGCCTTGGCCAGCTCTGAAGAAACCTTCAGAAAATACAAACAACTCAAATTTAATGCTCATTACGACATCGACTATATTCTTAGATCATAAACCCTCTAAAAAATTAGATTTCTTTGATTTAAAAAACAGAATTCACCAGAAGACAACTCTTGGAGTTTAAAAGACACTCGAGACATTCGTACACAATAAAAATAGCTGCACGCACCACTTAACCCTAGGATCAGTAAAACAAGGACCACGGCTCCACACCTACAAATCCGGCCAGAAGTTGAGGGCCACGAGGGGGATTGTAACGCCGGCGACAATACTCGAAATCAGATTGACACTGTGATTGTCCAGAATTCGAAGTCCGCTGATGTGACGGACGGACGGTCCAGGGGCGTCGACAATCTTGCCCTCCTCGTCGACGCCTGAGAATTGCAAAGTGGCCCCCAGCACAGAGTCCACAAGGGAGCCGAAAAATCCGGCTAAGCCGCCATAGATGATGATGGGCCATTGCGGGGGACTCTGGTGAAGTGCCTTCCTTTCCACCGTATAGATGAGGGTGAGGTAGTAGGTGGCGCCGACGAGAATTCCCCCCAGGAAGCTGACCAGCAATCCAATCAGAGACACTCCTCCGTTTGTTCCCCGCGGGACACGTCTACGTGTGGTGATGAGGATCGGATCGGATTTGCTGAGCACACTGCCCAGTTCGCTGGCCCAGGTATCTCCATTGCAACTCGCCAAGGCGCCTGAAATTCACAGAAAATACAAATCACATATGAATCGACTGCTGACGTTGTGCGGAACTCACTGAGGACAGCAATTCCCAGCCAACTGGAGCGATAATGTTGCGCAAAGTCTATCGGCCGTTCGCCACTTCCACAGTCGATGAGGTAAAGAATTGCTAGCTGCGTCGCCATTCCTCCGTTGCACAAGACCTGAACCCAATTCCGTTGACCTTCACCTGTTCGGAAATCAATTGCTTTAGAGGATGGAGCCACGGAAACCCCCTCCCCATCAAACTCACCATCTTTGAAGTCCTTTTCAATTTTCTTCTTCAAGTGCGCCCGAAACTTAGTGGCCCTCGACGAAGAGAAGAAAAACGCAACCAAACACGCCAAGAACATATGATTCGCGATGGACAGGATGAGAGCAACGAAAATTCCCAACACAGCTCCAGATTTATTCACTGACTTCCTCTTGAGCGCGACCACGGCAAAGAGAAGCGTCGCAAGCGTTGAAAATAACCATCTTGTTGGCGGGATGACCGTTGGCTCTGAAAGTATTCACTCTAAGAGAAAATCTGTGACCTCTGCACCTCCACTCACCGTCACCGTCGACACCCTGAGAAAGTTTTGAGAAGGCCAAATTCCCTAGCCACATGAACATGGACAGGGGAATGGAGAGCCCGCAGAAGAGCAACGGAAATAGATCTTTAGCGTTCATCACTTCAGAATAAACTCAATAAATGCACAAGAACGGCGAACTACGGATAATGTGTGACCCTCGCATCAGGCGCAATTGTGGCTGATAAGAGTGTGGAAGACGAAACAACCTCAACTTTCTATTTTTTTTTCCGGCACGAATTCGAAGCCGATTTGAACACTCTGCGGCAATTGGGAAATATTTTCACTTTTCTCCTGCTTCTCATCACGGCTGTCAAAGTCTTTGCAATCAAAATAAACAAGAGAAAATCTCTTATGGTGCATTCACAGTGGTGGGTGTGATGGGTGTGGGTATGATGTGGGGGTTTTTTTTATTCATGGTTGGTGACTTTGATTGTTGGGTGGTGGGAATTTGACCGGTTTTTGGGTCTTTTTTGAAAAATGGTCAGAAATAATTTTGTTTTGGTATTAAATGAGAGCCAACTTTATGCACATAAATTCTAAATACAAGGCATTTCAGTCAATTTTCGAGATAACTTGAACCACAGGCTGCAAGTTCCTGTCTAAATCACAGCAAGGGAAATTTCAGTGGTGCGAATATCCGCTAATCTCTCGTTTTAAACGTGTCAGAACTTACTTATTCAGTGAAGGCGTACGCTCAATGCATTCCCAGACGTTCTGTACTTTTAACACCTGCATAGTTATACACGCAAGTTAAAAATTTATAAAATTATAAAAAATTGTTGTTACTACTAGAAATCTCGAAATCAACACCACTTTCACTGAACGCACTCCGCGTAGCCGGCATTTCGCATTTTCACTGGCCGCAGCCGATGTGACAGCAAATGTCAAAATAAAAGCGTGTTCCTACAATTTGCAATTTTAAATCTCCGCAGCAACACATCATTTATTTACTCGGTTTCTAAGCAACATTCTAGAATTTTTCTTTGTTCAATAAGAACAGAAAATAAGGTTCAATTAGCAATAATTTATTAACAATGGCAGATGGTGAAAAAATCGAAGTTCGCGATGTGACACGCATCGAACGTATTGGCGCTCACTCGCACATCCGTGGTCTCGGTCTGGACGATGTTCTCGAAGCGCGTGCCGTCTCTCAAGGCATGGTCGGCCAGAAGGACGCTCGTCGTGCGGCCGGGGTGGTTGTGCAGATGGTGCGTGAGGGAAAAATCGCTGGGCGATGCATTTTGTTGGCCGGTGAGCCGAGCACCGGAAAGACTGCCATCGCCGTGGGCATGGCACAGGCTCTGGGCACTGAGACCCCGTTCACCAGCATGTCCGGCTCCGAGATATACTCCCTGGAGATGAGCAAGACTGAAGCGTTGTCGCAGGCACTACGCAAGAGCATCGGCGTCCGCATCAAGGAGGAGACAGAGATCATCGAAGGAGAGGTGGTGGAGATTCAGATCGACCGACCGGCGACTGGAACCGGCCAGAAGATTGGCAAAGTCACGCTGAAGACAACGGAGATGGAGACAAACTACGACCTGGGCAACAAGATCATCGAGTGCTTTATGAAGGAGAAGATCCAGGCCGGCGATGTGATCACAATCGACAAGGCGTCGGGCAAAGTTAGCAAATTGGGCAGAAGCTTCACCCGCGCTCGTGACTACGACGCCACTGGAGCCCAGACACGCTTCGTGCAGTGTCCAGAGGGTGAGCTGCAGAAGCGCAAGGAAGTGGTGCACACAGTGACCCTCCACGAGATTGACGTCATCAACAGTCGCACTCACGGCTTCCTGGCCCTCTTCTCAGGCGACACAGGGGAGATTAAGCAGGAAATCCGCGACCAGATCAACAACAAAGTCCTCGAGTGGCGCGAGGAGGGCAAGGCAGAGATCAATCCCGGCGTTCTGTTCATCGACGAGGTGCACATGCTGGACATCGAATGCTTCTCGTTCTTAAATCGCGCCCTGGAAAGTGACATGGCCCCCGTGGTCATCATGGCAACCAACCGTGGCATCACACGCATCCGCGGCACAAACTACCGCAGTCCCCACGGCATTCCGATCGATCTCCTGGACCGAATGATCATCATCCGTACCGTGCAGTATTCGGAAAAGGAGATCAAGGAGATCCTGAGGATCCGCTGCGAGGAGGAGGACTGCCTCATGCATCCCGACGCCCTGACCATCCTCACCCGCATCGCCATCGACACCAGTCTGCGCTACGCCATTCAGCTGATAACCACCTCGAATCTGGTGTGCCGCCGTCGCAAGGCCACCGAGGTGACCACCGCCGATGTGAAGAAGGTCTACTCGCTGTTCCTGGACGAGCACCGCTCCAGTCAGATCCTGAAGGAGTACCAGGACGAGTACATGTTCAACGAGATCTCCGAGGAGCCCAAGAAGGAATTGACCACCAGCAGCTCCCAGCCCATGGACTGCGGCGACTACTAAGCGCCGCGCCTTGTGTATCTCTTTCGATTCCCTAGCTTGTAATTTTTTTCGTCAATAAACCTTTCATTTGTTCACTTGAACGCAGTTCGAGGTGTTGTCTCTGTTGGGTGGATGGTGGACTCTGTCTTTGTCTAGAATTCAAGTTTTAATTGTTTTAAATATTCGTTCACAATATACAAATGTTTCGGTGTAAATAGAATCTAAGAACCCGCCCTGACCACAGACCCACAACGTCCAACAGCCCCCCTCCGCTCACTTCAGCTTTATCACGATGTACAGCAAGAAGAACACAAAGAGCGCGAAGAGGAACACATAACACATCTGCTTGTTGCCACCGTGCTTCCCCAGCCGGACGACACGCGCCATTGTGTTGCCCAGAAAGCCGCCCGTTCTGTCCATGTCGTCGTCAATGCCTCGCATCATCTTGTCCTGATATCGCACCTCATTCCCGATATCGATGGTCAGTGACTTGAGAGCACCGATCTTCTGTTCGAGTTCTCTGGCCGCCCGTTCGTTCTCCGCTTCCAGTTCATCGTCTTGTAGTCGACTTGGTCCCGGGACTTGCGGGATGGGTTGATAGGAATAGTTTGCTCGTCGCATACTGTTGCTGTTGTATGAAGCCAGCTTGACACTTCCAACTCAATCTGAAATGGGGAAAATTAAGCAAATCAGATGTGGATGGAAGGGATTGCGTTAGTGACACGTACCCTTCTGATTGGATTTTTGCAGAGATTTCTTACTTGCCGCAATTCAAGAATGTTGTGATTCGTCACGGAATGATGTGTGGAATCGAAATTAAAGAGATATCTCGTTGAATGTGCTCCACAAAGGCAGCATATCACGAATTTGATGGGAATTTGTTGAAATTTTTTGTTTTCAATTGAAATCTGACAGCGAATGACTTTCTTGTGTGTTGGGTTGGCATGTGTCAACATTTCACAATTTCATTCACAATTGAAGGTGAGTTGGATGAAAGTGTGGCGACTGTGGTTTGTGTCTGTGGTATGAATTTGGAGAATGTTCATAAGGTGTATGTTACAATTGGAATTTGTTTTTTCATTTTTCAAGGATAACGAGGAAATAAAGGATGAATGAGAATACTTTTGGGCGGGAAAATCGAAATGACGATCTGAGGAAGGAAGATTCAACTTCAGGTGGGGTGTAATAGCTTTTAATTGTGTAAGATGGAGACATTGAAGTTATCAGAAGCGAACTTATGCAATTTGCAGGATCCATGGATCCATTCCAGAATCAGAGAATTGTAGGTATCTGTAAATAGATGCCTACAAGCCTTAGGAAACCCTCAAAAATAACCAAAAAGTATTTTTTTCCATTTAATCAGTTGACACCACAGGCTTGCCTTTTTCACATCTTTCCAGGATTCCTTTAGGCCAATGCGATGTGTCAAAACAAATGGTAACCTTGTAGCACTTAGAAAAACTTACCGAATCAAAAACCGATGAACCGTCTTTTCGCATAAACTTAAACAAAAGCCGCAACCTCCAACTGAATCGCAAAATTCCCAAAACGGACCATCCCAGCTACCCGGCCACACACAGCTCCTGCGAATGTGAAAAAGACAAAATATAAAATCAATTCTCGCAGAAGACGAGAAGACCTCATTTCCACCTGAAATGTCCTTACACTCCCCTGCACGTCCTGGCAAGCAACGGTAAATGTGATTTCATCACATCAAATCTGCTGAGATAACCATCTGCCTTTCAGCAATTAAATGCAGAACGTTGGCAGAACGAAGGCAGCTTTCCTCCATACCCACGACCCAGTCATGACGTTACATTTGTGTCAATCTCATCGTCCTTTTTGACACACTGCACAGCCTTGATTGATGTATCTGTGTCAAAGGTCCAACGGAAGTAAATTACATTCATCTGCACAACCCCGCACATGGAGCCCATAATCAACAGAGAAGCCGGGTCCATCCAAAGTTTGGCTGGTTGCACTTAATGCGATGCCAGGATATGCACACGCAGTTATGAGCTGAAATCATAAACTCGTTCCGCACGAACTCCGAGGTGGCAAAAGTTCAACGAGTCTGATGATATCCTTGGTCCTTGGCAGGATTCATCGAGTGGTTGCAAATTTTCGCATTTTAAAAATTTTCCCCGCCCCCCACACAATTTGAATTGATATCTCGTTACGAGGCGATGTCCTTGAGCGGTCTTCCCTCTCCTCCTGCAGGCGGTGGTTGATTAAATTGAATTGAACTAATTAATACCGCAATCTAAAGCGACACCTTCGCGGCAATTTGCAACCTGAGATGCCCCGCGAGGCATTCAGGATGTGTGTGGGGGCGCCCAGGACACAATAAATTCCCCCCGAAGGGATGTGTAGGTTGGGGTGGCTGGGTGTTGTGGGAACAGGGTAGGCACTGATTGGTATCAACCTGGCGATGCCCAGCTGTTGTAACTGTTTCCCACACATCAACTGTGCTTATAGTACCTCCACGTTGGTAGCCACCGGGTACTGGTTGTTGTTCATCCGAACTCAACTTGCTAAACCTATAAGTGCGACCTCCGCCCAAGAGGTATAAAAAAGGGCCCGGTCCTCCAGGTTGGGGGTGTGCGTCGGGGTAACTGCCCGACCACATTGCAAAATCTACAGTTACGAAACGACCGAACGCCTCGGATACGGATGGATACAATGTTGACGACCCCCGCAAACGAACAAAGGACAATGATTTACGGATCTGCACGTGGAATGTGAGGTCCCTAAACAGACCACGTGCAGCCGATGAACTTGCGGAGGCCCTGGACTGCTATAAAGCAGACATTACCGCAATCCAGGAAATGCGGTGGGATGGGCCGGGCAAGAGAAGAGTGAGAAACTGCGACATATACCACGGCGACTGCTACAGGGAGAGAGGGAAACGCTTATTTGGATGCGGTTTTGTTGTTCGAGGCAGACTTAGGCAAAAAGTCTTAAGCTTCCAACACGTAAGCGAACGCCTCATAACAATCCGCATCAAGGCTAAATTCGGGAATATAAGCCTCATATGCGCCCACGCCCCGACAGAGGAAAAAGATGACAGCAGTAAAGAAGACTTCTATCACCTCCTAGAAAGGACATACGATCGCTGTCCCAGCTACGACACCAAGATCGTTCTAGGAGATTTCAACGCTCAGCTGGGAAGAGAAGAAGTCTTTGCTAAAGTCATCGGAAGACACAGCCTGCACGCCAACACCTCCGGAAACGGACTCAGGCTAGTTGACTTCGCCTCGGGGCGAAATCTCTCTGTGGCCAGCACGCGGTTCCCACACCTCAACATTCATAAAGGGACCTGGCGATCACCTGATCAATCAACCGTCAACCAGATTGATCATGTTGCGATCGACGTCAGACACTCCTCCAGTATTCTCGATGTCCGAACCTTCCGAGGTGCAAACATCGACTCGGATCATTTCCTTGTTGTAGCCAAGGTAAGAACCCGGATATCGAGGGAGCAACGGAGTCGAGACAGGCCAAAACGGTTTGACGTCGGAAAGCTACAATCGCAGCCGATCGCTAGAGCCTTTACCGATCGATTCTCCCTGAAACTGTCTCAAAGTTCGACGCTGCCTGCACAAACAATAGAAGACAAATGGAAACGTTGTCAAGAAGCCATCAAAGAGGCCGCCACTGATGTGCTGGGTTTCATGCCACCACCTAAGAGGAACCCATGGTTTGACGACGAGTGCAGGCAGGCGCATGCAGCCAAACAGGAAGCTTACAAGGCAACGCTGCATCGAACGACGAGAGCTGTTTGTGAGCTCTACAAACAGAGAAGAAGGGAAGAGAACCGGCTTCTCAGAAGAAAAAAGAAAGAGCACGAGAAGCGCGCGGTCGAGGAAATGGAGAGGTGCTATGGCAGGAATGACGTCCGAAATTTTTACCGCAAGGTAAAACAGTTATCTGGCGGTTACAAACCTCGGACTGAAGCCTGCCGGGACCAAAATGGACAACTGGTGGTAGAGTCGCAGTCGGTGCTGAGAATCTGGAAGGATCATTTCTGCAGACTCCTAAACGGCGATGACGACACAAATCCCGCTGTTAGGCAGAATGTTCCACTCAATTTGGACGACGATGGACAAGAATTCCGTCCCCCCGACCTCGACGAGGTCAAGATAGCAATATCGAGACTGAAGTCGAACAAAGCTGCTGGCGCGGATGGACTATCCGCAGAGCTCTTCAAAGCGGCTGGGGATGAGCTGGTTGGGTGCATGCACCAGCTCATCTGTGAGATTTGGTCGGAGGAAAGCATGCCCGACGAGTGGAATCTCAGCATCGTATGTCCGGTCCACAAGAAAGGAGACCCCTTCGACTGCGCCAACTATCGAGGGATCAGTCTCCTTAATATCGCATATAAGATTCTCTCTGCCGTATTGTGTGAGCGCCTGAAACCGTTCGTCAACAACCTGATAGGTCCTTATCAGTGTGGTTTCAGGCCAGGGAAGTCCACAATCGACCAGATCTTCACACTGCGGCAAATCCTGGAGAAGTCCCAAGAAGTACAAATCGACACCCACCATCTATTTGTCGATTTCAAGGCCGCGTATGACAGCGTGCATAGAGACGAGCTATACAGTGCCATGTCTAGTTTTGGCATCCCTACCAAACTCGTCAGATTGTGTAGGATGACGATGGAGAACTCTCGCTGCTCCGTCAAGGTCGGTAGCGAACTCACCGAGACCTTCGATGTCAAAAAAGGATTTAGACAAGGCGATGCGCTGTCATGCGACTTCTTTAACATCATTCTTGAGGGGATCGTGCGTAACTCACACGTCAACACCAGAGGCACGATCTTCCACAAGTCCGTTCAATTGCTAGCTTATGCGGATGACATTGACGTGATCGGCCGAACTCAGCGAGCCGTCAATGAGGCGTTTGCTAGCATCGAAGCGGAAGCGGCTAAAGTGGGACTGGTGGTAAACGAGGGCAAAACTAAATATATGCTGTCATCGAAGAAGGACGCAGAACATCGACGTCTCGGACAGAGCGTCACTATGGGCAGCAGACACTTCGAGGTAGTTAAGGACTTCGTCTATCTCGGCTCCGCGGTGAATAGGGACAATAACATCAGTACCGAAATCAAGCGCAGAATCACTCTTGCCAATCGCTGTTTCTTTGGGCTTAAGAGGCAATTGAGTAATAAAGCCCTCTCCCGAACGACCAAAGTAACTTTGTACAACACCTTGATCATCCCTGTCCTGCTTTACGGCGCAGAAACCTGGACGTTACTAAAAGCGGATGAGGAAGCCCTTGGTCTGTTCGAGAGAAAAGTTCTGCGTGCGATTTTTGGTCCTGTTTGCGTTGATGGCATCTGGAGGAGAAGATTCAACCACGAACTGTATGGGCTGTACGGCGGCATGAACCTAGTCAAGCGTCTACGGATACAACGCTTAAGGTGGCTAGGCCATGTAGAGCGGATGGACAACACTGCTCCGGCCCGAAGAGTCTTCGAATCCGAACCACAGGGACAACGCAACAGAGGACGTCCTAGATTGAGATGGCGCACACAAGTGGAAAAGGACCTCAACCAACTTGGAGTGCGCAACTGGAAGCAGCTGGCAAGAGATCGTGCTAGCTGGAGAGGCATGTTGGTTGAGGCCCAAGTCCACCCCGGACTGTAGCGCCATCCGAAGAAGAAGAAGAAGAAGAAGGGATGTGTAATTATTGAATGAGACTGTGGAACACACTCTCTCTCTCGCTCTCTCGGCAATAATTCTTATTTCTCAACTCATCAGGTAACTCTGAGTCCTTCGAAGGATGGACGGCCACACAACCAATCTGATAACCGCCGTTTTTATGACCCAAAAACATTATTCCGCAAATAGCTGAGCCATTTGAAAGGCACGCTAGCCCCGGGGCGGTCTCTCTGTTACTCCGTGCCGCCTTTCATCTTCGCTCTAACAGCCCCTGGTCCTTCGTCGCCGCGTCCTCCTCAAGACTGCGACTATCATCATCATATTTTACCAGCCACCCTGTGCGCTGTTGTTGTGGCTCTGCTCCGTGTGCTGGTCGCTTTTGAATGAGAAATGAGACTAAAGCGCGCTGCCATTACAGCAGACGGACGGATGGCCGGGTGGCGGCGTGGGGCTGAAGATTGAGATAATCATAAAAAAAATTATGATAACAACAAAAACAGGACATCGCAGGAGACATATTGTCCTGAGAGAGAGAGAGTGAGAGACATTTGGTTGCTTTGAACAATCCAGACCACTTGCGAGTGGGCGGGGGGCTCCAGCAGGGGGCCAGGCGGCGGAGGGTTACAGTGTGGGAAGGAAGCGAGCGGATGCTGTTAAGTGATTTGTTATCACGATAGGAACGTGACACTTTTGAAGGGACCTAATCTGAATTGAGTGCTTTAGCACCTTTTATGTGATTCACTGCTGCGAAGTGGCCTCCATCGGTGTGTTGGGTGAGGGTGGTGGTGTAGGAAAGGAGGGTGGATGTTCCTTTGATTCCTTCAAGCCGCCCAGAGATTTCTGTCCAGAAATGGGATTGGACTTATTTGGAGATATTCATGAAGTGGTTCATCTCCGTTGTCTAAGGTGCTCGTTAGCGGCTTAAATTGATGTCGACAAGGATGAGACTTGAGCCTGTTGTCAAAGGAAACCTTCAAATGAATGACATTTCACAATGGAGGACTTGAGTGGAAGTTTTTGTAGTCTGTCTCCCAGCCATTGGAAGACGGAAACTTAAAATTTGTCCATTTTTCAAGCGTCCCAGGCTTTAAAGAAGCTCGACTCTAGGCTACCAAGCTTGTGACCGCCATGAGGTAGTGGGTAGGGGCGTCAACTTACACACCATCTTCCATTTTCTTCCCGCCATTTGAGTTGCTGACTTCATTCAAAGTACTCTTTGAGTCAAAAATCTCCGAGTGGCCAGTAAGTTTGAGGGCCTCCCTACGCATGAGCGAACAATGATACGCACAAGAGGACCACAGTTTCGGACTCAGGAGCACCCTGTTTCAATTTCCATTTGATGAACAGGGTGGTTCCGAGTCCTAAAAATCGATTCAAACCTCAAACAAGAACTTTGTGGAGGAGCTAAGTCCACCGCGATGAAAGGAAGACCCACTCTTCTCATTCAGGTCACTGTGTGGCGCATAGCTTCAGACAAAGCTTAAACTGTGCAGAACGGTCAGGCTTTGTGTTAGTGCCTAGAAGCATTACCAAAGGCTACCAATGATCATCTTTCTCCCCCACCCCCTTTTTCAAGATCTGTGAGGAAGGAGGACCAGTCCAGCAATCAGGTTTAAATCCCTTCATTGATGAAAGGATCTCCAATTCGGGCACTTCCGGCTTCGAGGACATTTCGATTTTCTCCCACGGTGTACTGATCTTACTTTAACCCAGGAGGAGACGACCCTCTACGGCTACCCTCTACGGCTACCCTCTACGGCTAGCCTCTACGGCTTACTCACGACCGATAGATGACCCTCAGGGCTGTGTGGAAGACGAATGTGGGAAGTGTTGGTGTTGGTATCCATTCTGGGGACATCTGTTTCAGCTTCCTGTTTAATTTCCCTGCAGTCGCTTTGTTTATGGCTGACGCATTGACGTCTTAAGAGGCTTTCTCCTGGTTCCAGAACAACGTGCTATCTGAAGTGGCAGACGGACGGCAATGAAGTCCGTCAACAATCCGAGAAAGCGGCCCCTCGGTCTGAGATGGATGATGTGTGGGCATACCGATGAGCTTGCCAGACTACCACTCTAGGGTCAGTTCTGTCTTCTGTTTTGCAGCAATTCATGTAAATTTCTGCGTTTCCCTGCCTCATAGCTCTCTGTCTGGAAAAGGAGTTTATTCTTCTGGTTCGAAAGTCCTCAAAAGGATTGCTGTAGGCAGAGTTTTGTTTTTCGGGCATTGTCCTTATGTCCAGAGTTGCCGTCAATGCGTCAACGATTGCTCTACTTTAACCCTAGGAGCCTATAATCTTCTTGTTTTCCAGGGTAGCTGATGGCAAAAATTTAGGATCCCTAGTCCTACAGTTAATCAACACTTATCAATGGCACCTTCTTATTGTTAGAAGTCCTGTGAGGTGACCACCAGTGTTCCCAAATAAAATTTCAAACCGGAATCCCTCTTGCTGACAAAAGCACGTCTTCTTCTTCTTCTTTCCATGGCGCTACAGTCCGGGCTGAACCAGGGCATCAAGCAACATTGCTCTCCAGCCAGCACGATCTTTCGCCAGCTGCCGCCAGTTGCCCCCTTCAAGTTGGATGAGGTCCTTCTCCACTTGTGTGTGCCACCTTAGCCTAGGCCGTCCTCTGTTGCGTTGTCCCAATAGCTCGGATTTGAAAACTTTACGAGCCGTAGCAGTGGTGTCCATACGCTCTACATGGCCTAACCATCTTTAGCGTTGTTTCCGAAGACGCTTGACGAGGCGCGTGCCGCCGTGCAGCTGCAGCCTTATCCTCTAGATGCCATCAACGCAAACAGGACCAAAAATTGCACGCTAAACTTTTCTCTCAAAAAGACTAAGGGCTTCCTCATCGGCTTCGTCCAGGTTTCCCTGACGTAAAGGTGGACTGGGATGGTCAAGCTGTTGTACAAAGCCAGTTTAGTCCTTCGAGAGATGGATCTACCACTGCCCCTCGCGATCCCTTTTGTGGAAGTGGGGTCTCAAGTAGGTCACTGAAAGTGCTGATAATGATGACGTGTGAGATATGGGGTCTAGCATTGTCAAGCAACTAGCACGGAAGGACTGCGTCTGGGGGTCTATCACCACAGATGGCTAGACCATGTACCTGAAGAACGCAAGCCAGTGGGACAATCCTCGGTTATGATTGCACCCACCCAAGGATCTCAATCAACTTGAAGTGTCCACAACTGAAAACAGCCGGCCATAGACTGTGGGCGGTAGACCTGGGAAGGCACGTTTGTAACAGCCCAACCTTAGACCAATGAGACAGAAGATGTTTCTCTGCAGGAGGAGCAACTATTTGTCCTTCCTCACTGAGTGGCCGTTTTATTTCCCTTGACACTGATGTTGGCATTCTCAAGATTCTGTATACAGTGCAAAAGTAAGGCGAACTCCGCCGAGTGACGTCACAAAAACAACAAACTAATGCATAGACGGGCGAAATATCAAATGTTCAAACGGACCTAAGGAGATAGACAGACAAATGGAATTCGGAAAGGGGCCCACCACAAACCCACAAAGTTTCCGTTTCCGTAAGGGTCTGATTAAAGGGAATTAAAGTGCCCCATGCAATTCTCATTAGGACCTCTTTCCGACATCTCACCCCCGCCACCACCATTTGATGGTAACTTTGCGTCAAACTGAACACTTCCTCCCACCTCAATGGAGGCGCACGTCTTAGAAATCAATTTCCCCAACACACACACAAATCATAAGTAAAATGTGACTTCCGTTCGCACAAAGCCACCATGCACCGCCTCAAAGGATTCATTTGTTTGGAAACGCCTTGTGCCGGCTGAGCTCTGTGAATGGGATCGAGGAGCTACAGTGTGCTTTCTGTGGGTTCACCTTGAACTCAGAACTTTCACAGAAAGGAAACGACAACGCACATGGCTGACAAGACGAGAAAGTGGTTTGACAACTGCCATCTCATTGAATGATGAGACTTTACATGGAATTTGGAAGTTTTTCTGTGGGGGTGGGGGGGTGCACAAGGAGGTTGTGGTGTGCATTGAATGGGGTCTCGCAGAGTGAGTCGGTTGATGGAAAATTGTGTCAAACGGGGCTCGCAAGGCGTGGAGTGTGCTGGAGCCTTTGAGGGGGATGTCATTAAGGCTTTCAGTAGATTGGTGTGTTATGATATCGTCTCTTCGGAAGGTGCTCTTAAGTGGTGCAGAGAGGGAGAGTGAGTGACGGTGGGCGGGAGTGAAAAGGATTGCTTCAAGTCGGAAGGAAAGGTAGATCTAGGCAAGGATGTGAGGGGAGAAGGATCTAGGGGTATGCCCAATATTGGAAAGAGGGAATCTAGGCAATCGGGGAAGGAAAGGCCACGTTTTAACAGATAGAAAGGCCATACTCCCTTAGCTGACGCAGACGACGAACGATGAGGAAGATGTAGACAAAGTCCTCTAGGACCAACAGAAGGCAACGCTCAGAGAAATGGGGGAAACGGAGGTTCGAGGCCAGGTTGGAAAGCAAGGTGCTACGTCTTAGGGAACGGTGATGAAAAGAAAGAGTCTAGGCTCTAAGCTGAGCCACAGGCGATTGAAGAAAGCATAAGCTCCATGTTCAAGGGTACAGAGGAGCCAAAGGTCCTGAGAAGGTCCAGAAAGAATGCCGATGAACCAAAGAAATGCTCTGGGCAACAGGGATGGTTGGGAGCAATGGAACATAAGAAGGATCTGGCCAAGGACGAAAATTAGGGGTTCCAAGCAATAACAGCAAAAACAGACTGTTGAACAACCTAATACCGCTATGAGGCAGAATTTTCCACTTAATCTAGACGAGGATGAACAAGAACTTCTTTCCTTAACTAAGGCGAAGTCCGGATAGCGATATCCAGGTTGGAGTTGATAAAAGCTGCTGGAGAGGAGGGAAAGTCCGCAAAGCTGTGGGAGCATGCACCAACTGTAAGATATGGTCGGAGGAAAGCGTTCCGGATGAGTGGGCCGGCTGTACAGCGCCATGGACCTAGTCAAGCGACGTCGGATCCAATGCTTAAGCTAGATAGATCATAAAGAGTGAATGGACATGGAAGATCCGGCCTTAAGAGCGAACCATAGCAGAGACGTGCTCAAATTAAATGGCGCACACAAGTGGAGAAGGACCTTAACTCAGTTGGGGTGCGCAACTTGAGGCAACTGTCTAAAGGTCGTGCTAACTGGAGGGATTTGTTGGTTGAGGTCTAGGTCCAGCCCAGACTGTGCTACCAAACGAAGAAGGAGAAGCAGTAACAGAGGGGGGGGGGGGCGGAGAATGGCTCTAAACAGAAGGGACAGAAAAGGTTTATGAATGATTCAAAGGATATACGATCTTTAAAAAAGGCTATGCGCAAAGATGGGAATGGTGGAAGCAAAACAAAACAAGAGCTCTAAGCTGTGACAAAAGAAAGACTCTGATTGGAAGAAAAGGCTCTGAGCAATGAACAAAACAAATTTTGTGAACAATGATGGAACGAAAGGCGCCTCCTCTTCAACTTCTTCGTTCGTCAGGTTTCTGTTCTTTGGCGGAACGATCTTGCCCAAACGTAGTTCTCTGGTTAAGGCTCTAGAGAAACGTGTCCAACATACGTGTGAACATATTCCTTCAGTTCCTCCAGCTCGTTCGGGAGCTGAAAAATCGCGACGAGACCACAGTGATCACTGTCATAATCGACCGATGTTAAGCAGTTTCTCATGCGCCGATTTTTCGTCCAGTAGCGTTAAGTCTTCTGTCTGTAAACATTACTGCCAGATACGACCTGCTTCAGGGAAACGAGGGTCTCTCGGTAGCCAGCAAATCAACCCTGAACTCAACACTTTTCTGCGTCATATACTCTAGGAGAGCGTTTCCACTTTCGTTTGGAACTCTGTTACCCCATTCAGCATGCTTTGCATTCAAATCACTGGCAATGACGTAAAAATTTTCCTCAGAGTTTGAGCGCAGGCTGGTAAAACGAGCCTCGAGCTCGAAAATGCAAACTGAGTTCGAGTGTCAGTCGGGGCAATCACGAACAATGGCTTTCCACCTTGGAGAAGGATGTTCGCGATACAAGCCTCAAGCACGCTGAACTTTCGCACAACATTGCTGTATATGATCTTGCCAAAAAGGCATGACCCCTCGACTGTCTGTGTATGAAATGGACTTCCAGTGACAGGAAGCGAGCAGCCTCATGATAGCCTTTGGCCTTTAGGGTTTCTTAAGAGGAACACGAACAGGAGGAGTATACGCCTCAGGTAGTCTCAAACGAATGAAAGAAGCAGAGGCGCTGGATAACGACGACGACAAACGAGACAGGTTCCAAAGAGTGGCGAAGACAAAAATCCTAAGCAATGATGGAATGACGAAAATTCTAAATGAAATGCCTTTTCGGCAGACACAAGGAATTGATGTCGTCAAGAGCAATGTCTTACACACCCCCCACACAAGACACGAACATCCTGACGCCACCACCAAGACCCCTTCAATGGAATCGCTGCCATTCCCTCTGCATGTCAAACACACTGTAGCCTCCCTTCAGTTGAGAGACATCTGTTTCCGAAAAAAATTCTCCCCCCATCATTGTCCACCGTGGACACCAGCCGGCGCAGATTGCCCTTCTCTTTGTAATTCAATTATCTGCTTCGCTTTTATTTCCTGGTTATTGGGCGCCTGCTCCGATTTCAACTTGTTTTAAGCAATCCGGATGATTCCCATTAAGGGAGGGAATCGCCATTCCACCAGCCGGGCCACCGAAATCGCTTCAGACTCCCGCCTCACAGGACGGGAGTGACATCTTGTCGCGTAGCGTGGGGTCACGCGCCATCCACCCGCTTGTCCTTCCCGGCGTCACGCGGCAATCGCAGCGAAATGCCAAAATGCCAAACTGAATAGTTTGTTACTTTTAATGAAGCAATCATACCGAAGGACACACACCACTGTCCGCCGTTGTCGCTGTTTCTTCAAACATCCAAACAGAAGTCCTGTGTGTCCTTTCTTACGCTCCAGTTGAATGCTTACTTGATTAAAGTTCCCCCTTCCATTTCGGCGCAAAGTTAATTAGGGAACTTTATGCACTGGACTACAAGGAATTTCCAGAGCAGTCCTCGATGGATGGACGGTGGGGGGAAGGGGGGGAAAGCAAAAAGGCACAACTTCATTGCAGAAAAGTTAAACAGATGCAAAAAGTGAATTGGAATAAACGAAGTTCAGGACGAGCGAGGACTCGCGAACGATGCAACTGCTGGACATCCTCGGACTCCTTGTCGTGGGTGAAGTCTGCTGTCACCTAATGTGCTTAGTGAGGAGTGACTGTGCTGTGCACCGGATGCGGGTGGATCGTTAGAATTTTGTCAAAATGTTTGCGAATCGAAAATGCAATTAAAAGTTTGCTCTCCTTCGTTTTCATCAGCCCGGCACGAGAGATTGATTCAGCGGTTCGTGTTTCTGAGATGTGTCCGGAACAATGATGGGAAACTTAACTTTGACTTGCGCGGCGCAGAGTGTGAGTTCAAGCTTAAGTTTGAGTCGCGAAAGGTCAATCCATGCTGAGCCAGTGGAGGATTTCTGTTTGCTGTCGGGGGGAGGTCGGAGGCAAGCGGTCGTCGTAGCCACCTCCGGAGGATCTGCAGCTGAGATGCTTCAATCTTCCCACACAGTTCATGAGAACTTCGCGTCAAATCAGATGGCTGACTGATGTTTAATCAAAATCCCGTGGAGGATGTCTGTGGATGGGAATGGGAGTCCTGCTGTCGGGGAGGGCTGATTTTTAATCTGATCGCCTCAGTGGTTGCTTTGATGATAGAGCTTGGTGTGGGATGCAGTTGGGTCTGAGTCAAAAGGACGAAACTAAGGGAAACATTTGACATTTGACGCTTGGAACGGAGCAGTTCAAGGAGACACACAGCTTCCTCCAGTGTTTCTTCAACAACAACGCGGTCTACAAACGCAGTCCACCGTGTGCAATCATCGACGAGCAGGCAAAGCGAAGACTTCCTTGTCCAAAAGCGCATCAGCCAGGAGTGAAGGATCAGAGGCACAGAGCCCAGAGCGTTTCAAACAATCGCAATCAAATCATGATTTCCTTTGAAAGCAAGAATCTCTGAGTGGCCTCTAACCCCTTGTAAACGTTTCCCAAAGCTCGTCCGCAGATTGAATTCAATTCAAATGGAATTCCCAACCCTGCCGCTGACCCCTGGGGCGCGCATACACACAATTCCGGAATGGCGGTGAAATTGATTTTCATTTATGATCCCGGCGAACCCTGTGAGTGACCCTAATGTGAAATACCCATCGCCGGGGGGCGACGACAACTTGTCTGCACTTTTCCAACCCAACCGCCTCATCGCTCGGTCGGGCTTTGATGCCTGCCACACATTGACCCTCTTGTGGGGGGCGGTGCGGGGACGAGTGGTCGGGTTCATGTTACGAACGTATTAAGTCTCGAATAATTGAAGTTTCCTCGGAGACTATAAGCTTTTCTTCAGCACCACCGATGGTGGGTGTAATTAAATGTTTCCTCTTGTGGTTTTCTTCGACCGCCAAAGTGCTGTCGTAAATTGCCACTAAAGCTGCTGCCGGCCAACAACCCCCCCCCCCCCCCCAGCCCCTCCCAACCCATCACACTGCATGCACAGCGCTCATCGTCAGTCGGTTTAGTGCTGCTGCTTTATGGAAGGGCTGTGCACACCGCCAGGTGGTAATTATTGCTCTTAACAACCGCCATAATGATAAATAAGAAAAGTACTAGTTGCAAGTTTTAGTTTGCCTCTCCCTACACTGCAGCGCTTTCAATTTGTTCCCCGTGCCTGGATTTCTGCACAATTTCCTCGCTTCCAGGGGATTCTTTAACGCCCGCAGATGGTCACAGCTCGGGAGCGCGGGGAAGTCGGTAAATTTGAATGAATTTCTGTCGGAAAACATTGGAAAAGTTATGCATCTACATGAGAAGTTTTTTAAAATTATATGATTGCTTAGAGAACAAAAAGTTTACCCAACCGGGGGAGGGGCGCCTAATGATTGTGGAGAAGGCGAAGCGTCCAATTAGGACACATTATGGACGGCGTTTGTGTTTTGCAAATAGACTGGAGAGAGCGGTGAAAGTTTGCCGAGTAGAATGTGTTGTTTTTTCCCGCCCCCCCCCCCCCCCGTAGAGAGAAGTTTTCTATTCGACATCACACCAACCGGTTGGAAATGTGCTTCAACAAAGTCCTGTTGTCTTGACCACATTCTCTGGCTCGTTTAAAGGAGTTGAATTGAGTCCGTTTTGATGGTGAATTTTCAATTCTGTCTGGATGGAGTGATTCTGAAACGGGTGGAAGACTGAATCAAGTCCCAGACTACCTTGAGAGAAAGAGGAAGGTGGAAGCTCCGGTGTAAGGACGAAGTGATCGTGATCTGATTGAATGGAAGGAGGAGTGGCTAGGGCCCATCAATGATGATTGAGACAGGCGCTGATGACAATTTTTTCACCGACCCGTCTGGAGTTGAATTGAGTTCGCCTAGACTCTGACAAATTTTAAGGGATGAAACTGTGCCCCAGGGAAAAGTTGAATCCCTGGCTCCCTCAAGTAAAAGGGGAGGATCAAATCTTTGGTGTACGAACTAAGGGACCGGCAACACGGGGAGATTTGGTCTTGACGAAAGGCAATAACGTGGCAGGAGCCCAGTATTAGGACAGACCCTGATGACAAATATTTCACAATTCATCCGACAGGGCCAATGAATATGACAACTTGTGAGTGAGGAAATGATGCGAAGCTTGGAGGTCAACAGAGGGGATCATTTTCCAGCTAAGAGGGATGCCAATGCCCCGAAAGCGACAAACACGGAAAGCCGTCAGTGAGAGGTGTATTGATGAAGAAGGATAGGTGGCTGAAATGGAACTGGTTGTGAATTAGAGAAAATACAAAATATCAGGTCATATGAAAAGTCTGTGTCTCTTTCTTGAAGAAAACATGGTGAGCCTATATTTCAAAATCAGTCCTGGATAGGACCTGTATAGCGCACAATTCAACCTTTTGAAAGGAAGAATCACGAAAGAGGCACCAAAAAATTCACTTTTCTCGATGTCGTCAAGGAAGTACACACAATGTCAAGGCTTCTGACAGATTGCCTCCGAGTTGATCTAGGACTATCTTGCCCCCGTGGCAATAAAAGACATGAGCAGCGTGTCTAAGCTGCTATAAGTCAATATTTGTTGAACACATGAGCATCATGTGTGGCTCAAACGTTCAAGTTCAACCATTGTGATGACCGATTGCGAATCGCTACTATCTTCGGATACGTTCGCTGTCGTTCAATGTCATTTTGTGGTTTCTGCTCCTTCTTCCTTGCTTCAATGTTGAAAGCAACAGACTTTGGAAAATACAGTCCAAAGGGAAAAAAAAGGATCACTCGTTACATCCCAATGCCAGTATCCTTGGTCTCAAAATTCACACTTCACTTATAGACTCATCTCTCGGAACACAAAGCTGGCTTTTCAAAACGCAGGGATCAATTCATTTCATTCCGTCGACACAGGATTCTGATAGCAACTGAAAGAGGATGAGGAAGCCTTAAATTCATGGAAGACCTGTTCCTCAGCTTTTATTCCTTACGAAGTACAAGTGACCAGACTTGTAGAAAAACTAAAGAACTTGAAAAGGCACTAGAGGCAAAGAAGTTTGCTTAAGGGTTACTTGAGGCGTCACAGACCTTTGATAGAGATTGGTACGACAGCTTCAAATTTATCCTCGACAACAGAACACACGAAGCAGACTTCTTCGGTTATAGGGAGATTGCCACCGGAAGGGAGTGTCTTTGGTCCTGTTCTGTTTTTGTAAACTCGACTCATACACATATACCTCAGAGCGAGGGTACAAAAGTAGCAATCTTTGCCATGGCTATTCTTCTTTTTCTTCTTCTTTTACTGGCGCTACAGTCCGGGGTGGACTTGGACCTCAACCAACATGCCTCTCCAGTCAGCACGGTCTTTCGCTAGCTGCCTCTAGTTGCGCACTCCAGGTTGGTTGAGGTTCTTCTCCACTTCTGTGAGCCATCTCAAGCTATGCCATCCTCTGTGGCATTGCCCAGATGGATTGGTTTCGAAGACTGTTCGGGACGGAGTAGTGGTGTCCATAGGCGTTCTATCCGAAGAAGACCGTCCGCTGATCAGACACATAGAAGACGAAGATCAGGCAGAAAGTCAAATCCCTACAGAGTGAGAAAGAGTCTAAAACTGAACCCGATATGGGCACGAGATCAGACAGACACTGGAAGGAAATCACACAGACATTGATTAAAGATTGAACCCAAGAAGTGAGCAGGGGATCAGCTAGAGATCAGATCAAATCGGTGGAAAGTCAAACAGAAATCAAATAAGGTTTGGGCTCAATTGCAAATCTGATGGAAGTCAAGCAGCGATCGCTGATCAGAGACACATGAAACGATGATCAGACAGAGTGAAATAATGAACTTGTCAGTGAGCTCACTAATTCATGCAAAATCAGACTTTTGCACTTATTTCTCTGTGTAAGGGCTCAGGTTTTCAGGAATAAGCTAGCTACGATTGACGATTTGGAAGCTAATATAACTCATGTCGTCTGCGTGATACTAGTCGCTATGCTCGAACGAGTCTTGGGCCTTCGGAATGCACCACCTCAAACGTAGCCGCGGCCAACATTTACACGATATCATTTTCAAAAACGCAAATGCCATGAATTATCCTTTTAACTGATAGCACAAATTTTAAGTTTACTGTCAAATTTATGCATTTTATTTCAAATTTTAAATTAAACCTCAAGGTGAATCACCCCTTGAAACCTGAAATCAGTCTATTTGAAGGAATGCCATTCAACAGACTTTCACGACGCGAAACTTTCTGACTAGCGTTTCGAATAAGCATGCATTCACTGTTGGAACACATTTCAATTTTGCTCAAAATAGTTTCCCTTTCCATATCAAGCAAGTGGTAGGACATCACTCCTGTCGAAGATGGTGGCCAAAATCAGGCAAAGTCCCAAATCAATTTAAAGTGCAAATTTTGTAGTGAGAAGGAGAAGGCTTGATCCTACCTGAAGAGGTTTCGCAGATGTGAATCCATCCCGATATACATACGAGCCCATGAGTGGAGGCACCTTAGCCCTTCTCCATGTCCAGTCATAAAGTCTACGGCTCACTTTCTCCGAAAAGGTGCATGTAAAACCGAACTGCCGGATAGATGAAGAAATTAATCCTCGGAGAAAGTTTGTACCTTACCCTGGGCTCCTATGGAAACCCACCCATTCTAGGCCTATCTCAGAAAGTTGTTTGTCGCATGCTTCGTTGATCAATTACCTCGGCCGGGTGTGCCTCGTAAACTTCAATTATTTAAGCTCGACTTCATATAAATTTCAATACCAGCATGTACACATCCCCACCATGCGAAGGAGCCTCTCAAGGTCCTCCCAGGCCATGAAGACAGGCACACCCTATGAATCCATGACCGATAGGAATAGTTTGCAGGCTCCGCAGGAGTGAGCCGTGTGTCTCCTGGACTGTGGAAGTTCATAAAACTTTTGTCGGATTACGTGAATTTTTTATCGCCCTTAATAAATGTTCTCGTGCCGTCCCTAGGATACACAATGGCTTGTCGTGTGCGATGCGAAGAAGGGGAGGCGACGGCGTATCGGCAGGAGAGTGAATTTTATGCGCCTACCGGGCGGCAGAGTGAGCGAGAGTCTCAGGAATTCCATTTAAGTTGATCCCAGAGTCACGGCACAATGTCGAATGGAATGCAACAGACCTCAAGACGACGACGAGATGGCAGACGCAGAAGACGCAGAGCGGAGCGGAGGCGGAGAGTTATCCGCTTCACAGTGCATGAGTATTTTGTCTTCGTTACCGCATGCTGTCCTTGTCGCATGGTGTTCGCTTGCCATCCGTCGTCGGTTGGTGGCATTAACACCACAAGAACTGATGTTGCTGCTCGCTGCAGCACCGTCACCCTCATCACCGTCGAACAATCCTTTCTTTGCGACGATCATCCCCCCACAACAGCGTCATCATCATCATCATCATCATCATCTGCGCTGGATGGCAATGAATGCGAAGGAGGATGCATGCGGCAGCCGTCACAGCCATTCGCATCCATCTAAGGAGCTTAAATATGAATGCCAAATGGCGTTGCCGGTGGAATTAGGATGTCATGTCGGGGCAAAAATGAAAATTATTTACGTTCACCAGCGGCGAGGGGTGACGTGGGGGATGGACTGGATTCATCCGAGGCCACACTAGGGCATATCTATGCTGGCTTTCACTATTCAGTCAAGAACGGCGATAGGGGGGGAGAGGAGAGACCTCGACTACTTTTCTTGTTTCATTAAATATCTGTTAACTCAGCTCATCCCTAACACCCACCCCCCAGCTTCCGGACCCGTTACGGATGAATTCCATCATTTCATCTTCGGGGTCGCGGCACAGAAGTGACATGCCACCATGGGCGGATGGGTGTTCTGTGGGGGAGAGAGAGAGGGAGAGTTAAGCCGCCCCCCATGACAATTAGTGGAGTTCCGTTTTTTATGGCCTTTTTCCTATTTAATTAATGAAAATGAAATGGAATGAAAAAAACGGAAAAATCGGCCAGTAATGGTGTCGCGGGGGTGGGGTGAATTTATGGCGAATTCCACCCTCACGTCCGGTATTGAATTTTAATTTAAATCGACCAGAACCTGGAGAGAAACACAGCGCAGTGCGAGAGTGATGAATTTATCCTTGCATTATCCTTAGGCATTAATTATGTTCCGTGGTTTTGTGCTGTCACATCGGAAAGGAGTCCTTAATTGTCATTCACTGGCATCCGTGTGCACACTCGGTTTAAAGTGGTTTGCGAATGTTGGCTTGGCACACGAACAAAGCCTTTAATTAAGAATGTTAACATTTACTCAGAAGAGGGGGGGGGGGGAAGAGGGGGCGGAATCTTCGGTGTCTCCTGCTATACTGGTGGGGACATTCTTTGTCTCTGCTTTTTCGGACAGTGTCCAATGTTAGCTGTTGGCACACAGTGGAACTTTCCAATGGTTGCTACTTCAGTGGTCTCCTTGTATTTGTCCTCGTTTGCTTGTCCCTTCATTGAGTCAGTTACCGCAATGCCTAATTCATGCTGGCTGCTTGGATGATGGTCTCTGTTCCTAACTAGGAATGATGGGGCTCAGTTTGTGACTCATGTTAAGGAGTGCATTATCGACTGCGACTGCGTTAAATGTGCCCAACTCTTTTGCATATGTAACGTCCACTGTCGGGCGTCCCGACTATTTCCCATCATGTTTCATTTTGAAAATTTGCTTTAAAGTCCCTGTTGTCAATAAGAACTGCCCCTGGACTCTGATGCATCCCTGTACCTGAAATGAATCTCTCTGCTGGGAGCCACTTGTCAGCGAGAGCTACTTTCGACGAATATTGTAAATCGTTTCCTAAAATTGTCCACTTCAAGTTGTCAACAAGAACTATTTCCGATCCCTAGGTAACGCTCTAGTTGAGACGAAGTCCACTGTTGGGCGCCATCTGTCGACAAGAGCTATTTCTCAAACTTGATATTCATATTATTCTAAGAATAGGAAAATTACTTCACTGTTCACTGCTGCTACGAGGAACTGCTATCGATCTCTGTTATATATCTCCCTTTAACTGAAATATAATCCAGTGTTGGGCGCCACTTGATGGCAAGAACTACATTTGGAATAAGTTGTAGGTGTTTTCTGGAAAATGGTTTTAAATTGACTGTTGTCATCAAGAATGGCTTTCTTAAACTTTTGCAGTTCCTCTAAATGGAAATAAGTCCACTGTTGGGCGCCACTTGTCTCGAACATAATGTAAGTCTTTTATGAAAAGTGTCCCTGATTGTTGCCAAGACCTTCTTCAATGCCTGGTGTGTCTTTTCTTTCTTACTGCGATTAGGTTCAGTGTTAGGCGCCACTCGTCTCCAAGAACTATTTCTCAAGCATGATGTACATCCCCCCTAAAACTTGTCTTTCAGTGTAACTTTACTGAGATTCCCTGTTGGGAGCCACTTCGCGCCAACTACTGGTTCTCAAACATCATGTCATCTTCTACCTGGCTCAGTGACTGAGATGCATCTCAGTTTTGAAAGTTTCCCCAACTCCGTTATTGTGCGCCATTTTTAATTAAGGACTGCTTGCCAAATATGCCATTCGCTAACAAATTTATAAAAATCCCCAGTTCATAGCCAATAGTCCCCAAGATCAGTTCCTCGTAGCAAGTCTTTATTCCAGAAGTTTTCGTTTTAAGTCCACAATTGGGCGCCACCTGTCTCAAAATGCCCCATAATCACAACTAAACATCTCAATTCAACAGATAATCGCATTTTCCATAAAATCCAAATAATGATCTCAAAATCACTTGTTCCAAAGGACCTCAGTGCCAAATCAGATTCCAACTTAAGTTCCAAGTATTCATTTGTTTGCATCCTTAGCCGTTAGTAATGGATCCCTCACCATTGTCAATGTGGACTCGGACTGCATTCCCTAATCAGCTATCTGTTCAGAAATCCCTATAAGCATTCGATTTCCCATTTCAATGCAACTGGACCATCCATTGAATCCTGGCCGGACCGCCAGACAGATTAGACTCCGACTGGATGAGCACTGAAGTGAATTTCATTAAAATCTTGTCCTCAACCTCCCGCCTCTTGTAGTACCACCAGTGAAACTCTGACACTGTGATGAGCAGTGTGAGGCAGTTTTCGGCTCATAAACAATCCTTGAAAGCATTTGCGTACAATTTTGCTCACGAGTCGTTGCGGAAGTCTTAGAAGTGGAAGTGTATCGTGTGAACTGTTGCAGTGGCACACACTGATGTGCTGTCTGCTTCTAAAGAGGATTAAATCAAAAGGCGGACAGGGGGCGAGGGGATTGGATGATTTATACATATTTTGGGTGAGAGTTTCGTTTCGTCGCAAAATATGAGAAACTTTTGTGTCGGATGCCATTATTTTGTGTTCTGTTTCTTGGGGGGGTTTGATTTCCTTTCTCAATCGACACTCAGACGCGCTTTGAAAGTCCTCTTGTCGTGTATGGGAATCTGTGTTGTCTGGGCTACACGATTGTACGGAGCTAAGTGAAAACAGATGGACAATCTGTTGTGCAAGAGGTATGCCACTGGTTATTATTCCAAGAAGGAAGGATTGCACTAGAGTCCTAAAGATACTTGGATTTTAATTTATTTTGTTAACAATTTGGATTGTTGCAAGTCCTCCATCGTCTAGTTGTTCTAGTTGTCCCTAGTCTAGTAACCCATGGTTCACTCGTCCATCTTTCAGATACCCATCGTGCAGTCGCCCATCGGCCAGTCGCCCATCGGCCAGTCGCCCATCAGCCAGTCGCTCATAGGCCAGTCGCCCATCGGCCAGTCGCGCAACGGCCAGTCGCCCAACGGCCAGTCGCCCATCGGCCAGTCACCCATTGGCCAGTCGCCCATCAGCCAGTTGCCCATCGGCCAGTCGCCCAACGGCCAGTCGCCCATCGGCCAGTCGCCTATCGACCAGTCGCTCATCAGCCAGTCGCCCATCGGCCAGTCGCCCAACAGCCAGTCGCCCATCGACCGATCGCTCATCTGCCAGTCGCCTATCGTCCAGTCGTCCCTAGTCTAGTCATCCCCAGTCAGGAGATTCCTAATCCTTCAAGGAGTGATTGCACAAAACGTCTCGAGGGAAAGTCCCTCTGGAAAGAATTTGTCACCCACAGCGGGCATTTCGCGTCATCTCCGATGGCCTTACCGTTATGTCAGAAAGCCCAGTGTGTCGTTTGTGTGGCCCGGTGCTTCCGTGTGACATCCTTGACGTCGTTCACGGCCAGGTCCTTCACCAGCGATTTGCATGGCTTCGTGTGTCTTTTCAAAGATTGTATGGGCAACGCACGCCGCCACAAACGCCTCTGACCACTGACCAGCTTCAAACTTTTGTGTGAGCTTCGAAGAGGAAAGAGTCCGACCACTCCGACATTCCACTTGGCCACAAGCTACCATCCACCCACTCCTCACCCACGCTCCACGACACACATTAAGGCTGCACCTAGTCCCGTTAAATCACAAGCTAAAGTTCATGTTTTCTATCCACCCAACAGTCCTCCTTCCCCCAGCAGACAGTTTATCGGATTCGTTACGAAAAAAACGGCAAAAAAATGTAGGTGTCGATGCGGGCAACCTCAACTATGCACGAGGGTGCGCAACCCTCCACGTGGAAACCCATATCCCTCGGTGTCTGGGAATTTAGACAATTTCTGGGGTTAGCCGCCTCACGGTTGATGCCGACATGATGCGGTATAGGTACGCAATAAAATGCGTAATGAGTCACATTCACGATAGCGACGGTCTGAGGAGAGTGACACGCATTTCGCTCAAAAGCCAGAGGGGTAAGTGAAGGTTTTCTTCGCCACCACACTGTCTGCCTGCCAGCAACGGCTGCCATTACCATCATATCAGCAACTATTTCCGCTGGTTTGTGTAATTTCGCAAGATACACCCGTTCTCCGTGGCGAACGAATCTGAACATGACTCCGGCTCCTGGCTGTGTTTTGCTTTCGCATTTTCATATTCACAAACAAAAACAATAACGAGGACTGAAAGGAGCCCACTTATTCTCGTTCTCGCTCCTTGGCACCGAATGCCCAGGATGCACCGAACGGAGGGATTCATTGAAACGAAAAACTTTGCATATCGAATGCATTTCACAACTATTTATGCATACATACGATGGGCTGATGGTCGGTGGGTGGGGGATTTTGTTTGCGAATGCACACTTGAGTTATGCACACGCAAATCTGCACAGGATGCGAGGCGCTCTGTGTGGCGTGTGATTTTGTATGGAAGCGCCAGAGAGGAAGGTGTAGCTATGAATTTTGTCAGTTGATTTGGGTAAGGATGAGATGGTGTGTGTGTGTCCTGAGATGCTCTCAGGATGGCTTGGATTACTAAAGGAATTTCAAAATGCTGCTGAAGTGGGGACAGTGGGATGTGAGAGTTTGTGGGCACTTGCGGAGAGGAGTGCTGGCGGGAGGGGGAGTGGGAGACAATGTAGTTTGTGGATAATGGCGCGATGAGCAGAAGATTAAATTTTGTGGACAATATTTTGTATTTCCTATGGCGTCAGATGACAGGACGACGAAATACTTAACAACTGAAATTTAACGTGAATGGAAGACTCTCACTAAAGAGACTTTAAGTGTTGGAGAAAGGGACATTGTAGAGCTTGTGTTGCTTGGGTGCTGTTTGGACAGCACAAGTGTGCCTTTGGGGCGAAACTCAGCTCAGTTAGGGTTGCCATTCTGTCAAGGCGAGTCCTAAAATTGGAGAAAATTCGCACATTATCAAAAATTTCTCTAATTTATTGGATGTCTCCTGTACATGGCTCTAGTGCGATAAGTTGAACCACACTAACGGTCTACTCTGCTAAAATTGTGGGCCGTTTGAGCATTTTTGAACATCCCCCTTCTTTGCAGGCACTCCGTTCAAAGCCAAATATTTCACCTGTGCCAGTAATGTTTTCTTAGCTGGAGATGACTTGGTCGGGCGCATGCACCAGCTCATCTGTAAGATATGGGCGGAGAAAGCAAGCCGGAAGAGTGGAATCTCAGAGTCGTTTGTCTGGTCTATAAGAAAGGAGACCCCTTCGACTGCGCCAACTATCGAGGGATCAGGCTCCTCAACATTGCCTACAAGATCCCCTCTATCGTATTGTGTGAACGCCTGGAGCCGTTCGTCAACAACCTGAAAGGCACTTATTAGTGTGGTTTCAGGCCGGGAAAGTCCACCATCGATAAAATTTCCACACTACGGTAGATCCTGGAAAAGATCGAAGAAGTACCAATCGACACGCATCATCTATTCGTCGACTTCAAGGCCGCATATGAGAGTGCGCATAGAGACGAGCGGTACAGTTCCATGTCGAGTTTTGACATCCCTACCAAACTCGTCAGATTGTGTAGGATGACGATGGAGAACTCTCGCTGGTCCGTTCAGCTCAGTAACGAACTCACCGAGACCTTCAATGTCATAAAAGGTTTCAGTCAAGACAACGCGCTGTCTTGTGACTATTTCAACATCATTCTTTGGAAGATCGTGGACAACCCACAAGTCAACACCAGAGCCACGATCTTCCAAAAGCCGATTCAACTGTTGGCTTACGCAGACGGCATTGATGTTATTCCACGAGTACAGCGAACCGTGAATGAGGCGTTTGTTGGCATTGAAGTGGAAACGGCAACACGAATTACGTCTATGCCGTCATTACAGAAGGACACACAACATCAACATCTTGGACGGAGCTTCATACTAGGTAGCAGAAATTTCGAGGTAGTGAAGGACTTCGCCTTCGCTCCGCTGTAAACAGGGACAACAGCATCAGTACCGAAATCAAACGCAGAATCACTCTTGACATTCGCTGCTTCCTTGAGCTCAAGGCGAATGAGTAAGCTCTCTCTCGGAGGCCTAAACTGGGTTAGTACAACGGATTGATCATCCCAGTCCTCCTTTACGGCACAGAAACTTGGACGCTTCTAAAAGAGGATGAGGAAGACCTTCTTTTTGAGAAAAAAGTTCTCCATGCGATTTTTGGCCCTGTTTGCGATGATTGCGCCTAGAGGATAAGACTACAGATGTACGGCAGCATGCGCCTGGTCAAGCGTCTTCGAATACAACGTTTAAGATGGTCATGTAGAGCGTAAGAACACCACTGCTCCGTCCAGAACAGTCTTCGAATCCAAGCCATTTGGGCAATGCAACAGAGGACGGCTAAGTTGGCGCACACAAGTAGAGAAGGGCCTCAACCAACTTAGGGCACGCAGTTGAAGGAAGCTGGCGAGAGATCGTGCTAGCTGGAGAGGATTGTTGGTTGAGGCCTAGGTCCACCCAGGACTGTAACACCAGGAAAAGAAAAAGAATCAATTTTATTAACTTCTGGCGTTGTGTGTTGATTAACACGCCGAAAGGTCCCGGGTTCGATTCTGGGACTTATCGCTTTTTTTCACGGCAAGAACCTCCTTCGAGGCGTTGACAACACTCCAAAAAGTACGCATTGTCAATGAAATCCTTCTCAAATGTCGCAGTTCAGAGTTTGAAAAAAACTGAAGGACTCCTCTTCTTCTGATAAAGCAGGCATAACGCAGGACGAGCTTCTTGAGAAGGTCTCCATAAAGTAGATTTGCAACTGGAAATGTTGGAACCAATATGAAAATATTTTGACAGGGAACGGACAGGGAACGACGTCAAAATTGCCATTTAAATTGAATTTCTAAGAAAGTTTCGAAGTTTGCGCATGTCCTTAAAATTTGAAATTCCACCAATTATCGGTGTGAAAACTGGAGCTGGAGAGCATTGGGAGTTTGAAAAGTGTGTAGCGGTAAGTCGACTTAAAATATCTTCGATGGCAACCCTGTGAGTATACAACAAAAACTGTTTCTTTTAACGGACTAAAAAGGGGGTCATCCCCTTCCCCCGCTAAATTCAAAATTTGCAAGTAATGAGGTTTCTCCTCCGATTTTAGAAAGTCATTCCAGAATTTCATGAGACTCGCTTTAAAAAGCTGAGGGATACACAGAGTATAGCAGACAGCCACACTGAAATCATAGAGGTTTAAACTGAATAAGTTGTATGAAACGACATCCGATTCCCAAAAGAGAGGAAAAAGGGGAAAAAGAGGTACATTCAACGAGAATTCCTAAAAATTTAAAATCGTCTTCTCCGATTCGACAAAGGATGCAGGACTAAAAATTATCCTTTGAACCCACTTGGTGTCAACATCTTTCAAGTCACACAATGGACACAACTTTACAGTCTGTCATCTGAAAATGAGTTTCTGGGCACATCTGTTGTCAAACTTTTCATCTCGACTGTCCCACATGCAATCTCCAACTGAGAGTGGCATGAAATGCAAAATATTTTCCTCCTTCCCTTTTGCTTGCGTTATGGAATATTTGTCAGCCGTATGACCGCCTCTATCCGGGATCTGTCTCATTCCCTGTCTAATTATAACGAATCGAATTCGATTCGGGCGTTTTGATTGATAATAGAATTACGAAGGCAAACTGTTCGAATGGCGTTCGTCTCGTGCGTTTTGCGAATTGCTTGCTCACCAAGTGCACTCGTGTGTTCTGTTGCCTGCTGTGTCTGCCTTCAAAGGCAGTCAACGATTGATTTCCGCATCGCAACTGAGCCCGGGGAGCAGGGCAGGCGAACTGCAAGCCATTTGAATTGAAATCAAAATGAATTGCTACTCCGAGCTGGAGGGTGATGGGGCTGCTGCACCTTGGAGCCGATAAAAAGTTTTGAATTCCCCATTGGACAATGGGGCTTAGACTTAAGTGCGGTTGCCGTTGTTGTTGGTGTTGGTGTTGGTGTTGGTGTTGGTGTTGTTCGGCGTCACGGTGATAAATGATTGGCAGTCTGAGGAAACGAAATGCAATTTTGCAGTGCTTGAGGAATTTCTTTCAATTTGTTGCCACTTAATCGTTGGCTGTGGTGGGGCGCGGTGGATGTGGTGGCCCTTGAAGAATGCCGGTGGTGATGAGGCACTTAGCTGTGTGTGCCACTTAACGGAACGAAGCTTTTCTAGTGCTCTCTGCTGGGTGGGCGATGGATCTTAAAGGGAACTTAACTGCTTCCGTTTTGAAAGAATGGTGCAAGTTTTGGCTTTTGTAGTCTTTTTCAAGGAGACTGATGGAATACTTTCCCTCCTTTCATCACTTTCAGGACCTGTTTAAGCTAGAAAGATGACATCAATTCAGTAATGCACAGTAACATCCATTTCATTTGACAAAGCACAAAGTAAACGTCCCCCATCACAATTTGGATGGCGCCCAACATGAAACCGCTCACAAATTCATATCTATCCGGACTCATTAAAATTTCTAAGCTCTTCAAAATTGGTCTCACAGTGCCCTGAAGTTCATCCGCAGTGACCTTCAAGGCACTTTGCACTTTCTCGTCGGTGTTTCTTTCGCCCACCTACTGTCGACCCCCTTTAGGATCCCATTAACCTAAAACCTGTATCATGATCAAGGTTTCGGTTAATTCTTCCACAGCCGTGCGCTCCGTGGGGCTTTGGGCATTTTGCCAATTACTTCTCCTTCTCGACAAGAAAGCAATTAGAAGAAAACACCCATCGTTGCACGGATCCCTGCACATCCTTGAGGGTTTTGTTGCCTTGGGTCCCGTTTGACTATCCATGAACACCTCCGATACTGCACCGAGGGAAATAGCCATGTCATTGGAGCTGTACACCGCAATGTGCGACACTGAATACCTCTGCACTGCACCAACATCCCACCCACTGCCTGGTCACACGTTGGGATGTCAAAAAGTCCCGAAAGGGGAATGGATTCATGGCACTGCTCATGGAAATATTTGGAATTTGATGCGGTGATAAGGTGAGTGGTTATGAGGGAGTGTGGGGGGGGGTAGTAAATGGAAGAATGTGTCATTCTGAATATGGCGCCCGACGTGTGACCCAAAGTTTGAACAACAGCACTTGGACATGGCTGTCTAAACTTCTGTGGGGCTTGAGTGTGGGGTGGAACAAAGAAGGATGTACAAAATTGATCCTTGTGTGGAGAAGGACGTGTGCGTTTGAATCAATTAGGAGACTCAACTCACACCTTAAATCACATCTTCCACTTCCACTCACAGTTCCCATGCTTTAAAGCGCCACAATCATACATCTCATCTGTCCCAGTCTCCTTCAGTGATGCCATCGTCAATCTTAATTCAAATATAACGGACAAGGTCACGCATGGTTCAACACATTCATCCCGCCCGCTGGCGAGAAGAGGGCACCACACATCGCAACTAATATCTCCATCAACACATAATTGACGTCCTAGATTGCATTTTTAGACTTGTCCTTCATTAATTTCAATTTATCCTGCTGAAAATCCCTCCCTCCCTCCCCTTTCGTCCACCATTGCAACCGCGTGTGCACAAGCAACGACCTTGTTACACAAAATAACACATTCACCGCCACCGCTGCCGCCCCTTTGGTGGCATACATGCTGCACACTGGCGAGAGTGGAGGCTGCAATTCAACACCGTCACCATCACTAGAGCTGGCGAGGGACGAATGGAAGAATGGCGGGGGGGGGGGGGGGGGGGGGGGAAGGTACGAGAGGGTGAAAGACGACAAAATAATTTAATGAAAATGAAGCGTAAATAAAATATAAAATTTGTCCCCGTTTGCTTTGTTCCTCTCTCTCTCTCTCTGTGTCAGCAGTAGTCGCATAAGTGGGGGGGATATACAAACAAATAGAAATGCTGACTCTATCCACAACTGTAGGCTACTTTATCAATCAGCCCTTCCCACTCCACACACCACCACCAACCCAGCGATCTTCACCTGACGTCCAAAGTTGATCTCTACGAACGTACGTATGCATGCTCCGTCAGCTTCGAAATAAGGCCGACGAACGACATGAACAGAAACACACACACACACACCGGAGGCAGTCAGAGCAGTCAAGGGAAGGACGAATGGCGTCGCGAGTGTGTGGAGTGGGTGAATGGGGGGAGGATGTCAAGAGATGGAGGAAAGGTGGATGACATCAAGGTGGTTGAAGCTTTGTACACACTTTAAAGCCAACAGGAAGTCATAAGTGGATGTCGAGCAGCAAAACACCTCGCACACACTCACACACAAGGATATTTTCAATCGATAGGCATACACAAGCACAGCATACCACAACGGATCGGGCCGATGAACCATTGTTGTTTGCGGCGAAGTCATGAAAAGGCCATTAGGAAGCGATGCCAATTTTAACTTTTCAAGCATTTAGCAGGACATCCAACCCCTCACTCCCTCCCCTCCCCACCGCACAATCATCGTGGCTTACATTAGACATTCTGTAACTTCCGTGAAATCATTGTGCAGTCCATCGGGAACTTGTCGTCAATGCGGTTCCTCTTGTCGGCCAATTTGTCAAGGATTACCGTTCGTCCTGGTGCAAGCAATTGCAGCTTCAACGATGATGGCGGAATAGTGACGGGACTTTGAGTGCATCGAGACCACTCAAAAGGAGTGCTTAATGAGGGAGTGGAGCTGCGTTCCTTCCCACTGCCTTTTGATCCTCTGCTGAAGTTAAATGTTGAATGGAAAAACTGATTGGCATCAATTATTTATATTTACGGAAGTTAAGTGAAGTCAGCGGTTCCCTTCGCCCTCTTTCCCCATTCGGGGGGTCATGCGAATCGATAAATTCAAGTCCTCTTGCTGCTGTGACGTCTCCTCGTGGCGAGAGGCAGTCCTCGTAATTATGGTTATATATTATTCCGTCTAAGCCTCTGAGTGCTGCCTGTGTGTGGGTGAGTAAGTTTCTGTTTCTACGTATATATAACGGTAAATGTGCGTGCATGAAGAATTTTGGTTGCGTTTCCTGCGTGCCTTGGTTGCCGTCGTCGTTGTCGTCGCTGGTGATTTTCACTTCACCTCCGACCATGTTTCCAGTCTTATTTTTGGCGAAGGATATTTTTGTTGTTTTTTTTTGCGTTGGTTTCCCGGTGAATAAATGATGTCTTCGGCAGCAGCAACAAAAAAAAAAAGAAAAAGACGAGAGAAGAAGAGAAGGCAAAAAAAAGGAAAACCAAGAAATATCCTTGCAGGATTCGTTCCTCAAAGTTATTTATTATTTTTATTTCTCCATTGTGAATTGTTGTGCGGAGAAAGAGAGCGAGAGAGAGAGAGAGAGTTCCTTTGTTCTAATTAAATGGCATGCGGTAGACGCCTGGCAAACTTCCTCTCCTTCTCCTCCTCCATCACGCGCCCGGAATGGTGGGTTCGCGTTTGAAGGTTGAACTAAGCGACGTTGGACACGTTTGATGTTTTGTACAAGTTCAAGTTTTTGGTTTTTTTTTTCCTGCTCGACCCCCCGCCACTGGGGCTTAACATTCACGAGAACTTCTGTTTTTTTTTTCTCTTTTTTAGAGGAACTAAATATTCATTTCGAGTGTAATTCGCAGTCTTGCGGGGGCAGGAGGCGGACGACGGGGTGGCGGGTGCCTGTGGGAAGTTGGCTTGGGATACTTGTTTGCTGAAGCTTGTACTTTAATTAGAAACTTTTTCGCGACCATTTTAAGCTGGTGTGTGTTTTTGTTTTGGCGGAGGGGATTGGGTGAAAAAGTTTAAAATGATTGCGTCAACTTATGCGTGCACCGGTAACGGTGAGTGTGATGGGAAATTTGTTGGATGGCTCTTAGTGGGGGCGGAGGTGGAGTTGTTTTGTTGCATGCCTGTGGTGCAGTTTTTGTGGGAACGTTCATTGGCCAGTTATCCATTGTCGGATTGTTGTGACTGTTTTTGTTTGGAATTAACTTGAACTGGAAGCGAATTAACTTCTCTGTGGTTTCTGTGATTCAAATTAACTTCGTTGTGGGTACATTTTGGGTGAACTTTATAAACTTTTGACTGCAACAGTGGAACACTATCCGATGGAGACATCATCAGACTTTTGTTCGAACTGTGAGGTGGTCACAAAAGACAGTCAATACTCTTTAAATTTGTAAGGTGGTCACAAGAATGAGTAAAGACTCCTTAATATTTGAGGTGGTCACAAACATTAGTCAAGACCCCTAAGATTTGTGAGGTTGTCACAAAAACCAGTCAAGACTCTTTAAATTTGTTAGGTGGTCACAAGAATGAGTCAAGATTCTTTAATTTGTGAGGTGGTCACAAAAATTAATCAAGACCCCTAATATTTCTGAGGTGGTCACAAAAAACAGTAAAGACCCTTTAAATTTGTGATGTGGTCACGAAATTCAGTCAAGACTCCTTAAAACTGTGAGGTAAAATTTGCAAGGTTGTCACAAAAATTAGCGAAGATCACTAAAATTTGAAATTTGACCTCGTTTTCTAGGCATCACGAATTTGATAGTTCTTGTTAGTATCATAATTTGTGAAGTACAAAAAAGAAGCTCGCGTTTTGTGATCAACTATGCTGTTGAGAGACCTCTGTGACATGTCACAGAGGTGTGCAAGTACAAATGTATAAATGAGCAAATTGTTTGCCCTGAATGGTGTCCCATAGTACTCTTAATCTGATTCAACGCCGTCTCTTCTTAGTGTGTCTTTTCCCTGCTCAAGCACAAGTTGACGTCTTGTCCAAGCAAGAGAGTTTTCATGCCTAAATTCTCGAAGAGTAAGATCCCCGAAAAACCAAAGGACAGCTTCTTCAAGCCCAAACTATGGGACTTGTTCTTTTACTTGTTCTTCTACTTCTTCTTCTTTTTCTTCTTCTTTATCTTCTTCATCTTCTTCTTCTTTCTTTTTCTTCTTCTCCTTCTTCATGTGACCTATGCCTATGCCTCAACCAACAAGCCTCTCAGCTGGACGCCAGCCAGGACGATCTTAAATCAGCTGCCAAGGTCCGTCTTCACTTGTGTGCGCCGTTGGGTTAGTGGAAGCTGTGACAAGCCACAGAGGAAGACTGAAGACGCTCGGGCTAGAGCAGTGTTATCCATGCCCTCAAAACGGCAGATTCATCTGAAGCGTTGAATCCGTAGCAGCCTGGCTAGCCTCAGGTCGCTGTACATTCTGTTGCTGAATCCTCTTCCCCACGAAACATCGCAAAACTTATCTCAAAAAAACCTGGGCTTGAGATTGCTCAGGCTTGTGCGGCATAGAGCAGGACAGAGATAACCAAGGTGTTCCATAAATTGGTATTTCGAGAGAGGCCTCTACTCCTTTGAACCTCTTGAGCTAAAAGAAACAGCGGCTGGCATTTCTGCATTTAATCCTGGTACTCCTGTTCGTACTGTTCGCTTGCAAGCCGAGGTGGACGAAGTCCTTCACTACCACGGAGCTGTAGCTGTATAATGACGTCCACGCCAAGTCGACTATACTGTGAGTTCTTCCTTGATGACAGCATATATTTCGCCTTTTTTCCACTTAACTCACTTTTGCCGCCTCCGCTTCCATACCAGCAAACACTTCATTCATGGCTCGCTGTGTTCGACTAGTCACGTTAATGTCGTCCATGTTACAACAAATTGAACGGAGTTTTAGAAAACCATGTCTCTTGGCAAGTAGGTTCTGTACCACTCAAGGACGAAGTTACCTTAATTTTGATCTTCGCAAAAACTCCCGTCCTTTTTACATTCAGTCACTTTCGTCCACCCACATGGATCACTTTCATCCCTTGCTGTGGCTCGACCTTCACCCAGAATTCATACTTTCCATTATCCTTCCTTTTTTTTCGTCCTATCCCACCCATAGTGTCAGTCAAACAAATTCATTTCCTCCACCAGAATTTCAATTCCTTCCGTTGCAACCGTGCAGAGTCGTTATTCAATTCATAACGCCCAGCCCATGGGGCGATTAAAAACAATAAATAAGCGAATCCTTCACCGGCAACCCGGCAAGACATTCACTCATATTTATGGCCATTCTATGCGCCCCACCCCCCCTTCAACACCCCGCTCCAGGGCATAGGCTTCCGTGCGACGTCGGTCGGCGGTTATTATTTATTTCCCCCGGCCTGTCATCATTCCTACACTTCCATCATATGCCTTAACATTATCTCCTCGGCCATGCGGTGAACGAAATTGCACACACACACAGCCACACTCGGCGAACATCCTCTGCGCCCGAAGAGGTGGACTGCAATCATCGTTGCATAATGCACACTCCACCTGGGCCGAGCCAAATTCATATTCATGCAAGACTACAGTTACCACGCAAGGCTAAGCCTCACTTAAATTCATTTCGTCTTCCCGAGAAAAAAAAGAGAAGAGAAGAATAATCGTGCGAGAGGAACACAAGGCTAACCGACACCCACCACCGCTCCTCTGACGAATCGACATCACTAAAAGAACTCGCAACCAACTCACCTCAACTCAGTGGCCGTTTTTTCAGGCGTCTACCGGTTGAAGGAGTGCGAGGAGGGGGAGGGAGAGGGGGAGGGAAGCAATAAAATGAATTCCTATGTAGGTCATTGCTTTGCTGCTACAAATGTATCCTTGCACCTTGCCAGTCCAACCGGCCAACAGGCACCAAAGGCAATTTGTAGTGCACCATGCGTCCGCCCACTTTTCACTCGCTGCCGCTGTGTATGCACTCGCCCACAACCACCATCGGCACCACTCAAGTGCTGCTCCTGATGGCCGCCAATTACCATTGCATTGCGAGGGGATTATTAAGCACTTTAAGGCGACGACGATGGGGCGGTGTGCGTGTGTGTGTGTGTGTGTCTGACGGGTCAGCAGAAGGGACGCGGCAATGTCCTCCATTGCTCTTTCATTCCACGTTCGAAATTAATTAACAAAATTAACTTTACCGTGTGTTTGAACGCGCTGCTCCTTGCGAGACGTTAAATTAAAAGTTCTCACCTCTGGGAGGGCGCTGTGTCAAACCTCGATGGCTCCGCAAATGACTACGAACAAGCCACCGGAGAGGTGGACCCAGAGACACCGAAAGCGAGATGACGACGACAGCAGGCAAAGGAGCAAAAAATTGCGATCGTCTGGCTGTGTGTGTGGGTGCGCGTTTCTGTCCTGTGAGGGCAGTGACTGCTGTTGAAAATCACAAGAACCTTCTCTCATCCTTCATCCCCCTCCCCAGTCATTCATCCGGCGCACCCCGACTTGCGTGTGTTTGCCGAGCACCTTCAAAGGAAATTTTATTTAGGTGGCAAGTTTGCCTTTCCAGCACGGCTCCCCTTGGAAACCCCGCCCCCCTCCACCAGCATCTAACCCCGACGCTGTTCATTATGTTTTCTGTGTCAGTGTTCCGTTGCCGGATTTGCTCCATCTCTTCCCCCGCCCCCACTTTGTCAGCCAATGTGACCTGGAACTCCTACCGATTTGACTTACTCACGGCGCTCGGCGGCTGGTTGATGGTCCACGGCGGTGAAGATGAAGCGAACATCCGTGCAGCACTGGCTTGGCTGGGAATTGAACGCCGGCTGAGCGATAATGGCGGCAAGGGCGAGTGCGGAAAGTGCTCTCATCGCCCTAATTAAATTCGTGTTTCAGTTTTCGTTTAAAAAAAAAAAGGCGAGAGGTCGCCACCGGGAATGGCGGCGGTGGCGCGTTAGACGCTCCGCTGAAGATTGAGGGTGAGGTTCATGTGAAGCAGTTCTGGGTCTTGCTTTATGCACATTAGATGGTTCACTTCACTGGAAATCCTTCAAGGTGCCGCGGACCGCACTGCGGGTTGACTTTGGAAACAGCAAGGAAAAAAATGAAACGAAACAAAGGAAGTGAAAAGCGAACAAGGTGGCGCTGAGTGGAATTCTGAATGAGGTTGTGTGTGATGGCCTGGCTTGCAAAAGCTCGTTATAAAGAAGTTATTCTTAATGAAGACGATGTATTCAATCAGTGGGCGGGAATGGAAGGTAGTCGCTTAAAGAGAGTCCTCTGAAAGGATGCGAGTTTTGAGGAACGTGAAGAATGCTTTTGAAAAGAGACTTAATTTTCTAGGTTTCTAGGTTCTTTCTTTTCGCTTCCAGTTTGAAGGGCAGCCAATCTTTGCGAAGATTTAAATTCATAATTGCAAGAATTTAAGGGCTTCTTACATTAAGCCAAGTGCTCTGGAACTTAAGGGAAGTCGATTGGTTTTAAAGGTGTTTTAACATTCTCTGGAGGTATTCGTTTCTACTTTCCCTGCCAAAAGTCAGGATTATCACCGGGAGTCACGATTCCTTTTAGAAGCCGCCATCTAAGATAGACGATTTCCATCAGCAAGCTGTACTTTTGTCAGAAGCTGCGATTAATGACATAAATGAAAAATTTAGAATCAAATCCCTGGCACAAGTCAGGATCATTGCGTAAATTTCAGATCACAGTGAAAAGTGGCGCTCTTTCCACATTCCACGATTTTTGTTGGAAGCCACAGGTGCTAGCCCACAATCAAGATGCCTGTCAGTAGCAACAATCCATGTCAGAAGCCCTGACACATCACTGTCAGGGTGATGACCATCTCCGGAGGGCGTAATCAATACCAGGCGCACAGTGATAGTGAAAAGCCAGAAACCGCGATCATCACCAAAATTTACGATCACAGTGAGAAGACACGATCTCTGACAGAACCGACAATGCTTGCCCCTCCCATGATTCTGTTAAAAATGTACGAACAAAGCAAGGAGCTTGTCAGAAGTAACGATCCATCTCAGAACTCATCATCACTATCTTTCTAGCCCTAGCTAGAATTGCTACAAAACTGATTCCAAGCCACCATCTCCGCCTGAAGCAAAGATCACTTTCAGAAGTTTTGATTTGCTACAAGGAGCTACATTTACTCTCAGATCACCTGCAGCGAGAGCTAACAGAAGTCGAGATCACTGCCAGAAGCCACGATCAGGAGTAAAAGTGACGATCGGCGACGGAAACTGCGTGCCCTGTCAAAAGGTACGATTGTATTCAAAAACACGATCATCACCAAAAGTCACGATCGCAGTGAGAATGCCCGTCGGAGTCCACGATTCCTGTCGGAAACCACGATTCCTGTCGGAAACCACGATTCCTGTCAAAATCCACGATTCCTTACGGAAGCCGCAATCATAGTCAGAAGCTATGCTTTTGTCAGTGACAGCATTTCATTTCAGAAGTAAATTCTGATGACAATGATGATAACACTATCAGTCCTGTTCATCATCGGAAATCAAGATCAGTCTCAGAAGTGACGGTAAATGTCATTAATCACGATCTTCGACAAAACTCACGATCACAGTGAATGTTCATGATCTCTCACAAAAAAAAAAGATCCTTGATCACTGCAACATGTCACGATCGTCATCGGAAGCTACGATATTGATCAGAAGCCAGGGCAAAGATCGCCTTCGTAGGGCATGATCAATAACATATCACTCAGAAGCCATTATTCCTGCCAGAAGCCGCGTTCAGTGTCAAAAGTCGTGCGAGTCATCGGAAATCACAATTCCTGTCCGAAGCTTCGATTTCACCAACAAACCTTGATCATCACCAAAATCACAATCACAGTCGTGATTGATATCCTACATACCCGTGGGTCCTTTCGTAAGTCCACTCCTGCAAGAAGTCATTTTCACAGCCAGATGTCACGATTCTCATCCGAAGTCTTGATCAATACTCTGTCAGGACCCTCGATGAATATCAGAAGTCAAGACGTCAAAAATGTGCTGTCATAGGGACATATCAGGACCACTCTACACTTCCAGGCAACCTACTTCGTGCCAACCGCATGTCCTCCCCAAATTATCAAAGTTCACAAAAATGACAGCTTCCGTAGGTTTTTCCGTCACAACGCCTACTTGTGACACAAATTCCCGGCAAAATGCCATATTTTGTTGGTCAGCACGTGCCCAAGAGCGCCTGTAATGCGACACATATCGAAACGGGCAACATTCACTGCTGTCGCTTCCCTCGAGATGACAACGCAGTCCCTCCCTCGAACAAATGTTTCACTTGATGACTTCCCCCCCCCCCCCCATCCCATCGGTAATGTCAAAATAGTAAGGAAACATTCAAAAGTCATCGTATTCTCAGGATGCCACTGAATCTCCGATACTGTCCTCCTCCACCCACAACACAGCCCCCACCACAGGGATGTCACCATAAATTATTGAGCTGACAATCAGCCTCGCCCCCGGGGCGCACGCCGAAATCATTTATCTAATGCATCTGCCGTCAATTGTTATCCGCCCCTCGCGCATCCTCGCGTCCGGCAGCCGTCGCAAGCACGTGTAATCCCGTCCAATCCACTTTGATTTGCCTATTTTTACATTTCGCTTAAGCACTCAGATTACAACGCCGCTCCCTCCCCCGGGGAGACATTGTCACTGATGGCAACCGACCGTGTACGCGGAGGCGGTGTCGGCGCAGGCTTTAGAGTGAGCGCTCTAGATAACGAGAAAATAAAAGCCCCAAAGTACCGGGTACTTGAAGGACTACGAGTTCGCCGCCCGACAGCGCCTCTGTCTCCGTTTTGCGGCTTTCTTTGTGTGCCCACGCACGAGGCGGCAGAGACTCTCAAAATATTTTCTCCTCATCCCTGCCGTCGACGGGCAGGGGGGTTGCGTGATAATTTCCCATCGCCACTTGGCGGGATTTATGCGGCCATCGTGGGATAACAGCAGATTCTCAAAACAATCTATGAAAGGGTCCTAGATCGAAATCGGGCCCAGTCCCAACCGCACCTTAAGCCATTTTAACGATGCCAAGGATAACACAGGAGAGCGCATGCATCCTCCTGGAGACTCCGCTCCATCACTACCTCTGCCTCGCCGTTTCCCAATTTGCATAGATAAGCAGAAACTAACGCTCGGAATTATTGTTATCATCCAGAGCTTACTCCCTCACCCCCTCCTCAATCCCACTTGGGCCATAGTCCTGTTTACACACATAACATCGTTGTTTGCTTGGATGTCCTACCGCGTGGAGGGAGGGGGGGTGGCTTCCTATTTATGACGGCTGTTATTGAAAACTTTTCAAGACAGTCCTCCTGGAAGACGAAGGACGCGCGGATTTATCTAGACTCCTTCAGGAAAGTTTCACATCCACCCCATCCCTAACAGACTCGAGGACAGACGTCCTCCTCTCTCTCTCTCTCTCTTTCTCACACAGTCCGCCATGAACTTGGCACTGCACTCTGGCCGAGGTGCACATAACATCATGAACCACGGGCAAGTCCCTGATTTCGTGTGAACCGTGTCGCCTGTCCTTGCCTGGTCAGTGTCACTCGACGGCGGAGGGGCGATTTGGGACTTTAATTTGACACTAGCGTTCCGGCAGCATTGGCACACAGTCATCAAAGCGCTTCGGATTCCTTGAACTTGCAGTGTCGTCGTCGTCGTCGTTCGAATGCGGTGCCCGAGTCCGGTGAATGACTTCGCACGCCGCCACCACAGCATAGTTGGGATAATTGAGGATTTTCTCAACTGGAACGCAAGTGCCTGGCGAGACTCATTAATTTGTGATTGCAATTTTTTTTCTGCCCTCTTCGGGGGGATTTTTCACGTGCCCTGGGCTGGGGTGGAGTGCACGACACTTCATGCTTCTGCTGGCATATTGCGATGATTTAGCGGGAATTTCGTTCGCCGGTATGACGAGGGATGAATTATCTCCAATCTGCAAGGAGATGGGCAATTGAGGGAAATTCTGTGAGGAGCAGAGGGCTCGCTGACTTTGAATTTGTCTTCTCAAGTGACTGCGCTCTGTCTACGAAGAGGGAGGTGGGTCAATTGTGAACTAGACAGATTGAGGAGAATGCACCCACCCCCTTATCCAGGACATGGCAATTTGCATCAGGACGTGATCCATGTTTGGGTAATTTTTCTTCATTTTGTTGTCTGAGTCGTCTGAAGGATGTTGACCTCAGTTTGGCTGGTTAACATCCTTCAGTCTATTCAAGGTTCAAGAATGTGAAATCATTTCAAAACCCAATTTCATAATTTCCCTGACGCTGCACAGATGGGAAGTGAATGATTTTCTCAGCGTCCTCACCTTCTCTTCAGACGTCGTAGAGGGTTTCATCACTAAGCCCAAGCACACGTCAGTGCTTAGCGACAGCGGAGTGTCCTCTTAGTACATCAACAAACAACAGAAATGCCCCGAATTTGATGCTGACGCTCAGGTGCATGCACTTTGTCAGCCTGCATCCTGGACAGTCATGGCATCTTTGGATGTGATGTCGAGAGAACCAACTTTTGACAGAGGTGGGCCCTATGAACGCATCAATTGATCCTTGCCGAGCATGTTCATCCATGATCTCATTTCCCACGATCCCGTGGTGTCCAGGAATCCAGACAAATCGAAGCGTATTTAGACTGTCGACCAAATTAAGGGAAGACTTGCATTCCTGTACTGTCTTGGATGTGGTTAGAGGGTTGCGTAACGCCTTAAAGGTCTTATGTGTCGCTACAGACGCAGGTGCTTCACTTCTTCTTCCCACTACAGTTCGCGGCCATAAGGATCGCAAGGGTATCAACTTTAAAGACCTATGCGAAGTTACCTAAAGAAGGAGTAGTTGTTTTCCATGATCCAGGTCCCACCATAATTTTGAAAACGTCCTTGAAAATCTGAGTTCCCTTCCTGGCACAGTGCCTAGCCAGAGGCAGTTCTAAACACAGGAAAAGTTGACTTTGTGTAAGGGGCGCAGCTGGATTATGGGTGCTCTCGAGTCAGATGGTAAGTAAATGAGACTAGTGTCGTAGGAGATGCGGTGCGTGGGGTGATCGAAGCTCCACTGCGAGCTGAACCAAAGACCACTTCTTTTTAGTCGGAAGGTGGCCCTGCGAGTGTATACCATGAAGTAGATATCAAGGGGAGGAAGATCAAGGGGAAGGAGATTCAGCAATGCATCAAGAGCAGAGCCAGGCATGCTAGGTAATCCCCTGAGCAGTCAAAACAGACCTTTCTTTAACATTTGGTGAAAGCAGCAGTCACGTACTTGCGTGGAGGGACCTTAGTTCTGCACTTCAAGCATAAATGTGGGTCATGGCTAAATGTGGAAATATCAGTTGTATTTGCTCCTACGATCCATCAGAGAAGAATGGAGGCAATGAGTGAAGCGCGATGAATGTTCCAGCTACGGTTCACTCCCGTTCTAGGAGACTTAAGTGCGCATCCGAAAAAGAAAGTCATCTTTGCTAGAATCACCGCAAAAAGCGGCCTAGACTACAACACATCCAGAAACGGACACAATTTAATAATAATTCATTTCAATCGCCTTGATTGATTCTTCTTCTGGCATCAGCATGTGTCGCTCCTCTCTCCTGACTCGACTCTCTCGAATGGTAAGTACAGCGATCTTCAAACTGATCTTCACCGTTGGTGATAGTCAAAGATCATAATTGAAATTGAAGGCAGTGAAGGGACGGTCTTGGATCCCGTATGATTTTGGAGATGTCTTTGTCTGTACGTTGTCTTGATCTTTGATTACGCGCACTCACACTGAATGTCTTAATGTTGTATGAGATTGTGGCAGTGAAGGGACAGTTGTGGCTCTGAGAGATGTCGATCCTTCAATTTTGCACAGACTCGGGGTGATTTTGCTCCCACTTCAACGTTGCCTTTTCCAAAAGTCGGTGGAGTGGTACTACAGTCCGCAAGGGCTCGGGGTCTAGCTTCTATGACAATTACTCGTGTTGGGCGTGCTACTGTTCTCTTACGCGAAGAAGGCACCTTGTCGACTCTGAACGGCGAGATTTGAGAAGTTTTTCATAGACGTCTGGGAATCGAATCAAGACCTTCTGCGTGTGGGTCGATGCACATACCCATTACTCCACGGCGACCATGGAACGGACATAGACTGATGAACTTGCCCTAGAGGCGAAACCTTTCTGAAGTTAGAACACGGTTTCCACATCTCAGCGGGTCTGGCGGCCTCCTGATCAATCGACTATCAATCAAAGCGATCAAGCGACGATTGACCTCAGACACTCCTGCAGCATTTTCAGTCTCTCGAGATTCCAACGTCGACTCGGAGGATTTTCTTGTCACAGCCAAGGTAAGAACCTGGATATTCAAAGCCTAAAGGAGTCCACAAAGGACACCACAGTTTGACGTTGACGGCTTCATTCGCTGCAGAAGTCTGTGAACTTTGTCTACTGAGTCGAAGAGGAACTCCCTGCATGGGTTAAGTATTGAAGATCAGTGAGAAAGTTCTCAAGAAGTTATCAAGGAAGTGCTAAGAAAAGTGCGGCCAAGCAGGAGGCTTCTAGGGCACGGATGTACCTAACAACTAGAGGCGTTTGTGAGCACTATGAACAGAAAAGACGCGAAGAGAAGCTGAAGAGCTGAAGAGATGAAGTGATGAAGAGATGTTCTGACAGAAAAGAATTCCGGAAGCCTATCCGGCGCGACGAGGATGGACAACTTGTAGTAGAGTCACAGTAAAAACTGAATACTTGTTCATTGTTAAATGGCAAAATGACGAATTAAGCACCTCCGTCAAGCAGACTGTTCGACATTAGTCGAAAAATGCTCGTTCCCTCGACTAAGATCGACGGAAAAAAGAAAAGTGCGACTGGAGTCGAATCCAACCGCTGAAGCGGACAGACACAGCGGAACTGTTAAAGGCAACTGGGCTTGGTGACTTACTCAAAACTGACAGACCAACAGCAGTGTCAACTCTTAGGTGCTCGAAGGACCCTTCCATCGTGTCCTTGGGTATGTACGGCTGAAAACACATCACAATGTCGAATTTTCGTCCTTTTGCCAACTTTAAGGTCCAAACCTTTAGTCTTACTCCCAGAGAAGGAGGACGCAGTCTTCAACAGAAAGCTTCTCTTTCATGAAAATCTGCTCCTCTTGCTTTCCTGCTTGAGTGCCATAACACCTCTTTTCACTTCAATCAGATTTGTGTCTCACGTCCTCACAGGGTGTATGACAAACAGCGTTCGTCACGTCAAACGTTGCTTCCTCTGTCCACTTGATTGCCAAGTCACATCCATTCCTTGGGCCGTTCTTCATTTTCAGCACCTTGAGCGCCTGTCTTCATCCTAGAGGTGTCGACTTGTGATTTTAAGTTAAGTCAACTGAACCGATTCCACACACCCCCCCCCTCTCCCCATCCCTCAAGCAGACTTGGAGAACTACATAGTTGAGGAAGGACATTCAGGAAGCACTAACATTGGTTGCCACTGCCACCTCCTGCTTGACTATGCAACTGACTTTCCCCCCAAATGAGAACAACATGTGTACAGACGTCGTCGCCACCAGCCTAGAGCACAAACACACACAGAGAGAGAGGGAGAGAGAGAGAGCGAGAGATAAGACAAATCGTGAATTGTTAATTATTTTAATAAGGCGACAGCGACAGGACAGCACAATGTATCTGCTTAGCACGCCACATGTGGCGGTTAGCCGGCTCTGTCATTAACCAAGAACAGCTGCAGTAGATCATACGTTAAGAGCCCTAAATCTCCTTCGGATGGCGGGCCGGGGAACTGCTGCAGCATCATGCTGATGGCGTGAAAAGTTCCTCATTTAACGGGCTTACGGGGAGCAGAGCATTATTCATGATTAATTACGGACCTCCCCGGCAATGGCTGGTCATCGCCTCCGTCATGGCCGTTCACTGTCGCCTGGCCCCCACCCCCCTGCCGTAATCCTTGAGAGGAAGATGAAGTCGTGTTTGTTGATTGTACCTTAATGGCAAACATGCGAGTATTTTGGATTATCAAGGACACTCCTCGGGTCGAAGACCAAGGACGAGGAAGGAGGACTGACGACCGAGGAACACACTGACTTGGTGTTGTGGCGGTGTTTATGGGCGGGAGGGGGGCGGTGCTGATTGTTGTCCGTGTTTTCAGCAAGGATTACCGCCTGCAAGGAGTGTGTTATGATTTATGCATTCGGCCGTAGCGAATAATGTAAACAATTAATGGAGAGGATACACGCTGACTAATTGTGATGTCCTTTGCGGAGTTAACCCGCCGGAATGGACTTGTTGGGCTTCCAGCTCTCAGACGGGTGGTAAAGGGAGGGGAAGTGAGCGATGGGAAGCATCAAGTAGTTTAGTGTCAACTTGTGCGGCCGACCAGAAGGCTATGTTGCTGCGGGAAAGCATTGGAGCGGAATGCGGGGGAATGGAGGTAGCAAATTGTGCTGCTGATGGGCTGCAAATGACACTGAGACTGAGACTGAGACTGAGACTGAGACTGAGACTGAGACTGAGACTGAGACTGAGACTGAGACTGAGACTGAGACTGAGACTGAGACTGAGACTGAGACTGAGACTGAGACTGAGACTGAGACTGAGACTGAGACTGAGACTGAGACTGAGACTGAGACTGAGACTGAGACTGAGACTGAGACTGAGACTGAGACTGAGACTGAGACTGAGACTGAGACTGAGACTGAGACTGAGACTGAGACTGAGACTGAGACTGAGACTGAGACTGAGACTGAGACTGAGACTGAGACTGAGACTGAGACTGAGACTGAGACTGAGACTGAGACTGAGACTGAGACTGAGACTGAGACTGAGACTGAGACTGAGACTGAGACTGAGACTGAGACTGAGACTGAGACTGAGACTGAGACTGAGACTGAGACTGAGACTGAGACTGAGACTGAGACTGAGACCCTCCGCACGTTCCCCGAAGTACACACTTTCTCCATCTGACTTGACGGCGGTGCATGAATTTTCCAAAAGCACAGCATAACACGCTTGTTCCCCCTCCCTCCACCCGGCTGACACTCCTAATCACATCCAAACTAATGACACAGAGAGCCAAGCTCAGCATTACGTCAACTCGAATCCTTTGCGAGGCAAACACTTAACTTCCTTTCTTTGCTGGCAGCGTCCCTCCACCCTTCCCCCCAAGGCAGCTGCAGCACATACATAAACATTCCGTCGCTTGAAATTCCCTTTGTTCCCGTGGCCCGAGCTGGAGGCAGCTTATTTTATCACTTCACTGCGGCGACATGCATTCCAATGCGGGACAAGCGTTTCCGAATTGTTGACGTTCCCTGTGTATGTGGGGGGAGGGAGAGGGGGGCTGAAGGTGGACTGGTGGACCGGAGTAGCTCAGCAGGATGCGATGGGATTAATATTCCATGTGTGGAGCTAGCTCTCAGGGACTCACAAAGTGCTTGACGACGCTTCCTTTTTTCTTTCTCCGACCGATCAACGACGACGATGACGACGACGACATATGACTGCACCGTGTTGCATGTGGCACTTAACGAAATTTAATTAAAAGCTCCCAGGACACCCAATCTCCTGTGCATGGTCAATGCTAACCAGCTGCAAGTGGAAAAGACGAAAATCCACCCCAGTCCAGGCGGTGGGAACCTGCGGAGTTCCTTAGCCAGCAGCAGGGCACAACGGCAAGGAATGCATATGTCTATGAAATGTCGAATGTCATGAGCCATTTGACTCCATTGACAGAATTTAATTTTGCGCAGTCTGCAAATGGCATACACACACACAGGACCCTCACAGAATAATGGATGGAATTCGAACGATCCGGAGGAGGCTTCAATTTCTGTTTTATTGCCTCCCCTCCGGATGGGTCACCTTTGTCGATATAATATCTCATGTTGACACAGACCTGGACGTCTTGGCCATAATCACAGTTGATTAATGCAGGAGCTCTGCCATCGAGGACGGTGAGGGAGGGGGGGGGGGGGACATTCATATTTTATTTGCAGCTCTTCGGAGGATGATTGAATTCCAGGCAAATCCTTTGACAAGCACTTACTCGAGAGCCGATGCTCGAGATGGTTCTTGCATGGACGGAGCGAGTCCTTGAAGACATCTACGAGACGCAATCTTGTCGATGGTTGACTTTAGAATTTGGCTGGGAAATGAATTTCGGTGAACTTTGGGCGGGGGTGGGGGAGAGAAACTAATCTGGGAATCGGTCAAGAGGAAAATCTTCATCTTGGCTTGGGACAAATATCGGCGATTCAACTGGGTCAAAAGTGATTCGTTGCAAGCAAATATTCGTGTGGCTTGAGAGTCTTCAGTCCAAAAGACGGATAGAGCGACGTTAGAGAGATAGTAATGAAATTTTTTACGTCATCAGAAAACGTTGGAAGATAGAAGTGCGGCAAATTGTGATGACTCCGATTTTGTCATCGTCTCTGCTGCTTTCTTTTGCGGACCACGAAGACGAGAAGGGCCGGATGGGCGACGCCTGACAGAGTGTTTTGCTGGCACTGATGCGAAGGTGACCAAAATGGGTCTGGCGAGCAGCAAAGTGAAGTATACGAACAAAGGAAGGACTTCCTTAAAATATGGGACAACAAATTCAGCACCAAGACTACCTCAAGCTACAAGACAAATTCCAAAACCTAAACCTACCCGACATATCAAAACCTTAGAATGGATGAGGAAGGGAGGTCCGGTGTCTTGACTTGGTTTGCCAGACGCAGCCGCTATAAGTGCGGTGTGGTTTGAAGGGAAAGAGGCTTCGAGGCTTTGTGTGGAAACGGATCGATTTCAGAAGAGCAGAAGTTTCGTGACATGTCTACAAATCAGAGAGTCAGAGGGAAAAAGAAAGAGCCAGAGCAGCATGCTTTCGAAGGGATGAAGAGGAATGAAGTCTGAAAGTTGTCTTGGGTCACCTATCCGGTAGATATTAGGTCCAGACTGAAGCCTGTCGGTACCGAATTGTTGTCGCAATCGATTCTGAGAATCTGAAAAGATATTCGTGCAGACTCTTAAGCGGGTGTGGCCGACCAAATCCCGCGTTAGGCAAAATGTTTTTGTCAATTTGGACTCTGATAGAAGACATTTTCGTCCCCCTGACTTAGACGAGGTCAAGATAGCAATATCGAGTCTGAAGTCGAACAAATTTGGTGGAGCGGACAGACTATCCGCAGAACTGTTTAAAGCGGCTGAAGATGACCTGGTTGGGCAGATTCACCAGCTCGTCTGTAAGATGCGTCGTCTGTCCGGTCCACAAGAAAGGAGATCCCTTCGCAAGCGCCAACTATCGAAGAATCAGTCTCCTCAAGATCGCCTACAAGATCCTCTTTGCCGCACTGTGTAAACGTCTGAAACCGTCTGTCAACAACCGAATAAGCGCTTATCAGTATGGTTTCAGGCCAGGGAAGTGTTCCATCGACCAAATCTTCACACTGCGGTAGATTCTGGAAAAGACCCAAGAAGTGCAAACCGACACCCACCACCTATACGTCGATTTTAAACCCGCATATGAGAGCATGCATAGAGACGAACTGTACAGGTCCATGTCGAATTTTGACATCCCTACCAAACTCGTCAGATTGTGTAGGATGACGATGAAGACCTCTCGCTACTCCGTCAAGGTCCGCAACGAACTTACCGATACTTCAATGTCAAAAAAGGTTTTAGACAAGACGACGCGCTTTCATGTGACTATTTCAGCATCGTTCGCGAGGAGATCGTGCATAACCCACAAGTCAGCACTAAAGGCACGATCTTCCAAATGCCCGTTCAACAGCTGGCTTACGCAGACGACATTGACATGATTGGACGAACGCAGCGAGCCGTCAATGAGACGTTTGCTAGCATTGAAGAAGAAGCGGCTAAAATGGGTCTGGTGGTTAATGAGGGCAAGAAGAAGTACATGTTGTCATCAAGGAAGAACACACAACATCAAAGTCTCGGACAGAGCGTCACACTAGGCAGCAGAAACTTCGAGGTAGGCAAGGACTTCGCTTACCTTGGCTCCGTTGTTAATAGGGGCAACAGCATCAGTATCCAAATTAAAACGCGGAGTACCTCTGGTCTTTTTGGGGTTAAGAGGCGACTGAGTAAGACCTCTCTCGACGGCTTAAGCTGGGTTTGTACAACAGATTGACCATCCCAGTCCTCTTTTAAGGTGCGGAAAATTAGACGCTACTAAAAGCGGATAAGGAAGCCCTTAGTCTTTTCGAGGAAAAAGTTCTTCTTGCGACTGTTGTCCAGTTTGCGTTGATGGCGTCTGGAGGACAAGATTCAAAGACGAACTGTATAGACTGCACAGCGTCTGTGAATTCAGCGCTTAAGATGGCTAGTCCATATAGAGCGTATGGACCACTGCTCCAGCCCGAAAAGTCTTCGAATCCGAATCATTGAGACAGTGCAACAGAGGACGACCTATTTTGAGACAGCGCACACAAGTGGAGAAAGATCTCAACCAACTTGGAGTGCGCAACTGAAAGCAACTGCCCAGAGATCGCACAAGCTGAAGATGCATGTTGGTTGAGGAGCAGGTTGCGCTATTTAATGAAGAAGAAGACCAAAAGGATCAAATGAACAACTTTTGCCGACAGAGGGCATGTTCAGTTGTGTTAGACAATTCCGATAAGGATGTAAATTAAATTGACCACGAAGGGGAGAAGTCTGAACGTCTTCAAGGCATAAGTGAGGCGCATGATAAGGGCACAATATTTGGCTAGCAGACATGGGCAAACAAACGTCAAGAAGAGGGAATAAACGACTAGGGATGGGTGTGAGTTAGGGTTCAAGAACGAAGCTTTGCAGTATCTCCTCCCAGCAAGTCATCTTGCTAATTACTAAGCGCTTGGCTTTTTGTACGATTCGAGGGCAGCCTGCTTCACGCCCAATGGGAGCATAACACACATCGCCCTAACGTTGCCGACCTGACGCCAATTACAGCGTCCTTTGTCAGAAAAATCCTGAGATTCGCTGAATGAAGGCATTACTTGGTAGAGTCGATTGCGGCTCTTGCTTTAATGAAGTTGAGCAGAGGTTAGCTGCCGAAAAGTTGCCTATAGAGCAGCGACTACGAGGCTTCACTTCACAGGCCCAGATTTGTTGACCTCTCAGCCCTGTTCACTAGAGGCAGACCCCTGAACGTTGGAACAAAATGAGGAGGACAGCTTTTAAAGAGTCCATCAAGTCCACTGCCACAAGAAGACTGAAATTCCTCGTCGGAATTCAAACATAAACCACGTAGGACGCTCTTCCCCTCAACTCTATGGAGGTCACAATTTAACAAAATGAACGTAAGAAGCCACTCACAGACATTTTTTGAAGCGTGCCCTTGCTAGTTAACTTCTCCCTGGGCTGATAGAGTCAGCTATTCCTCACGTCACGTCATTTCCCATGCTCACCACTCATCACAGAGCCTTCTCCCTATGACAGACAAAATCACTTTCATCTCTCTCACTTAACCTACACACGTCATGCCACATGATAAGTCGCAAGTCTCCAAATCTCTATCACTCCAGAAATCCCCTCAAAATCCCACATGAACCCTCCGCCCATTCGCACAAGCCACCGCCGCATAATCCCAATCATGTCGAACGTTCATATTTCATGTCCCTAACCGACTCCCGATAGGATCTTAATCGCTTTCCAGAGGCCAGCTGTTAATTCGTAATTAATCGTTTTACTATGCGTTACTTAGCACACTCTACACCTTCGTTTGTTTGATTCGTCCCAATGAGGCAGCTCAGCACCAAGACACGCAATGTGACGAGTGGGTCACTTGAATATGCAGGAGCACCCGGATTTCTTTCATAAATCACTTGAAATTGTAACTGTCCCATTTGTGAAAGGGGGGAGGGGGGGGGGGGGGCGGGGGCGTTGGCTTAAAGATGTCCCAGACCCTCATCCGACCAGGAAATGCATGCAAATCGAAGCCGCCTCAATTTCACACCGATCCGAAGATGACTTCTTGGCAAGGAAGAAGAGTACCCCCCCCCCCAAAGTGGGTGATCCCCCAGAGGGGATGTTCCTTCCTCTGGCAAGACCAAGGTACTTCCTGAAGTTTTAAAAACTTTACCAATCAATTATGAATTGAATTCTATGTGGGACATGGAACAAAATTTAAGACTTCACACTTCCTGCCTGGGGTGCGGCCCCCATTGCCAAGGAAACCTGGACAAAACTTTTCAGCCTCCCGCCACCCCTCCGGTCCCTGCCCACACATGCATGTGAGCAATTTTGCAATTTTCGAGAATCCATTATTAAACCAACCGGTACCCGGTGAGACAAGGCAGAAAAGCGCAAAAAATCGTCCTGAGCGGTGGTAGTCCGTCCGACGAACAAAAGGCGAACATGTTAAAGAATTGCCAGGATGGGTGCCCCCCCCCCCAACGGCATCGTTCGTGCAGTCCAATCACGAACCACAGTGATTCACATTGAATCCATCATTATCACCCGGAGCCGATACAAAAGAAGTGCCACACTGGCCACCCCTCACCGCGCCGTCTCCTATTCGTCGCCTCCACCTGTTGCCGGAAGAGCTGTAACCGAGTACCGCACGTATCCTTGATTGGGCCATACACACTCACGAACAAAATCCGCCAGTTGAAACAAAGCCCAACGAGAGCACGACAACTACGACCAGTGTATGTGGATGATGATGGCGACGACGAGGACAACGAGAAGGATGCAAGTGAACAGGAAGCGCCCACACATTGAGGTGGATGGTGGCGCGGTGACGAAGCACTGGGAGGAGTGAATGAATGCGAGCGAAGGACAAGAGGAAAAACGATAAAATTTTCGCAACGTCCACACAAATTAAGTGAACGTGCTGTCGGAATAGTGCCGTTTCCCCCCCCCCCCCCCCCTCCCAACCCCTCCCCTCTTCGCTCTCCACGGGACATTCGAATCTCTGGTCTGATACCATCCCGGATGAGGTAGGTGGGTAGTGTGAGAGGGGGGGGGGGGGGGGCGCTCAGCAATGACAGAAGACAGAGAAAAACGAGAAAACAAATGAATGACATACGAGCGTAAGGACGAGCGAGCAGTTCTCATAAATTATCCTTCGTGTGAATCTCACGTAATTTTTCGGATCACCTGCCTGCAATTGAATGGAGTGCGAGGCGTGCTTCACGATGCACCAACGGGACAAGACCACGATGATGAGCGCCGTGCACACAAGGACCAAGTAGACTTTGTTGAGCAAATATACTCGTACCTTGTATCCGCACCCCCCCCCCCCCACCCCCTCCGCACTCAACACATGAGGGTTTTTTTGTGAAAATTAATGAGCATGCAGGTTGCTGACCTACTCCGTGCAGTAATTTCAGACATTTGTTAGTCTCCTTGTGTGCGTCGAGTCGGGGAGGTGAGCCCGCCATCGATTGCGGCAGCTTCGCACAATCCGGAGCCGAACGCGTAAAGTCGCCCTTGCTCGCTGAATAATGAAATGCATCAGGAACGTAATGCGACCTGTCAGAGATATCCATTGCAAATTAATCCCGAGAGGTTTTCCACTTACTTTTGCTCCTGCCCTGCCGTCGCTGATGTGGAGGTACAGGAACTCCCGAAACACATGCGACAAGAGCTGGTTATGATTGTGGGGTGGAACGTCAGTCCTCCCACAGGTGACTCGACTCGCTGTGAATTGTGTCATCAATCAACGTAATGTGCCTGGAAATCTGTCAAGCGTAGATGCGAAAAATCCCGTGCCTTGACAAATTCCCTTATAATGAAGTGAACGTACTTGCACGTGTCGGAAAATTAATTCCAACGCAAAAAAATTGTGGCCTACGGATGCTTGATCCTAATCATAAGACATTTCAGCGCCTTATGTGATGAAAATTCACAAGTGTCGCGAGTGTTGGACTTTGTGGGGAATTAAGCAGCCTTGAGGACTGTTTGGGACTGAGGTTGCGTGCGATGAAGGGACCTTTTTCAATCTAGGCAGTTTTGTGAGGTGTCAGAAATGAGAAGACACTTCCAGGAGTCAGGATTTTATGGTCCAGTCAGAACTAGGGAAATTTTTTGCAAATGTTTCGGCCTTGTAGCTTATCATTTTGAGGCTAAAAGAGAGAAGGAAACTCAAGTCAGGTCTAGCCCAAAAAATTCCCTTACGTTGTCCTAAGCATGCCAAGCAGTGTATGTTTTTTTGAGGTTGGGAAACACTGCTTTGGAGCGCTCAGCCTCAAAAACTGGTCCATTGTACTACCAAGCAGTAACCTTCGTTTACTGTAGGTTTCTGGTTTTCCGAAGAAAGACCAGCAAGCGCTTCTATGATAAGGAGCTTAAGTTGTCAGCTCCCACCCCAACAGCGCCCAACAGCCGCCACCAGATACGAGCAAAGGCGGGACATTGACAGAGAAAGAGCCCCGAAGTGTCTTCACATTCGCCACAGGCGTCGCAGAGGGTGTCTTCGGTAAGCCCAAGTGGACCAAGTGGTGCTTAGCGAAGGTGAAGTATCCCGTTTGTATGCCGACAAGTTTTCTGCACTCTTTTGTGTCTAGAGACAACAGAAAAGCCACGAATTTCTTGGTCAGCCTGCATCCTGGAGAGTAATGCCATCTCTGGTTGTGCTGTTGGGAGGCCCAACTGTCGACGGAAGCCCTAACCAAGGATGCGGGTAGTCACAAAGTGGGTTCGGACCCAACAAATGCCTCTTTAGAACCTTGCTCGGCTATTTCATCAGCAGTCTTGTTCCTGTGATCCCGTGATGTTCCAAGTCTTAGCGAATTCAGTCTGCCGACCAATTTATTCTAGCATTCCCGGACTATTTTGAAAGTAGTTAAAGGGTTGGGTAAGGCCTTAAGCTTGGCTTTCGCTGCCGACGCAGATACTTCCCCTCTTCCAATTTTTTCTTCACAATATAGTCGGGGGTCATTAGGAATCGGCAAAGTTTTCGCCTGGAAGACCGATACCAACAACCGGATGGACCAACAATTCTCTCCAGCTAGGACGATCTATCGCTAGCTGCCTCCAGTTGGGCACACCAAGTTGAGTTAGATTCTTCTCCACTTGTGCGCTTCATGTCTTTCGAGTATGTCCTCAATTACGTTCCAATGGGACCGGAGTCCAATTGTCTTTGAACTCACCAACCGACCGTGCATTCTGAGGATCCAGGATCCAGCCTTCACTCTTTTTCAATTTCACTGATTGCTTGGGTTGTCGGACGGTTATAGCGGCCGTAACCATCGCGTTGTGCGCGAAAGGTGGCTATGATTAAATCACCACACTTGGAGAAAGCTTTAAAATTGCAGGCGCATTGTTGGAGTACTAAGCCATCCATTATTGTCAATGGCAAACATTCTGCTAATGCTGCTAATGATGGACCACTTTTAGAGTCTGAGCGCTCCAGTGGAGTGCTTCCCAACCTCCAGAAAAAAAATACATGCAAGTCGTTGACACGCTTCGGCAGCCTGACAGAGTGGCTATATCTGATCTGACTTCAGCCCTAATTTCGAAACATCTGCCACAAATTCAGAGTCAAGTTCAAAGTTCCCAACATTCTACAGAGCGCTAGTAGGATGCTCTGTGGGAAGGTTCGGACTTCGTTGAAGAGAATCATTCAGGCATTGGCGAGGGGGAGGTATGGCAATCTTTTCCATTCCCTTTGAACTCTCATAGAATGATGCGCAGTGTGTCCATACAGCATGTTATTCCACAGCTAAGACTCTCTGAGTCTTAGCACTGTGGCGCGCTATAAGCTGCTTTGTTCTGAAAACACAGATCAAGACTGGAGAGGGATGGATAAGCCTGAAGAGGAAATTACATTATCTTAACTGGTAATGGAGTCTTTTGATTTGATGTTATCCGTCGGAAATCTTTGTAAATTAGGAGCACCTTCTCTAAGAGCTTAATCTGTGACTACCAAAACTGCACAGTGACAAACAAGTATGTTGTGCATAGAATACAGAGAGCTCTGTCGAAGGTATTAACCAATTCCGTGAACACGTATGACGCACAAAATATGAACTTTCCACAAATCAGGATTTCCATCACCACTGCAGACATTTAGTAGAAGAAAACCTTCATTCCTACGGCTCATCTAAAACCTCTGCATATCAAAGTGAAAGCCATCGTCAACCCACCGCGAATGGTCTCCGAACCGTAAAACAGTTTTTGAAAAATTCAGACCAACTTATTGCCACTGAATCACAGTGAGCACGTTCCCCTTGAATTTTTCATCAAGAAGCACAGCGCGGCAACAGCGAATGGACGTGACGGTCATTTAACGACTTTCGCCTGAGAATAGTGGCGGGAGGCTAATTTGTTTGGTTTGAAGACGATGGAATGTTCCCAAGCCTTCAGTGGCAGTGCACTTAGGGGATGATTGCTAAATCTCAGATGGGGTATACCACGAAAGCAAGTCTAGGAAGAAGCGTTGGAGCCGTTAGTGGGGCAAAAGAATTTCGATGCGTTAGCAAATTGAAGGGGTAGACAAGGTTGTAAAGCCTGAAAGAAATGTCTTTCTTTGTCCAGGGAGGACCTGGGCCTCAACACCATCTCTTGTCAGCTGCCTTCAATTTTGCACCTCAAGTTGACTGAGCTGCTTCACCACTTGGTTGCACCATCTCAGACGAGGTCGTCCTCTGTTGCGTTGTCTCAATAACTCAGACTTTTCGGGGTGGAGCTGTGTCATTGTAGCCGTTAACCCAATTGAGTAGAAGAGCCGTGACCATTCCTGACCTGCTCTCTGGCTCAGAAGCCTGAATAATCCCAAGAGCAGATAATGAAGACCTCGAGGGAAATTCACCGCCTAAGATGGGTAGCCATCAAGAGCCCATGGAGAACATTGCTCCAGACCGAAGACTCTTGAACTCCGTACCAGTGGGATAACACAATAGAGGACGCCCACGACCCGATGTTGCACGCCAGTGGAGAGGGATCTCAATCAACTTGGAGTGCCAAATTGGAGGCTAAAGCAGGAAGAAGGACAGGTGCGTTCCAAACTTGAAAACATCCTCCGTCTATAATTTTGTTATCTGTCAGCGCACGTGAAGCACGATCGTGAGTGAGCCTCGAACATCTTACTTCGCGCTCTTAGGCCTTTCGTACATCTCTGAAGGAGTAACCAATGAGAACCGCCATTCCCTGTTACCCAATTCGAGACCGAAACTTTTTCTCAATAATGCCCCTTGTCGATCCACAAGGACACTTCCTGTGCTTCTGTTATAATTCTTGACACCGCACCACCGCCGGAAACCCTAAAATCGCGTCGTAATCCTTGGCACCGTTCAAGGAAATTTTCCCCAAAACCTGTCGGAAACTTGTACCGCTTCACTTCTCGGCCCCTTCAAAAGGCCAAACACGCATTTTCTTCCACTGTGGCTGTGGCTTCACCGGAATCCTGCAAGCACTCACTCTCTGAATGCCTGTCTCTCCCTCCCTTTCGTTCCATTCTCTGCCATGTCACAGCGTTACAACTAGTGTCAACTTTTGGTTCAAGTGAATCACTAAATTTTTCGCTTCTATCGAGAAGAGGTTGCCCACCCTCCCTCTCCCGTCAAAGGATTTCGTGAACTCGAAGCGCGAAAAAATTTGCATGACACAGATCCGATGGAAGTTGTTGTCTGACAAATTACCTCTCACTCTCTCCCTCTCACTCCCCCCCACCACCTCTAACGACCTTTTCTTGCGCAAAAAAAAAGAAAAAAACGACTCATCAGTGGCAACTTGGCAACTGCTTGGCAACCTTAGCCACGCAGTGTCGGATGCGATGGTGGTCTCCATGCAGACACACCGTCGTAAACCAACGTTCGCTCACCTTAAATGATCCATTGCGCGGCGCCTTTGAGCAATTACCATCGCATCTAGTATGCACATATTTTAATCCTTCCTCGCGGATGCTGATCTGCGCGGTGGATCCGGGGTGGGTGAGGACGGGCGGGATGACGGGGTAAGCCTTGCAAGGAGTTGAAAGTAATTTCCTCGCCAGAGGAACGCTGAAAGCCAGTAGACTAATGTGAACCAGGAAAACGGTTACACTTTGTTTGGTAAATGAAAATGAAATTATGCCAGCGTGTAGTAAATTAAAATCCTGCAGAGGATGAGCTTCGCTCCACACCGCCCCGCTCCGCTACCGTCATTCGAAGGGAAGGCGGAATTGCAGTGGGACTTACTTTGGAAGGTGCGTTGACGGTGGAGTCGTATTCAAGAAAGCCTTGAGTTGCTGCCTTATGCGAAGCCTTTGTGCGTTTATGATTTTTAACGTCGCCCCCCCCCCCCCGGGGGCGCGTGGGGGAACTCGTGGGAGTGGATTTTTCATCAGTCTCTTAGACACCCTTTCGCGACGCAGGGCTCCCCAACAAAAATGAATATCTTATGCGTGGCTATAGTGCGCGTATGAGTGCGAGAAGGGGAGGTGCGCAAAATTATTTACATTTTGAAGAACGTTCAACTTTTAATTGCGACACCCTAATGAGCCCCTTTGCGTCGTCGTCGTCGTCAGTGGTGGTGGAAGGGGGAGTTCTTGTGTGGATTTCCGTTGCCAAAGATAATGGATGCCGTTCGACAATTGTTTTGTGAGTTCTGTGCGGAAAGGGTAGAGGGGAGTTGAGGTGGTGGCGTTTCAGGAACTTGGTTAAGACTTTAAGGTACGGTTTGGTATCGCCTGTACACATATCTGACTTGAATTGACTTCAGGGGAGAAACGCCATGAGTCCCGTAAGTGTGACAGAAAATTTGAGACATATACAATTTACTGACCAAATTTTGAATGTACACCCTTTTGGATAGACCGTTTAAACAGGAACTTTAAGTCGGACAAGGATATTCGAACATTTTTGAATTTTTGAGTATTGAAAAAAATTTAATTTTTTGAAAAGTAAAAGGTTGGAAATTTTTATTCCTGCTTTGGGGCAGAAATAGCAAAGATTTCAAAAAGCGTGCAATTTTGACATTTCAAAATTGTAGAAATTTAGAATTTTTTTGAACTTCAGTTCTTGAAATTTTGGGATTGTGTAATTTATCTGACAGCCCCTGACCACTGAAAGCAGTCGGATAGCAAGTCTAAGGAAATGAAGCTGCTCTGCTTCCATCCCCATTCGCAAAGCACTTAGGGAAAGCAGGGTTGAGGGGACTCAGGTTCCCCATATCATTTTCAAAACCTCAATTTCTCAGATCTTCCATACATTGAATTTCTAAAACTTTGCAATCTCTGACATTTTCGATTATTACAATTTTCATAATTTTGAGCATTTGAATACAGAATTTCTTAATTTTATGAGTTTTTAAAAATTTGAACTTATGAAACTTAGAATAACAGTTTGAGTTTTTGAAATTTTAAGTATTCCGACTTTAAAAACACTGATTGTTTTGAAGTATCGAACTTTTAAAATTTTGAAGTTTTGGAACCTTGATTATTTAAATATTTTACTTTTTACTTTTTTCAATTTTAAGGGTTTTTGATGTTTCGAATTCATTTTTTTTTTAATTTTTATATTTTGAATTTCTGAAATTTCGACGTTTGACGAAATTTTGTTTAATCGTGATTGGCTCTTGAAAATTTAGGTTTCTTCAAACTAGCCGATCCACGCCACTGTATGTAACGAATTTTAGACTCAAAGTATTGAAACCGAGGGGACCCTCTCAAGTGCAGTTCAGATCACGATCTCTGCGAGGACAAGAGGAGGATGACATATTCGAACGAAGAACAGTGCACTTGAACGAAAAGCAAAACACATCAAAGAAGTGGAACTTACAGAAGAGTTCTCAATGTTCTCTCAAAGAGGCATACAATTTGTGTCGACTGTAATTCGATGTGATGATAAGTCTATTCGATCCAAGACATGGCGAGCCTGCTCTAGGTCGAAAATTCAATGAAGCCACTGTGGACATTTGGAATCATGCAAACAGATGACAAATTATCCCATGCAGCATACATAAGAAGGAAAATGTCACAAAAATAAAAAAGAACACTTGATGAGGCAGCAGTCGATAAGGGACCAGAGCTTAGTTTCATCAGCATCTACTCCAGCTGTGCCTTCTTTTGTTGTCTCAAGAATAGAACAGTTTACAACCGCCTACAAACAGATAGACAGATAAGACAGACTCAAAGAGTGCTTTGAGTTTTGTCAGCAACTCGTACTAAAATTTCAAGATATCCACTCCAGAAGACCTTCGGCCAACACACAGACTAACCCACTACGCCATAGGGGCCGGATCAGCCTGATCACATGCCTTTACGGCCCTCCACCAGGGTTCCACTTTACCATGAGCAGAGGATTACTTAAAGCTAGACACCTTAGTTACCGAAGTACCCAGCTGAGCCCATGTCTGAAGGAAAATTACCCCACTTTGGTGGAAACTGAGGGCTTCCTTACACATCAGCCGCTCTAAGTGTCACAGCTCCACCGGGTGCAATGCAACTCCACACTAAACCGGAAAAGTGTCCGACTGGCCTGAGTCAGGAAGGTAAACAATCGCCTTCAGACCAGTCAGCGCAGTCACCTAACCTGGGCTCTGCCCGCGATATTCGGTTTCAAACCACAGTTACCTCCTTCCTCCTTCCTCCTAGCACTCTGATAAAGAGACCTACCGCATTGTTAGGATCCGAAGTTCCAAGGACTCCTGACCTACCGTGGCACCAAAACATAGCCTCAAGTCAAACTGTCCCTACGAGTAAGGTTTCCTCAAACCGGGGGTCTGGTAGCTGCTATCATCGTTTGCATCACTCACCTCTATCCTTCAAGAATGGATGGCCCAGCGTCAAGCCAAGAAAAGATGATGGGTCACTGTCCACATTGACCACCATCTTCAGTTGATTCCGACAAAATGATGGCTTGACGAAATCAGCTCCAACCTGGCGTTGATGAGAGCAGTCGGCCACTTTGGTATGGCCACAAGAGTGATCATCGCCACAGTTGACGTTCGTAAGAAACATTCGACACCACTTTCAGGTCGACCGTACGGCTCAAGACCTGGGCGTGCACATTAGTGGAGGGACCGCGAAGTACTTGGTAGCAACGTCTGCCAGAAGAATTGTTGGTCAAGCGATCAAGCTAAAGGCGTGCAGTCCTTCAGCTACCTTGGGTGAATAGAAGAAGAACGGAGACAGCTGTCTTCAAAACTGCAAACTGTGGTCTGTCAAGACATTTCAAATCTACTATCTCCCCGCAGCCAGGGGCTTCTGCCGGTGTATGATGACGGGCCTACCAGTGCTCATGTATGGGCTTCAAATTTTTATGCTTGGTATTAGCCACTTCAGTTCCTTGGTCAAGTTTGGATGAAAATCCTAATGGAGAAAAATTGGCAGAAAGGACGCTGCAACGACGAGCTGTATGTGACCACCCTCGAAAACTAAATAAGAAGCTCGACTAAACTGAATGGGCGAAGACAACCCGTCTAGAAAAAACATGTAGAGCCCATTTAATGGTTCAAGACGGAGCCTAGACTAAAACAAACGCAGCCTTGAGCTGGTGGGTGGCGTCGGGTGGCGCACTGCGGTGTGGTTGAAGAAAAGTGAAAGAGGTCAGGACCGGAGAATGAGGAACAGGACTTCTGCCAAATTCACGACTCGACCGAACCCCCAGTCCAATGAAACAGAGACTACTGTCAGTGTCTCAGAGATGTCAAAATGTTCCTGAGTAGCGAAACCACTGACATGGACAGCTCTGTGAAAGATCAAAGCGGTGGTCGAACGGACACACTCGATAGAGTTGGCAAGGATGATTGCCAAACAAACTAACTCCCAACAGAGCCACAAAAATCCACAAAACACCCAGAACCACCACCAATTGCAGTGCAAATGGACATGTCATCCATTCCACGGAGCCAGACAATCATTCGGTCTCACAACAGACAGATCCAGCTGACAACTGGGTGGTTGCCTGCACTGGATACGGACACTTGATGCCAGCTCCTGACGAAGTCATCCCGAGTCATTAACTTATTGAGGAGGACTCGCGCAACTCCGGCAGGCAACAAATCACCTAAGCCCCCCTACGCACAATCGACCTCATTCCTCGTACAGCAACACACGCGTCGTACTACGCATGAAAGTGTAAGTGTAAGTGTCCCAGCGCACAATGACGGGAGACGACAATCAAATGGGAATTGTAGCACAACGCCGACGGCGGCGGCGGCGGCGGGGCAGGCTCAACTGCATCAGAGAGGAGCAAACTTGTGAAGAGGAAACTCCAAACTCTTCGAAACGTCGGCGAAACAGAACAGCTTTCCGAGCGCAGAACCGGTTCGTGCGGTGGTAAAAGTTTGAACAGGATGAAGCGACAAGTGCACCGACAACACACGAAAATCCAGAGAGAGGCTGACTGAGGCTTGGGGTGTGGGAAATGTTTGCCACTTGGGCGGAACAGAAATTATGTTACTGCCTGCATCGCAAGGAAAAAAAACAGCTGACGCCCGAACAAACGAACTGCCTCTCGCTGACGGGCAGGACACACGCCGGGGAAAAGATGACGGCTGACCCACTTTGCAGCAGTATCTTCCGGTGCTCCAGTGCTGTGTGTTGGAGTTCTTGTTACGCCGAGAGTCCTTCTTCGTCGTCTTGTTCTGCTTCCCGACTCGACTCCATCCCGTGCTGTTTGTACAACCTGTTAATGGATTGGATGCCTTCAGTTTACCGCCATCAACTGCCACCGCTACACAAGGACTAATGGCAGTCCCACTCTCCACCTCCACTCACGTAGTCATCAACTCGTTTCATTGTGTATACATGTGTCCTCCTGGCCCGGGTGCATGTTCATCCACAAGGACGATGGCGTGTTGTTTAACGATCGTTATGAAATTGAGGAAATGATTGCGTTGATGGTGCAAAGGCGAAGCTTGCATAAAGCCCTAAACAAAAGGACGACGATGACGATAACAACGACGACTACTACGACGAGAGCGCAATTAAATTGACTTTTTCTAGCTCACTCCTCGCGCGCACACACAGAAGCACAAGTCCCAGCACCAGCACCAGGACAAACGCGCGACGCCGCCAGCGGTGTGTCTCTGCCTTTCTGATTCCCTGGCAAGCAGTCCTTCAGCAGTTTAAGTTGACGTTGCATTGTTTTTAAGATGTTAGCGAGGGTTTATTAATTTTTATGTTCAGTCATTTGTTGACAAAGTATCTCACTGCCGCCGCCGCCGCTGCTGCCGAGTGTACAAAGGCATTCATTTGAATGGCTTCCATTTTAATGGTACAAAGACCCATTGTTGCAGTTCATTTGAGACGGTGGCGGCGGCACCGATGAGCTGACGGGCGGGGAAGTGACAGCATTCATGCTGCACCGGAGCACTTCGGAAACCAATAAAAATGTAATCATTTGAGAAAGTTATTGCCCGAGAGCAGCAGTTGATGGCAATAACGTCGTATCTGATTTGTATAATGGCTGCATGGAAGGAGGGTCAGGAGGAGGGGCAAATTGCACTCATTTGCAGTTGGTGACTTAATCGGTGTGTCTTTTGTGATTTCTCTGGAATGTGTGGAGTGTGAGTTTTGCTTGCGCGCCGAGGGTTTCGTTTCAATCATATGCTCTTAAAAGACGCTGATGGGTATCAGTTGATAGGCTTAGCATTACTCCTTGACCACGTTATTTTCAAGTGACGGCGTTGCCCTGACTTTAGCGGTGCAGGCTTCGCTTACTGTCTTGCACCACCTTTCTGGTGGACCCACCTCTATCGACTCTTGTTCAATGTGTGATGGGATGACGTTTAGAAAAACCGAGGGGGGTGTCACCTTCGAAAGAAGATATTGTCAGAAATGATTGCGAATGGGATTCCATGTCAAGATTGTGACCAACGAGCGGGAAGTTTCTGTTTTTCTGGAAAGTTTCACAACTAATTCGGTACTCAACAGATTTAGATTTCCCCCAAAAAAAACCGGTTCATTGACACCATTTTTTCGTTGGCCTTCAGGAGACTTAAAGTCACCAAGTCAAACATCTGCAAGAACCAAGTCACAAAGTCAGCTGGCAAAGTCGTTGGCTGTTGCCTGAAGGTCTCCGCATGCAGTGGTGCGTGCATGGCGTCACTTTTTCTCCACCACTGTGCCTTATTGCTTACGAGGCCACTGAAGGGCTACTTTTAATTTCTTTGGGTTAAGTCCAACAGGTTGCTGTGCGAGAGTGGCCGACCAGCAGACGCTTATACGATACCTGACCACGATTCGCGATATCAGAGGATTGGCAAAATTTTCTTGTCGTGTCGGGTTGAAGGTGACAAACAAAAACAGGTCGCTAAGCGTCGCACTGCACAATCTTGTTGCCACCACCAAACCAGAAATAGGAGGAGACAGACTACACAGGTTGCGAATAGGAATGTGTAACTCCTGAGAGTCGATGGCAGAGGGTCGAGTGACGCAAGTCGACCTAGCAGGCGTATACTGCTTCCGCGACCACTTTAGTGGAACATTCGGGTCCCTGGAAGGCTAGTATAGTTTGAATGGCTATAAAGAACGATCAAGACCTCTAAGGCCAGCTGAAGCCATCACCCTGTCATATAAATTCTTCTGCGACGACCACGACCAACAGACAGATTGTTCTAGGACTACACTTAGAAGTAAGTCTGTAGCTGACATGGATGTGGTCATAGAGAGGCATGGCCAACAAGTGGAGCAACACAACAGAATGGACAATAATACCTTAAGCAGAACTTTGTAATATGCCCTTCGTCCTGGGTTGCATTACACGGTTGATGGTCAGCACCAGCACCACCAACAACAGACTTTCCATCCAGTAGCTGTCCCTCTGGACACAACCTGTTCTCAAATGGCCAATCCAACAGCACTGCATCAATGCGGTTTCACACAAATCATCCTGCATGACAGATGCAACCTCCTCCACCCTCCCACGCACTGTCCACCAACCAAACTCCCAACTGAAACAGACATTTCGAAAACTGCTCAAAGGAGCCATCCATCAAACATCAACGCAGTCCATGTCCAGTTGCGCTTTGCGCAAAATATCCCAGGGCATCCCTCAAAGAAGAATCCTTTGGTCTGATCTCTGCCCCATCCCATTGATGGACCATCCGCTGCCATGCATCGCACTTTAAGGGCGAAAAGGAACTTTACTAATGAATGCGAGACACAGAGAGACGAAACAACATTTCCTTTGATAAATAAACCAACCAACCGGCATTGCACAACGTTATCCTTTCCCAGCACAGGACGACTGGAAGGGAAAATCGAATTCACGACCCAATCTGCCAGAGAGAGAGAGAGGAGTCGTCGTCAATTTTAGACGCCCTGTCTGTGTGCACGCCGCCCGCCACCCCTCCGGCAGGCAGGCACGAAGGATAAGCGCCTATCGGCATTTTCCCACAAGGCATATACCTTCCGTCGTCCGTTTCATTTTCGCCACATCTTCATTCAGATTTTCCTCCCTTTCGTGAATTTCCAATACTCCAAAGAAACAGAACCCTATCTCTCCCAAAATTAACTCAGTCTTCAAAGGAGTCCACCTGAAAACTTATTTCACGAATTACCATAACAAATTTCATCCCCCCCTCCACCCTCCCATCCCCCCTGACAGACGCTACAAAATGTCCATCATGCATCAAATGTAAGCCCGTCCGGGAGAGAATTTGAAAAGAAAAGACGAGAAAAAAACGAACGAAGCATAACCGTAAACTCTATCCCTCGCCAAGAAGGACAACCGATAACCGACCGAAAAGGATACGATGGCCGCCCTTTGACAAGCGCACCCTGCACATATGAGTCTTCCTCCCACCCCAGTCTAGCAGTCGGGGGGCTACATAAACTTTAAGACTCGAAATGATTTCTCGGGTTTTTCTCTCAATTTTCATCATGTCGAGGAAAAAGTCGAAATTTCCAAGCATCAAAGGACCGCGCTGCTGCATCGAATTGCATGAGTTTGTGAGCTCCCACCACCCCCCGGGGCTGGTATGGCTCGATGAGGAGAAGCGAATGAAATATAATAAACAAACTTTTTTTTGGAGGGTGTGGGTGGGGGGGGGGGGGGTGATGGGATATGATGCACTTTAATTTTGAAAAGGACTCGCTCGTGCAAGAGCAGAAGGACAACTTCTCATATGTAATAACTTTAATGAAAGAAAAACAGCGCAGCAAAGCGCATGCATTTGTAGTGGTGCATATCGGCGTTTTTTCGAGTTTTTTTTTTCGTCAGTGGCGCTGTGAGTTGGTTGGAAGTTTATTCATAAATTTGAAAATGTTTCTTTTTTTTTTTGGAAGGAATAATTTTGAGAAAAAAGTTTCTTCAAGGACTTTGGGCAGGTGGAGAGTGATGAGACATTGCGGTTGGACATGGGGTGGGTGGGAAGTTTTGACAGATGAGTGGGGTTTGAGGAAGTGTGTACACATTTTGGGGTTCTCCACACGCTAGAAATGGCCGAGAAGGGAAAAGTATTGAATGGGCTCTTAGCCGCGAATGAGGCTGTCCAACTGGCGGATGGAATTAAGGGCAACTTTGGGAACAGACCATAAATATCTGAGAAAGCTGGGAATTGAAATGCATTTTTGAAACATTGCCAGGGAGTCTGACCATTCCAATAAATTTAACCAACACTCCAATGCATGACCCCGCCTGGATCTTTAGACACTGAGAAACCAGAAAGAAAACTGGAGTTTCCATTCCCTAAAGAAACCACGTCTTAAGTTCAATCTCTCGAGGTGTGCTCACGCTTACTGATCTGGATACTGGATCCTGCACATTCCTTCAACATCTGACGCCACTTAAGGGACCACTAAGATATCTGCACGTATTGTACCTCAGACACTTCTTCGTTGGACATGACCAGCGGGTTTCAAATCGATGTGCACATCACCATCCTCTCCATTTAAGTCGCATGCGCCATAAGAGACTAGTCGATATCTGAAGTTGGAAGCCCAAGAAAATTGAAAATGTCATGACAGAGAAAGGTTTGTCTCATGGACCTACTAACTGTGGTGAACGTGCTTAAGTCGGTTGTCGAGTTGAATGATGTGGAGGGAAGGTCTTCTTTCCGTCTTCCTCAAATCAGTGCGATTGCTTAAGTGAACTTCACATGATGCGATCGGTCTGCCCGACTACAGATAATTTCTCTCTGAAAATGATGTCCCTCTCATTCTTGCTTTCGCAAAAGTTCTAACGGTTGCTTCATTGTGAGGTTCGATTTTCAATACGCGTTTTTTGACAGATCACGCATGACTTCTGTCAAACTGCCTTGACATTTTTATTCAGTATCACTTGGCAAATCATCATGGAAAAGCTCACACCACAATAGCGTCTCCAAACTGTTCATCTGTGTTACGAAAATCAGAGTTCTGTAAGAAATGTTTTTCGAGCGATAACAGTGGACCTACTGAAACCAACTTTTACCAATGCCATCCGCAAATTTGAGTCCCACTTTAGATTAGGCTCTGTTACTCGACCGGTTGAGTCACATTCAGTACGTATTTAAGAGACCACTGCAGTTGTAGCTGAGAGTGTAAACAAATACCGTAACCAATCGATTAGTCGTCATTCTCAGCAGCTTGGCCATGTTGACAGACTCTGTACTTACTGACATTCAATCACAGGGTCCCGGTGAGGTCTTGTTTCGATAAGACGGGCTTTTCAGGTCTTAAGTTGTTGGAAGGAAGCAGCAGACAGCTTCTTGATTTTGTACAAGCGATGCTTAACTTTTTGTTTGAGCCCTAGGTCCATCCAAGAAGAAGAAGATGTTTATTCATCTCTGGGGCAGTGCAAATGCCGCAGAGCTGCCTTTCGGTCTGCACCTCCTCATCCCCTTACAACAGACGCCAAAGAAAGCACAACGAAGCAAAAAAAGAAGTCACTGACCAAGCAGGCTTATCCTCAGTCATTCTTCTCCGTTTTTGTTCAGACGGATTGAGTTCAGCATTTAGCCGTTCAAAGCATCACAAAGATGCCACTGTCATATCCTGCAACATTTCTCAAATCCCCCTCTGAAATCCCGCCACACTCCGCGAGACGTTTGTGTTTTCAATCAACTTTGCCATTCCTCAAGACGGCGGATTTGCTAAGACCCCCCTCCACGAACCGCCATAAAAAAAAACAGACACTTCCGCTAGCACACCACTCCTCTGCCGACGGTTGTTACTGCAGATACTGATACCGCTTAGTGCCGCTGCTTTGTGCATCAATTTGTCGTCAAAAGCGAAACCGCAGAACAGAAACAAAGTCCTCGAGCGGAAGAAGGGCGTTTTTCTTCTTTTTTGTTCAGCCACGACTCAGTAACAAGTTCCGTTGCGAAAGGCTGCGGAAGCGCTTAAGAAGATTTTAATATTTCTCGGAAAACAGCCACCGGCACTCCTGGTGTGTATCCTTTCCTTATTTTTGTTTTCTTTCTCTCTGGCAGCCCCCTTTCCCCCGCCTCCTTTCAATCGGCACAAAAGTGTGTCACTCCAGATTAAGATCCAGGCAAACACTTTCGCTTCACACCAACTGCCCCCCCCCGAAAGGAAAGCGCGGGGAGAGAGAGGGGAGGAAAGGTCGCCATCCTTATCTCTGAATAATTCTGTTTAATCCGCAAACTTTAAATTAGGATTAAAATGAATTACAGGACCAATAGCTGGTAGTCAAAGCGCGCAGCCAGCCAGTCATGGGATCCTGTGAAAGGAAGCCGTTTTCAAAAGCCCCACGAATCCAGGACCAGGAAATGAAGGCGAAAATGGAAAACAACAAATCTAGAAATGAATCCGAAGAGAACTAGCAAAACAAATGAAGGGGGGGGGGGGGGTGTGGAGGGGTGTGGCAGGCGACGGTAGGAAATTATGTGAGAATTTAAATTCACTTTCCTTTCGAACTTTGAGCGGCGTGTCCTAGATTAGTTAACTTGCTGCAGCATAGTGGTCGGTCGTCTCCTACCCCCCCACCTCTCCCCCTGAACTGTGTCTCTCTAATCAAGGAATATAAAAAATTTCCTCCCGACCACCCCACCCTTACACTCGTAGGAACAAATGTCATTATTGCCGTCCCACTAGGCCAGGCAGCAATAGGCAAGGATACCAGAGTCACCACCACCACGGTGTTGGGGTTTAAAACACAGAGATGTGAGTTGAGGAGCGGAAGCGGAAGCGGTATAATACTTCTGATGGCACGTACTGCTGCTAGTGCTGGTGCTGGTGCTGCTCCCTGCTCATGAAATTCTAACTTTCTATGCGGTGGCATCCTGGCCACTAGCACATTTTCCACATCTCTCACCCCTTCCCCTCCCCCCCTCGCGTCGACGGTTTCCGAAGCATTTACCGCGCGTTGAACGCGCTTCGACTGAGAATATGAAGGTGTTCGGTTTTTTTTTGTCTGTGCACTGGGTAAACCCCCAGATTCTCTAGCAGCATGACTGGGGTGTGTGTGTGTGTGCCTTCGAAATTTTCAGCATTTTTACCGAGCCCACAGGGTACCAAACGTCCGTATCCTTCTATGCGTCATTTCTTTGGTTTGCACATTTTCTGCTCGGTTTTTGCGCCTTTTCTCACACCTCTCACGCTAACCACGTTCCGTTGTTACATTATTCTCCGTGTAAAGTGAACACTTTGCGGTGTCGAAGAAGATAGTGCAGTCGTCCGTACCCCAACCCCCCTCCACTCCTGACCACATCATGAATTCGAGGGTGGCACTCATAAATTTGTTCACATCCCTTGAGCAGCGGCATCAGTGGCGGTGGCGGTGGCGGTAGCGGAGTGTGTGTGTGCATGGTACCCCGCCATGCCAGCACACCTTAGCGGTAAATAATGGTCGACTTCTATTTTTTTGGTCTTGCTAACCGATCGAGTTTTCAAGTTTATGCCCCTGTGTGTGTGTGTGAGAGAGAGAATGAGAAAATTGTGTTTTATCTAGGAGCCAACAGCATGTACTCGCCTCCTGTGGGGAGAGTCTTTCAATTTTCATAAATTGAGGCTTTTGCCGGCGCGGTGGTGGCATCCCCCACTGGCAGCAACCGGGGGGTTAAACTTTTCATGCAGTTCTCGTCGTGCACTGCATCTGAATACATTTGCGGGTGTGAACGTAAAAATGTCAGTATTTTGGCGATAAAGTGCAATTTTTTCGAAATATCGAATTCGAATGTGGGTCCAAGGGGAAATGGCTTGTCAGGCATTTGGGGTAGTCTGTAGTGTTTTTCGATTTTTTGGCTTTGTTCGTCCTTCGTGCTCGCAGATCGAACGCATAGCAGTTAAACAAAAGTTTCACAAGAGCTGCGACGAGTGAACTGTGCTTGGTGATATCGTGCCACGTGTCTGAGGGCAGGGTAAAATTTTCTTCATTTTGTGGTCTCAAGTTGGTATCGCTGTCATTTGACCCCCGCCAAACTCAGCTGTCGTTTGAAGTGCCACAGCATTAGCAGAATGTTTGCCATTGACAACAACGGATGGCTTAGTACTCCAAAAATGTGCCTTAAATATCAAAACTTACTAAAAAAGTGGTAATTCAATCGTAGCCACCTTTTGCGCAAGCCTTCCGTCCGAGCAATCGGTGAAATTGTGAAGAAATTTGAAAGAGAGAGTGGAAGCGTTCCTGATTTCGTAAGGTCCATGCATCAGCAGATCAGATCTGTCGAACTTAATTCTTCAGTAAGTTCAAAGACTCTTCGTTGTCGGCAGTCGTAAAAAGGAGATCCTCTCACGAAATGGCTCCACTTGGGTGACCACACTCAACTTGGTGTGCACAACTGGGGGCAGCTGGCGAAAGATATTCCTGCCCGGAGAGCCATATCGATTGAAGCCCAGGTCCAGCATAGACTATAGCGCCGAACAAAGGCAAGGAAGAAGTGCAAGTGTTGCTGATAGTTGAAATTCATCGCTTTCCCTGCATTTTCTGCTATTGAACGTATCGTACATCTCTCTAGGGCGTATTTTGCATCTCCATCCCTACAAAGTTCAACTTGGGCAAGAGTTGAAGCCTGCCGGCCATGGATTCGTGTGTTTAACTTTGAAAGTCGTTGTAGGCTTCGCATTAGCTCCGCAATTCGGACAATGCAAGCTCCCGCCATACCAAGTTTTTGTCAAGTCTTGTGATTTCTTGTCCGCAACCCTACTCATCTCACTTAGCACCCTTATAACCAACATTTCCTGATCAGACCATTGCATCACTTGACAGCTCAAGCACTTAAGTGTTCACAAGTGAATGAATCGATTGTGTCCACAAATCCATTTGCCATCTGTCACATCCTACATGTGCACCAAACAAAAGTGGCGCCCAAACAAAAACCCTCTGCTGCACAAAACGCATCACAACGCACACACACACATCACACGTACGGGTGAGTTGTTGCTGAAATTCACAGCTCAGTTTCCCAATTTCCCAATCCGTTCAATTTTAATCAAATCAAATCACTTAACCAGAAGGTCTTACAAATTTCACACATAAAGCGTCGCATCCATCCGGCAATCAACTCAATCGATCATTCCCTCGAGTGCATGCATGATATCATCCCGCCGCCTGCTGCTGGTCCGCAGTGCACCTCACGTTAATTGAATTATTCTCCGCCCCGGAACTACCGACTGGCTACCACCCCAGCCAACGCAGCCGCCAGCGCCCTTAAGCTGATTAATATTAGATTAAATTTGATTATGTATCTGGAACTGCTGTGGTGGGCGATGATATACACGAACAAGCGATCTACTCACAGAACAGTGTGCGCCTGAGGGAGGAGGTGGCAGTAATTTAATCGTTTGTTTTTTGAGGTGCCCATCCACACCAGATTTCAGTTTAATGAGCCACCCTCATCGCCAGTTGATGGGGATGGAGGAGACTTGTGACTTGGGGGAAATCACGCTCACGGAATCGACTATCGGTATCATTCAGCCGGGCGCGACGCTTAATTCCTTTTCGGGTGTCGTTACAACTTTGTCCCTCTCTGACCCGGGTCCACCTTTGCGTGCAACAAAGCGATGACACGAGATAACGCCCACACTCATGCCGCCATAAGCTTCTTATCTCATCGCAGCCGCCGACAACAGCATTCCGTTCGCGCACTCGACAACATCCATCACGCCGCCATCCTGAATTCCGTAGAAATGATTAATTCACGGCATCCTTAGGGCCATTAATTACTTAACCTCAAACAACCAACAACGCTTAAGCGGCTAGCTTAGCGCGCCCCGTGAGTATTTGCCGATCCCGCGGTCGCCGCCCAAGGCCTGGCGATTCGTGGATTTATTGCGTGAGCTGCGATGGGTCGCGAAAATTGTGTAAAACTCGCACGTGCAGTGCGCCCGGGCGACTTCATAACTGCAGAACTCTCAGAATTGCGTGCCCACCCCCTCTCAGTGTGAACCAACCGCACACGGTTCCAGGGCCATGGCCATTTGTCTCCAGCCGCCAACTGTCGCCCGGTGGTGGCATGCAGCCACGCAGAGCATCGATTCTCGATGCCCGCCGAACTCCACCTGGAATTGTTTTGATAAAGGATATCCGGCTTACAGGACTAATCCCGGCTGGTAATCGCTGATTGGCCTTGTCTACGCAGGAATTGCTGCCTTTTAAGCTGTCGGCTTACGTGCGGCAACAGCGGCGATAGTGGCAGCCCTCCTCTCTCTCTCTCTCTCTCGGGGGCACATAAAAAATGGAACAACTGGACAGCAAGGCACTCCTGGCCACGGAAGAAGAAGGAAGACCGGGCGGTGAAAATCGGGAAAAAAACCAAAAAGAAATCGGGACACAGCCATTTTCGTTTTCCACAAATAGCCCTTGCGTGACCCCTCCGCAGATTGGATGTCGGCGATAGCGTTCGGTTCGGTTTTGCTTGCGAGCACATTTCTTCACGTTTCCCCACCACCGGCACACCCCATCGCGCACTTTGGCTTTTGCCGTTGCTTCCTGCTGCACAGAATGGACATTTAAGCATAAATTCCTGTGAAAGTCCTTTTTTGGCTTTTCCATCACTGGTTGGGTGGGGGGGGGGGGGGGCTGGCGCTGTGTGGTGCGGGCGGTGCAGTTGCTTCGAGTACACGTTCGAACATTTCGTGGCCGAGACTTCGTGGCTGTAATGGCTGAGCGCGGCAACTGTGGTGGCAGTGGGGTTTTGTTTTGGCATATTCTTACTTCTCACTCTGTCTCCCTCTCTCTCTCTCTCTCTGTGTGCTGCGGCATGTCCTGCTGCGGTACAACAAGACTTCGCGTCGGAGGGCTGACTGTTGTTGGTTGGTGGCCAGTGTCCTGGTGGCAATGGTAAGCCACTTTTAGCGGTGGTATTTGTCGGTGAAGTTGTTTCGCAACACCCCCCCCCCCCCCATACCAGTGAAAAAGGGAATTAATCTGCTTGGCCTCGTCTCGAAAGGATTCCACAGCAAAATCCAAAGTAGACAACCAAGACGTAGCGGTAGCTGTGGTAATTTAAAATTGGATACACCACCGCTACCGCTGAATGGCGTCTCCGCCCCCCTCACAGCCGAGAAAGGGGGGCTATACATCAGGATAATTGCAATCTGTGGCCTCTGATTCCACTCATGTCTGTTGGCACACTTTCCTTCACCGCGGCTTTCTTTTTCTGCCCAAAAAAAAATGTATTCCCTGTCGGTGCCCTGAATGAGAGTGGGTGGGACACCCAACACACATAGGCACACGCTAATTTGAGTTCAATAAATAATTCGCTGCTACTTGGCAGATTTATGAAGCGACATTCTAACGAATGGTGTGTTTGGAGATCAGTTACGGGCGGGAATTGCTACCTTATCAAGCGGCCATCCATCAAGATGTGGAGGTGGTGGGTGGGAGGGAGAGATTCATAGGTGAGCTGAAGAGATATGCGTGTTCGAGCAGATAGATATTCGGGGGGAGGAGAGCGTCGCAAATTGGGATTTGCTGAAAGCCACTGGCATGGGGATAGCTGAGACGGCACGGAAGGAGGTACATCAATCATCAAGCGGTCAACTTAAATGCTGTGATCCTTTGACTGATTGTCTGTCGTAGTCGTGGATAGCCATAACCTCTGGACTAGGAGGCTCTCGGTCTTCCTATTGTGTCAGACTTAAACCGGTGACTTTTGACAGGGAGAAAACAAGAACCCAGGAGCCTCCAATGTGTAATGGCCTCTAGTCTCTTGTTTGAGAAAGTTCCTTAAATAAGTTTGAAAAGCAAGTTCCTTCGCTTTAAATTTTCGTTCAAGGTTTGTTAGATTTTTAAGGACTCTAGTAGGCAGCAAAGCGAAGCAACCCTATCTTGCAGATGCTGTCCTTCTTTAGTCAAGGGACCAGCAGCTTATATCCGACCCACATCGCAAAAACTATCAGAAGACAGTCATTGGGCTGTCTCCGAGTATGGACAGCGAGATTAATCCAGAAGAACCACAACCTGCTCGATAACATACCCGAAAGCGGTCTAAGGCGGATGAACTTCATCTCAGGATGGGACCTTTTCATCAGTCCCAAACTTAAACATCCATTATCACCCAACATTCAATCAGACTGATCACATTACGATGCAGGGGAAGCTTTCTTGATGCCCACACTTTCCGAGGTGCCAACATTGAATCCTCTCTCTTGTAGCCAAGATATTGGAAATCAAAAGAACAGAGGGTTCAAGACAAGACGGCTTGTCTAAAAAAGGTTAAACAGTGACACCTTGAAACTCTCTGAAAATTTGACGCCACCTGCATCAGCAATCGAAGATAAATGGAGGCCCTGTCAAGAAGCCATCAAAGCTGTCGCCACTGATGTGCTTGGTTGAGTGGTGGAAAACAATGTCTTAGGGGAGAGTACAGCCAAACACCAATACAGGCTGCCTGCACATCAAGGCGAGGGAAATTCGTGGGCTCTACAAAGAGAAAGAAGAATGGAAGAGTATAGGCTTCTCAGTAGGAAGAAGAAGAGCGCTGTTGAGGCTATTGAGATACTTTGTGTTACAATGATGTATCCGAAAGTCTAAGTCTAAGTCTTCCTTTTCTTCTTCTTCTTGTGGTGCTACAGTCCAAGGTGGAAATGGGGCCTCAAGCAGCATGCCTCTCCAGCCAGTACGATCTTTCGTCCACTCCATGTTGGTTGGGGTCCTTCTCCACTCATGTGCGCTACCTTAGCCTAGGCCGCCCTCTGTTTCGTCGTTCAAATTGCTCAGATTCGAAGACTTTTCGAACCGGACCAGTGGTGTCCATACGCTCTACATGGCATAGCCATATTAAGCGTTGTGTCCGAAGACGCTTGACTAGGCGCATGTTGCAGCCCGTTCGGCATCTTCTCCTCCAGATGCCATTAAGGTAAACAGGACCAAAAATAGCACACAAGACTTTTCTCTCGAAAAGACTAAGGACTTCCTCAACCGCTTTTAGTAACGTATACGTTTCCGCGCCAAAAAGTAGGACTGGGATGGACAAGGTGTTATATAAAGCAAGCTTAGACCTTCGAGAGAGTGCTTTATTACTCAAAACAGCGATTGGCAGGAGTGATTCTGCGTTTGATTTCGGCATTGGTGCTGTTGTCCCTATTTACCGCGGAGCGAGGTAGACAAAGTCCTTGATGACTTCGTTCCTCATTACCGCCAGACCCATTTAAGCCCCTTCCGCTTCATTGCCAGCAAACGCCTCATTGACGGCTCGCTGTGTTCGTCCTATTACGTCAATGTGGTCGGCGAAAGCTAGCAATTGGTGTTGACTTGCGAGATACGCACAATCTTCTCAAGAATGATGTTGAGAAGTCACTTGACATCGCGTCGCCTTGTCTAAGACCTTTCTTGACATTGAAGGTTTTGGTGAGTAACCGACCTTGACTTTTGGTCCTCTTTGGTCACTCGCCGCTTAGAATCAATGAGTTTCATTCCATTTTGGTCTCCTAATGCTTCGAGAGTATCTGCTGTCTTTCTATGATATAATGGACCAGTAGGAAGCCTGTCGAGGTTACCCAACATGACGCAGAGTCGCAGACAATGCTGAATATTTTAGGAAGTCTGGAGTAGTAGGCTGTTAAACGGCGATGATGACGTTAATACATTGGCAGGAAGAATGTGTCCCTTAACTCGGACGATGATAGGTGGATGATATACCAGGTAATTCGTATATACAAAAGCACAGGAGCACGCTGGAGGTAATTTTAATTTAAATGAGGCCTTACATGGTCCCAGAGAATGGCGTTATGTTGCACGATCTAGGCGGCAAATTGAATTGAATCGACAAGAACTTAAGTGCTCCCCAAACTGATTTCTTAACAAGTCCACTATTTCACTAACTATAGCTCGTAGCACCGATTGTTGAAACCAGAGATCACCAAGCTGTGTGCTTGAAATTCAGGAAACGCTAAGTTCATAGACACGTGTACACTCTCAACTACTGCTGCTATAGTCTCTTCACTACACTTGGGACGCAGTCTAACCGTTTGAGTATCATCCTCTAATGTAAACTGGGACTCAAATTGGCAACAGTGATTTCAGAAGGTCAATTACGTCCACCGTAAGTTCTTCAACATTTCTCACAGAACACTGATTTTCACTCTACACCTGGAGACGCTGCTGTGCTGCGAGTCTTTCATTGATGACTTACCAAACGATTCTGAGCAAAAATGCCAGGTCAGAAGACGTCGCACGAGATCTATCAAAAAAGCCTTTTGAAAACAAAATCCCATGATGAACCCGATGAACTTACAATCAGACGGCATTTGGGCTTGATTCCCAAAGTGAACCTTCATGATGCATTTTTCTATGGGACCGCCTCTCTCGAGTTGCTGACAGTCTTCAATTTCATTGTACATCGTAAGTTTTGCCTTCCGGAGTCGGCAATAAATTATAGGTCCCTCAACTCGTAAGAGAAAAATTGAACGTACGCGTCGAGTGTTTATGAAAGAAGCTGAGGGATGGTCTCGTTTCGACTGTAACGCTATACAATTGACTTTATGACTTTTTCTTCTTCTTCTTCTTCTTTTGGCACTACAGTCCAAAGTGTCCAAGTCCAAGGTGATGAACTAGTTAGGCAAGGTTCTAAAGAGGCATTCGTTGGACCTGAGCCCACCTTGGGACTACCCGCCCGTTTGGGTCCTCCAACAGCACAACCAGAAATGGCATGGCTCTCCAGGATGCAAAAAGTGGACCTGGACCTGGACCTAAACCAACATCCCAGCACGATCTCTCGCCAGATGCCTCCAATTGGAGGTCCTTCTCCACTTGAGTGTCATATTTAAGATTAAGACCTTCGACTTTGAGACTTTCTTTGCGATTAATGAATTGGGAAGTTTCTTCCTTTTCGAACTTCGCGTCCAACGCAATTCAGGCCTTCCTTGAAAATCCCTTCAGCTTAGAATTGAAGGCGCTGCTGTTAACAACGAAAATATGAAAAGAAGAATGAATCAGTTCAATAAACAGATTTGAACGAGACTGAGGAAGTCTAGGTGTCCTTGAAATTTTCGAAATCTGATAAACTGAAAAGTGGGTTGAAGACCCATGATTGGAATCTACTGGTGGCAGGAATATAGGCTAAGGAGACGTCGTGAAACTCGGACTGTGAACTAAATCTTCTCTTAACCAATCAAACAATTTCCCACCACAGAAAATACAGCACAGGAGTCCTCTCTCTCTCTTTCTCTCCCCCCACCCATCCCATCTCCATCAATCAAATCTCCAATCACTCAGAAGCAATTAGCATTCGCCGGGAATCAAGAGGACAAAACAGAATTGGCTGTAATTGAGTGCCTTTTTTTGGGGAGGTGGGGGGGATGGAGGCAATCGTTCGTCAGTCACACTCACTTTGCACATCCAGCGTTACCACCGTCCTAATGGGCCCATGCCGGCACTAATTGAGTGCGCCTGCCCCCTCGCCGAAGGTCAGCCCGAACAGCAGTCGCCTTCTCGAGTAAATCATAAATTCATCATTATTATGTAAATTAAATCTGTTTAGGGGTAAACAGGCAGTCGGCCGAGACGCCTGTCCGCCTGTCCGCCTGTCCCACTGGCCTACTTGGCATTATTCTATTTGCCGCATCTAACACTTTTAATTTGTTATTCTTTGTCGTCTTCGGTTCATGCTCGCTTTGTTGGTGTCTTCGTCTTGCCGGGTCTCCTTGTAGGCTTTCGCATTGAAGACAAATCCAATATTTCTTTTTTTTTCTTCGCCTCTCTGCCTCCCCTCGCTCACTCCTCGCCGAGAAAGTCGTCTTTTCATCAAAGCAAACAATTTGTCTTTAATCAGAGCGAGTCCCTACCGAAATCAGCTCCGTCTCGGCCGGAATATCGCATCCTCCCCCCGGCCACCCGATGCCAATGGACCGACAGCCGAGCGGGTGGTGGCCGGGACGTCCTGAGAGTTGTCGTTTCATTTTAATAACAACAAGCGTATCTACGACTCGTCTTTGATTACATTATCTGTTTCTGTTTTATCCATCGGGCGATGGATGAACGATGCGATGATGATGGAACTCTGTGTGTGTGGGTGTGTGGGTGTGAGTGTGGATCTGAGGATGGCGATCGGCCCCTAGGGTGGATGGGGAATTGCTTTTCATTTAATGTTCAATTTATTTAAATTCCATTTTGTCAGCGCGCCGCGGATACACGCCCTCATACCCACACGAGCACGACGTATTGGATCATATCTAAATTAATTCAATCAGTCCTAATCCAACGACACGGGGGTGGCTGTGCAGATTTGTCGAGTGAAAGGAAATTAAGGTGTATTCATGAGTGGGGTGGGGTGGGGTGGGGTGTGGGCGAAGTTAAGCATTTCTTTGATTCATTAGATTCGGTAAACGCGTGCGTTTGGTGGAGCGGGGGAGGAACGTTTTCATGCATTAAAGTCAAATGTCGATAAGACTGAATACTGAGTGACTTGGCTGGATGCTCAGTCAATCCATTGGGGGCTGTGTGATGGGCGATGAGGTGAACATTCTTGGAAAAGATTTCTTAAATTGCAGAGTTCTGTTCAGGACACAGATTAGATCGACTAGGTCTTCTTCATGTACACATGCTCCTCCCTTTGTGTCCCTTTCTTCTTTTTGCAAGAGCTTGGCAACCGTGGTCTATGGTCCCCTCTGCTTAGATGGTGAGTGGAGGAGGAACTGCACGACACAGACAGGAGACGACAGATGCAAGGTCTGAGATGGCTATGTCCATAGATCTGATGGACACCACGGCCTGTACCGAGATGGCTGCGTTTTGGAAAACTTTTAAATGCACTCGAGAGGGACGAAGGAAACCTGCAACTGAGGTGGCGCACGCAGGTGAAAAAGGGCATTAAGCAACTACTCGTGCGAAATTGAAAGTTTCTAGCAAAAGGTCGCGCTAGGTAGAGACACTTGCTTGTTGAGTGCTAGGTCCACCCCGGACTGTAGCTTCACCTTAAAGATGTATCTAAGTTGTCAGTCCCACAGGAGGTGAGAAATGGTTTCAACTTCGGCCTCATCCCATTAGTTTCTGCAGAAGTCAGTGTGAGAGATGGATGCCGATGGTGGAGGCTAATCTGGTCAGCGGACGCACTGTGCTTAAGCTGATGTGGGAGAGAGACCGGTTGGAATTTAGCTGTCAGCCAAAGTGCTTGAGTTGTAAGACAAGAAGGTCTCTCTGACCATCTTGTGTTTTGTTGGCTCGCTGTCGTAGTGCTCGACTGTAACAAAGGTGCGTCACCTTCGGATTTGGTATCATGGCTGGTGTGCTTGTACGTCCGGCAATTGCCTTGGATTTCACTTGATGAGTTCCATCACCGTTCCCCACTCCGAAAAAAGTCAAAGAGAATCAATGGGATCCCATTTGCATCGTGAAAAAGGCTTATAACATGATTTTTGAAAAAGTAAGCAAAAGATCAACTGTGGCGTAGACTGCCTGGCATGGCGCTCCATCCGGCATGAGCTAGACGACGCCTTAACCTATGTCTGTCGGCTAGCATAGCTCTGTTCCAGCCACCGTTGACCGTTTATTTCTCAGTTTATCTGTGGCTTAGTCCCCTGGCTTATACAGTACGACATTTGGTGCCCACAGAGCAGCAGAAAGCAGTTTGATCGATATTTCGACAGCCCACGTATGTCTGCATCTCACACTCGCTTCTAAGTTCTACAGTGCTGACCTTTGTCCTTAAGTCTGGACTTGAGTCTTCACTTAAGCCTTGAACTTTGAGAAGTAGACAAGGTCTGGAACTGCGCTCGTTGCTGAAATGCCACTGATTTGAGGCGGAGCTTGCATCACATCTGAACTTGCAAATGGCTCTTGCACACGAAGTCCACCCAAAATAAAGTCTCATACGTAGAGTCCCCACGTTAACTTCACACTCACGGCGTATTTCATTTCCAAAGATTCCGTTCCTAAATTCCCGACATCAAACTAAACAAATCCAATCTGTAAACGAAACCCTCATCGCGTATGCATAACTTGCATTCCATCACATTTGACCGAAGTTAAGCCGACAATTTGGCAAACTCTGCAACGATTGCAGTCGACTCTATTCAATTCACTCAAAGGCTTGGACACAACCAAATCATCGACTGAATACTGTTCTCATTTGCAGTGAATTGAAAAGGAAACTTTTCAATTTCCCAACAATCCTTTATCTTGCACAGACCTTCCATTCATCGATTCTAAGTGAATTTGTTGAACTCTTGTATTTCGGAAATCGGTTTTCAGCTGCCAGCCCCAAACCTGGGACAGTCCTGTCTGCCTCTCTCTCTCTCTCTCTCTCATTTGATAGGCACGTTATGTTGCACAAAAAACCGCAAATTTAATTCACTGCGGAAGTTGATTTCCCACACAACTGCAACTGCCCACCAGATTGCACTTAAACTTCATCAATTTGTGCAGCAAATCAATCGAAGCAGATGACTCATCTCCCACACACAAAACCAACCCACCGCGCCCACACAGAGATGCGAGCAGCAAGCTGATGACGGAAGCGTCATGAATGCCATGCCCACCGACCTGATTTCGAACCGAATCAAAAGCGTCTCTCTCCGTTCGGACCGACGGTCAATCGTCGCAAAACAGATGCATCCGTCAGATTGACTTTTGGGGAAGCAATTATCCAACAATTCAATTGCATCGACATCGAGTTTGTCAACCAAAACAAGATCCCTTCCTCCCCCTCCCCCCTCACGTTCCGCTCCCATCACCCTCATCCTGTCGACGCATGCTGGCATCTACGGCCTCGACGTCAAATTGAATTTTCATTCCGAAGTACCCTCCACAAGTGCAGCCGCCCGCCTGAAATATTGTATCTGTGGCAAAATAAAAGGACACAATTGACAGATAACCGAGTGGGGGAAGTGTTTAGTTACCCGGCGGATCTAATTCACTGCCGGACCGATTGCGCATCAATCTGCCATCGAATCCGTCCGAATGTATCTGCAAATTTGACTTCATGCATCAAAACTAGTTGGCTTTAGTTGCGATGTGTTTTTTTCTGCACTGTGCTGCGCTCTTTTTTCGCCATCCTCGGACGCAAACTGGACACGGGGTATCCGCGTCAAGTTGACACAACAGCAGATGTAGGGCGGCGGCGACGCGCTCGCCCCCTGAAAGTCGGATTCAATTGTCGTTAGATATGCATTCAAATGGCCGGCGCCATGGGATTCGAGCGCTAAATCGGATTGAATTCGGTTTACAAAGGGGATTGCGCGGCTAACTGGCCGGTGGGGAGGGGATGGGGGCTTGGGGGCGAACAGGACTGCAAATAATAATCGGTGGCATGTAAATAGACCAACCGTGGACCGTGTTTAATTAAGCCATCCCGTGATTGCCGCACGAGTCTTGTTTGACCTTCCGGTCGCATACGGGATAAATTGCTATGAATTCGAAATGGCTGCAGGGTGGGTGGCCTTGCCCAGAGCCGCACGCTGTCCGGCTAATGAGGTGCGCATCTATGCGATACGCCACCAATTGCACTAATCATCGCCGGGGCACGATTCTGTAACGAACCTGCCTCCCCCCGCCCTGTATCGGATGCGTGCCGGGTCGTTTTGCGGAATTAAATTTTCCATTTATCGTGAAGTGGTTAATTGGAACGAGAAGCGGAGAGAATAAACTAGAAAAACTCACTAATCTGTGGGATGTGACCGGAAATAGGTGTAATTGGTGTTTGACTTGTTCGTGGGCAGGGTGCTCGTTCGGTTTGGTGGTGCTGCGGTCAGGTGGAGGCGATCGTCTGCGGGCTGGAAATGTTGCCAAAAATGACTGACGATGAGCGGAGTCACTGATTCTGTGGCGGAGAGTGTGCGCGATGGTCGTGGTGGACTTTTTGTTTTCTGATCGAATTTTGAGTGGCGGGTTGCGGGGGCTTGAATTATGTTTGCAAATAGATGAGGTTGCAGCGGCTGGTTGTCGATGGTCGCTTAGAAAGCCCTTAGGTCACACTGTGTCCTTCTAACCAGTGTGAGCTTGCTATTGAGCTGATGTCACATGGGAAACCAAAAGACTACTTCCCTTAGTGTTTCTTTCTTCGCAGTGCAAAGGCTTGGCCAACGTAATCATTATCGTCGGTGGCATAGGTGAAGGGAGGTTTAGAAATGAACTGTACGAGCTGTTCAGCGGCATTGACAAAGCGAGAAGATTAGAGATCCATCGACGGAGATGGCTAGGTCATATATGTAGATCGGACGGACACCAATGGCTTTACCCAGAAAGGCCTTGAATGCACTCCAGGGGGACGGAGGAAAACTGCGACTTGCGAAAAGCAAAAGAATCGCGCTGGATGGAAACGCTGGTTGATTAAAGCCCTGGTCCACCCTGCGTTGTAGCGTCACCTTAAGTGAGTGAGTAAGTTCTCAGTCACAAAGGAGGTGAGAAATGGTTTCAATTTCGGCCTCATCCCAGCAGCTTTTGCAGAAGTCAGTGTGAAAGATGTCGACTCTGAAGGTTATTATGGCTCGTAGACCGCAGAGAGACATGCTGCCATCAGAGAAACACATACAACATCGACGTCTCGGACAGAGCGTCACACAAGGCAGCAGAAACTTCGAGGTAGTCAAGGACTTAGTCTACCTCGGCTTTGCAAAAGGTAGAATCACTCGTAGAATTACTCTTGTCAATCGTTGCTTCTTAGGGCTCAAGACGCAACTGATCAAAGGAGCCCTCTTCCGAAGGACTAAACTGGCTTTGTACAACAGCTTGTGCACCTCCTCCTTTACGGCACGGAAACCTGAACATTACTAAAAGCGGATGAAGAAGCCCTTAGTCTTTTGGAGAGAAAAGTTCTGCGTGTGATTTTTGGTCCCGTCTGCGTTGATGGCGTCTAGAGGAGAAGATTTAACGACGAACTCTATGAGCTGTACGGCGGCATGTCCCTAATCAAGTGTCTTCGGTTACAATGCTTAAGATGGCTAGGCCATGTAGAGCGAATGGACACCACTGTTCCGGCCCGAAAAGTCTTCGAATCCGAGTCATTGGAACATCGCAATAGAGGACAGCCTAGGCTGAGGTGGCGCACACAAGTGGAGAAGGACCTCAACCAACTTGGAGTGTACAACTGGAGGCAGCTAGTGAAAGATTGTGCTGGCTGGAGGGGCATGTTGGTTGAGACCCATGTACTCCCTGGACTGTAGCGTCGCAAGAAGCACAGGAAAAAGAAGAGAGAATTTGTGACTGAGCTGTGGCCAGATTGCTTTGATTGTAAGACAAATAAGACTCTCTGACCACCTTCTGTTTTGCTTTGATTGTAACGAAGGGAAATAGAAGTCGTGCTGTCTTCGGATTTGTTCACTAAAGGGCGATTCACCGAGGGGTTTGATTTTCAAAAGGCTTTTAATGACAGATCACGTGTGCCTTCTATCAAACTGGTTCGTCAGTTTTGTTCAGTAACGTTTGGCAAGTTGTCATCAAATAACTGATATCACAACAGCGCTAAAAATGTTGCCTACCTTTCTCCCAGAGCGAGTATATATATATTCATCTCTTAACTCCCTCCACTAAATACGTCATGGTGCGCTAAAATACTGGGTTACACAGCTACAGGTCGATCACAGATCAACCTCCACTAGTTCATCAGTTGCTGTTGCCCCGTGTTCATTTCTTTTCGATTGAGTAGCGTCAACCTTGATGCCTGGTAAATAAGCCACGCCGCTTACTAACCTCAAGGACTTCTTTATTCACTCTATACTGACCTTCACGTGTCTGTTCAGTTACCGACCGGCACTCATCACGTACAGACTCTAATGTGGAGTTACACGTACAAATGTGTGACGAACAAACTGATGCTTGAGTAAGGTGGCGACGGATGTGGTAGTCCATAGTGCTCTTGGAGTTGATGCATGCCTGCAGCCACTGTTGGGAACTGCTCACTGTGTTGACCTTCCTCTGATTGCACGGAATTTCGATGTTCATCGTTTTGGTGTTTCTGCGAAGCTTCAGGTCCATAAATGCGTTGTCCACAAATGAGCTGCTACATGTGGCAAAGGGATTGTCTTCTTGGTTGTTTGGAATGGACATTTCGGGTGTTGCTTGCTGGGACCCTGTTAAAAATTAGCCGCCCTCGGGATCGTTACAGTCCTGGAGCTGGAGGAAGTTTAAATTGGAATTGTTTCTTGTTGTGTTTGTTGCCTAAATCAATATACCGTCTTACAGTAGGCCTTTCTAAGCGGCTGTATGTAATGAAGTTTGACAGACAAAAAATGGCGCTGCCACAACGAAAGTCATCACTCTGTTAGTTGGTGACTGGTTCCTCTGTTCTATTTGGTGGCTGAATCAACAAATCACATCCGAAGCACACTATAGCGTATAGCGAAGCACAGGACTGAAGGACTTCAAGACCACTTGGCACCCAGTCCCCAATGTTGAGGTGGGTCTGGTAGTCTCTTGATGCCACGGAAAGACACAACTAGCCCTTTATTTCAGTCTCACCTTAAAAGGGAACCTTGTGAGAGTCTCATAGCGGCAGAGGCTTAGTTCTCAAAATCGCTGACAGAGCCGCCGAGAAAATTGTTCTGTGCTGACTGGTTTGATAAAGACTGTTCACCCTTCTCATTGGGTACTGAGACTGTCCACACTCAGTTTGTAGTTGAATGGCCACTGAGTGCTGTGACTAATAGATCAGCAGAAATGTAAGACAGGTCTCGCTCCCCACTAAAGTCAAGCGATTGTGCCTCAAACATGAACTTAATTGAAACTTAGGTATCTGGGGCATCTAGACTTGCATTACTTTCGATTCTAGGGAAAATGAACTGGTCGCCTGAAGCATGGAATGGATACATGGCTCAATGGCAGCTGTGCGATGAGGTTAGTCTCTTTCCTTAGCATCACTTTAGACCGGAAGGAGCTGTAGTATCACGGATATGCTCAAGCCTGTGGTAATGTTCACAAAGAAACCAACAGCCAGGAAGTTAGTTGTACCCATGATTCGTTGCAATGGCAGGGATAGACTGCAGAAGACTTGTCGACGTACAAACGGGACACTTTTCCTTCTCTAAGCAGCACTTGGTCCACTTGGGCTTACCGAAGACACCCTCTGCGACGCCTGTGAAGAAGGTGGAAGGACGCCTTCCGAACACTTTCTCTGTCAATGTCCCGCCTTTGCTCGTATCCGATGGAGAGTGTTTGGCGCCTGATGTGGTGGGAGCTCACTACTTAAGCTCTTTATCACAGAAGCGCCTGCTGGTCTTTCTTCGGAAAACCAGAAAACTACAGTAAACGAAGGTTACTGCCAGGTAGTACAATGGATCAGTTTTTGAGTCTGAGCGTTCCAGTGCAGTGTATACCAACCTCCAATAAAAAAAGGCAGGGATGAGCTTATACGCCTATCTACCCATTCCTTGCTCTTTCTTCTATTTTTGTTGTCCTTCTGATGTTCGCCTTTGAAACATCCTCCTCAATTCGTCTGCCATTATCTCGAGGGGCAGCACTTTGGTTAGGGGGCACGCAGCGTCATCACAGATCGTCCTGAAACTGGATATTACTCGTATTGCGCAGAGCCTTTTATTTTTCCGGATTTTCAGAGCTTCTGTCCACATCGGAGTTGACTCTAGGAGGACTAACCTAACCTGCCCGCGACAGCAGTGCCCTGCTCTCATAACCAGAACCTCCTCCGATTGTCGGAAGCATTCGGGACAGCACTCCTTGCGTTAACGATGCAGTCTTGCTTGAGTACTTGTGTATTTTTGGGTTTTGTACGACAACCTGCTTTCTAACATAGCACCGAGGTACTTCACTGACTCCTCGCAAAAGTTCCACATTTCAACACAAACAACATCATGCCTTATGTTCCAAGAACAGATTAGTGTGGAACGCCCTCTGAAACGCCTGCCGCGACTTCGTAGTATCTTATGTCGTCATCAGTGGGGAAGTGATGGGAGGCGTGCCAGTGTTGGAAGGCGTGCCCATGTTAATGAGACATCTTCGTATGTGGGGCCAATTCTCCGAATTAACAGCATCCTTGACCTCAAGCGTAGCGTCATCGATCCCCACCTCTATCTCACTCTTTGGATGGCCTCCGTTCCCAAGTCAACTACCTTCAGATCGCTCTGAACATCAAGTCCGGATCAGCAAACTGGAGGCAAGTTTTTTTACAGTTTCCGAGGTGGGTTGCACTTCATCCATTCACTGCCAGCACCCCACTTACTGCTGGTATCAACCATTTGCTCGACACGGGAGTGGAAAAAAAAATTCTTCTTGGCCTTCACTGAGCTTACGGGCATTTGTGTTGTGAAACAGTGTTATGAGAATTTTCCGCCAAAAATATGACAATCTGGTGCATCACTCGTCCTTCATCAGTAAGTCCCCCACTTGCCTCTAAGCACCCTCCAACCGGTTCAACGAAATGTCAACTCATTTCGAAGATGTCCTTAAATCAACTCCGTCTCATGTTTCCTTATCGCACACTCCAAGCCATGGAGTCCCTCAAAGAAACAATCAAAGCGGGCTCTTCATCAGTCCTCCAAAGCATCTGGTAAGCACTTTCAAATGTGCAACAAATTCCCTCTCTTACTCCAAGTGCCAATCGAAGCGTGCTTGATGTCATAAAAGTTCATGAGTCATGTGCAAAGCCACCCCACACCAAGCGGCCCACAATCCACCCCCCCCCCCCCCCCCCAACACTTAATCTGCATCTGCATTCCTTCAGCCCACTCAAATCGAATATTACACAAAAACCGATTACAAACAAAGCCATTAGCCTTCGTCGGGTTTTATGGAGCGTTGACGCAATCTTCCCTCGGCCCTATCGTTAAGGACTCATTAATCCAGTTTGCTGGTGCCGTTCCTTTTTTTTCGCTGCTCCTGCCGCTTTCATTGTTCCGCTTAACATATCGCTTAAGCACTTCAACGCATTAAGCATGCTGTCAATGCTGCCCCTCCACCCCCATGCTCCCACTGATGACATTACCCCACGCACTTGCACACCCCCATCCATTGGCCCACATAATGGCGCGTGTAATAAACATAATTTTCATTGCAAATCCCCCCTAATCCCACCGAGACGAGATGATTTTCTTGCCCCACCCCCAGCCCTTAGGCCTAGGCAGGGGGTGGCTGTTGTCATGATTGACGGCAACTAGTGGTTTACGGTCAATTCTCAAGCGTTCCCATAAATATCCTCGATTAGCCTTTCGCTTGCTTTTGGCATGCACTTGACTGGCTCTGGCAACTCTGTCTTCCTCCCACCTCCCACAACAGCCGGTACCGGTCTCGAGGACCTGTGCCCGATCTTTCTCAACGCGGCGGCGAGTGCGTGTTGCACGTGCCACGGGCATGTTCTCTTTATCCGGCCGTCAGGCGAGGACAAGTTGCTGCAACGGGTGCGATGCAACCACTCCGAAAGGTCCACACCCAGCTCTCGGGAGAGCCGTCTGAATGCGGAGCGCCGGCGTGTGCGCAGCTGCGGATAACGCTCTCGATTTACCCGTCGAATGAACCGCGGCAGACAGCACTTGACTGGACTGCAAACCTAGACCCAGTTTGCTGGGACGTAACACTTTGGCAAGTCGACGGCATATACCCGCTGGAGAGGACGCGTCGCTCGCTCACTCGTTCGCCGTCGACGAAAGGTTAACCCGTCACTCGTCACTCGTCACTCATCACCAGCCACCACTCGTCCGCCCCGAAAATGTGCGTAGATACATTTTCCAACGTTCCGTGATAGATTCCTTCGGCTCGAGTTGAATAAATTATAACTCCTGCATGCAGACGATGGCGACAGTGACGAAGGGCTCGGGCTGAGAAGCCGGAGAGGGAGGCATTTGAATGGAATGTGCGAATTCATGGTCACTGGTCGTCGTCGTATCGGTGTGGTCCCGGCCTCGGCACGCCTTCCGCCCTCGACGTAATCTCCTTATTCAAATGAAAATCAATAAATTCAGCCGGGTCTGGGCGAGAGGGCGAGCACTGGGACCCCTCTGTCCTTGAGAAAGCGCTCGAAAGTATGCAAAGAGAAATGTTATTAATTCAAAACGGCGAAATACACAAGTTTTCCAAATTAAATGGACGGACGTACTAGGGTACGCGCGGAGGCAGACCGCAGGGAGGGACCTAGATTCACGACCGGCCATTGTTCGCACCTCCACTCCACCGGTGCGCCGCCCAGACAGACGTGCAAAGGTGTCGTACGCGCTGTGCCTAGCTGCTGACTCCTTTAAGCCCGGCGACTTGAGTTTTCTTTTATTCAAGCCGTGGACTGCGCTGTGAATAGGGAAAAGTTTTGCTCTGCTCTCGCGTTGAACTTGCCACGGCTTTATGCGCGCATTTCATTTCGACTCGGTCGGGCCGTTCGGGACTTGAATTCTGGGAAATGCTTCTGTGGCCGCGCCTCGACAATGATGGCAACAACACGGACAAACATAGACGCGTGATATGGGATCACTGGGGGGGAGAGAAAAATGTGAGGCGAGAGACACAGACGGTATGAAGGCAAGGTAGTGAACACAAATTTGTACAAGAGCAACCAACTGAAGCGTGTAGGCAAAAATTTTACAAAGCAGCAGTTTTCCCCACCGCAAAAGGACCTTTCATATTTCAGTTTCATGCTCGTTCCTTTCTTTTGAAAGAGCTGTTCTGGGGTTTGGGGGGGGGGGGGGGGGGTGGAAGGGAGGGAGGGAGTGGGACGGTTGCTTTTAACGAATATTTAATTCTGTGTCTTTTTTCTTATCTTTTGAGACATTTTCAAGGCAACAGAACGTGGAACGCGGAGTATGGGTGTGCAAGGGTCCAAATTCGGTGGAGAGAGGGGAGTTTAATTAAAGAATGAAATAGCCTTGGGGGATGGACAAACATCAAACGTGGTTACACATTTCAAGGAAATTGATTTCGGGATAAATTTTGATGCCTCCCTTCGATGGTAAGCGCGCACATGTTTGTGTCAAAGGATGGCTTGCACTGGGGACGGGGATCGTTATTGAGTGACTCATGTGATAATTTTGACAGTTTGTCACACGGATTGTGGACATTTTGAAGTCCAATGGTGTGGCGGAAAGTTGTTTTGAGCATATGTCTTAACTGACACTTGTTCCAGTGTGTAACAGTTACAAGTCAAGTTGCTATTGGGGGGCTTGCTGCCCCCATTTACAAACACACTCCCTTATCACAGATTCGATGTGTGTACAAGGTTCCTTTCTCAAAATCCTGTCTATGGCGAAGCATGGGAATTCTGAACATGAATCTGGTTTTAGAGTAAAATCACAAAAAATGGGTTAATTTTTCCTTGTACTCTTAGGCTGCGTTTGACGACTCTAGGCCAGCTCAGAAACATTCTGTCACATTTAAGAAAAAGAGCCATCGTTTCTTAGTGGGGAAGTGCATCTATTTATACGCCAAAGGTCCTAGATTCAAGTCCTGGAGAAATTACTTCTCGTTTTTTAAAAGACACCAAATTTTTCAAGTGGATACAAACCTGTCATAGATCGTAATCTAGATCTTAGTCCGACTTAACACTATCTGACCAAACTAAAAGATATTTGACCTTACCCATTTATCAGCTGCTTCTTCTATTTCTTCTTCTTTGTCTTCTTATTTTTCTTCTTCCTCTTTTTTCCTCTGCTTCTCCTTCTTCTTCTGAAGCTACAGTCCGGGGTGAACCTGGGCCTCAAGCAACATGCCTCCCTCGCTGTCTGCCTCCAGCTGCGCATTCGAAGTTGGTTGAGGTCCTTCTCCACTTGTATGCGCCACCTTAGAGGCTAGGCCGTTCTCTGTTGCCTAGTCCCAATGGTTCAGATTCGAAGACTTTTCGGATCGGAGAAGTGGTGTCCATAAGCTAAAGATGGTGTAGCCATCTTAAGCGTTGTATCCGTAGACGCAGGACCAGGCGCATATTGCTGTACAGCCCATTGAGTTCGTCGTTAAATCTTCTCCTCCAGACGTCATCATCACAAACAGTACCAAAAATCGCACGCAGAAGTTTTCTTTTACAAAAGAAGGGCTTCCTCATCGGCGTTTAGCAGCGTCCCAGTTTCCGTGCCGTAAAGGAGGACTGGGATGATCAAGCTATTGTCAGTTTAATCCTTCGAGAGAGGCCTGTATCTCTCAATTGCCGTTTAAGGCCAAAGAAATAGCGATTGGCAAGATTGATTGAGATAAACGAAGTCCCTGACTAACTCAAAGTTCCTGCTGCCTAGTGTGACGCTCTGTCTGAGACGTCGATGTTGTGCGTCCTTCTTGATGACTTCGTTTTGCCCTCATTACCGCCAGACCCAGTTCGCTTCAACAGCAAACTCCTAATTGATGGCTCGCTGTGTTCGTTCTATCACTTCAATGTCGTCGGCATAAACAGTTGAACCGACTTTTGGAAGATCGTGTCTCTGGTGTTGAATTGTGAGCTACGCAAGATCTTCTCAAGGATGATGTTGAAAAATGTTGATGTTGATGAGGCCTCAATCGAAATGACACCAAAGATTTCTTGCGACATCGCCCTAGTAGTCTAGAAGACTTCTGTCCACTGTCCACTGTCCACTCTATATGCTACAGGATCAATCCTTTAGTGGTTTCAAGTTCCAATCACTGGTATTTGACGCATGCCAAGCTCAGCTGTCGTTTAAAGTATCACAAGATTAGTCGAACGACAATGGATAGTCCACCAACAACGCGCTAAAGCTATTTAAACTTTCTACTAGTGGTGATTCAACAACAGTCACTTCTTGCGAACTACACCATATTAAACCGACTGCGCAAGCCATAGGTGAAGTTGTGCAGAAATTTGAAAGCCAGTAAGAGCGTTCCTAATGTTGTAGGGTCCGTGCATCATCAGAATATCAATCATCAAAAATTGCTTTTGTAAGTTCAAAGATACTTCAATTCCAACCATTAGGACAACGTACTATAAGACATCCTCCTCAACCAACTTGGCATGAGCAAATGGAGGCAGCTGGCTATAGATCTTAATAAAAACTTGCCAGCGCTGAACAAAGAAGAAGAAATGCAACTGTTGCTGATAATGCAAATTAGTCGGTTTCCCTGCGTTTTCTGAACGTGACGTACATCTTACTTGGGCGTATTTACATCTCCATCCATCAACAAAGTTCAACTTGGGCAAGAATTGAAGCCTGTCGGCCATTGACAACGCCATAGAAAAGCTGTTGAATTTATTGTTAAACAGATAGATGGCGGGCAAAACAAATCAAAGATGCCAATTGGGAAAGCAAGCCATATTTGGCTCTTCATTTTCTTTTTCTTCTGTGATTGACCGCGAGAGTGTAAGGAACTTCAGTTAACACTAGAGCTTTAATTGTTTTTTATTTCTTATTCTTCTTGGGATTTGAACTGGGCTTCGATCCTGCTTTGGAGTTTTAAAAATAAGCTTCTTGTGTGCTGGAAGAACAGGCAATAAGAAACGATTTTTCAACAAACTTTTCCACTGTGATGTGACACATTTCTCACTCGGTGGGGGGGGGGGGTATGTAAAACATAAATTGACCGCATTTGGGCCTCAGAGGACTCACAAGAGGTGTCATTGCATCCAGACAAAGTTACTCCTAAGTGTGCTCTATGGTCGAAAGGTGTCATTTGTCTGCATTTCTTTGAAGCGAGAACTGCAACAGTCAACTCGGACCTATGTATATGGTGAAATTTTTTTCGACCTGCAATTAAAGATTATGACTTGGATGGTATGTAGGTCCGCAAAGACGGTGTAACAAGACACATAACACGACCAATTGTAGTTTAAGTGCATGCGAAGCCTCCTAGTCGCAAAGTTCTTCCTTCTGGCAACGTCACTTGTTCACCAACACGGTGTTAATTTGCACTTTTTCTGTAGGTTTCGGCCAAGTACCTTGTTTTTGTGAACAATTCCTGAAGTCTAGACGCATCAAAATGAACAATTTCTCTAGGTACGGCTGAGATAGCGTGAGAAATGTCCACCAGCAGTTAGAAGGTGTATGAAGAGAGAATCTTTGTGGTTGAAGAATCTACCTCCTCATCGGCTGTTTTGGTCATTAAGTAGCGAATGAAACAAGTTTATGTCATTAGTGTATAGTGTCCCGACATTTAAACAGGAGCTACTTTCACATTTAGGGGATCTTTGTTGATAGAGACGAACAGAGAATCGCATTTTGTTCTGCTTACTAAATGGCAGGCTCTTGCCTTTACAAGGAATGAAATTCCTTATAAGAAATGTAACGCTTTGTGTGCTATATTAAACTTTACTTTCGAAGCCCAAAGGTGAATGACGCTTCTGGTGGAATGAGTCCGCTCTTACTCTGATGGTGCTCTCATAGTGCTCTCATTCGTTGGGATAGTAGTCTCTAAACATAACTTCAATTTTTTAACTCAGAGACTGTGCAATGTGCCTTCGAATTAGCAGTTGAATGACGACCTCATCCACCCTATCGACTCTGGGTTCGTTACACAAGGCCTCCATGCGAGAGAATTTGTTGAACTCAGTTTCGGGGAATCTAAAGTGTTGAGATATGCTCTTCCGTTTCTTCTAGGAAGGACTTACTTCGAACTGCACTGGACTGCCAATACACCATGACTGACCAGATAAAGGTCAAGACTGTAGTAAGACAAGCTCCTTGCCACCGCTGAGGATTTCTTCGCTCTGTGAGAGGGACCTCTTAAGACCTCCGTGAAATCACTTCATTCTACATAAGGCTGAGGAGGACTAATCAAAATGATTCCCCTTCCTCTTCCACATCCCAAAAATTTTTAACAATTCTAAAACTCCTTGAAACCCTTCAACAGCCAGATTTCTCTAAGCGAAAACTTTCCCAAAATTCTACCCCTCACCCCCTTCCAAACATCCACCCCCACCAAACCAAAATATAACAAATAACTTGTAACAAAGCAAAAACCGAAAAACTGCATATCACGCAAAGGATCAACAATAGGACCCTCAGCAAAATGCACAATCGACACATGCGAAGCAGTGCGCACTGCTGGCTGGAGAACACTGGAGGCACATCGCCGCAAGAGCAAGATATCCGCAAAAGCGTTTTGTACAAAGTCGGAGATTTAAGCCAAAGGAACGACTTACTTCGTCGACTCTCTATCTCCGGCAATCACACATGGCCGGCTCCGTGCACAAAAGTGCCTCGAAACAATGTAACCTCGGTACGATGAGCTGAGATATGTTTTTCACCCCCCCTCCCGCGTTGCCATCCCCTGTAGACCAGCACCGGCAGGGCATAGCTTTGACTTCAACCGGTTTTTCTTGCCTTCCAGGTAAATCATGTAATTAGACAACATGCCGGTGTGTGGCTGCTGCCCGGGTTGGGGTGGTCTGTCTCCGTCAAGGGTTGACATATCACATTTCGTGTTCAAAGAGACTCCGTTCGAAAAAGTCGGCGAAGGGGAATAACGACGACAACGACAACGATAACGATGGCGGCCGCCTAGTCTCTTGGAATTCATTACGTAACCGGCTCTTCTCGCTCCAATCTGCCGTCCCCTCCCGCCCCATCCGCAATCGTCGAGGTCTGCTTGAATTACACGCCTGTTCAGAAAGTACCCGAAAACGTGTATGCAATTACTCTTGTATTTATGCTGCACTTGCCGTCATCATAGTCGTCCTCTCATGATTTGAATCATTCTCGACCATAAAGGATTCCTCTCCGGCTCCGCCCTTGCGAGGCATTCACGAATGATGCATGTCTGTGTGCCGTGTGCTCCGAGAGTACACTTCGTGCTGCCATCACTCCTCCTGCTCCTGCGGTCGGTACGGTCTGCTGAAGCACCCAGGAACACTCTCAGCCACCGCTCACCACTCACAGACACGAAACGAATGACGATGCTGCTCCGGACTGAAGGTGAACAAGCCAAGCAGTCACCCAGGCCAGCCCATGCACCCCAGCAAAGGCACAGAGCGAGTGAGCAGCAAGCGAAAGAAAAAAATAATCAGAGAATAACACAAGAGTAGTCGAGGATGAAGGATTCCCGAAAGCTCCTCTGGTCGCATGCATTTTGAATTTCAGACCGCATCGTCGGATTGTTTGCCATATCTGTGCTCAGATTTGAAATTTAAATCATCCTGGACCACTGCACCCTCGACGATCACACGCTGCACTCCGCAGATGCCGTCTCGGCCGCATAACGCATCGGGGGTGGAGGGGGCGCCGAGGAAGTTCCGGAATTGGACGATATCACAGTCAGACCACCCGGCAAAGTAGGGAATTACTTGGAGCGAGCAGCTCACAAAGTGCTCCTCGCCCACGTGAATGCGGAATGCAGCCAGCCGCTTTGGAAGTATCAATGCATAATGCCGGCAACTGGCGCCCGGCGAGGTTCTGGGTGCTCTGTGGGACCAAACGATGCAGGAACGTTTATTCAAATCGATGATACGATTGGTTGGCAGCGTTGGGGGAACGATGAAGATTCAACAGAGACTGAACGTGGCGGTGGCACGAAGGGGGGTGCGTCAGCTTGAGGAAAGGCAAAGATGAGAGGATGATCGTAAGGAGGAGTTTGCTGTAACGGCTGCGGTCTTGGTGCTACCGAGCTTGTCACTTGCGATCGTGATTGTCTTTCTTGTGGGGGGAGGGACTACTGATGGCCTGTTAGCTGGAGAAGGATGTCTTCAGGGCAACTCTGTTCTGACCATGACGCTTGTGATCTTGGAGGTTGTTACTTCTCTGTCGAAAAGGATTTTAAAAGGAGTTTGGAATCGCGGCGGAAGTTCTTGGATGATGGTGCGCCATGAGGCTGCTCTTATAGCCCTCCTGAGTTCAAGCTTGTGATTGTGGGGAATTCCTGTCACTGATTTGAAGGAGTTTCTTGAGGAGTTCAAAGGACTTGTGATGGCCTTTAGTCGGAGATGACCACGCGAAAGTCCCCTTCCTAACACAGATCATCTCTGATCTTGTCAATTTTGAGCGTACAACTTGTGATCTTGGAACTTGCTTGTCCGTCTAACCCGTTTTACTTGTAATCTTGGAACTCGCCTTTAGCCACTTAAAAGAAGTTCCCTGCGATTACTTCTAAGGGCTGCTGGCTGCTTGAGGCAGAAAGAGTTGGATATTATTCGCTGTTCTTAGAGGCCAAACGAGCTGTGATCGTGGCGTGTTTTACCTGCTCTTTGTATGAGGCGCGCGAGTTTTTGATCACAGACTACCGTCAAGAGTTCTTTTGATCCTTAACAGGCTTCTCAGGCTCATGCCGGTGTTTCAAGGGCCAAATGTAGCTTGCCGTATGTTTGTCTAGGTTTTTGGGATCTCTGACGATCTCCAGCATTACAGCCCCAAGGTAGAAGTCGCGATTCAAAGTGCCAAAGTAGCTATGAGCTTGTCATCAGCAATCTTGTCACTTCCGTTCTGGTTTTTAAGGGCATTCTTTGATGATCAGTAATTTTAAGACTTTGGATGGATCTTCTTCTTGGGCTTATTCACACGTTCCAAGGGCAACCACAACTGTGATCTCTGCCTTGACTCTAAGAGATTTCGAAGAACCTTTGACTAAGGGTCTTCGATCTAAGTGTACTAACTCAGGGTACGGAAGGTGCAAGTTAATTTTGGCAAGGTTTTCAAGCTTTGATCGCGACACTGCGACCTTGTCACTTGTGATCTTGGCAGATAGCTGCCTTTTTTCCTGAAGCAGGTCCTCGTTGATTTGGGATCATTTTGGGTGTTGCTTCCAGGGAATGCGATACTTGGGTCTCTGATATGACTTGCCAAGCACAGGTTGACATCGCTAGGACCATATGCGCTTTCTTGGCATTTGTGTACGAAGGGACAACCGATGGCCAGCCTTTTGTTTAGCTCTTTACGGTGCTTATCTACTGCGGTAAGTCTCTAATCCGCTGCGTGTTTAATACTGTGAGTGTCCTCAAGAACGACCGCCCTCTGCAGTGTAAGAATGAAAAGAAAAAGAATGCGACCAGTTTTCTAGACATAGGCTTGAAATTGTCTTAAGGCCTAAGAATACAAAAATCGAAAAATCAAAAGCAGTCTAGAAGAAATTTGAGGACGAAATCTAGCAATGCCATGTGCCAAAAACTTATATTTTAGAATATATATACGAGGGAAGCATGCCTCTCTCCTACACCCCCTTCCCTTTCAACTTTGCCTCTTCCCCTCTCAGCCCAATTCTCACCTCCCACTCTCCCCTCCCATCTCTCCCTCCCCACCCTCTCCCTTCACCACTCTAAAACAAACCAACTGAACGCGACTGGACTTTCAAATTTGTTTCCTAACTCCTTGGGATATGCACATAGCTCCTCACAATTTACGTTCTCAAGCTGCAACCCTCACCTTGTTCTACCCCTTCACCTTTTCTTAACCCTCCTCCAGTTGTAACCTTTCCATAGGATCTAACCCTCCTCCAGGTTTAACTCTTCGGCTGCGGTGTCGGTGCACGATTTTGGCAAAAAAATTGTACTACTGCCCAAAACTCCCTTTTTTCGACTCGTTGAATTTTTAGACTTTCAGACTTTGAAATGCAGAAATGTTTTTACCATTTGATTGTAGGGTTTCAGAATTGTGATAGTCGTGGACTCCGATTGTAATTTGAAAAGACGCGCGTCGGGCGACAATGCTCTCTTATGCAAGTCGAAATCTGGACTGATTTTTAACCTCAAACTTTCTTTATATCAGCCTCATGTATTGTGAATTTCATGCCAAGTGTGTCGATGGTAGCTTAAGGATTCAAGGGAACCGCTCGTTCGCCCAGGACTAAAATGAGAAACGACACGTACCTAGAAAATCTCTTTTTCTCGCGCCCATTCAGAGCATTTCGTCCCTCATAGAATGCCAACGCTTTGCTGATGTTCTTACGGAAGACTCGTATGTCTTGAGTCATGGTCATAATTTCCACTCCTTACGTTGCTCTCCTCTGTTGCTCTACCAATTGTCAAACACTTGCGAGAAGACATGAATGTGTAGCCGGAAGGGATGCGTAATCGTTCTTCAAAACTTCGGCACTTCACAAAGAGTGCCCTAAGGTCTGCCTCTTTGGTGCTTAATTGTAATATGAACGCACACCTTTCACCTCATAACATCTTTTCGAGTGACCTAAGACGCTCTGAAAAAAGGCATCACAAAATATGGGACAAGGACCTCTGCTCTACCTTCATGATGTATTCCCATCAGCAAAGTCCCACAGCATCCCCCTTTCCGGTCGCACAGTCCCCACCGAACAAGCAGTGCTTAGCTTCGAAACCTTGTCGCGATGACAATCGCTTTTCTCCAAAGCACTGTCTTTCGGAAACTGCAAAGCGCCCCACTCTCTCTCACTCTCTTTGTGCACTGCAACCAATTGCTCCTTTGTTTGACAGTTTTTTCTCATCCTCTCCCCCCTCCGGCTCAGTTCCGAAATTTTTCTTTGTACCCTTGTACCCGATATGGTGCATGCCTAATGGACCGTGATGTGATACACCTGCCGCGGCACAACCGCGACTACACGCCGCCTCCGCCATGTCCTTTGTTCGTCGGCGAACATCGAATATCGATACAACGTGGGCCCAGGTGCAGGCACAGAAAGAGAAACACAGCAGCGGCGCACGCTATCTGTCTCTGGGCGGTTTGCCTTTCAATATGGAATCGAATTTTCTAACGGTTACATTTTTCGGCAGTTTACCCCCATCGACAACGACACCCCCAACCGTCGGGTGCGGAGGGGGCGTGGGTTTGCTGGTACACGGGTAACAGCGCAGCATACGCCCGGAAGCACATCACTCTGGAGACCTTCAGCCGAATCCGTGGAGTATGCGGCACCGCAGCTGACGGCGCGCGGAAAAACCGGCGAAACGAGAAAAACCAGCAAAATAATAACAACAACGAACGACGAGTGAACGGATTCAGTGTTACAGAGGAACACAATGGCATTGTGGATTCCAGAGGATTGTATCTCAAGGATGCTCCACAAACGCGCACACACTCTCGCGCTCACACACACACACACACACACGCGAGCAACAGCGGAGCATATGGGGCCAGCATTGTTGACGGGGATAAGGCGGGTGGCGGGGGCGGAGGGGGGAAGGTGGTGGTCTCTGCTTTTGCTGTGCTTACAGTTTTGACGGCCAGGAAGGATGGCGAAATTACGCGCTCAGCTGAGTGTCTAATTGCACCGCAAACCGTTTGATATTTATTAATACGAGTGTTATCGATAAGATTTATCGTTCGGCTTATCGCTGCGGTTGCGGATAAACAGAGCTGTGCGGGATTCTTATCGGAAGTTTGCATAGCGGTCGCTGTGGGCAGGGGGTGGACACCTAATTTATGGCAGTTGGGGAGGGAGGGTCGTAATTTAAACTGGGGAATGGAGCAGATGCTATCTTTAGGAGTTTTCAGTGGCTTAAAGAGAATGCAAAGAAAGGAACGCAGAAACGTGAGACTGCGACTGAGACTGAGACTGAGACTGAGACTGAGACTGAGACTGAGACTGAGACTGAGACTGAGACTGAGACTGAGACTGAGACTGAGACTGAGACTGAGACTGAGACTGAGACTGAGACTGAGACTGAGACTGAGACTGAGACTGAGACTGAGACTGAGACTGAGACTGAGACTGAGACTGAGACTGAGACTGAGACTGAGACTGAGACTGAGACTGAGACTGAGACTGAGACTGAGACTGAGACTGAGACTGAGACTGAGACTGAGACTGAGACTGAGACTGAGACTGAGACTGAGACTGAGACTGAGACTGAGACTGAGACTGAGACTGAGACTGAGACTGAGACTGAGACTGAGACTGAGACTGAGACTGAGACTGAGACTGAGACTGAGACTGAGACTGAGACTGAGACTGAGACTGAGACTGAGACTGAGACTGAGACTGAGACTGAGACTGAGACTGAGACTGAGACTGAGACTGAGACTGAGACTGAGACTGAGACTGAGACTGAGACTGAGACTGAGACTGAGACTGAGACTGAGACTGAGACTGAGACTGAGACTGAGACTGAGACTGAGACTGAGACTGAGACTGAGACTGAGACTGAGACTGAGACTGAGACTGAGACTGAGACTGAGACTGAGACTGAGACTGAGACTGAGACTGAGACTGAGACTGAGACTGAGACTGAGACTGAGACTGAGACTGAGACTGAGACTGAGACTGAGACTGAGACTGAGACTGAGACTGAGACTGAGACTGAGACTGAGACTGAGACTGAGACTGAGACTGAGACTGAGACTGAGACTGAGACTGAGACTGAGACTGAGACTGAGACTGAGACTGAGACTGAGACTGAGACTGAGACTGAGACTGAGACTGAGACTGAGACTGAGACTGAGACTGAGACTGAGACTGAGACTGAGACTGAGACTGAGACTGAGACTGAGACTGAGACTGAGACTGAGACTGAGACTGAGACTGAGACTGAGACTGAGACTGAGACTGAGACTGAGACTGAGACTGAGACTGAGACTGAGACTGAGACTGAGACTGAGACTGAGACTGAGACTGAGACTGAGACTGAGACTGAGACTGAGACTGAGACTGAGACAAATTCAAAAACCATCAACTCCCACATCAGCAAAGTCCTTCCAAAAAGGACGAAAGTTTCTTCCTCAAAAATCTACAAAACTTGTTTCCACTTGAAGTGCTTCACAATTGGATTGATGGAGATGGCTCCTTCCATTCGACAGTCAAGCTACTTTCGCCAAAGTTCCATCAGATACTCAAACTCCCATCAATCAGTTGCCAATGGTCCTCAGCTTGAGTAGAAGGACGATGAATAACAATAAATCCATCAAGAGAATCGACCTCGAGGATGCAACAGAACTCCGCTTTCACCCTCCCTCCCTTGCACAATTCCAAGCATTCAGGCACTCGCTCTGACTGTCCTTCAAGGAGAAGATGCACACTGAAGGATGTAAATGGGGCAAATAACGTTTCCCAGCAAAGTCCTTTGAGCAATCGATTAAGAGTCATTCGATAAACTGCTTCGATTCGAACTCAATTCAACGGAATCACTAGACTGTATCTCAGAGGGGCGACCAGTGACTCATGCATTGAGATACAAATTATTTGACAAAGATACACCAATCCCTGGGTTATTCGATAAATTAGATGTCGTTCGGCAGTGCTCCAGTCAAGCTACCCACCGAGGCAGACTTCATTTGTGATGTTAACACGCATAACGCAGCCGCCGCCACCACCGCAGCCTCCCACACCGGGCCTTCGGTCGGGGTCAACAGATTCGATCCCATTTCGTGTGTGTGTGTGTGTGTTTCTTTTGCATGAGTTCACATCCATCGTGGCATTCGGCTCCGTTTTTTTGTGCGAACCGAACAGAAAAGGGTTCCTCGGATACAATCAGATTGAAGCGCGCCCTTTGAGATGGTGTGTGGTTGCCTGTAAATTCCGTTGAAAGCGGTCCGATTTTTCTCGATTCAGATGTCAGAGTTTATTTGGTGTGGTTTTGTGAAGCAAACCCTCGGTGACCCCGGCCGGAATGTGTTCCATTCATCGATCTGGGAGCGGCTTTTGTTCGGGCGAAAATTGGATCCTGTCGGAAGTGGAAATGTCGGTGTGTCAATGAATGGGGTGGTTGGGTGGCTGAGGGGGGGGGGGGGGGGGGCGATTTGTAAGGACCGGGATCAACTAAATTTAAAGAGGATTCCGGATGTTCATAGATGAGATAACGGCCGTGGGTATGAGGCGATAAGTGTGCACATGATTTGGGCTTATCTCCAGCTGGACAGCTTGGCCTCAGGAGGCATTGCTTGGAAATTATTAGATGCTTCGGGATGCTTCGGGAGATCAGATCTGATGGAATTTTTCCTTTTTTTTTCAAAATTTGGTGAGGATTTTGATGAATGAGAGGGATTGCAAGCAATTTGAAAGCTTGCTAACGCTCGTCCGTGAGTAACAAACTTCAGTGCTAGAACCAAAACTGTTGAGAGAAGGAGAGTTTCCCTGGGACTTAAGAGGGTCTCAGGTCTCGAATTTTTGAAGACATCCGCCAAAAACTCAACGTCCATGGATTGTCCAAGAGTGCGCGATAGCAAAGGAAATGTGAAACCAAAGGCAAGAGAAAGAAATTCCCTCCAATCTGTCAGATTTTCCTCTTCCTGTCAATTTCAGAAGGATTTCCTTGCTGTTCGCCTTCAGTCTGCATCATGACTGTGACATCCTCAATAGACTGACTTTCCACACATCCCATCGCCTGTAGACCACATCGCCTTCATTGTCCGGCAATGTCCAATTACGAAATGTCCAAAATGACACCCGTGCTACGATAAGATACACAACATTTCTGCTCATTGCACGTCAATAATCCCTCATCTACTGCCGGCCAGGACCTAACTACAACATTATCCTCACACATGACCACGTCTCGCACTGCCGGCCATTTAGATAAGTGAAGCTATCACGGGCTCAGCACGACAGCAAAAGTGTCACACAATTTCTTCCCCCCCCCCCCATTTCCCCTAGACCACATCACAGGCGATATTATCTCCCTCATTAATATACCATTCCACCTATCGGTCTTCCAGCAGCCAGAACAAAGCGCCATCGCTGGGCGGGGTGGGGCTGATGAATATTACATAGACTCCCAGGTGGCCCTTCAACCGCAGACCACAGCGCCCCAACACCCCACCGGACCACCGCTCCACCACAGTGTGTCGTCATAAACAGAGCAAAATGATATTTGAATGCTATTAAGGACAATGGCCCCCACCCACCCAGTCACCCTCGAACACACACACACACACACACACATCCAGCCCACGGCAGGTTATCACATCAAACTGGTGTCTCAAGCTTCTCGCCGACTTCATCTGTCGCACGGGCCAACTGAAACTGAATCTACGTCCTGATGTTGTGCTACTCCTGGCACCTTCCATGGAGGCTCTAACTAGCATCAAGCTCCGGCTGTCGCTAAGGCTCAAGTGCGTCTACTTTAATATTTAATCCGTTAGTCGTTCGTTTTATACGTTGCCGAACATAAAACTTTCATAGTCGCTGCCTGCGTATACAATTTATCTAAGCACAGGCACCCGCACGCACACGGGCACACTCCTTGGCCGGGCCGGAGCGACGTGTTCCGTGTTTATGCAGATTCTGACTTATGGCCGTCCTCGAGCGAGCGTCCCTATGTGCGCACTGCTTGCCTCGACGTTTTATTCCTGCTTAGTCTCGTCTTTTGTCTTACAGCACCCGCTCGCCGCCACCACGTAGTGCTGGTCCCGGTTTTGAGTAGTCTCATAAAACAACTCATCCCCGGCCACTATCAATACAACGCTCGGCTGCGGCTGCTGTGTGTTGAGCTGGAGCAACCCCGGTCGGAGACGATATCTACTGGGATTGTGGGCGCTGTGCATGTGCTGGAGCCGTGGAAAGATGCCAGACAGACGTACCGGCGGCGGCGGCGGCGACCAGGAGCGTTCGCTTCCCATTCACCGGGACCGCCATTAAGGGCACTCTCCTTGGCATTCTGTAAAATTTCCTCTTTAACAACATTAGGGGGCGCGCGCGTCAGAGTGATTTCTTTCTCGTTCGCTGTGTGTGTGTGTATGTTGCGGGGGCCGTTGTGTATCTGAATGGGCGCGGGAGTGCTGTGTTTTTTTTTCCAGTTCGTCTTCTTCCATTTCTGTTCACTCGTGTGCCTTGTTGTTCAGTCATACCTGTGACAATGGGGTTGGGTGGTGCGCAGGGGCTGTTGGCAAGGGTATACGTTGGGCGGCTGATGCAAATTCATCTCTGGGGGAACGGAATGAGAATTGGGGCCTTCCAAGGCCAACCACCGGAACAGTGTGGTGCTGCTTCATAGATACACAGGAGTTTAACTTGAAGTCGAGCTTGAGGGAGTGTCTCAATTGAAAGGAAGTTTGGAACATCGTCAAATAGGAGACAATAGACAAGAGTTCGAGTCTTTTGAACTAGAGACTCAAGTCAGGCTTGAACTGATGCCACAATTAAGGCTTCCATGGGTCAAGCTGAGACTCCAGCTAAGGTTTGCCTTGGAGTAGGGGTAAATAGAAACAAGAATTAAAGTAAGCGTCAAGACTGTAGCCACTATCGGGGTCCAAGTCTTAAGTTGCGCCTGAATTAATTTTCCCTATTAAAAGCGGAAGAAGAAGCCCTAAGTCGAGAAAAAAAATTTGCGTGCGATTTTTGGACCTGTTTGCATTGATTGCGTTTGGAGGAGTAGCCTCAACGACGAACTCTTTGGGCTATATGGCCCATGCGCCTTGTCAAGCGTCTTCGGATACAATGCTTAAGATGGCTAGGCTGCATAGAGCGTATGAACGCCACTTCTCGGCCCGCAAAGTCTTCGAATCCGAGCCATTGGAACAACGCAAAAGAGGACGGCCTAGGCTAAGGTGGCGCACACAAGTAGAGAATGACCTCAAGAAGCTTGGAGTGTGCAGTCGGAGACAGCTGGCGAAAGATCGTGCTAGCTGGAGAGGCATGTTGGTTGAAGCCCTTATCCAGCCCAGACTGTAGCGCCATGAAAAGAAGAATTAATCTTCCAATCACTTGAATTGAAATTTCTAAAGAAGGACCCAACTCAAGACTAGAGCCTGAACGAGAGCTTCATCAGGAGCTTCTAAGATACGACGCAGTGTGTGGAAACAGACAAGAAGGAAAAAAAACTCACCAAGCTGGTGTTCTTTATTTTTGGGAGCTTTTCGAAGGCTTCCTTTCAGTATTACTCCACGGATCTGAATGCCGGACTATAAGACTGCATCGCATGAATGATCCAGTCTGCTGGTGAATTTAGTGCAAGGTATAGTCGACCACATTGGCTCCGTCACATCAAGCAAATTGACAACAATGCGTCTGCCAAAAGGATCTTCGAATCCTAGCAACCAGTTTGAAGCAGAAGATTAGAACCGAAACTCTGGCATAATGTCGCGAATGTAATACAACTTGGTCTTGATGACTAGAAGCAATTGGCATCATTCTTGGTCAGTCTTAGACCCTTCATTCATCGCTGACCATTCGTCGCTGGCCATTCGTTACAAACCCCCGAGACAAACTTAAGATGAAGCCTCAGCAATTTTGTACAGTACTGCCAAGTTCAAGTTTTTCAATCTTAAATGCCTTAAAGTCTTCCTCAGGGCAGGTCTTGGACATTTGCCTTAAGTGGATGAAAATGTGGAAACTAAGCCGTGGGCTTCTAATTTAAAACCTATAGCTTCAGTCAGACTTGAATTTAGTAAAGTTTCACTGAATAGGTAAAAAAAGGGAAGAGGGAGACAGAGAGAAAGGGAAATAGAAATAAAGACAGAGAGATAACAATCAAGTCTAGTAAGCAAGTTGGTATTTTTCAGTGGCTTAAGTGACTGCAGGACCAGCCTATAGTTCGCCGAGTTGCTCTGTTAGGCACTCTCTCACTCTCTGTAGCAAAATATCCTGCACCACCAAGACCCAATTATTTGTTTCCATGCGGAGCAGAATTTGAAAAGAAGTCACAATCGAAGTCATAGTTGTACCAGACGGCGGAACAAGGCAAGCCAGCAGCTGACAGAGCAAGTATGACTACTACGCCGTTCTTAGAATTTGAAACTTCCACGGCGTGTTCCAAAGGAGAAATCCGTTTAGATCAAGTTCGGTGCACAAAAATGTAAAAAGGACGAATCTACATTGCCAACTAGATCTTGATCCAAGACCTTAACCCAAGTTTGACTAAAGGCCTAAATAAAGGACGGATTTTGACCAGAGATTTGTGAAAAGACAAAGTAACACACATGCTTACTTTTTCAGGATCTTGAGCAGGACATGAGTTACACATACATATGAGGATAATAACCCTTTTCTAGGGAACAGACAAAAATCACCTTCCTTGACAGTTATAGGATTGTGCTGAAGGGTCACTCAAAACATGCTAATTGCATCAAGTGCCATATCTCGTGAAATATTCCGATTCCAGTTTCCAGTTTTGTCAGTTTCTTCCACGCCATTTGAAGCTTAGCTAGGCTCAAAAGTGCAGCCTTCATTACAGGAAGCAGTTGAGAGGCCTTAAAACTAGACCATTGCTAGACCGGCGGCCATAATTCGCTAGAGCTGATCACAATGCATTTTGTAGCCTTCCGCGGATTTCCTCCATTTCTTGAGGTCTAGTGAAAAACGAAACCTCATTCGGGCGCCATATTCAATGCGAGTGACAGTTAGCCGATAACAGCTGTGTCAGTGAAGGAAACTAAGACAGGTTCTAATTTGAGTGTAGCGTTTCAGGAATCAGTACAGTCGCTATACGATGCTTAGACCGCCTTGAGACTACCCCCCAAACAGGATCTCAAGAACATAAGACTGAAACGGGAGAGTACAGAGTGCTTAGCACGCTGTAGACCTAGGTGTGAAGCATGAAGGAACATCACTCATCAGTGCTGAAATCGGTTAAGGAAGAAATTTCTGTGAAGCTTGGCTGAGAAAAGTAGACGTTCCGAATCCGATGTTGGGCGCCAATTATAGAAAATTTCTTCTTAACCCTAAACCACCCGTCAGATGTTGTGCGGGGACTGTTGATTTGATATCCAAAGTCCATTTGTATTGCACTGCGTCAATGATAAGTGTGGAGCGTGCACCCCAAGAACGTCGAATAGCGCAAGATCAACGTTGGGCGCCAATCGCAACACTTTAAACAATTCACGTTTGAAGTTGAAAGCACTTTAAAGAGACGCAATACCAGTTCTGAAAGCATCTCCAATTCCTAGAACTGCGACATCGTTAAGAAAGTTCAATTCTAAGCCTCCCATGCAGACACATGCAGCTTTAGAGTGCCTCTGCCAACACACTTGAAACAAGAGCTCAAGCAATAAGCTATCAAGCCATCAAATGAACCATCCACCCTACACACAAATTTCAACTTCAAACTCCTAGGCTTTCAGTTCTGAGAAGCGCCGTCAATCACTCAGTCTTAGCGCGTCGCATTCCGTTCGAATGAGTTTTTCCAAGGGAACACAATAAATTCCGCGAATATCACGTGACACAGTCAAACACAAAAGCCTAAGTGGCGCCTTTGCAACATCCTCCAGTGTGCCGACAAGTCACACACTCGTGTGTTCGCTGTGCCGGGTAGACACCCCGGCCGCAGGTAGAGGGTACGTAGGCATAGCATCACACTCTCGGCAGCACAATACACTGCAGAACCTTGGCGAGTATTATTTAAATACCACCGCATGACTTTCGAGCCATCTCATCATTCCCGACGACGACGGTGACGGTGGCGGTGGCGGTGGCGGTGATGGAGGCGGCCCCTTCTGTCTGCCAGACACGACCGGTCCCAGGCATCGGCTGATGCTTGCGAGTGCCAAGTCGTTTTCATAATAATGTGCACGGGTAGGGTTTATAATGACGATGTGAGTCCCGGAATACAAATGGGATCATCGACGTTATCTCTGCACAAATGATGGTGGGTTCTATTGCGGGGGAGGGGAGGGGGACAATGAGGACAAACAACAAGGACTCAGCATATAGCCCCCCTCCACCACAAGGACATCAGAGTTAAGGTAAACACGTACACCGGAGTGGAGTTCCCCTACCCCCCCCCCGTGCCATTGTTGTTTCTTGAAATTTATTTTTCACCCTTTCCTGCATTCTGATGGATGATGCCGTGCGATTGGGGCGCCGGTGGGAGGGGTGGGTATTTTCGAAATTGTCGGTTTCGCTTAATAGACGCGCGGCGACCCCTTCGTGGCAGCTGCTGTGTCGGACATCACGACTCTCGAACGCGGGCTGCGCGAAACTGATCCCTCCTAGTCGGGTCGAGAAATTAATTTGCACTTAGGGTGTGTTTTTGGTGCGGGCGAGCAAATGAGGGATATCGGGTAGATGAAGAGCAAGCAAGTGCGCTCGAGAAACAGAAACTCCCGCAGGCGGCGGGGACGACCCTCGAGTCGGTCGGCTCCCTGCTTATCCGATCTGATCGCTGTGCTGCCACTAATTGTAAGTTTACTTTGGGGAAACTTGTTTCTCCCAAACAAGGGATCGGATTACCGAGCGCCCGCAGGTATGTCGTGACCTTTTCTCGGATGAGGAGCGTACCAATCAATCTTAGGTCAAGATTGAAGGCCAGAGATTGACTGGTACGGGCAGAGGCGACCTCGCCTGGGGCGCATACAATCCATTAGTTGTTCCATGGGGAAGTGAACCCTTGTCATGTCAGTCCACAGGAGACATCATCAAAACTTTTCACCTGATGTAATGTCAAGTGAGGAATTGTGACATCTCCTTGAGGAGTCGAGTGTGTTTTGAGTGGCAAGGTACTGCAGTGCTCCGCTTACCATCGTGAGACATGCAGAAGATGACTGAGAGAAGTGGAAAGGAAGTGATTTTCAATTTCAACTTCAGTGATTTTTGAGACACCTTTTGAACGTGACGTCCATCACGCAGGCGACTTTCTCATGCCAGCGGTGTACTGAGAGGCCTTCTAACTCAGGTCTGTGGCGCACCCTCAACTGTCTGTTGTTTCGAGGTCGTGGAATTTTGACATGGTTTCCATCGTGATAGCCGTTTTCAGGGCACCTCAGCCTGGATCGTCGACAATTTTATGGAATGAGACTCCTGGATCATCAAAAACTTGATAGACAAGGACTACCGTCTTGACTACCAAATTTTTGATGATCCAGGCCATCGAAGGAGATTAGTCAGCGTTGATAGCATCCAGGCGCTGTTGCGTTTCCCTTTCAAGAACTGGAATCGAATCAACGCCAGATACTGCTCGGCTCCCAATTATCAAAATTTGAGGACCCGGCGACTCCCAGAGCAGAGAAAAAAACAATTCCGCTGACAGTAGCAGTCCACGTAAACTCCTCTTCCTAAGGGGTAGCCATAAAACAGTAAGTCAGGATAGTCATATGGCGATATTGGACAGCTCGAGTTCGTCCAACGTCTGTAAAGGATCCACCAACTGCTGGAAATGTTGTCAGACCGCTATAGGGTGAAGCTTAAATTTTCATGGAGGTTAGTGACAGAAGGAGGTCCTTTCTCACAACTACGCGCCATATCAGACACATAGGTCACGTTCAAAAGGTGTCTACAGCTCCCTCTCTGGTGTGTTGTGCCAATGGCTCGAATTCAAAGAATCTACGCGCTGGGGGTGCGTCTTAATTGGTGTCTCATTGCATAGACGTAGATGGCGAGTAGGCGCATGCCTCCTCACAGCCTACAGAGGTCGTCTTTGAATCTACTCCTCCAGATGAGATTAACGTAAACAGGTCCAAAAGTAGAACTTTTCTCTCAACGAGTCCAATTGGCTGTCACATCTATGGCCTCATCTACAGCCCATTCCTAAGTGCCACATGGAAGGACAGGAAGAAACAAAGTGTTGTACCAACGCTTGGTCTTTCGCTGGCCTCATAGCTTACTTGTCTTTGAGCTCAGAGAGCCATCTATTGGGAAAGCGTTTGATTTCTGTTGTTGTCAGTCTTGTCCCTATTTACCTCAGACTCGGAGTACACACATGAAATCATTTAAGGCCCTGCTTCCCATTGCGGCTCTATGTACGAGTTGTCGATGTTGTGAGTCCTTTTTATCAGGAATGCTCATTCAGTAAATGTCTCGTAGACAACTCGCTGTGTTCCTGTGTCAAAGTCATCAGCGTGAACTTAACACACTTTGGAAGATCGTGCATCTCGTGTGGACTTGTGACTTTTGCAGGATGTGAAAAAAGTCACATATGACAGTGAGCATGTACGCACTGTAATTTTAAGTGATTAGCTCTACAGCACACAAAGGACCAGGGCCTAGCTTCTATAACAACCACTCGCGTTGTGCGTGCTACTGTTCTCTCACGAGTAGAAGGAACCTACAGTGTCTTGCCGACTCTAAACGTCGAGATTTGAGAAGCTTTTCAAAGACAATTGGTACTCACTGGGTGATGTCAGCAACTCGAGAGAGGTGGTGCTGTGAAAGAGTTCTAGGTGCTCCGCCCGGGAATCGAACCTAGACCTTCTGCATGTGGGTCGATGTATTTATCCACTACGCCACTAGGAAATTCAGATTCGAAGAGCCCCGCGGCATGTGAAGACGCAAGGAATCTCGGAGACTTTAACATATTTTTCGAAAGAACTTTATGGGGGGAGGGGGGGTGGGAATTTGCATTAAAGAAGAAACGATAACCTCTTTGTTTGATTGAAATTCACAATTACCCACTTTTCTTCTCAGGGAGCCTCTCCAAGAGTCATTAAAAGGACCTCGTAGGTTGCTCACGTATGCCCCTTTTCCAGAAATGAATGAATGTGCATCTCGTGGCGCTAAAGAGGATCCGATTTCATTTGATTTCCGGTAGTTGCCGATTGACCACTGACAATGGCTCTTCAGTTGAATCAAGCTAATGAGGGTTGACGATGGCTGAGATGGAAGTGCAAAAAAAAACACAGACAGAGTCTCAAAATCAAACCTTCCAAAAAGTTGAAAAATTCTGAAACGACAAATGTTCACAAGTCAGTGAGGAATCATTGTAGAGACAGCTTGCTTCCATCGAATCCAGCCCTTGTTCGAAATTCTGGGTCCAGACCTAGAGGGTTGTGGAGGGACAGCATAACTCTATCTAGTTTTGGACCGGGAAGCCCAGGCTTTGGATTTATTTTTCGGGACTTAACATTTGTGGACGAACTGTCAATTTGGCATGGTTCTGCCATTTGCCAGGGTATCCTACTTATGCTTGGGCTTGTGTGGTCGATTGTACCAAGATCATCACCATAAGCGGAAACTCCTAGAGAAGGCTTCTTCTAGAGACGTTCCCTCCTTGAGACGTTCCCTCCTAGAGACCTTCACTCTTGGAGACGTTCCCTCCTAGAGACCTTCACTCCAAGAGACCTTCACTCCAAGAGACCCTCACTCCAAGAGACCTTCACTCCTAGAGACCTTCACTCCTAGAGACCTTCACTCCTGGAGACGTTCCCTCCTAGAGACCTTCACTTCGTCACTCCTGGAGACGTTCCCTTCTAGAGACCTTCACTCCAATAGCCCTTCACTTCGTCACTCCTGGAGACGAAGTGAAGGTCTGAAAGTTTGCTCCTCGAGATTTTCATTTCTAGAGACATTCAATCCTAGATACAGTTAAGTCATCTTCATCCCAAGGGTCGTCTACGTGGACTGCTAACTATCACAGAGTCTCGCAAATTACGAGTAGACCTCAAAACTTTTCTAAGCCTACAGTAGTGTGCCAAAATTTCCCACGTATTCCAAGAGCTTTGAAATAAAAAAAAAATTCCCCTAGCTATTGATTCAGGACGGATATCCAACCAAACATCTCAGACACTCAATAAAATCCTTAACCTTAAAATAATTTCCATTTTCCATCGCCCTTGCACTGCTGCTACTCAACAAGTCCCCGACGGCAGACCTGTTCCTGACCTTGTGGTCATCCTCTGTCCGTCAACTCTTTCACCCCACGCAAGCAACTGCTCAATTCCAAGTGCAGACCCAACTCATCTGACATCCTTGACGATACAGTGAATACGAAAAATTTCACACACTTGTCGGGCACGTGTCAGGATCTCCACCCATATGTGCCCCTTCTTGCTCTGAATTCAAGTGGCTTGACTTTCAAGGGCATCCTCCTCCCTTCCCCCCCACACTCCTCATCATTTACATCCGCCCACTCACCCCTGTAATGACCAGCGATACGCTGTTTGCGATTGCCAGGCGACACCAGCTCCCCATTGTTGTCACATAATCGATTCCACTAATGATGGAATTCCAGAAAATATAACTGTCATTAGAAGCAACGAAGTACGATGGCCACCGATGTCCAGCCCCCACACAACACACACACACACACACACCCCCACACAGAGGCCCAAGGTGCGTATCCGATTTCATTGGGTTGGCATAAGATGATGATCCCATTAGGGTGCGGTGGGGGTTGAAAATCGATACAGGGCGAGCGGGGACGGCACACGGCTAACTGGCTGCGGCACTCATCTGGACTTCCCATAATTGGTATCGATTATGGTCTTGACTCGTTTGTGGCATCGGTTTGTTTTTGCGGAAATATTTATGGGTATAGGCACACTTAACGGAGTTCAAGTGGAGCTGGGGGTGAGTGGACGAAAAGGAGCAAGGACACCCATCTCCCAGCAGATCACATTAAGAAGTTGCCATCAACTGTCACGTCGTTACATCCCGTGATAATGGAATTACAAGGCCTTACAATGCCCCGAACCTGAATCCGCAAAAATTAACATGTCTCTGACGAGATATACTTCACTCCACCCTCCGGCACCCGAAGAAACACATTTGAATTTTCCCACATCCATTACCTGTTAAACATGCCGCACACCCCCGCTCAGAGAATCTAGGTGCCAGGCCTACCTGCCTGCCTGCCTGTCTCTTCAGCAAAAGTTCTTAAACCTCAACACGCCCCGCAGTCGTATTCTGGATCTCACCCCACCCCCTGCTCAGTCACACCTGTTGTACCAGTGAAGTGTAATTAGCACCTCTCGCCACACCCCTCGACATTAGGAACTTTCTTCTCCCGCACATACACATCCTCGAGGGCACCGTGACGCCAGTCACAACTCAATCCTGGAAACGGATGTAAATACCCCCCAAAGTCCGTGCAATCGGAGGTCGTGTTCCGGGAGTGGAAGAGCGGGGCGGCGGGTAGCATATCCCACCTCTGATGTGGAGTTATCGAAAACTTTCCTAAAAACGGATTAATCTCCATCAGCCAGGCACCCTTTTCAAATGCTTGACACTTGTGCTCGGGCCTGAGAGCTCACACTTTGAATCGTCCACCCCCTCCTCCGTCTCTCGTTGTCATTCGCGAACGTACACCCGGCCCCGGACTTGGGACGCTTCCGTGCAGGTAACTCAATCCATCGTCCCCTATCGGCCGGAATACCAAATGATTCCGATTTCAGAATTCGAACCAAATTAAGGTATTACGCTCGTGTGTGTTTGGCGCGCGCGGGGGACCGACGGCTAGTTGGCTCAGCTGATTGTCTGCGAGTGCTTGCGGTGGGCTCCGCCCTCCGGCCACGGATGAAATTAGACCACGGACACTGCATGCGGGGTGCCCGCACCTCTGTGTACCGAGGCTCCCGTGGTGAGTGTAGAATTACAGTTCGCTTAAGCTCCCGCTGGGAGAAGGGGATGAGTATGCTGGGAGAGGCCTGCAATCGCACGCAGGCCCCCGCCTGGATGGGGCTTTGCGGATAATGTATGCACATCTGATGAGGACAGGGCTGCTGCTGCTGATGATGCTCCTGGTCCCATGCCGGCTCCTTCTGTTCTCACAGCACCCGATATCACTGATGACGGTGATGATGGTAAAGTGGATGAGGCCGATGAGCTGTCGAGTCGAGCTGATGTGCGGTGACCGGCTGGCTACGCACACGACTTTAAATTAGAAACTGTTTGGTATCGAAACGCCGCTACGCTCCACCGGGACCGACTGGGTTCTGTCCTCGTCCCACGCCTCTCTTCAACTGAGATCCGACGTGATTAAGGCCGAAGCAAATCATTTATAATTCAATGGTGCGTTCGCTTTCGGGTGCTGAGCTCAGGGAGAGATACCTCGTTTTGGGTGTTTTTTTTTAAGGTGCAGCCTGATGTGGGTGGTTTGTGGGAGATGGGGGGATGTTCAGTGAGATATGACGTGGGATGCTGAAACTTTTCCTAATGAATGAGCGAACATACGAAAGGAATGAATTCAATGAAGCGTGTCCCTCGATGGAGGTTTTGAAGTCAGTTCGGTGGGGGAGGATGGGTGAGGGGTGGTTTCTTGTTCAGAAACCTCTTTAAACCTCCATATGTCTGCCGAAAAAATGCTTAAATTTTGAAAAATTGCCGAAATCGTGGGAAAATGTTTCAGTTGTTCACAGAATGGTTTCAAGTCTTGCTCCAATCCAGCAAAGGGTGCCCTTGACGCCCTCAGAGAATGAAGCTCTTATATATCAGTCAAATTCCTTAAGAGATCGATTGGGACAGTCACACTGGCAGGATGTTTAGCGAATTCAAGAGACAACAGTCAAGGTCCTTGTTGGGCATCCTTTTGTTGTTTGCCGAGTGGAGGTGTTCGCCTTCCATCTGGAACCTAAAATGCAGGAGAATCACTATATACTACAAGACTCTCTCAATCTTAAGGTGGCTTTAAGGGAAATTTGGTCGCATGGGACTTAAGAAATCGGCGTTACTGACACATTAGAAAATGGGACGAAAACCCTTTGATACTCAAAAATTTAAAAATTTCTGCAAAAAGCCAAATACGTTGACAAGGTACTCCCCAAGTCCATCTTAAAAGTTTGTTTCCAACGTTAATGCTGCAAACTGTTAAGTCAGGTCCAAAGCTATATCCTCACGAGTACTCAGAAGGATCCTTTTAAACGAGCCTTCATATTCGAATCTGATGCTGAATTCAGTTTACAGGCCTTGCGTCATCAGAGTAGTCAGAATCCTGATCAGAACCTTTGTACTTTCCTTCCAAATGAGGTGGGTGTGGGATAGTTTATGACCACTGTGGGACGAAATTCATCCTGAGGTTAGATTTTCAATAGCCTTTTTCGACATATCACGTGTGGCATCTATCAATGCACTCTGTCATTTTTGTTCAGTAACGTTGGGCAAGAGATCGTGATAAAAGACTTACACCACATCATCATCCCTAGACTGTTAAGTTCCTTGAATTATCCTTCTTCCTTAACTTGCGCTACAGCCCGGAGTGGACTTGGCCCCCAACCAACATGCTTCTTCATCGAACACGGTCTTCAGGTATTTTCTTCCAGTCATTCAAGTTAAATTGATTGAGAACCCTTTCCAGTTGCGTGCACCATCGGAGGAGTGGTCTGCCTTTACCGCGTTGTCTTAAGTCCGCGGCGGAGAAAGAACAACTAAACTCCTCTGATTTGGATACTTTCCTATATTCATCTTTCAAGCTTAAGTCCAACAATGAGCGCCTGCTGTTCTTCTGCTTTGGTTGGCGCTACAATCCGAGGTGGAACTGGACCTAAACCCGAATGCATCTCCAAATAGCTTTGCCAGACATGCACCAGCTGAGTGCGTTACCGAAGGTTTGATTTTCCTTTACCACGTTGTCTTTCGAGGTTGGAATCGAAACCAGGGCATGGATGTTCCTTTGCTCTACAAGATCTAGGCATCTGAAACGAGAGATGTCGCTTCCTCCTTTACGGCGCAGAACGCTACTAAAAGCGGATGAGGAAGCCTTTAGTCGAGAGAAATGTTTTGCGTGCGATTTTTGGTACTAATTAGGTTGATGGCGTCTGGAGGAGAAGATTGAACTACGAACTCTATAGACTGTATGACGGGACGCGCCTGGTCAAGTGTTTTCAAAATACAACGCTTAAGATGGCTAGGAAATGTAGGGCGTATGGACACTACAGCTCCGGCCCAAAAACTCACTGAATCCGAGCCATTGGGACAACATAACAGAGGACGGAATAAGCTGAGATGACACACACACGCGTATGGAGAACGTCCTCAACTTGGAGTGCGCAAATGGGACGCAGCTAGCGAAAGATCGCGGTAGTTGGGGTTGCATGTAAGTTGGGGTCCAGGTTCACCCCGGACTGTTGCGCCAGTAAGAGAAGAAGGAGATCAATTTCACTGTACACACACACATTCAAACACCATCAGTACAATCGGGACCAAAGATACTCGTCAAAGGACTGTCCCCTTCAAACGACGATGCATCTCCTCGCCTGCTTTAGATATTGTAGCATCCAAGCTTTTGTGCCATACAGAAGGACTGGGACCATTAAGCTCTTATAAGTGGTTGCCTTGGTTCTTTGTGAGAGGAGACTTTTTCCTCAAAACATAGACAGCGATTGGCGTTTTATCTCCATGGTGGTGTAATTGCTTGAGCTTGCCTCGGAGCTTAAGAAGACAAAGTTTTTTTTACTGCTTTGAAGTTATAGCTGTCTGTAACAAGGCTTTGTCCAAGACTTCGGTGTTACTCTCATCTTGACCACGTTTGATGCTCACAAGCGCCCACCGACTGCCCATCGATGTCAATGTCATCGGCATAAGCGAACAGTTCCCCAGATACATGGGATATGGTACATCTGGTGCTGATATTTGACTCCCCGTCTTTGTGACCCTCAATCCGAGACTTTGATGTGGAGAGGTCTTCCGAGGTGATTGGATAATCTTTGCGTTGTCCTTGTTTATCATGCCAGTGTAATTAAAATACTTGAGCTCCTACAATAATCGAGGCTTTATTCATGGCCAAGTAAGACTTTATTAGGCATTCTGAAGTCTGGGCAGACTAAGGTCATCGAAGTCGATGTCATATCCGGAGGGTATGAATTTGTTAAGCAGCATAATCATTCTCTGATCAATGTCAGACAGCCTGAGTGGCATAACCGTGAACTCTGGAGACTGTCTGCTGCTTTGCTTGGGACTACAGCGATTTCATCAAGAGAGAGGCAGAGGAGGAGATAGAGGTCGCGCTGAAAAGGAAAATTCCCTTTAAGAGTTAGAAAATCGCCGCGATTGTGAGGGACACCTTTTACACGTAATTTTGTCAAACTGATGTCACAAAGGTGTTACTTGCGGACAGCCACCTTATTTTCAACGAAGTGGAGAATTGTGGAAAAAGTTTTGAATAGTTGGGCAGGACTATTTCATTAATTAGAAGCCGTCTGATGATGAGGAACTCCGAGAATATGACACAGGACCACGCAGGGGGATTTTGAGTTGATGAATAACACAATTCTTCTGACTAAATAACACAGTCTTCGAATCTGAGCCATTGGCACAACGAAACAGAGGACGGCCTAGGCTAAGGTGGCGCACACAAGTGAAGAAGAACCTCAACCAACTTGGAGTGTGCAACTGGCGGCAGCTGGCGAAAGATCGTGCTGGCTGGAGAGGTCCACCCCAAACTGTAGCGCCACAAGAAGAAGAATAACACAATTATGTACTTTAACGCATAAATTTGAAACAGACTACGCATGCGTTCCTTAAGGAAACTTGTATCCTGGCTACAGACGACCGCGTTGTAAACACACAAATTGACTTCTTAAATTTTTCGTGTAACCAACCGAATTAAATCCTTACTATGGAACGCTGTTCTAGACTGTGTCAGTTACGAAACCAATAAAACGTCTCCCGTGAAGACAGTCCTAAGAATCGAGATCCCAACCAAGGAGCCCGCCTGTCAGGGCTGCCCTTTACATTCTGACATATTTCCCCTGAAAAAAAGCTTGCGTCATGAGCCCTCCATCCCAAACCCACATCAGCACTGTTTCCGCGTCAAGTACACAGTAAGCAGTCTGCATCCCTCATCCCTCGGCTACCAACGTCCAACGCTTCCAAGGCAAAATGTTTGCTAGCGACATTTTTCAGTGAAACGCCCCGCTCACGAACTTCAGGTACAATTCCAAGAAACTTCACAGAGTCCAACATCCCAGCGTGGAATTAGTTCCATGGAACTCAGCGAGCGATCAACGTTTTAATAAATCTGCTGCACGTTCAGGTGTGCCGCCCACATATACCGCCCACGGGATCAGAGTTTCGTGGGAGCGCTGTTCAACCTCACTTGGCAAACAACTTCCGAAACACTGATGCGCCCCACATTACCGATGAAATGACCTGGCCTACGGACATGTCCGGCAAGAAGAGAGTTCCGCAAGTAGTCTGCAAATCACGAAATCACTCCACGCGCACTGCCCGCTGCGCTGCTGTCCAGTCAATATGACATCATGATGTGCCCGTTCGATGTGCAAACCACTTCAGATACTGACACGGTTCGAGTAACCGGAGCCAGAGCCTCTGCATTTCGGTTGTAAATAATTTAGGAGCACTCGTTCAAATGTGTTTGCTTATTTTTCAGGCCACACATTCCGCCGCCGCCCACCGCCTAGAACTGGGTTAAGGATACACGGCCGAACGAGTGTTCCAGTGCAGCCCCCTCCGTCGCCACCGGATGGAATTACTGCAAGTATTTAAGGTCCTGCTCGCTCAATGGTCATCACACGTCACTCGAGCCTGGAGTGCGGGACGAAATTTAATTGAAATTCGACGAGGAGCCAAAGTCGGAGCCAAAGCTGAAGCCGGAGCCGGAATAACAGAACGAAATTGATTTGCGCAGGTTAATGAACCGTTCGACGATATTTATTCTGTGCGATGCTGTACGAGTAGTTGGAGTGTTTTGTGATTTCTCCAGGGATCAGTTGATTCTATTATCCCCGGCTGCGCGCGCGGTGGTGTTTGCGCGGCACGTGATGAGGTAACCGAACAAATACTGCGAAAATCAGTCAGCGCTTGCTGAGAGAGATAGCAATTACCGTCGACCCTGCTGAGGCTTTGTGGGCCGGTTTACCGGGCGGCAGGGAGGCGGCGATGTGAATTAATTGGAGCGCTGGGAGTGAGAATGCTTTTAGCGGAGCGCATTAGAATTTATGATTGGTCCAGAGAAACCTCGAAAGTGTTTCTGGTTGCAGGAGCGGCACCGAGCACGTGCGGGGAATGCGTGAAATCGTCAGATGCGTGAGGTGGGCACTTTAATACGTAATGAGGGAAACATTCACAAACAAGGTTCGACGACACATCGGCACAGCCTCATGCCTCCGAAATTTGCATTGGGATGGGTTCTTCGCATGGCCGGCACAACTCTTCCGGTTCAAAGCATGTTCGGGGTGCGTTTTGAGTGCGGCTGTGAATGGGTCTCTTATTGCGACCGCTTTGAGCTTTAAAGCAATAAACCTGGAAACGAAAATTCTGAAGCATCAGAGAGTTGAGAAGGGAATGGAGCTGCAGTCCTCATGGAACCAGAACCTGGCAACTGTTCGTGGTGTGTGGGGCCAACAGTTTATTGTCAGCGAGATTTGTCAAGCTTCCAGGGTTGTCATCACCTCAAAGGAGGTGATGAGAGTTGAAGGAAGTCTGGATGAGATGGACAGCCTGGCATGGCTCAATTCAAGCTAACTTCATGCAAGAGGTTTAAATGGTCTATGCTCTTTCCGGGTAAAGGTCGTCGTCAAAATTGGTTGTCTAGTGGCCGCTCAGCCTATTTTGATTGGCCACTCATAGCTCACAAAAAACCCGACTCACACGTGACAAAAATCTTCAGTTTTGTGATTGACAGACTGCCGACTGAGGCTGTGGAAAGATAGCCAAAACCGTAGGCACCCTGAAAAAGATCACGTGGGTCTGATTCTACAAGCAGATGGTTTGCTCACTCTGGATAGCAGACGCAACCGTGGAACCACTTCATAGCGGAGTTTGACTCTGTTTAAGAGTCATCCTCACCGCCGATAAAACGTGGATCATCGGCAGGCACACAATAGAATCCAAGGAGCAAAGGAAATGAGTCAGGGAAGGAGTGTAGTCGAATTGTTACAGATGGCTACAAGACCAAGGCGCTTGCGCCTTCGTGGAGGATGGCAACATCAGGCTACACGCCACGTTTGCGAATTGGTGGCCTGATGGGTACTATGCTGAAGGGGCGAAGTATTTATGTCTGCAGCCTAGCTGTGGCTAATATCTTACTTAGGAGGGCAAACCGTCTCTTAACATGATTGGTGGTCTTAGACTTGTTTGGGACATGGTTCACCAGAAGTTCACGGATAACGTTGAACTTGGCAGACAGGGATCGAAGAAGGTACCCCAAGGATGCAAATCCACCTTAGGGTACCATCAATAGTTGGACAATGCAAGTGTTCAACCGGAGAAGCGATGGCGGTCTGGAAAGAAAGTTCATGCTCCCTGATGAGAAATCCGCGAGTTTTTTGTACTCCTTGACAAGACGGACTGTTGATGACTTGCTGGCATACAGAGAGGCCACTAAATCTACGCCAAGCACTCAATTGTGTCGCGGCTAAGCAAATGAGAATCTCTTCGACGCCTGTACGCAAGTACGCACGTCCTCAGTCATTGTTCAGCCATGACTGACTGCCGATTTATTTGCGCTGAGCGATGTGATGAAACAAAATTGATGAAGGCTCCAGAGCTGCTGCTAAGGCTAGACTTGTTCTCTGGGACTGCGTCTGTGCGCTGTGCGATGGATATGGATTTGTGTATTGTTGTGTCCTCGTCCTTTTTTGAAACCAATGACTTAACGCAGCCTCACAGAAATTAGTCAAGCGGCGTCAAACAGCACGAACGAAGCAGCTAATTGACTGTCCCATTTCTCGAGATAACACTCTTACCACACTTAATAATAATAATTGAGTGGCACTACAGCTCACAAGGAACCAGGACCTAGCTTCTAGAAAAACTATTCATGTTGTGCGTACTTTTTTCTCTCACGAGCAGGAGTCTTCAGTTTTTTTTCCGACTCCGAACGGCAAGATTTGAGATTTGTCACGGACTATCGGTACTCCTTGAGTGTTGTCAGCAAATCGAAAGAGGTGATGCCGTGAAAAGATGCCAGGTTTTCCGTCCGGGAATTGAACCTAGAATTTCTGGGTGGCGGCCAACGCACTTACCATTCACCACGGCGACCACTACTCTTCAAAAACTTGATTGGAACGTATGCTGTCAGGCCTGTGGCACCATCCTGTTGAGACTCCAAGTCATCCAAGTTGGATTAAAGATAATCGGTAATCTAGGCGCGATAACGCCGACCATTCGCAGCAACGTGACGATCGTTGTGGTCCCATAACACCGTCGACATGTAACAAATTTTTTGTGAATGAAATGGTGCTCCATGAAGGACATGTGGACTTTCTTATTTTTGACTAACCCTTTGAGCCACCAATAACCTTCGTCACTGAAAATGACTTTGCGAAGACATTCATCGTTTTAGCGCATCTCCTCCAGAAACCTACCGGGGTACGTACGTCGTTTCAAATCGTCCATTAGCTTCAATTCTTGAGTCAGCTGAATCTTGTATGGGCACAAGCCAAGATCCTTACGCAAAATACGCCATAATGTGGTCTGAGCGATGTTCAACTCTAGGTAACTCCATGGAAGTGACAGATTTCGATCGCTTGCTACGGACGCTTAAGCGGCAGCGATATGTTTTTGACACTTCGACCAACTCATTGTCTCGCTGACACGGCAACAACACACACAACGAATATGTGGATTCAAATTTTAGCACTAAACTTCTGTCTGCCTGTCTACTGGGGCGAGAATCACGACCGTTAACTGGAGTTACGGCGGTGAAAGTTCAGAAGTTCGGTAGAACATTTTTATAATTTACCGACGTTGCTTGTTCGTGTGCTTTCCCAAGTTAAAAATTCTGGCATTTCAAGATGCTAAACTGACAGTGACAGTTTGGTGATGAGTGCCAGAGTGCAAAGAGACGTTAAATTCAAAGTTGTCAAGTCCCTATTGGAGACCCCTTTATGACCTTTGGAAACCCCTTGTGCGTGCTAAATCGATTTTGAGTCCCCTTAAGTAACCGGAATTAGATCACAACACTGGCCGAGATTAGAGGAAGTGAGGGAGAGGAGGCAACGATCTACAGTGGTCATAAGTGACTGTGGATTGTAATGGGGGAGAAACATCCAGTCGAGGGAAGCATATTCAAGTGGTGCGACTACAGAATGAGTCTCTTAATTTGAAAGTAAACCCAAAAGTGGACTTAAGTGGACTAAGAACTTATGGGCTTTTCGAGCTAGGCGCTTATTAGGGGTGATATCTTGAAGTCAAAAACTGCACATACGAATAGCACCCAATATTCTGAGGTCCGAGAACCGCAGTCTTCCCAATAAATGCAGTCAGAACCCACTCTCGTACCACGAAAACAAAGATGCATACATTTATGGAGTGAAATTACAAAAGAAAAGAGAAAATGGAGAATAGCAGACAATGTGATTTCACACGCCTTCGGTAACCTCTAGACTACACGCACGGCTGCTTCTAGGAACAGTTCAGTCTTTAGACCTACAAGACGGTCCTTAACGAGCCGATTTCTTGAAAGTGCCTTTCGGAAACGTCTTGCCGATGAGGAAGGCATCATTTTCAAAAAGAGAAAAATGTTTATCCCCCACCGACTAGTGTAAGCGATGAAACCTACAGTGACGCTCTTCGAGAAGACCTTGGACATTGTTGAGCTTTGCCTGCCACCAGACTTTGTTCGCATCAAGAGGAAGATGTCTTACGCTGTTGTGGAGACAGATTCTTGGTCACAAAACAGACCTCTTTCCGAAGACCAAGAAGCTCCAGGAACTGTAGGTTTTTGCCTGGGAAAAGAATGTACATCGTTTTTGAGTCTGGGTGAAAGTGAGTGCCACACAGTCCACAAGGGATCAGGAACAACCTTCTTCGACAACAACTTGTCGTATTCAAGAACTTTCCCAAAAAATATGAAACAGGTCACAGCCAAGACCGATCTGCAACCCTGTGCTTCTGACCTACGTTATGAGCCATCTGAAGTGCTGTCCTTTCACAAGTCTCATGATTCGTTGCATCCAGCTGAATTGATTCCTGAAGGCTGGCTTTCTACACCTTCCTACAGTACTTTCAAGAAATTTTTCGTCCCCCTTCTCTTTAGCGACAAGACAGCCAAATGAAATAAAGGAACCGCAAGTCTTACAGTTTTCAAAATTGCATTTTCAGTTTAGCCACCCGAGTCTTGAACATGCTCCCACTCAGGAAATCCTAGAAGCACGTGAATAAATCAGACAGAACCGTGTAAAGCGATTTGCGACTGCATCAATCTGTCTGCTTACACACCAGAACTGAATTATGAATTGCAGTGCAGGAGACGCCACCAAGCCCTCCCCGCCAACAAGGGACGACCGATGTTTGTTAGTCCATCATAAACATTTTACGTCCAAAATTATGTCCCTTTCCCCACTCGGCAACCTCATATCGCATCCAGGACAGTAGGGAGCGCTCGAGGTCCTTAAGGATATTTATGTATGGTCGATAAATTCAGCAACGCCATCGCATGCAGGGACTTATTCGCATTCACAAGCAACGGACAAATATTTGCCCTCAAAACAATTCAAATAAACAGGCAACCCTACCACCCCCCCCACCCCATGGGATGACCAAGAAAGTATGTTAATTGAAGACAACAAGCCCCAACAGGGCAAATGTTTGCGAATGAAATTGCCCAATGCAAGGGAATGCAGGTATTCTCACCTCAATCCCAAAAACCCTTCTCCTGCACACACTCACCCACCATTCAGAGAACCTCAGAAACAAATGAATCGTAAGGAATCTCTGAACAATGCAGTCGACAAGGCTGGCCGCCCGGTCAGTCTTATTTAAATGCCATGCTCCGGCACAGAGCCCCAGGATCAGTTCACTCTCGAAATCGAATTACAAAAGCAAACTATTTGCCGGAGAATTAAATTTGAAAATGCCACAGGAGCCCAAGTCGAGACCAAGTCGCCACCCCACCAGGCAGGGATGGCAGTGCTGGCGCTTGTGCATGCAATATTAGGTGGTCAGGTAGCGCAAGAATTGTAATTTTCTTTCGATTCAAAACTTTGAATGAGTGTCCTTTGTTATCCTGCGCAGATCCCATCAAATTTTCGATTTCATTTCAGCGTTCAGCATATGGACGGAGTGCAGCACCAAACTGACTGACAATTGGCGGGGTCCGGGGAGTGCTTAGGATTTCCATTTGTGATTTGGAAATCCTGCTGCAGATTGCTGTTGCAGATCTTTCAAGTGGCCACACACTTGGGGAAGGGGAATGCCAACAATGGAGGATGGGCGTTGGGCGACGGTCAATCCGGATATTCGGGTGTATCACTGGAGCTTATGGGAAGTAATGCTTTCCACTCAGAGGTGGACTTGGTAAGAAATGAGGAGATGGGGCGCTTCATTTGCAGAATCCTTCATGAGGTGGAGGATTCCATTGACGGAGTTTTACGAGGAAGAAAATCGGGACCAAGTCGAGGGCGCCATTCTGGTCATCGTCCAGCCGTTGTCCCATCGCCATTCTCGGCATCGTCCAGCCGTTGTCCCATCACCAGTCAACACACTTCAGCTCCGGCTCCTGTTCCGGCTATTTGAAAGTGAACCGACTTCTGGTGCCTGCCCGGGAAGGGGTTTTATTGGTCAGACAACACAGTGGGAGCGTGTGCACAAAGACAATTCAAATGTGACACGGCCAAGTGGGCTCATTTGGACACAAGAGTCGAAAAGTTGTTCAATTGTTTGGCCATCCTTGACTGCAATCGCATTTGAAATCCCAGCTCAACGGGGAGGAGGAATTCGAAAATTCAGGATTTCAGGATTTCGAGCGTCGCCGCTTCAAGGGTGAGTGTCCAATGAGATGGAATGTGAGATGGACTCAGTAAGCACGGAAATGACGTCGAGTGGAGCCGAAGGAATTCGCAAACTCACGCACACACTTCAGCGTCGATGGGGACGGTGGAAAGGTGGTAAATCACAATTATCAGATGAGTTTTGAATGCTCACCCGTGCTAGAGCGCTCGCTTCCTAACGATGGATCCGGTCCGGTGACCATCTTCAAAGGCTCTGCCTTCTCCTAAGGATAACTAAAGAATGACTACGATGAAGAATGGGGTGGACTGAAGAGATAAGGTCAAACGCTGCCCAATCGACAGGCGTAAAGGGATGGAAAGAGAGAGACAGAGAGAGAGACTGAAGATAAATTTAACGAACCCGGACAGGCAAGGTCAAGAGATCGACTTCAATTTCCTGCATGTCCTGGAATAATGAATGGATTTTCAATATCCACTATCGTTGGGCTGAAAACGATTCCTCTCTCACACCTCTTCCACCGAACCCCCCCCCCCTCCCCACCATCTCCCTACCCCACGTCGCCTGCTCAGTGAAGCATTGAAATGAATAATCTCCTCGTCCACCACTGGGCGCATCATCCATTGTCGTCAGGCAAACACACATTTTAAGTTGAGAGCGGCAGGACCTTTTCACTGAAAGGTTCCACTCTCATTGTTGTCCTGCCTTCTCATTCATTCTCTGTTGCTTCTTCTCGTATTTCTCGGCAGTCCTTGAGGTGGTCCGTCTGTCTCGTCTCGGGCGAATGGAATTTAATTGAAAACGAAAATTGACGACAATACAGAGCAGCGTGTCCTGTCGGCACCGGCCAGATGATGTATGGCACTTTAAGAGCGCCTAATAATCCGACTCTCTCCACTCAGTCGCGAGCGGTAATTGTATCCACACCTGGAACAAGGAAAACACAGACGACGAAGACGGGATCAGATTTGTTGTTGTTGTTGTTCTTTCTGCCCAGAGGGCAGGATTTAATGAGCTTTAGGTTAGGGAGCAGAGGCCAAATGGGTTCGTTCCACACATTCACACACACACACACACATCCTCCATCTGGGCACGACTGTGACTGGGGGGGGGGGGTGGAGAGTACGTGTCAAAGGACGTGTTCACATGTCATTCACTTGCGTCGAGGATTTTTATGCTGCTCTCGTCGAAATGGGTAAACAACATATTTAGTTACACCACTTGGGGTTGACAACTGTGGAATCCGCATAACGATTTATTGATGGAGACAGGCCCCCCCCTGGTGCCGTGGGCAGGGGGGGCGGACACGGGGTGATGGAGATGGTCTTGTGCTTTTGTTTCGAATGCGAGCGCAGTGATTCAGGACGAAGGAGTGCCAGGTTAGCATTTCAATTGGTCTTTCGCATGCCAGAGAGAGAGAGAGAGGGAGAGATGGGGTGGCGGGGAAACGGTTGAAGGATGATTGATGGCACAGAAACGCCATTGGATTGTGCGGGCGGGTGTGCGTCTCGTGACATGTGAAAGGATTCGCTTTAGAAAGATTGAAATTTAAATATTTAATGGGGCCAGTGATGGATGGAGGCATGAGGCATGAGGCATGAGGGTGTGGAAGTGGCAGCACTCTCACGTCCCGGTTGGCAACTGTTTTACATGACAATCCGGCAAATGATGCGTATACCTGGGGCGATGCATATGACGCGGGGGCGGTGGGGGCATTCTCATCGTGCCTGTAGATGATTGAATGCGTGTCGGGCATGGATTGACGGCTGTTATGGGCCTTGAATTGGCGGCAGAGGGTGGCAGGAGGGACGGAACAAATTGACAGGCCGTCGAAAAGATCGTATCTGATTTGGTTCAGTAACGGATTGATTTCTGTGCAAATCTGGCGGGATTCCAAGTGGGGGAAGTCATCGAGAACAATGAAATCAAATGGGAGCGGAGCTTGCAGTGGGATGGGATTATTTTCTTGTCGAGTCTATCGATCTACTCGGCAGTGAGACTTGTGGAGCCATCTTCTTGATCACATAATCGACTAGCAAGTGAACTTCTTCAGTGACCATCGCCACCGACGTGTTCATCGCCATGATGAATTTTTTCAGAAGGAAGTGATGGCACATCACTGTTGCCCATTGCCGGCTGCTGCCTGAAGCTGGCTGCTGCCTATAGCTGACTGCTGACTGGTGTTGGCTGCTGCCTGAAGCTGGCCACTGCCTGGATCTGGCCGTTGCCTGAAGCTGGCTGCTGCATGTGGCTGACTGCTGCATGTGGCTGACTGCTGCCTGGAGCTAGCTGCTGCCTGAAGCTGACTGCTGCCTGTAGCTTGCTGTCATGAGCTGGCTGCTGCCTGAAGCTGGCTGCTGCATGTGGCTGACTGCTGCCTAAAGCTGGCCGCTGCCTGTAGCTGACTGCTGACTGGAGTTGGCTGCTGCCTGCAGTTGACTGCTGCCTGAAGCTGGCTGCTGCATGTGGCTGACTGCTGCCTAAAGCTGGCCGCTGCCTGACGCTGTCTGCTGCATGTGGCTGATTGCTGCCTTGAGCTGGCTGCTGCCTGAAGCTGGTTGATACCTGTAGCTTGCTGTCATGAGATGGCTGCTGCATGGAGCTGGCTGCTGCCTGATGCTGGCTGCTGCATGTGGCTGACTGCTGCCTGGGTCTGGCTGCTGCCCGAAGCTTGCTGCTGCTTGTGGCTGGCTGCTGCCTAGAGTTGGCATTAGAAAATTACTTGTACAGCATGAATAGGAGCCTGGGAGATGACGAGGCGAGGAGTAGAAGCAAAGCCAACAAATTTTCGAAAGAATTCTACTCTATCTGGAAGCCGAGTAGAACGGTTCAATCAACTTTATACACCTGAAGCTCATATGAAGCCGAATTTTCTTACATATCTTTCAAAATTTGTGGAGACAATGTCTCCACCAGTTGCCTCATTCCTCCAACGACTCCATTGGCATCAGAGTGCTTGCAAAGCCCTCACTCATGACCGTCCTAATGACACTCACGAGACTCCCATGAGGCAGCCTTTCAGCACTCATTACCTTGATCCCATCTCCGGTAGACTGAAAGGACCCTCGTGGACGGGGCGTACCTTTTGGCGACCCTCGGCTGACAAGGGTCCATCCCAGCTCATCTCATCTAACGCCGCATCTTAACGAGTTATCCGCTGCCCTCCTGTCAGCCGTTCTTGATGCGTATTCGCCAAGGATTAGCCTAATCCCAGAGAATAACGGGGAAAATTGAAATTGACACCGCTGCCGCTTAGTCCACGGGAACACACCACCGCCGGTGTGTTGTCATGTGTAAACAGCTGTCCTTGCGCGACCGCGGACACTCACTCCTTTTGTTTTGGGTGTTGCCCGGAAGGAGAGGCAGTCGTCACATGTGAGTGCTTTAAGGAAAATCGATAAAAATCCAAACCACCACCCCCACCCCTCACCCACCCACTGGTCCCAACATGAACGAAAATATTAAACACGTGCCATACTCGAGACGCAATGGCAACAGAATTGCGTACAATCACCGCTGGAGAGAGTGGTTTTGACTGACAATCGTAGGCCGTGCAGAGCTGTGTACCCTGCTCCTGCTCCTTGGGATCTGTGAAGCGTATGTGTGAGCTCTTGATTATGATGGCAGCCTACTGGATGGTTGCTCTATTTTGAGCGATTCCCAACGGCAATGGAGAAGCAGCATTGTGTCCTGCACACATACAGGGGCACGCCCAGTCATGGTATCTGTAAATTGAACATGTCATTATCCTATGTAAATTTTTAAGCCACCGAATGTGGAAGATAATTCCAGACTGAATGGTCTTCCTTGGGATGAGACGCACAATGCCACTGGGGACTCTTCCGCCTTCCTCCAACACCCCCTGAAGAGGAAGGGGGTGAGAGGGGCGGATGGCTGTCTCTGAAGGGTAGTGTGAGAACTTTTATCTGCATAATGTCATGCAAATATTGAGTTTTCAATGTTTGATTGAATAAATTAATGAAGGCGACGACAGAGCGTTGTTATGCAGATGCGTTTGGTGTCCTCGGTCGGTGGTCCTTTTGAGTGTTATGCTCAGCACCGACTGGTGACATTGGACATCGATTGTCGGAGCTGTTGAATGCTGATGAGGGTGGAATGTGTAATACATTTAAACAATGCCCTCCGGTGCAACATAGGCAGCCGGCAAGGACGATAGACAATTGCGGGGTGTGCCACATCGCTCACTCATTCAGAAGGTTCCTGATTGGATGGTGATGTGTGTGCTCCTTTTGGGATGCGAATATATATTGCCCCGCATCAGAGCGTGAAATACCTTATTTGTGAGGGGAGCTAACGTCTGTCTGACTGAGATGGGGGATGAATAATTTGCCAGTCGGGCAATGAATAGACTTCGAGTCGATTGAGGTTGCTGGGGATGTTTCTACACGACTTGCTCGCAATTGTTGTGAAGGAAGCATTCACATTTCACATCCTTGTCTCTCCGAAAATCTCTCCGAATCTTCAGTTTTTATGTCATGAACGGCTCTGAAAACTCTCAAACCCCTGACTGACATCCCAAAACCGCCCTTACTCTGCGTCACCCTCTACGAACTTCTGAAACCCAATATGACATCAAAAGTTAAGGTCCTTCCTCTCCTTATCTGGCTTCCATCCATTACACAATCGACGGCTTATCGTCGTCACTTCTCCCGGCCACCTGGTGACGGGATAAGCTTCCAGCCAATTTTAGTTACCAAAATCCACTTAACAACACTATCACCGTGTCCTGGCCTCTCAACCTCACACCAACTAATTCCAGATGACGCTCCACTGACGTTAGTCTCTGGAGCAGTTCTCCTTAAAGACTTGCACGCCTCCCGCTTCCATCCCACGTTAAGTGCAAAAGTTTCCACCCGATGCAGTGCCACCCAAAAAGTTGACAACACCTTCGTGACGGCATACCATCACCTCGTCACCCCCAGTCACTGCCTTGCTGTTGTGTTTCATCCCCGTGCAACGCCACGATGTTGACATTCCATCTCCTTGGGACAAAGGGCCACCACTCCCAAGGAGTTCGATGGATGGCAGTCGCCCTGCCAAGCCGGCGACTGCAAAAATAATAGTCTCCGGCGTTGATGGGATTTATAATTGCTTCACGATGGATTATGGTGGTTCCCGTGCGGGGGGGGGGGGGGGGGGAGGGATTAATTGAAGACGCTCATAATGCTGCTGAAATTAGAATAGCAATCGTGCGCTCTAAGATCTAGTTATCGGTGGGGAGGAGGGGAGCAGCTATGGGCCCATGCTCCACTTGGCTTCCGTAATGACATTCACTCCTGAAGCAGCGCGCTACCGCTGCTGCTGCTGGTCCCTGGCGATTACATGTCATTCACGATGTGATGAGGGAAACGTCGTTTCCTCGAATTGAGGACAGCGGAGGGAGTGGAGCGGCCCCACTGGAACTTCTGCAACGGCTCAGAGTGGTTCAGAGTGTTTTTGATGGAATCCCGGAATTTAGCGCGCTTTGATCACGTAGACAGTACCGGCGGTGGAGGGGGGAGGGGTGGTCTTCCCCTCCCCCATCGGGGATTTTGTTCCATTTTGGGTCTAGTCGAGGAATCGAATTCCTTAAGCAACGCTGATGGACACAAAACACCGATATGTGCCCAGATCCCGGAGGAAGCGGAGGGAATCGATTTGTTGTGGATTTAATGGAGGCTTTCTGGGACATTTTTTGGCCGACTGATGAGTGGTCCACTTTCTTGGTATTCGTATGGCCGCAAGACGGGATTGAATGGGATGACTTGTTTTGGAGGAAGAAAGCACTTCAGATGCCAGTCCCAGAAGCAGGCAGTGAGAGTGCCACTTATGCAATGTCGGAAATAGACACCCTGAAAGGGACTTTTTTTGGGGGCCTACGAAATGGAGGGACTCTGGTTGCGACCTTGGACGTAGTGGAGGCGGGAAAGAGATGAGAATGCGTGTGAAAGTCATAGCAGGGTGGAACAGAATACAGTGCACTTACGAGCATACTCCGTAGACATGACATAAGTGTGACAGGAGCCAGCCACTTATGGAAGTTTAGCCGGAGTATACAGGAACATCAATGCAGGGGCAGGGATTTTCTGAAAGCAAGCGATTCTGTGTCGATCGTAGGGACTTGCGTTTGCAGGGCAAAGTTAATGAGAGGCTAGTGCCATCTAATGGTTTTTTTTCTAGTCCATACGTTGCTGCTGGTGTAGTTAGGCTGTCTGCAGAGCTTCTTCAGGCAGCTGGAGATGAGCTGAGAGGAAGCACGCACCAGCTCATCTGCAAGATATGGTTAGGGGAGAGCACGCCCAGCGAGTGGAGACTCATTAAAATTTTAAAGAAAAGGAGGCCCCTTCAACTGTCCCAACTCCTAGGAGATAAGTCCCCTGACTGTGAGCACTGTGAACTGTAAAACATGCGTCAAATATCCTGGGTGTAAGAACATTCAGGGGGGCAAACGTCGACCCCAACCATTTTCTTGTGGCAGCAAGATTCAGAGCTCGACTATCCAATGTCAGAAAGCTGCACCAGCCAACAACGAAAAGATTTGACATTGGACGCCTGAGTGCACCGAAGATTGCCAGAGCCTACGAAGAGCGACTAAGTGAGAGACTCTCCGGTATGCCTACGTCAAACACAAACGCCAACGATATGTGGTTGCATTGCCGCTCGGTCATCAAAGAGGTAGCGGAAGCTACCTAAGGCTACCTACCACCCCCGACAAGAAATCCGTGGTATGATGGCGAGTGTCAGCAGAAGAAACGTGCAACAGATCAGGCATACCAAAAAGCACTGCAACGGAAAACAAGAGCAGAGCAAAAGGATTACCGGGCAAGAAGACGGGAGGAGAAAAAGCTTCTACGCCTGAAGAAAAGGGCTCTCGCTATCTCCCAGCTCAAGGATATGGAAGAGTCTAGGGACAGACATAAAATACGAGCCTTTTATAAAAAAGCCAAAAGCCTGGCTTCAGGCTCCAGATCATCTGCCGAATATGGAAAGATGAAAGCATGCCCTAAAAAGGCGATCCTACCTCGTGCAACAACTACAGAGGTATATCCCTGCTCAACGTCGCTTACAAGATCCTATCCAGCGTACTGTGTGAACGTCTAAAGCCGTTAGGCACCGCACTAATCGGCACGTACCAGTGTGGCTTTCGGCCCGGCAAATCAACTACAGACCAAATCTTCACACTGAGGCAAATCCTGGAGAAGATCAGCGAGTTTCTAATCTATACGCACCATGTGTTTATCGATTTTAAAGCCGCATACGACAGCATTCATCGCAACGAACTTTTCGAGGCGATGGCCGAATTCGGGATCCCGGGAAAATTGATCCGGTTATATCGCACCAAGCTAAAAATACGCAATGCACCGTGCTCGAGGACATCTGAGCCGTTTGAAACCTGCACCGGATTTCGGCAAGGAGATGTGACTTCTTCAATTTGGTACTGGAGAAGTTAGTGCGGCGGGCCAAGGTAAACACGGAAGGCACTATCTTCTACAAAACAGTCCAGATGTTGGTACATGCGGACGACATCGATATCGTCGCGCGTTCCCAACGTGCCGTAGCGGAGGCTTTTGCGGCAATTGAAGAAGAGGCGAAACGAGCTGGCCTTAAGATAAACGAGGGGAAAACAAAGTATATGCTGTCGACTAAAAAACGTTCCGTCACACAACACCTAGGACAAAATTTATGTATCGACAATTATAGTCGATATAAATAAGACAGAGATCTTTTAAAGCAGCAACTTCCTTTGACTTCAGTCTCGACGCGGCTGTCTGAACCTTATCTCTGTGAAGGGAAAATCATTCTTTGTCGAGCCCCCCGAACTCTAGTCAACATCTCGCGCCATACACCTCAACCCCTCTTGATCCCCACCCAACAACCAAAATGTCACTTCATCCCATTCCCCAGTCCCTCGGCCGTTTATTCAACCATCAATCCCAACTCACTGCGCCTCCATTTCAGTTCCCCCGGGGACAGCAGACTCCATTGCCACCACCAAGTCCACCTAAATCAAAGGAAATAGGAAAATTAATGAAATCTCACTTAAAACTTTTCAACGCACCCATTGGCCGGGTTTCGGGCACCGTCCCCGCAACCCCTTCTTCAGTCGCATCGCTCGTCTAATTAATAGGACTTTTAATCATCGTAATTAATAAAATCCAACTTACAGCCACATCTCCTGCAGCACATGGTGTCTGCTGCACACACACACACACACACCCGCTGACGGGATCTTCGTAATCACTTTCCGTTTCGTTGGCCCGTCGAATCTCTGCGCACCCTCTGGACGTAATGAATAGCTCCCTCACATCTCATCACTTTTTGAGCGCCCCTACGCCCCCCACTTGGGTGGTGTTTTGTGCGTCACGATACCTTCCGTTGTCCGGAAATTTATTTTCATTAGCGTACCCGTCGTCAACGATTGCATGTGTGCGTGTGTGTGTGCGTCAGGGGTGTAATGAATTTATCGGGCACACCACCTCGATTGGGGCTCTAAACTGAATTGGGAGTAATTAACCCGATGTCCCTGCTCGTGCGTTAGATGTGCGCCGCTTCACCTTCAAATCTCCAGCCGGCATCTGGTTGCGTCTCATCAGCACCCAGTCCGAGAGTGTGGACTCCCATTACGCGCAGATGTGGGTGTGTGGGGGTGGGGGAAGGGATCAAATTTAACGGCTGCAGCACTCATTTAGAGGCCATTGTGTGTGGTGTTTAGTTCGATCGGTTTAAAGCCGCAATAACCCACACATTATGACAGCTCCTCGTATCGCTTTCCTTTTATGACTAAATCCAGGACGACGGGGCTGATCACATCCCCGCCGTCGTCGTGTCGCTCGTTTTTTAATAATTTTTATTTATCCTCTTGGATTTTATGGCAGCCAGCGGCTTGTGAAGGTCAAGAGGGGCGGGGGGGGGGGGGCGACAGGACGAATTGTGTGGGTGGCCAAGGGTTTTTTTTTCGAGAGGTTGTCTGAAACCTTCGTCGGCTGTCGGAAAGAGAACAGAAATAAATTCGATTACCCATTTAATAGGGCTGTAGGGCAGGCCTTATGTTTTGCTCGGGTAATAAATAACTTTTTGTGTGTATTGACAACAGGACAAAAGGATAAAAGGGAAATCTGTTCAGCGGGACATCTTGTCGTTCTTGGGTGTGGTGGGGGGGGGGGGGGGGGGAGGTGAAGGAGGGCTTTTATGATAATTAAGGATGAAATATGAAAGTTTATGAGAGCGTTTCACGAATTTTCCAACAAAAAAGTACTCCGCCTCGGCGCTCCGGCGCTTCGGGGAATGAGATCTTGACAGGAGATCAACACAAAGGCGTGGGAGATCAAAGGCATCCGGAATAAGGATGCTGATGCGGGGGCGGATGGTGGAGGATGGAGAATGTAGTTTGAATTCGAATTGATTTCAAATTTATGGCCTTTTCTGACTGGACTGGAAATGATACGATTTTGAAATGCCCTGAGGATGTGTGGGGGCGGAAAGTTTCACTGGGACTGTCGATGTTTCTCACTCATCATCCATCTTCGACTAGAATTGTGCAGACAATTGATGGGATCTGCGCCTGTCATGGAGGAGCTGGAAGACCATTCAACTGCTGGCTTACGCGGACGACATGGACGTGATTGGATGAACCCTGCGAGCCGTCAGTCAGGCGTATGCTGGCATTGAAACAGAAGCGGCTTAAAAGAAATCAGCGGTTAATGAGGACAAAACGAAGTTTCTGCTGTCATCAGGAAGTTCGCACAATATCGACGGCTCGGACAGAGCGTCACACTAGGCAAGGACTTTATCTACTACGGCACCGCTGTAAATTGGGACAACAATATAAGAATGAACCGCAGAATCACTCTTTTCAACTCAGCTATTCTTGGGGCTCAAGAGGCAACTAAGTAAGAGAGCTCTCTCTCGAAGGACTGGTTTCGTACTACAGCCTGATCATCCCAGTCTTCCTTCACGGCATCGCACCTTGGTCGTTACTAAAAGCGGACGAAGAAGCCTTTAGTCGAGAAAAAAGTTCTGCGTGCCATTTTTGGTCCTGATTTCGTTGATGGCGTCTAGAGGAGAAAATTCAACGACGAACTCCATAGGCTGTCCGTTGGCATGCGCCTGGTCAAGTGTCGCAACGCTTAGGACCATCTCAAGAATTTGGTTGAAAAAGTTGAAGGACAGGTCGTCGCCTTGCTGGAAATCTCTTTTCGACATTGAAGGCCTCAGGTAGTTCAGCATTGAGCCCATTAGAGCAGTGAGAGGAGACAATGAAGACATCGATATCCCACACAATTTGGTGCGTTTGGAACATATCCTTGTTTATCTGTTGCGTGTTCCTGTATAGCTTCTCTCTATACAAGCTGTCAGATGGGACCTAAAGGTCGATAAGTGGAAAGTTGGTGTCTGTTAGTACTTCTGGGGTCTTTTCCAGGACCTGCCGAAGTGTACAAATCTGACCGATATTGGACTTCTCTGTCCTGAAACCACACTGATGGGCAAATCAAAATATTTACGAACGATCTTAAGCGTGCGGCAAAGAGGATCTTTAACGCGAGCGACTAAGTCCGCAGCAATCAAAGAGGTCTGAAAACGAAATCCCGATTCTGAAAAGCTGATGCCTGCGCCCAACCAGATCATCTGCAGTTCTTTTAAGGAGCTCTACCGGTACTCCATTAGCTCTAGCAGCTTTTTTCGACTTCGGTCTCGATATTCGTCTGAATCGAGGGGACGAAATTCTTGTTCATCGACATCTAAGTCGAGTGGAACGTTCTGCCTGACAGCGGAATTTAAATCTAAACGTAGATATTTTCTTAGGTTTGTATGTGAAACATTGAGCTGGTGAGACCTCTGTGTCTACGTTCACGAATTGAGTCTCAGACTTTTGAGCACATTTTCTGATGCGCGCAACATCTGACGCCGAAGACCATAAGTGTTGTCGCCTTGCACACACTTGCCCACAGCAATCGTTCCAGTCAAAAGCTGTTTTTTTTTAAACGTGCAGCACTCACTTTTGGAAGTTAATTTTCAATATTTCCCAACGCTGTTCAAGCGTGAAGGCATACTTCCTTCCTTCCTTCCTTCCAGGTGCCTGTGCCTTAAAACGAGAGCACTACATTGCCTGTGACAAGTTTTCGAATCCGCCCCCTAATGAGGGTACAGTAGAGAACGACCGCGACTCAGGTGGCGCACGCAAGTGGAAAGGGACCTCAACCAACTATGCGTGCTAAACTGGAGACAGCTAGCTAAGGATCGAGCTGGTTGGAGACGCTTGTTGGCTGAGAGCCAGGTTCACCCGGGACGGTAGCGGCACCTTAAGTATGTAAGTACATGGCTCACCCTGTATTAGAGCTGTTTTGAAATGTGGACTATTTTTGAATGCAACGTCCTCGTATCGACTTAAAACTGATATCATCCGCATCCAGACAGGTGCTTGAAATCGCCAGGAGCAGTCGCCCTAAAGGAAGGCATCGTCGCCCGAAAGGGAGGCACCCCAACACAGGATGGACACTAGCGGCTTAAGGAAATTAGATCTCAACGAGCGAAAAAACCCCCTGACTAGCTGCTCAAACGAAAATGGCAGAATAGATGGGAGACTTGCCTCTTTCTCTTAGCAGAGAGGCATACAGATTCTTTCGCGACATGTCTGGTCTGGTGGTCTCAGTCTCAGTCTCTTTTTCAGCTACTTGCTAACCGAACACGGTTCCTTGAATTTCCTCTCGTTCAAGCGGTCTCTAAGTGACTCGCGGTCCCTAAGCGTCTCAGAAGCTTGTTTTTGCAGTTCTGACGATTGGAGTTCAACCTCAGAAGTGTGCGTTGTGCGAATGTCCGTTGTATGATAACATTCAGGACTTTGGAGCTATGCACATATCTGGCACTGATGGGACTTACGATGTCAGCCTGGTTCTCCAGACCAGACAGAGAACAGACACCATCAGGAGCTTTGCTCCGTCGATCAGCAGACGACGGGTGGGAATGGCTCCTACCGTTGCGGTAGCCCAGAGTTAAGTGGGATGTAGGGTGTGAGGTTATCGGTCCAACGGAGAGTAGGAAGCTGGTATCACGGGAGGTCAGGGGCTAATGGAACTAAGTTTCTGCTGGATTTTGCTGTAGGCCCCTTTCTGGGAGTATCGTGCTGGCTCTGGTTTGAACCCAAATCGTCGGGTGAGTTAGGAGTAAAGGACCGTGATATCTGGACTGATGCGCCTCAGTCTCCTGGGTCACATAAAGTCATATTGTTATGGGAATGTACTTTTGATTTTATGTGGACTTGCAGATGTTGTCCTGTAGGAGATTGAATATCTCCAAGTAGTCCGAATAGTAGATATTTCTAAATCATAAACAATACTTCCGCTACGCAACGCATCACTTGTTGTCTGATTGGTGGCTTAACCGGGTCCTGTGACCCACAAAACAGCAGAGTTGTTAGAAAGGCCTCACATCTCACCAAGGAGGAGTGACTGTCTCTTAAGACAAGATCTTAAATTGGTACTTGGGATAACTCCCAAGGCTCAGGGTTCAGCTTTTTCCTGATTATAGGTGTGTGGAGCCCTATCACTTTAATCCAAATACACACATCAAATGCAGGTTCTACAACACAAGCCTCATACAAATGTGCACAAGCCCATAGCAACAAGTCTAACAAGACCCATGAAGGAGAGGCCTTCAAACAGACTCAAGCATGCCACAGGATCATGATGGAACTTCATGGAGGGATGTCCAGTTGAATGTCTCTCCCAGAACTCGAATTTGATGTCCCGGATGATGGTGGACTAATAGATTTTGCAGGACTTTCATTATGGGTGACCAGCAGGCATGCCATTCTGTCGAAGAATAACATTCCCTTGAGTGTGCATTGCCATCACCAATTGTTCGAGTTAAGCCTCCTCCATGAAATTTTATGGGACATGAGTGAACTTAATTAGAGGCAGCCCTTTCCTCCCAGCCCACCTTATCCCTATTCCAAAGGCAAGGACTCGTGTCCATACAGCATCACAGAACTTCTTTCATCTCTGCGCGCCCATTTATGAAATACCTGAGAATGCATCTAGACCTAACCAACCCCTCTCCCCCCACCCACCACACAAAATGAATGAAAATGAATAGAAATCCTTTTAAAGGTACAAATTCCCTTCGCACAACACTTTTCTCATCTCTCCGACCTATTATCCACTTTACTGTTTGCTAACAGTTTCCTCTCAAGAAATTCCCAATTAAAACTTCCACCTACTGCAGCAACAACAGCCGAAGCAGGGGCCACCAGCTATCATTCCATTCAGAGAAGAAGAAGACGACGAAGACAACGACGATGAAGAGAGAAGAAGAAGAATCGGTGACAAGGATAATGGAACGAACCGCCTCCACCCACTGCAATTGCAGAATACAATTTCCATGCACAACCACAACAGACCTCATACGAACCCAGAACCCATGAAACGGGACAAAAGACGCAAAAGGTGAGGCCATGAGACAACAACAACAAAGCAAGCAAAAAGAAACGCAAGTGAAAGGAAGCGAACGAGAGACAGGAAAAAGAAGAGAAAAAAAATCACAAATCCTTTCAACACAAAAGGAAGTGGCCCGTTTGTTACACTCTAACCGCTTGTGACCGTTAAATTGATGGACTTTAACTGGGGATATCTGTGAGAGAGAGAGCAGAGAGAAAGGTAAAAGTGCACGCTTAAAGAACGACCACCGGAAAGGCGAAACAGGATATACAAACACAGACACGACCGAGAACCGACACAAGGACGAAGAGAAATTCCTTTAAGGATAATTAATTTGTTCTCCATTTAATTGTGTTTTTATTTGCAGGCAATTCGGACCAAAAGACCCGGCCAAAGGAGCGAACGAAGAAACCGACAAACGTCGACGTCGACGAAGAGGAGCATACCTTGAGGCCGAAAGTTTGTCCTGTCCAGCAGTCTGAGTATCTCTGGCCATCCTCCTGGTGATTCCCACCGGAGAGCCATCGTCGACCATGCCTGCCTTCAATTGATTTTGGGGGTTTTTATTGCTGAATCAGGTCAAATTAATGTCAGCTCCCAGGTTGCTGCTCGTGGTCCTAGAACAACGTACACAGCTTCCAGCGGAACTTGTTGAGCTCCCTCCCCCCACCTCTCCGAGGCAAGCGGCGCTTTGTTCAATCCGAAAGGATTACCTCAACCCCCTCTCCGCGCGTTCCATCCGACACAATCGGCAGACACGACCGAATGAAGGGCGAAAGTCCTGACAACTAATAAGGAATCAATATCATGTGTGTGTTGAATTGGGTGGTGTGGCGGGAGGGGGGCGATGGGCAAGGGGGGTAATGCAGGAAGAGGCTGTTCCTGTTGGTTATCAGCACATTCGTGTCCATGTCCCAGTTTTCGCCTTCGTGTACCAGGAAGCAATCAATTTCAGTGCCGACACGACAAATGATGCTCGAGTGTCGAATCGATGATGATGACGTGTCCGAGCACATCCTGTGCATCCGCCGCCCCTCAATCGGCTTCAAGGGATTCCACTAGCAATCGCGATCGAAGATTAAAGTGATTTTCTGGTCTCAACTCGGATCGTTCATTTCTTGTGAGAAGGACTTCGACTTCTCCGCCCACCCAGCCCCCCTCTCCAACACTTTCCATCGATTCTCTTGTTTGACGGAAACTTTGATGACTTTTCGGGGGCCAGAAGATAGTTTCTCGGCTGCTTAGTATGTGTCAAGTTGGAATGACACTCATGGGTGTATTGGAAAATCTGAACACACACACAAGGACCGAAGATGGCACTCGAAAGAGAAGCGGTGAGAACTCTTTCGATGGGACTTGTTGTCAGTTCTTTGGGAGTTTATTTTGGATGCTCCTTGCTGCGCCTCAGCGCTCAAGGATATAATGAAATTTTATGGTTCATCGATGGGAACGATGGGGAAGAAAAAAAAAAACCGAAAGCAAGACAGCATCAACAAGGACGACAACGACAAGGACAACGACAGAGGATGAAATTATTTTCAAAAGTTTAGCGATTTGAATAGAATTGTGTAAATGCACTCCAGTGACGAGTAAACACGGATATCGAGGCAAAGTTTTCCGTTTAATTCTGATTTCAAATGCACTGTGTTGCGGGGGCTGTGTGGGGGGGGGGGCTGGAGGATTATTTGTCTTCTTTTTTTTTTTTGTCTCAAAATTATGGTAACGAGTCTCCTGGCATGAATAAAACAGTAGTGTAATCGATTTTTCGACTTTTCATGGGAATGTGTGACGCGTCCTTACGGCATGTATATGTGTGTGTGGGGGGGATGTTTGAATTTAAATGTGAGTCTGATTAAACGCGACTCTCTGTCGGTGAATGATTTAAGTTTAATTTTATTTGCGTTTGAGGGTGGGTGGGTGGCGGTCGCGCGCGAGCGGAGTCCTTGTGAATTATCAATGATGGGAATTATGCTGTCGTTGCCGGTGCGCGGGGGGGGGGGGATTTTGTAATTTTGCAAATTTCAGCCGATTTTGTAAGCGATCCGATGATGGGGCTTTGAGCGATTGCCTTGTTCATCAGCTGCTCGACGAGAGAATATGATAATTCTGCACACACACATGATGGTAGGTTGTTGCATTGCAATTATGCAGTTATCTGAAGCTGGATGAATTCAGGATTCGTTTATGCAGCTTTTGTTCATATAACTGGCGCGTGGTTAAGGGACTCGCAGTCCCTTAAGTGATCGAAATCACGTTATAGCACGGATCAAACGTGTGGGGGAGGAGAGGGGGTAATGATGCACCTGGCGGTTGTAAGAGGGGGGCTTAAGTTTGGTCTAGTGCGGCTTAAAAACAAGTCTCTAAAGTCAACTCTGCATCCAAAAGAGGGGTTAACGAGCGTTTCCCTCTTCGCTCTGGGCATTAAAAGCGAGGCGTGTATAAGGGGTGTGTTCTTGAAAGGCTGACAGAGACGAGACACTTCGTCGGTGTTCCAAGGGACCGGGTGACTGAGCAATATCGTTTCCAATGAGTACGATCACTCGGTTTTGGATTCGTAAAGAGGAGACCAGACGCTCCTTTCATGGACACTTGGAGAGGAGTTTCCTTCGGTCCCATATCTGCTGGTGGGGTTTGAGGTAGGAGACTGAAGGCCTGGCCAGTGACAATGATCTTGTCAAACGAGTCCCAGTTTTTTGTTTTAGAGGGCTAGGCCACGTCGAGCTAATGGGCGCCAATCCTTTGGTCCAAAAAGTCCATGACTCCAACCATAAGAGGCGACGCCGCAAAGGAAGACCACGCCTCCGATGGTGCACGTAGCTACAGAAGAAGCCTTCATCAGGTGGACGAGCGTGGCTGGAGGCAATTTAGACAAGCCCGAGGTAGATGAAAATGGCTTATTGACTGAGGCTCAGGTCCGCCTAGCAGTGAAGCGCCATTCAAAAAGGGAGACCAGCCGCTACTAGTTGTACTCAAGTGTGAAGATTGAATTTAGAAATTCTGAGTTGTGTGACAATTTGGAGCATTTTTGGGCACTGCAAGTTCGTTCCAGCCAGGTGTGGAGGTGACACATGCACCAAGGGTGCGACTTTAGCAAAACAAGTTCCACCCATGGCTGCTAATTTTTGAGAAGGCTTAAGTGACAGTTTTGAGTCTTACATGCATTCATTTCCAATTCAATGTCGGAATACGGGGTGCTTAAGGTACTCAGCCAGGAAGTGACAGGACAAGTGCAGAGGAAGGACTAAGAAGAGAGACTGGATTAACGAAAAGAAGTGACGAAGTGTAGGTACGAAGAGGGGAAACGAAGAGAAGAGACATGATAGACGTAGAAGAGGGATGGAGCTGAGGGACGAAGATGAGGGACGAAGATGAGGGACGAAGATGAGGGACGAAGATGAGGGACGAAGATGAGGGACGAAGATGAGGGACGAAGATGAGGGACGAAGATGATGGACGAAAATAAGGGACGAAAATTACGGACGAAGATGAGGGACGAAGATGAGCGACGAAGATGAGGGACGAAGATGAAGGACGAAGGAGAGAGACGAGGAAGAGGTACCTGAGCCAAGGAACGAACTTGTTGAAAAGCTTGTTCTGTCATCAGCGAAGGAGTTGATTCGATAAGAAAACCTTTCACAACACTGACAAAGAGTATGGGAGAGAAAATAGAGGCTTGAGGAATACCAGCGTTAATATGTTGGATATCAGACCTAGACCCATCCAAGACACCTTGTATTGCGGGGTTCGGAAGGTCACGAAGAATCTCATCGAAGCCTTGATCACTAAGAGAGTCCTTTAGCAGACTCAGTCAAATGGATATATCAATCCGAACAATGTTGCTTTCTCCACCATTGTTCAGTGCGATATGCCATCAGGCCAGTAGTGGACCTGTTGCTTCAAAATTCTTACCTCCGGTCAAGATACTTCACAACTTGTGATGACGCATAAGCGATTCCACAACCATTGCGGAGGGAACGTACATAAGTGCCACGGTCGGCAAGAGGTGGGTGACAATGGCTTGCCCTTGGACGGACTGGACAAATGTCATTTTCCACTCAATTAAGGAGAGGTAGGACAGATTTAAAAGCGTACGCAATGGATTTGGCAACCAATTAGACTAAGGATTATACTGACCGACACACCAGATTTATGCACTTTGAGGTCCTTAACGACTTTTGGAGTTGTACGAGTGTGAAATCAACAAACAACTGATGCCCAGAACTGAAGTTTACAATCGCTCTAAAGGAAGTCTAGTCCTGAATCTCGGCTATAAAACTAAAATTCACTCATGTGCGATTCGATTTAAACTGCATACTGTGTCCCTGCTCGCATGTGAAACCTTCGGCTTGGCCAATGTGGCAGCACAATCCCTCGTAGCCCACGTTTGTCGCTGTCTCATCAGTTCAGATGCACTTTGAAAGTGCTACGGAATTTTTTCTGAGGGAAGACAGGTAGACCGGCGGATGTTCTTCTCTAGCGCTTCATCGTAGGGTTTGAATTTCAATAGGCTTGTTTTGATAGATCACACGAGACTCTTGTCAAACTGCTTTGCCATTTTTGTTAAGTATCATTCGGCATATCATCATGAAAGAAATGGCGTTCGTGCATTTGAGGAACTTGGAGTTCCAGCTTGGTGATACTTGATGGATTAAATCACTATTAGACTATTGCTGAAGCTGAGAGTGTATGCGAAAACCGTGACGACGTTTTCGTTTTCAGTTCAGTAGACATTATCGATACCCCAAGCGAGATGAACGACATTAGCTCAGTGCGAGCTTCAAACTCCGAACCATCTTAATGGAAGCAAATTCACTCATTTACTACACAGCGACAAATAATCATCATCATCGTTATCATTGGCGCATCAACTAGGATCCGGGTCTTCTGGAAGTGTCTCTCCCAACAGCACAACCAGGGATAGCATGACTCTCCAGGATGCAAGCTGACCAAGTGCAAGTGCTCCCCAACGCCAGCAAGAAATCCGCGGCTTTTCTGTTACCTCTAGACAGAAAAGAGTGCAGAAAACTTGTCGGCGTACGAACGGGAAACCTCAGCTTCGCTAAGCATGTCCTGCCTTCGCTCGTATCAGGTGGCGACTGTTTGACGCTGGTGGGAGCGAAAAACTTAAGCTCGTTATCACAGAAGCGCCTGCTTGTCTTCCTACAGAAAACTATTAAGCTACAGTAAACGAAGGTTCGTGGTTCGTACGAACTTCCCACGGACTGTATGAGCTGTACAGCGGCATGAGCCTAGTCAAGCGTCTACCGATACAACGCTTAAGATGGTTAGGCCATGTAGAGCGTATGGACACCACTGCTCCGGCCCCAAGAGTCTTTGAATCTGAGCCATTGGGACAACGCAAAAGAGGAAGACCCAGGATAAGGTGGCGCACACAAGTGGAGAAGGACCTCAACCAACTTGGAGTGCGCAACTGGCGGCAGCTGGCGAAAGATCATGCTGGCTGGAGAGGCATGTTTGTTGAGGCCCAGGTCCACCCCGGACTGTAGTGCCACAAGAAGAAGAAGAAGAAGAAACGAAGGTTACTGCCTGGTAGGAGAATGGACCAGTTTTTTAGTTTGAAAGCTGCAGTGCCTCTATCCTCTATGTATCTCGCTAATGTTCTGACGCCATTCAGCAGAGTAAGGCTATAGGCATCCTCATCTCCCTAGCCTAAGCATGGTCTTCCAAGCTGTCGTCTGCCAAAAAAGAACCAACAGTGTCCAACGGAGTCTACCAACTTCAATGCAGATCGAGTACAGTTCGTGAACGTAGCGCCTCCAGAATTATCGCTCCTCACATGCTGGACCAACAATTCTTCGTAAAACTTTTCTCTAGAACGCTGCCAAGAGGTTGTAGTGCCCTTTGCTGAGATTCATATGTGAGACTGGTAAAACCAAAAGTCCTGAAGCATCGCCTTAAACTGCAGCAGCTGCGATGAGGTTTCTTGACTTGAACGGCCTAAGCCTGTTGCTCCACAGCCTCAATCATTTCAGCAATTACTCCTCCTACAGACGACGCCACTTCCACACTTCCTTCACCACTTAAGCCCTCTTGACACACCTTCCCTCAAAACGCCAACCCCTCCCGCCCTCAACAACAAATCACAAATTGTCCACGTCCAAATGTAATTAAATCAAAGAACGTCCTCAAGGGCATATCCAGCCATCCCCAAAGCTTTCGCGCAATCACGCGTCCCTGGCAAATGATAAACAAATAAATTTGATTCCCCTCAGTCCTTGCGCCGGCCGAAGAAGTTTTCTCGCACGTCCTGCCCACCAAAAGTAATGACTTGAGCGTCACGTTAACGAGTCATAAAAGCATATTAATGGGGCCGGGCCCTTGGCCGGTATAACAACTCGATAATTGTAATTAATTGATCAATCACTTAAGCAATGTGATACGGGGCATGACAGACATCCTTGGGGCACCCTGCGTTAAGGTCATGTGGGCTCCTTTGGCTGATAGGGAGATCGCTCTTGGTTGAGAAAACCCGAAAACACTTCAAAGCGCCCGCCCTCAGCTGTGGCATGCAGGACACAATATCCTGTTTGGCAGAGGCACTGAATCACTGCTTTAGAGGTCGCTGTGAAGTGAAATCCCGCCTCGTGTCCTTTGTCGTCTTCACAGAGTGGTCGAGTGTGTTCACAATCAGCGCTAGGCATTCCATTTGTGAATTCGAAATGTGGTCTCTCTCAGGGAATGAAATGAAATTTTGGTCGATGAATGCGGTGGCTCCCGGGGGGCACTAGCGCTCAGTCAGTAGGGAATTGTGGGAGCTTTTGAAACGCGGGACAATTAATTGACAGCAAAGGTGTCCCGTCGATGGGTTTTTGCTTTGATGCAGACTGGACAGAGCCTAAACTCTGATGAGAGGACTTAGGCTTACAAACAGCGGGTGTAGGCGATGCTGTAAACTCGCCCAGTTGGTGAAGCTGATGGTGGAAGGAGTAGCCTTGACTGAGACTTCCAAGTCACAGAAGACGTTGATTGCAGAGACCACTGATGGACAGTCACCAGTCATCCGGATGGGCTTTGCATCTGCTTTCTGGTTTAAAATTCTTGCGACTTCTACAGGAGACCCCTTGGGTCAGGTCTGCAGTGACACTTAGTGCCATCCCCCGGATCTGCTTTCTGTCCTCTCTTCTCTTCGACAGAATCCTTCACAAATTCTCTAAAATCGTTCATTCTTCAATTTTTTCCATTAAACCACGTGGACACCCTTCTTGCTGACGTTGATCCCTGTCGTAGATCCTGGTCCAATGGCCACCCACCACCCCAAACCACAGAATTACATTGTCTTTCATATTTCTGCACAATCCCGTGTTCTTGTCCAGTTCTCTGTTAGGACGGATGACAAGGACCTCCCTCCTTGTCGTCCAATTTTCCCATCGACTTGAGTAAGCACCACCACACCAAGCAGCCACCTCCAACGAAGAACTGCATTGGGCCGCTAATGGAGTAGCCAGCATCTAATAGCTTTTCCGGTGTATCGCTGCCACTGATCTGCGCCTGTGGCCGCAAGTGAAAATGATGAAGAAAATTCAACGCAAGGACTGCAGACTGCTTTTCCGAGTGGCGTGTAATTGCGATCGATTCACGTGAAATCGAACTGACAATGCCAGGTGCTTGTTGCATTGATTCCCGGAACTGGGGAGTGGTTGTGTGTCATCCCAAGGTGAGATGAAGAGAAAAAAATGGCATTTCCCGGTACTCCATTCTGGTGGAAAATGTGCACTCCCTCACTGAGGGTTTCATGTGACGTGCGAGGAGCACCTCCAAGTGAAGGTCTTCTTGGAAAAGTGAGTACTGGGGATCAGATTCAAGGGATTTTTCTTTTCGAATAGTTGCAGTGAACAAATTTTCCAGCAAAAGGCATTGAATTGGGATATTCATCTGCGATGCGGTTATTTAACAAACACTCCGAGGGAAGGGAACTAAGGGAGGGGGGGGGATCTAATTTGTGAATTGCCAGTGGCAGTGGCTCGACCGGGAAAAATTCATTTTCGCTGAACTTCCCAGCAAATTATCTGTTGCATGTTATGTGTCATCCTTGTGGTGGAGTTGTGTTGGCAGGGAGAGAGAGAGAGAGAGAGAGAGGGAGGGAGAGAGGGAGAGAGAGAGGAAGAGAGAGAGAGAGAGAGAGATGAAGAGAGAGGGAGAGTGAGAGAGAGAGAGGGAGAGTGAGGGGAAGGGATAGAGAGATAGAGATAGAGAAAGAAAGAAATGGATTTCTGTGAAAATATAGAGTCATTCATTTTATTGTTTCAAGTTGGTTGAACTGGTATTTGACACCTGTCAAGCTCAGCTATAATTTGAAGCTTTCAAAAGTTTGCTGAAAGTGTGCCATTTCTGAAAATACGTCGATTAATTACCGAACAACGCGATTAGATAGTACAAAGTTACCACAAAAGTGGTGAATCAAATGTAGCCACCTTTCGGCTATTACGCGATGGTTATTGTCGTCATAATCGACTGACTACTGAAGCTATCAACAAAATTATGAAGGAATTTGGAAGAGAGTGGAGGCGTTGCTGATGTCATAAGGTGTGTGTATCATCGTATCCTTAAAATGTTAAACTTGGGCAACAACTGAAGACGTCTGACCGCTCTCAATGCCGTGGAAACACTTCCAGGGCTGTTGCAACAACAGATGAAGGTGATAAGACACATTTCTCTCTCGGTGGCTGTGCAAACAAACACAATTTCCCCAAATAGAGCTTAGAAGACTTACAAGGGCGCAGTTGCATTCAGACAAAGTGAGGATCTCATCGATCAGTCTATCTTCGATGAGGCCCATTGGGGAAGATGATTTCAGACGATTCGAAGCGTAATGGTCAAAAAATCGACTGATAGTCTTTTTTTGAACGGCAATTGACGATCTTAGCTTGGACGATATATGCCTCCAACAAGAGCGGGCAACAAGCCCCCACGCAACGACCATTTAGGTCTCCATTGCGTGATAAGTGCCCTCGTCCTAGAATCTCAGGGTTTGGAGAAGTCAATTCTGGCCACCAGGATCTTGCGATTCCCCCCCCCCCCTCTCCTTCCTATAGATCTACTACTAACTAAGACTAAGATTAAGTAAACCTCTCGAGACCTAACTCAAATTATGGCAAAGATACCACCAAAGAAATTTGCGAAAAAGTGGCTAAAAACTTCATCACAACGATCGCATCCTGCTAGTCCTCCCAAGTCGGCCATTTTGATTATATTTGTATATTCTTTATAAATGACAAGGTCAAGTCTTTATAAAGAATCGACAATTTTGTCAAAAATGAGTCGCAGTGTGTACTTCAGTAAGCCTTACTTTCGAAACGGAAACTGAATAGCAAGATTATTACGATAAATTTGACTTCTACAATTGCATGACAGTGAGATAAGGGCTGTTGTCCTTCCTGAACTGTTCACCTGGCATTTTTTACCAGCAACACCTCGAGTTATTGACTGTCAATCGGAAACAACACAATCAGGAAGTTAGTCCCCCCTACTCCAGAAACAACAATAGCACGTTCAACTCTATTAGTTTCGCAAATAGCTGTGTCCTTATCCCTCGTTGGCTGTGGTAATATCCAATTAAAGCTACAAGATAGATGGAAGGAGGCTACCGCACTCTCACCACCGCTTAAAATATACCCCGATAGTCAGGCAGTCATTAAAGCTGACTCATCGGTGCCTGTTCAATGAACACAGCTGTTGCGAGAGCACGAGAAACTGAGATTCGTGGAAATATGAAAGCGGACGCACTCGCTAGAGAGTACCAGGAAGTGAGCAAGTTCTTTGATCCTCAATTATGCACGACTTAAGTTAAGTTACGACAGAGGAAAGTAGACGGCATTGTCGGCAGGAGCACTGGAGAGGCATACCGACAGCTTCCGGGCAGAGGTTCATGACGCAACGCGAAAAGAATTCACACGGGGATGAAGGAAAGACTACTGGCAAGAGTGCACCCTGCTCTCTACGCACTTCGGTAAGACTTCACCGTTCCATACAGAAATGAGAAGGGCATTGATTCCGTTTGCCATTCGCTTTACCAATGCCAGAGCATAAGAGTCCGAAACTCCCTAAAAGAAATGCCCCCATCGCAGGTCATCGAATCTCAACCAGCGACACCTTCGTATCTCCACACAATATCAATTTGAATCGATGTCCTGTCCATTCATCTCATCTCCTTCCTTCCGCTTTCAGTGTAGTTCATTTGTGTAACGGAAACTTTCCCGAAAATCATCTCGCAATCGACAATCTAGATCAATCAACCGACCGCCCAAATATTTGTCATGCCACATCCGTTCAACGTGGAACACCACACCACCGCCCCCCGTCGGCAGCAACAAGAGAAGAGAAAAACACCCGAAAAGCCAACCTAATCCAACTCGCAGTCAATATTTCACTCCGACATCCCTTTTCAACACCACTTTCGACACAACGACACACCAAAGCCCGAAAACCACAGATACCCCCCCTCCCCAGCGCACATTAACCACCCGATAAGCAACCGCAACACAGGCAGAGCCGCCCCCGTCTCGTGGCGTACCTAGATGCGTATCCGTCGATAAGACAGATAGGCCCCGGCCCAGTGCATGCACAAATTCGGTTCCATCAATTCACGGCAACGGCTCCATTCACTCCATAAATTCGCTACTGATTACTTCCAATTATCTGTAATCCATTGTGTAGACAGGCATCCTAATAAAATTCCCAAGACTCGATAGCATCTCTCTCCCTCTCTCCCCCCCCCCCCCTCTCCCGGTGGCTTGGGGAACAATCCATTAGGGCGGCGGAGGCGGTCTGGGAATCTATTCAGGCGGCGACGGCAGGCTTTTTGTGTGTATGCACACCTTCCAGATTCATTCCAATGTCGATCTGCGGGAGTCTGAGTCCCGCCCTTATCGGACTGTTTGCCCGCCCCCTCCCGTGCCGAACAACTGCCACCGGGAACAAATTTAATCATCCATCTCGTGAGTGGATAATCAACGTCGGTGTCCTTCATTCAAAGCCATCCGGCCGACTACGTAGCCACCCGGCATCCACTCCCGCCCGGTAATGTCCTTTTTCTGTGTGCGCACGGCCCGGCAACGGCACCGGCGATGATATAACAATTTTGTTTTAATAAATGACTACAAGCCATCTCCATGGTAATTTCATCAATTTCATCCTGACAGCCCGGGTGTCAGTCAATATTTGCCCGGCCAAGGATCTGTGCGGCGGCTGGGCTGTGTGTGAGATTGCAGATTCCATTCGGCCAGGAGCCTTCTGAGCTCCGCTCGGCGAGTGTGCTCGCTTGAATTGAGTGATTCCGGGTGGGACGTCGGTGTCCTTCTCCGAAGATGAATGTGCACAAGGCAGCGCTCAATAACCGATGATTTGTAAGGAACCGTGACTCGTCATCGTCGTCGTCGTCGTTGTCGCTTGTGTGGATTTTTCAGTTTGGCACTGAAATTGGATGCACCGGGAGCTGGCGGGCAACAGATGCGGTGTGCAATGATTTGTAATCAATATTCATGAGTCACTGCGGAGGAGGTTGGTCCTGACTGCGACATGGGGACAAACCGATGTTTCTCGGTGCATTCAAACCGCTGTCTGTCATTTGTGATGAGATTTGTGGTGAAACATTTGAAGGAGACTGAAGGGGGATCTCAGGATTCTTCCTTGATACCTATCAGGGGCAACAGTTGTGAAAGAAGTTTCAAGATTTGCCAGGCTAGACTCCGCACTTCTCTGTGACTGCCAAGGCGATCGAAGATTGCAATGCTTGGATATGCCTTCTACCAGGGGCCTTATGGCTTTGATTTCACTTGACAAGTGATCTCATGCTGAAGAGGCTTAGTGAGGTGAAACTGCTTCCCTCCTTTTACCTCTTCCTATCCGAGCAAGTCTAAAAACGATTTCTATTGAGTATCACCGGGTGACGTGACAAGCAACCATAGGCCTGTCTCCATTTCTCTCCTTCTCATCGAGTCTGTCCCTGTGGCTGCATCCACTGCAACAAACGCTTGAAGACCTCCAAAAACGGAGAAACGTCGGTTTTTCATAAGAAGCACCGGCAGGTCTGAAAATGTTCCTTTCGTATACACGGCGAAGATGTTTAACCCGAGGAAAGAGAATTTCAACGTCAGTTTGCCTGTGTCTGCCCAACTTTTGGGCCTATAAAGTTTGGCCAGCTCCTTGTGAGACCCATGGAGCTGAGACACTAAAAGAATGACAAGAGTTTGAACTTTTTTCACGCCACGGACTCCCACTTGAACCTTCAAGACGTTGACTGCAGAAGTTGTACTGACACCAAGGAGTCTCAGCAGTACCTGGTCTTTCGTTTGTTCAGATCTACAAGCATCATCAGTTTTGCGGAGGATTTGAGAATCTCACTGAAAGTGATCTCTTCGTTTGCGGCAGACATGAAGCAAAGTGTACGAAGATCCTGAGAAGATTGTGCTAAACTCTCTGGTCCACACTGGACGAGTTCGTTTGGCGACTGACTAAGCTGGATGCAACACTGATGTGATTGGGTGAGCGCTCAAGCAGGCACTGATGAGGGTGCACAGAGGAGGAGTCGACTGACAGTAAATGAGTGCAAGCTGTCATCATGAACGGTGCCTCGAACGTCTCGAAGAGTATGGCAAGATGGTCGAGATGAGGTGGTCAAGGACTTCGTTCTGCTTGATTCCCAACCCGATCAATGGATAAATTCAAGCTTTCTCTGATTTTCTTTGTTTTCTCATAGGTTTTCGTTGAATGTCTGCCAGGAGTGCCTTCTGTTAAATGACTCTCTTACTTCTCTAAGTCCGCTCTTTACCGTACTCCTTTCTGGTTGACTTCCGATCAAAACCTGGAACCAATTTCTTTCCATTTCTGTTTGATTTTCATTTAAAATCCGTCTGATCTCTGCCTGCTTTCAGTCCCAATCCAGATTAACTCCCGATTCTGCTTCCAATTTCTCTCTCTGACCAAATTTGGTTCAGTGTGTGCTTGATCATCACGGGATCTCAGTTTGATTTCCCTTAGATCAGTGATCTTGATCTCTGTCCGGTCTAAGCCTGATCCCGATCGTTACCAGATTTCTGTCCAATTTCTCCCCGATTTATGTCCCACTTCTGTCTGATATTCCTCTCTGTGCCCCTTGTACGTCAGATCTTCCTTAAATTCCTTTGGATCACCTCACGATCACTTATGTCATGTTGTCAGTCAGATCTCCGTCTGATCTCCATTTGATCTCTTCTGGACCAATTTTTGTTCGTGTTCAGTTCGATCGGCGACATAAGGCTTCTCTCTTATTCATCCGATCCTCATAAAATCGCTGTTCTGTCCTTGATCAGTCCCAAACTTCAGACTGATTATCCCGTCGTTGTCCCTGCCTTGTTCCTCAATCTCTCGGCATTGCGTCGTCTGCTTCTGTTTAGGCTTCAGTTCTGGGTGGATCTGGGTTCAACGAACAAACCTCCCGTACAGGTACGATCATTAGCATCCAGTTGCATCGGGTAGCATCACACTTTGAAATTTCCCTTGTTGCGCTATCCCAATGGCCCGGATTCGAAGACTCGTCTTAGACTGTGTATACCTACGGTGCAGATCCTTAATTACGAATGTCAACCTTGACACCCTAGAGCAGCGTCATGTTCCACAAGGATTCTCTCCTTCCTTGACTACCTCCAAGTCCACCGCCTTCTTCCCCCTTCAGTCTCAGCCATTTTACCAAGCACCGGCGTGCTTGTTGCGTCAAAGCTGCTCAAATCGACTTGAAGCACTGTGCCGTCATCCGATTACTCGCGTACAACTCTCACGAAACATTGACGTACAACAAATCAATTCCCTTCCACATCACACAACGCATAAGTTGTTTGCATGCACGACTCATCCGTCACTCAAGCCGCTCTAGAGTTGCCAAACTGCCACACACATCACGGGGCTCGTTAGTCAGCACACACACACACACACCGAACCGATAGATGATGATTTCCTTTTCATTCCTCCGACGCCATCAATTGTTGATTCAGTCTTAAGTGAAAGTCTAAATCCAATCTCACAACAGACAACCTCCCCCTGCGCCCACAGCAACAGCTGCATCATTCCGCACAATTCCATCGGATCCCTTCACATCCATCAGGCGCACGTTCGCAACTTGTGCCGTGTCATAGTCATCCTTTTTGATTGAATTAATTCTGTTTCTGGTTCTGGAGTCCCCGCCTCGCAGCCAAACAAGTCCTCTTGAGCCGTCTCAAGGCTTACTTATCGCCAAAGCGCAATACACACGCAAGCAATTGCATTCAACCGTTTCGCACGGCACGGCGATGCGCCCTCACGTCGCTAAAGTGCTCACGATCTGCGGGGATGACGTTGACAACGCGATGTGCAACAACATAAACCCACAGAGGGCTGCAACTTATTAGTATGCACACACGCCGGGCGCGCGGAGGCGTTGGGGGATGCACTTCACGTTCCGTTTACATTTTATTTTCTCGGTCCTCACCTTAAATTGCGCGCCACACAAACACACACACACACACACACACGTATGCTGTCGCACAATAAACATACGAGTATGCATAATGTCTTCGGCAAATATACAATCCTTGTACGCGCAAGGAATCCTTTATCCTGTGCCGGGCTCCACGGTAACGAGTTTGACTTGGTTTCTTGAGGTTTCTGCGTTGTTGTTCTTGTTGCTGTTGTGGGCTCCGCACAGATGGAGCGAGAGAGGATAGTTCTTTGAAATTGAATGCACTTTCGTCCTGCAAGGATACCCATCACAAGGGGGGGGGGGGGGTGAGGGTTTCGCACAAGTAGTTGAGGATGCTGCCTGCGTTTAGCTGTAAGACACATCAAGCACCATTGTCTGTTGAGCTATGTCCTGGTTTTCTTGTCATGCCACCACACAACCCGCCGCTCACTCAATGGCTGCGTTTACCTGTCCATTCATGGGACGGGGTGAATCAATAAAAATCTGCATAACCCCGCAGAGTGACACAGATTTCTCATGCGACCCCCAAACTTCGGTCCCCACCGTGACAGCAACAGCAACAGAAGCACCGGCTGAGGCAGCTGCATGGCCCCTTCAAATCCTTTTTATTTTGAACGTCAACATCAACAATTTTTGACGTTGACACAGCTCGTAGAGCGGTGTGCTTATGTGCAAGGGGGGTGGGCAATAGTCGCCCCCCCGACATGCACAGCACATTCGTCCTTGTTCCGTATGCACCTCCCTCCCACAATGCGACGAGGGAATATTCATTGCCTCTGCCTCTGTCGCTGCCGCTACCGTTCATCGTTGTCATCGTCGTCGTCACTTGTGTCACAGCAAGCCGTCGTGAGGCGGCTGCAGCGGCGGTGGTGTTGTCGATGGCGTTTAGAAGCCATCAGGAGACACAAGTGTCTTTTAGGCGCACACAGGCTCCGTCGACTTGTTGACCCAAAAAATGATTCTCAGTTCATAACCGCTCTCGATGAACTAAACGCCCGAACAGAATGCGCAATGGCGAGCGCTGTTTTTTTTTTGGGAGGGCGGAGGTGCTCCGCTGATCGGTGGCACGTTGTGCTTATTATTCATCCATCCTGCGCTTGCAGTTGTGTCTTTAACGACACCGAGGATGATGGTGAAGGATGAGAGCGCAAACATTAAACTCACATTTCGCCGCCGTCGCCACCAAGGACGCAGCGCAGCCCAGTCGCCCGTCCTCGCATATGGCCCCGCTCAACGCCATGCTTTGACTGAAATTGAAATTCATAACATGTCGGAAGCGTTTTCAGCACTTTAGTGCCGGAATCTCGTTGTGTGTGTGTGTTTACCCGCATGATGTGCATGAGGGTGGGTGATGGCGACTGGATTTCATCCCATTCAATCAGAGTCACAAAAATTCCAGAGAGCGACCTTCCGTGGGTGGGATCGTTTTCGGCAGAGATTTCCCTCCCTCCGCAAACCCTATTTGGGGACTTATTTGCATATGCATAGGCGCACTGGGACACTGGGGGGCGATGTGTCGTTTTCTTGAGTGGCTGAGGGGAAGCGCGAGAGAGGATGAGATTGGGCAGAGTGTTATGTTAATACCTATCTCTCTGGCATTCCATCAAAAACTGCCGCCGCAGCCGCCTATCTCTCGCGAGGGAAGCCAGCAATTATCCCATGGGACCAGAATGCCGCCGCATGGCAGTCATAACAATTTGGATGGGAGTGTTCTGAAGAGAGCATGTATGAGATTTCCCAGGCCCCCCAGAACTCTCATTTGAATGCGAGTTTTCGTATAATGATCTGCGCGACGTACTTGAGGACGTTCATTCAAATTCTTGAGAAAGTGAAGAAGAACTCCTTCCTCGCAGGAGGTTCGTCATCAAATCAAAGGGACATGACTTCCAGGTGGGGGTGGGTTCTGTGTCTGCAGGTGACTGAGTCGACTGCATGTTGAAGCTCTGTGTGATTTTTTGATTTCTTCGGTTCACTGAATAGCCAGGAAGGCATTCCACAAAAGAGTAACATAAGATGAAAGGCGTCTTAGAGTGAACTTGAAAATTCTAGCTAAAAATTGACATATTTACGGGGAAGTGAGGGCTTAGGACGTTCAGAATTTGCAAAACAAGATGAAGGCTAGTGAGAGGCCTTAATTCTCACAAAATTTTGGGTGACAAAGTCGGATGGCCTTTTTTACCTTCTTCCTAAGCTTGTCAAGTACACATCCCTTTGTCTTGGGCAAATTCAATGGGAAAGAACTCCGCCCTGTGTTGTCCCGACTTTCTGAAGCATCTCTCTTTAAAAAGAACTCCACATTGTAGTATCACTTTTTGACCGTAAGATACCGTAAGGCCAAAAGAGCATAGAATTAAACAAAACACCAGAAATCCTTACGGTCCTTAAGTCAAAAAACGACGAAATTTAAAAAGAAACCTCTAAAAGCTCTTAGTTCTTAAGCATCTTAATATGCTCAGTATGGTTTTCAGAATGCAAGTTCAAAACTTAAGGAACTCCAACACCAGAAGAGTAACCAACACCAGAAGAGTAAAAATCGAAGGAAGACCCTAGGAGATCGAAATCCCCAATGCCTAAGGTACACAAATATCAGAAATCCCAGCAGGTCCAAATTTCCAAAAAAACCCAACACAAAAAAGGGCATAAGACCCTCTAAAGTCAACAGAAACTCTTAGATCTTCAAGATCCAAAAGGCCTTATACAATACGTTCAAGTTCAGAAGAGGCTCTCACCCCAAGATGGCCAGGTTCGGAAAAGTCTGAAATCTCAAAAGGCGAAAAATTCGAATATATTCAAAGAATTCCAAATTTCTAGATGTCAGAGAAGATGCAAACCTGGAACAGACAAGAATGTGAAAGGGCCTAAAATGGTTCAATGCCAGTTATACTACATTATCCATGTTTTGAAAATACTAAAATGTTCAATGGTCTTGAATCTTCAAATATCAAATATTACTAGAAACTCAAGACCCGCAAAGGTTCAAATTCCGAAAGACCTCTAGCTCATAAAATTCAGAATTTCCAGGAGATTTAACTCTCGAAAAAATTAAGGCACCGAGAGGCCTAAGGTCTTATAAAGAAAAATATCAAAAGTGTTCCAAGCCTCAAAAAGGACAAAAACACCAACAGTCATGAAATCTTAAGAAGTCGGAAATGACAAAATGCATGTATGTACAAGTCCAGAGAGGTTCAACGTCCGAAAAAGCCCCAAAATGTTCAAATATCAAAAATTTGTTAGAGATTCAAAAATACCTTAAATTATTCAGAGGCAGAAATTCCAAAAAGGCAACTTTCCGAAAAGACTTGTCTCATGAAAGACTTCAAAACCGCGATGACCGGAAAGCCTAAGAGATCCGACAGCTGCAGTATTAACAAATTCGATGGCCCAAGAAGCCAAAAATAAATTGTATGGCATTCGACCAAAAAACGGAAAAGTCTTTTAAGTGAGCCCTGATATAGGTTTGCACGAGAGGGTGACACTTAGAACATCTCAAGCCCTAAAAGATGTGAAGCCGCGGAAGATGGAACCCCGAAACAAACTAAAGGCCAAAATAAATTGCAACAAAGAGCTCAAAATCATAAACAGCCTGATCTAGAAATGATCGAAATAAAAAAATCTGGAATTCGCTTAACACCGATAATAAGATTCTCATACCGTACCTACCACAATCCAGAAACGGCTAGGGTTCAGTGACTTCACAATCAAAAGCCCAAAATCTGAACAAGTCAGAATTTTTAAAAGGTTCTTAAAGTTCTTAAAACCTGAAGTCCAGAAGAGATCAACACAAAAAGAAAATTTTACTCAAACAGGGCCCCCAGAAAGTCAAAAATTCTAAAGATTATCACCTGGAGGCCAATCTGAAGGTACTAGAATTTTGGAATGCCCTGTGTCTCTCGAATGGGGTGGAGGGTCGAGCTACAGCTTGTCCAATCGGTATTTCTTTTCGAAAATTTGCTTTATTTTCTGAATTTTGACCCTAACACTCTTGAAGCAGCTGTTGTGTCCTTGTTCCCATCCTTCTGACATAGAAATGATAAACTGCATCAAGTGATGCCATCGAAAGACTGATACCTTCCTCTCAGCATCACACAAAGAATCAATTCAGTCTCCCGAACAGTCCCCTTTCCATTTCAATGGCCACAAGTGCAAATCCTTGATCTCCATCTCCACGTATCGGTAGCCCCCGTCAACCGCAATCGGCCTTGAGACAATTTATTCTCCCCGACGATTGATTTATCCCCGCCGACAACAAACTGATGCCAAATGCATTTGCACAATCCAAAGCCCCCTTCTGAACCGCAAAACCCGCAGCCATACCCCCAGACACAGCCCCAGACACAGCTGCCGCCGCACAGCAGGGATGGCCAATCGATATGAGAGAACTTGAAATTCGGTCGGCTGGCAGCGAGCTCGGCAATCCTTTGTGCCTCCTTTCAGCTCAGTGTGCATTCCCATGACACCATTGAGTCGAAAGAAAAACACGGATTAAGGAGTAATCCACGAGGAGAAAAAAATACAATCAACCCTCCCCCTCCCCCCACCGAGGAACGATGTAGAAGCAGACACCAAGAAGAGTTGTGTGTGTGCCGATAAATTTATTTTTCACTGTTCAACAAGAAGGATTACACGTCACAATCACAAGCGCAAGCCCCCCGTCCCTCCAGACACATCCGACCGACGGAGGATACTTTGAACGAAAGAATTATTTTCAACCCAACGCAGCGTTATTTACAGCCCTGCCCATCGGACACTTGGCTGCAGTTGCGAAGGAACAATCTGCAGACACAGCCCCAGAACGCAGTGCCCCTCCAATGAGCTCGGGAATAATTCCCCGGCACAACGGTGGCGCTGCAACCCCACCGTTAGCCTAATTTATCGCCTCAGGGCTCACTAAATGTTATCGTCTTAGCTGCGAACGACCCTCCAATGGGCTGGATTTTCAACTCCGGCCCGTCTTACGTGTGTAATTTGGAGTAATCGCTTTTGCGCCCAATTAATCCGGTTCCACACGACGCAACGGGTAACGATCTTGTTTATGCGCGGCGCTCAAGGCTGCACACCCCACGCGTCGCCGCTGCGCCCCGCAAAGCCGTCGACATGTCTAATTAGCGCCGATGTGCTGCTGGCGGAGTCGTTTTCTTTTTTCTCGTCACTGCATTTCTGATTTCAAAGTCAACACGTCGTCGTCGTCGAACGCCGCGAGCGTCAGCCACTTTAAGTGGGTGTACGCGCTCGCCGACTCGACTGACTGACGGGCCGGTTGCCTGGTGGGCTAATTTCGAAATGGGCGGCGGGCGTGTCTGCGCTCCCGTACTGTGGCATGTTCCCGTATTTACGAACTTAAGTGGTTTAATTGTTTTGGTTCATTGAAAACGCAAATGAACGGCTGGCTGAGCGAATTTAATGAGAAGACGCTGTGTCGGGTTGGGGGTGGAGGGCGGTGGAGGGTTGAAAGGTGCCGCCCACAGTTCTGGCAAAAATTGAGATTCCTTTCAAAGGGGTGGGGGTCTGACTAAATTGCAGAGAATATCTCTTGAATGACGTCAGTGGGGCCTCGGAGACATTGCGTGTAGCGTGTGACTCAAAGGTCACGAGTGCAACTGAGCCTGCTGCGAAAAAAATCGATAAAACGCCCACCACCCACCACATTCTGCCGCTGTCAAGAAGACTGATGACATTCTCGCACGAGTTGCGGGAATAATGTTGGGAGGGGGTGGAGGCGGAGCCTCAGCTGCGTCTGTCAGTGAAATTGGAAGATTTTTGGAAACTTGTCAAAAATCCTGGGAACTCTATGTTGACCTCTAGAGGGAGTGTGCCAGGCGTGGGGGCGCCCTTGATAGTTTGAACCTGACTCAAGAGCACGACAAGGTTGGTTGCCAGTCCATCGATTGCCTCTGCCAGATTTTCGTCCGATTCACGCCCTCCCTCTCGACTAACAGAGGACAGGAGGACAGAGGATGTTAGATTGTGCACCTGATTGCATGACGGACATGATGGTAATATCAGATGAATTTCCATGCAGGAGGACACGTTCACTTCGCCTCAGCGCCTGTGTCTGTCTAATGATCGAATTTAATTGGAAGCGGGCACACCGTTCCTCCTCTCACTGACGTGGTATCCTTTTGACAGTGAGAGTGCGTCTCAATTTACACCACTCGATGGTGCTGAGTCCTTTGAAACATCATCATCCATTAATATCCTTTCTGACGAGATTACTTTAGATTCCAATGCTTCAACAAAGGTAACGCAATTTTCCCGAAACACCCCCCCCACACACACATAAGCGAGCAACCACCAGAAGGACCTTCCCCGCCCACCCACAGATAGATGACGCCTGCATTCTTTGGCAGACGCCCGCCTCTCTCCCACCCACTCTCACTCTCACTCTTCGCCTCTCCGTTGCCGTGGGAGATGATGGAAAGTGCTGAAAAGTGCATTCGATTGGAATCTCGATAAATTGAAGTAACGCTCCAGTTCGCCGTGTTTGACGAGAGAATAAGAAATGAAAACACCGACGTAAGTTAAAGAAAGGATATGAGATCCGACTTCGTTGCTCCTTCCCGCCCACGACCCACGCCCGCCCCACTTCCCAGCTTCAGTGGGGGAGAGACAATGCAAGTGACGTTGGGGAGATGAATATTTCAATATCGAACCTCTGCGGGGGTTCGGGGCCAGAGTGGGGTTGGAATATGAGCCGCTTAGAGGGAAGGATATACACGGTTCCGTGAACAATGAGACTAACGTGCCGCGATTCGAATGGCACACTTGATTGTTGGGAAGATGGGGTTGATTGTGGGGGATGATTGGTTGCAGTGAATGGATGGGAGGAAATTTGAATCTGATTCAATGATGATGACGACGCCTTAAGATGGCTGCGAGCGGGTGTTCGTTCTTTGAAACAGATCCGCAACCTCATCAACTTTCCATCGCAGACCGGAGTGAAAGCAATTTGAAAGCGACTAAGGTCCCAATTAAGCGCGTTTTCCAAAAAACCCTCAAAACCCCTTTTAAAGTTCAGAAAAACCATCCAAAACCACTCAACCCGACCGTCGGACCCCCCCCCCCCTCCATCCCCTCCTTTCTCTCTGTCACCCGACAAGGCCTCTTTTATCCTGAGGAAAAATCAATAAAAAAAACACACACAACGCCATGCCGCCGATAAAAGGATTCCTTTCATGCCCGACTGAGCTGTGAATAAATTCATCTTTTCATCTTGAAGTTAAATCAGCTTTCCGTCAGTTGGCCCCGTCGTTTGTCGACGGCGGCGGCGATGGCGGCGGTTGTTGCGTTGACGGCGGCAGCACTAAGCCCTACCAGCACTCGAGGGGCTATTAAAAAGTTTTATTTTCTTAGCATCAGACCGCAATGGCGGAAGAATTAACGAACCATAGAATATGCTCCCGTTCTGGCCGCCCATTCAGGCCGGAAATAGCAAAACACGAAAACGAATTCGCTTTCGCAGAACACTTGCGCCGAGATAAGCCAGCCAGCACAATGGCGTGGCCGGCTCTGTCTGCGCGGAAGTGAAGAAAATTAAGGATTATCCAATTGTCTATCAATTTGCCGGCATCCGGCGGCGGAATGAAAAGGAAAACAATTCCCTCTTGTGGTTGAGGCAACACGCAGCGCCACTGCATACCTGCGCCCTAAGATGACGTGATTTACTATTGCCCGTCAGGCGGTGGGTAGACGGCGGCGACTGCAGCAGGACACACATTCCGGTGCAGAGGCAGTTTAAGTGGGATGGCCTGCACATGCGACAGGATATTATTCTTGAGGAAGACGTCGGTCGTCGGAGCCGTCGTCATCGTCGTCGCATGTCTCTGGAGAATGGAGAACAAATCATGCAAGTAATCCCGTCGGATCGGGAACGCTATAAATTCTGCTGCATTTTGAATAAATTGCGTCGCAAGGACGAGGCGATAGTTCCGGAGCTGAAAAAATGAAGACAAATGTGGAAGCGATGTAAGGGCGTTGCGAGTATACATTTTGCCGGGCTGCTGGTGAATGGAGACTGCTGCAGCTGAAGAAGAGATTCATGGATGCGGGTTGCGAGGACACAGAGGTGGTCTCCTTTAAGGAATTTGCGCCCGTGCCCTCGGACGATGTGGGATAACTTTAAGCCGCAAGGATTTTACTTTTGCAGAAGGAAGCAAATTCCTTTTCTGGCTAACAACAATGATCGCAACGTGGTGCATTGAAGGGATGCTTTCATTCGATCAGGAATAGAATGCATCGCTGTGTCAGACTGAAGTTTTTTCCTCAGATTCACTTTCCTTTCAGTGTTATCCGCAGATCACAGATGTCGATTGCAAATCCTTCAAGACAGAAAAATGTTCCCAAGGTTGGACATCAGGTCCACGTCGCTGTCTGACGAATGCCCACAAGGTTTGACTTCAGGCCCACGTAGCTTTGACTCTGATGAGTGCCCACAAGGTTCGACTTCAGGTCCACGTAGCTTTTACTCTGATGAGTGCCCACAAGGTTGGACTTCAGGTCCACGTCGCTCCAAGTCTGACGAATGCCCACAAGGTTCGACTTCAGGCCCACGTAGCTTTAACTCTGATGAGTGCCCACAAGGTTGGACTTCAGGTCCACGTCGCTCCAAGTCTGACGAATGCCTACAAGGTTCGACTTCAGGTCCACGTAGCTTTAACTCTAATGAGTGCCCACAAGGTTGGACTTCAGGTCCACGTCACTCCAAGTCTAACGAATGCCCACAAGATTCGACTTCAGGCCCACGTAGCTTTAACTCTGATGAGTGCCCACAAGGTTGGACTTCAGGTCCACGTCGCTCCAAGTCTGACGAATGCCCACAAGGTTCGACTTCAGGCCCACGTAGCTTTAACTCTGATGAGTGCCCACAAGGTTGGACTTCAGGTCCACGTCGCTCCAAGTCTGACGAATGCCTACAAGGTTCGACTTCAGGTCCACGTAGCTTTAACTCTAATGAGTGCCCACAAGGTTGGACTTCAGGTCCACGTCACTCCAAGTCTAACGAATGCCCACAAGGTTCGACTTCAGGCCCACGTAGCTTTAACTCTGATGAGTGCCCACAAGGTTCGACTTCAGGCCCACGTAGCTTTAACTCTGATGAGTGCCCACAAGGTTCGACTTCAGATCCACATGGCTTAAGTCTGGCGAATGCCCACAAGGTTGGACTTCAGGTCCACGTCGCTCCAAGTTTGACGAATGCCCACAAGGTTCGACTTCAGGCCCACATGGCTTTAAGTCTGGCGAATGCCCAATTGGTTCGATGCGACACACTTGACAAATGCCCACAGAGGTGGCCTTCGTCAAGGTCCCTAAAGTCTTCGTTAAGGCTTTCGTTTCGAAACGTCTTTTCCATCCACGGAAAGTACGAAAGACGTCCTAAGCACCCCTTTATTAGCTTCCTTCCCCTCTCCCTCCTAGGCAACGCCTTAAACCAATAACGGCAACCTCAAGAGAAACATGTTAAGCACAAGTCTAACCACAGAGTGGCATTAATGGATCGATTTGCGAAAATCGATTCGAGGTTGACAGTCAGGGTGAGATTTAAACCGCCCCCTAGCATACACAGGTGTGCGGTGAGTATTAACCTATGCCGCCATGAAGCGTGCGAGGGGGTGTAGAGGGAAGGTATGGGGGGGGGGAGGACTTCAAATCTATCTAAGTGATGGTAAATTCGCCTAACGAAGGGATTACTGAGGATTACGTTTCGCCTCGGTTCGTTTGCGTGCGTGTCTGTGCCAGGGTGTGTGTCTGCACAATTGGTCCCATTGTTGTCTTGGATGAGATGTGATGTAGTCTCGTATTTCAAGGGCCCTCAGTGTATATTTGTTTTGTTTTTCTGTGAAGGGGGATGGGTGACGGAAAATGATTTGTTGCACCAGACGGCATGGGTTAAGAGGCACTTAGCCAAGAGTCTAAAGAGTGTAAGCAATTTGTTACAAGTTTTGTATAGTGTTTGGACGAGATATGGAGATGACTGACAAGTTCTCGTTTGGAAGGGGGTGGGGGATTTTAAGAAAAGGGCTCAAGGATATTCGAGGACTTTTCAGGGCATTTTGAATGAGTTTTCAAGGGGAACGTGAAGTGAATATGTTGTCGAATAAGCAGTCAATTGACATATAGATGGACAGCAACTTGAGCAGTGGCTTTAGTCTGACGGACTACTTGGTTGCTGATGATGTGAAGGGGTTGGAAAGGAATACTTGCAGTCAAGACATAAGGACCTCGTTTGAATTTTATGAAAAATCGTTGGCACTTGAAAAGTTCACATTAAACAAAAACGCATTTCAATGAATGTGGAAAGTATTACTTCATTGTTCCGGTTATATGGACCATGGATCACTTTTATGGACAGCCTGTTTGATTGCATTTGATTGATTCAATTTGCCTAAGCTTGTGTTTTTTATTTCATCTGCATTCATTCACACTTCCCGATCATTGACCACATTATATGAACTACTATCCGATTATATGGACATAAATCAAATCATTCTCATTTCTTTGTAGTACTTTCATTCGTCGAGAATGTCAGTTTGTGGACACTATTCACTGCCCCATTTTTATGACGTTTTTTCTACACATTGATTCGATTATATGGATATAAAAACAATACTAAATTAACGTTTTCAAGAGGAATCTTTTCAAAACAAGACAATAAATAGCCATAACTTTCGATTAGATGATCACTCTTAGTTGTTCAGTTGTGATTGCATCGATTATGTGAACTAGTGCTCGATTTCAAGGACATGGAAAGCATTACTTTAAGTCCAATGAATGCTGAATATCTTTGAAAAACCTTAGATTTCTGTAAAGATTTATTCTCCAAATCAACTTTTTATCCCTGACTTTATTATATGAACACGTGTTCGGTTATATGGACAGTAATTTAACTGCTACATTGCATTGGCATACTCGTAATGTCGAGTTTTCATTGACTTTAGATGAGGTTTATTCATAAGACACATTAATTTGGTCCGATTATATGAACATGTGTTTGATAGTATGTTGGCACAGATTTAAGTCATTTCCACCAAAAACGCTCACATTTTCAGAGTATTGTTACAGTGTCTGTATTTCAAGTTTAATATTTGCAATTGATTCGATTTTATAAACAATTGTTCGGTTATATGAACATGAATACACATTTTTCCATTATGTTTGCATGTTGAAATAAAAATTCAGATTTGTCTCCAAATTTTGCTATGTTTCCATTTTAGACCATCACTTCAATGTTTCCGTTATTCAAACATAGGTTCGATTATGTTGACTTACATAGGTTCACATAATACACATTTTGTGTCATAACTCTTCCCGAAACTGCTTAATTCTTTCACACCACCCATACTGATAATGACGGGCATCACTTGAATAATCGACAGTATCGATTATATGAACACAATGAAATTTAACCGAATCATTACGCTCAATTTTTCTCTCTCCGACACAGTGACAGTTCTGTTCATTTGGAGAACAATTGACAGTTAAGTAAATTGTACCGATTATAACGTCATTGTACCGATTACATCGACATAGTATCGATTCGATGAACATCAATTATAATGAATTGTGTTGACATACCTATTTATTTTGGACAACTTAAATGTCAAACAAGATTTTCTCATTCAGTCCTTCTCCAAGGCCATCCACCGTCACCACTCACAAAAAAGACGTTTATCAAGACCAAGGACGCAGCAAAACATTGATCTTCTCCCACCCCCTTCCCCACCCCCCATGACACACAGCATCTAATGGCACATGCACAAGGACACATGTGGACAGAAAAAAAAAGTCAAAATTAATTAGTTTCAGTCATTCCGGGGGATCCCAGACTCCGCCCCTCCCCCCACTGCGCAAAATGATAGCTTGTCACAATATTTGTATGGTCAACTAAAAGGATGTCCTGAAGTATGCTCCACACACATTCAATGTTATTTATGTCGCCCGTCAATGAATATAAATTGAATTAGTCCTTTGACCCCCCACACGCCCAAATGACTGGAATGTGCGGCCGTCACCGCCGCCGTCGCCAGCACCTTCGCCAGAGATGGGGAATTGCTCAACTTTCGATAAGCCAGAAAGGTAGAGAACTTGTTGCTGACGAGGAAGTTTTATGGGAATTCATAAATACTGGCCCTTGCCTTGATGATTTTTCTTATTTCCTCTACTCTACCCTCAACTGAGCGGACGGGGAGGGGGAAAGGGTTCGCTTTACGACCAGGGTGCCGGGCGGTCTTCAATAAAACGAATTCTTTTGGTTGGTTGCGCCAGGTTGTGGTCACGTCGTCGTCCTCGTCGTCGTTGTCGTCTTTAGAGGTATCGGCTGGTCATAGGTAATCCTGAATGGGCATATGGGCCGGATGGGATGTCCTCAAGTGGAGTCAAATTAATTCCGAAGGGACACCTTGGCATTTGCGATGAAATTCTGTGACATATGTGCCAGAGACAATATGAGTCTGGGCGGCAGCGACAGATGGATAGTTTAAGGATGCAGAGCCTCGTTCGGGGTTTGATTTATTGCGGCGGCAGAGGGAGTGAGCAGCGCGATTTGATGACGCCCATGAGATTTTTTTTGCTTCTTTCCTTGCGTTTTATGAATTCCAATTCGCCGACAAGCACTCTCTCCGTTTCATTTCCATTTCGGGAGTCGTTTCCGTGTCGCGTGTACTTTGTTTTGTGACGACCATCAAACATGCTAACAGGGGGACACTGAAAAGTGTCAACTCCGGTGATGACATCGCTCACATCTCTCTCTCTCACCTAGAGTTGGGACAAATTAGACTCCACGCCCCCTCGCAGTAGGACTCGCATCCAATTAGCCCCTGAGCGCTACTTAATGGAATTTTACTGCGGTAATATCGCTGCCAGTAAAAGCAGCGCAAAACGGAAAACCAGACCCCCAGACCCATTTCTTCCTCTAAACACAGAGACGCATCAACTTTACGACGCGCAGCGTTCCGCACCAGAAGAAAAAAACAGCAAAACAACAAAGCCGTCGTAAAACGAGACCAAATTACGCGCAGAGCCTTACCCACCTCCTGCAGCAGACACCGCTCCTCGTGGGCAAATATTAAATGCATGAACTGTCAATACCACCGAATTTACAGTTTAATCAAAAAAACATACATATTACTGCAGCACACGGGCTCACATGTGCCCCCGTCCCTGTGCCGGCACCGCAGCCGCTGACAAATGAAACTCATCAATATTGCTCGGCAGGGCGAGGTAACAATTTTCGTAACGCAAACAGACAGGAAATTGCATCCCCCGAAATCACCGAGCGTAAAGGATAAATAATACACTCTGGCTCCGGCTCCGGAGCGCTCCTCCTCCTAACTGCAGGCTGGCAAACCCGGTCTTACCGGCCCGGCCACGATGATGAAGAAAGGATCTCCGCAACCGTACTGCGGATCCCAATTCGAAGGAAGTCACCTGTTGTTTGCTTTGGCAACGAATTTATCAAGTCACGGGTGGGGGGACGACGGGGGCGTTTTCTTGGTCGGCTGATGTTTATTTTTGTGGCTTTAACTGTTGTTTCCGCCATCGTCATCATATCATATCCGCTGCCGAATGAGATTCAGTTGCCGGTGCCCGTGACGGTGACTCCGGTAGCTCCCCTTTGATGTCCTTTCTCTCCGATTCTCTCTTGTGTTTCGCTTTCGCTTTGGTGGCAGCAGCAATAAAAACCAAAAATCCTCACCACCTATACATCATCATCAGCGTCAGCATCCATATCGCAGATCTGTAGCCCGGGGCTCTGGTTGGTTTCCAGTCCACCTCGGGGCCCATGGGGACCACCCTGAGCAGTTCCATCCGCCGCCGCCGGGACATAATCCCACTCAACAGCCGTATCGCTGATTTTTCGAAGGCGCGGGCGTGTCGGATAAGCGGTGCACCTTGAAAAATATTTTCAAATTTATTTTCAGCTACACTGCAGGACACGTTCGCGTCGCGCATCTGTGGTGCAGCGGCGACACAGAGCTTCTGCCTCGTGCGCGACACGGGTGAACGACAATGCATCGAGGACGCTTTAAGGAAATCGATCATGACGATGATGAAGACAGCAGCAGCGGCACAGCATCAGTACACAGTCAGACGGGGGAACTGAAAATCGCTTGTGGCCTTGAGTGGGTGGGACCCAGGGGAATGGAAGTTCGCGTTGACAATGGCAAAAGTTTCGAGGGGAAGTGGTTAAGAGCTGATACCGGCGGCTGGGTGGGAATGAAATTGAATGTTGGAGGAAATGAACTTCGGATTGGGAAACACTGGTGCACTGAGCTGATTGCATAAGCTCCGCTGAACGGGTCGTCCTTGATGATGCCGGCATTGACCTAATTTTAAGCCGCCTCCCCCCCCCCTGCCTCTTCCTAGGGGACTAGCGATGGCCTAGGCACATTCCAGTGAAGTTTCGAAACGAACGCTTTGGGATTTGGGATTAGCCTGTGGGTTGGCAATGTCCGTTGGCTTGTAATTTTGTTGAGAGTTCATTAATTTTAGACGAAGGCGACACAGCAGGAGCGGCAGGAAGTGTTTTGAAGTTTCATCTAATCGTTTCGGCTGAATGGGACCCATGATACCTGCGATGCTTGCGGGAGTGTAGGCTAACCAAAAGGACACAACACTTAGGTTATGGTGGATCGAGGCAAATTTTTCCATTGTTCCTGGTGCAGGAAGGAGATTGCGGCCATTTTGGAACGTCAATACTGATTTGAGAGAAAATTTCGAAAATTCTGGATGAAGGGGCTTAGAGTTTTGTCCGAATTTGTCTCTTCTGTGGATTTCGTTTCCTGCAGGAAGGTGGGCTCGTCGAGCAGACCAAAGGTGGATAATTCACCAGGAAAGCAAAGATCCATGGACTCCATAGGTTAGATCAAGCCGTTGAATCACATCGCCTGAGTTTGAGAGTGGTAGAAGGTCTGGAACATAGGATAGAGATTTGTTGGTCACACATTGCTCTTGCCAGCTGGAAGCACCTTGCCGAGCACCAATAAGGGAGCCAAACAGGCTCCATAAGCCACTTCTAGAATTTATTTTAGGCGAAGAAGCGAGATTTCATATTTTTTCTTCCTGAAGAAGGAACAATTTACGTCTGCTTAAGGTCCCTGAATTCTTATGCACAAGCGAGTTGTCAGGAAGAAGGTTTTGACTGGCGTTGAGACAGAGTTCATCAAAATGGGTTCAACTGTAAGAAATTGCAAGACAAAGCAGACTTTGTCATCACGGAAGGAGAAAATTTGAGAAGATTAAAGACTGTACACGTACAGGGTGGGCTGTCTTGTGTCTATTTTCCAGTGAAAGGTTTTTTTTACACTCTGCAGTGTTGACCAGAAATCAGAAACATACTTCCGCGAAACGAATGGGTCGCTAAACACTTGAACAATGCAAAAGAAAAAATCAAAAATGTATTCCCAAAAGTCAGTGCTGTGTAGTCTGATTGGCACGGTTTCTGAAAAGAACTTTTGACTGAAATGAAGCACCCACCGCGCATGCTGTGCACAAGCTTGTACAAATGATTCATGAGACTCGTCGGCTGGACAACAACAGTGGACAACACTCTGGTCCCCGGGGTTGAATCCAGCATACAGATAAAAATATGGCCGAGAGTGTGAGACTCATATCATGAAAAACAGCTCAATATTTCATGCACTAGTCTGCAGAAAATTGTGCACAAAGATTTCGGATTACTTCTAGGTGCTTATAAGGTCCATTTGACTCTGTAATTGAAGGCGAGTGTCCATCCTCTTCGTTATTGACCGCACTTCAGTCACGGAAAATCAGCATGTTTTTGAGGGGCATCCAGGGCACTCAGTAAGTGGTGGCCCTACTGATCCTAAAATAAGTGGCACTACAGCCCACAAGGGACCAGAGCCTAACTTCTACAACAACTACTCGTGTAGTGCGTGCTGTAATCTCACGAGTAGAAGGGAAGTACAGTTTTTTGCCAACTTCGAATGGCGAAATTTGAGAAGCCTGCCATAGAGAATTGTTACTCTGAGTGTTGTCAGCAACTCGAACTGGAAGAAATACGACGTGTCCCGCCCGGGTATCAAACCTACGCCTTCTGCGTATAGGTCGACGCACTTACCCACTACTTCACGGCGACTACACTGTTCAATAAAATCATTCATATTTCGATTTCGAAAGTAAAACCTAATAAATCAGACAAATCGATGCATTTTTGATGAAAACACTAGTTTTTTGTAAAGATTGGAATTTGCCATCAAGCGTGCTACTCTTAGGTACTCTAAAATCAATTCTTGCAACATTTTGGAAGGCATCTAGGCCATAACTGGAGGAACGTTGATTTTTGATGGGTCCAGAGTTCAGGAATTATTGCGTAATAACGTTCTTATGTGATGTCCAACAGGAAAACAAAATCTGACGGTGTTAAGTCCCATGATATTGGCCACTTAACGTTCTCAAAACGTGATCTCATGCAATTAGGCCACAGATGGTCGTGGCTTCTTGCCCAGTGCAGCTGCCCCTATGAATCTTCAAAGAACGAACCTCTCGGCAGACCCAGGACCCAGGACCATCCATAAATGCGCCTGGTTGCACTTGGGAATAATTCCTCATGAGTTAGAATCGGTTGTGGAGGATCGAGAGGCCTGGAGGGCTCTCGAGAATTCAGTGCCTCCGCGACGCATTTAGTGGAACGTGCGGGTTAAGGAAGATGATGATGATTGTTCCAAAGCCCATGAAGCATATCTGCGATGTGGTAAAAGGTCAGCAGTCGGCAATAGTTGCGCAAGCTTGAACGGAGGTGCAATTTCAAATGCAAAGTATGCCATAGTGAGGTTGACGACACGTTCTATTGCTGCGACCACCGAAAAGTCGACAAATTTGGATCATCGGCCACACTTACACTACGATACGATGATGATCAGGCCTTTCGACATCAGTAACCCTTCCACTCTCATCAAACCTCTTCACGATTTCACCGATTGATGACGTTAAATAGCCAAAGCCATCGCGTAATGTCTGAAAATGAGCTACATTTGAATCACCACTTTCGTGGCAATTTTGTACAATCTTAACGCGACGTCCGGATATAAGGCGATCCATTGTCGTAAATGGCAAACATTCGGCTAACACTGTGACTCTTCAAATGACAACTGAGTTTCACAGGTGTCAAATACCAGCGCCATAAACTCGAAACCACAAAATGCATGACCCTTTACTTATTGTCTTAAAAGGTCTTCTCCCGATTTTGTCGTATTGAGTCGAGAATAAACAGTCTCCTCTACTCTTGATCGAACAAAAACATCTGTAGCACGAGCCATTGCTGAAGCAGCTAGACCCTGATACTTTGTGGACTGCAGAGCCAAAGAATTTACATATGAGTGGATTCAAAGATATCTTGTGGAAAACTTTGCACAAATTTGTAGCCAGGGCCATAGAGTGGCACTCCACAAGGTTTTCATTTCGCTCCACATCAGTTTTCTTACTCCGCTACATGTTAACCCAACATGGCGGGAAATGTGAAATCGAAGACTGGTGCTATCAAGAGGAAGAAAAAATCTCTAAACATAGCTCATGGAAGTGGGAGGCGAGCAAACAGTCAAACATTCGACCGACACCTTGTAAACATCCCTCTGACGTTACCTTTCACAACATTTGGCCCAACAAAAAGCCACTTAATCATCCAAAATACACTGAAGACTAAGCAGATCCCCGAGAAGGACTTAAGTCAAGTTTCAAGATTTTCGTGGGACTTTCCTCTTCACAAATTTACTTCTTTACTCACCACCTTCACCTTCCCCTGAATACCAACCACAGTGACAGTAAAGAACCAACTCAGCCTTCAAAAACCTGAACCCTCCCCTCCCACAACCCACCCACTTTGCACAAGTCTTCATCTCCAGGTCTAGCATCACCCTCGAAATGTAATCCAAACAAACACTACCCGCCCAAGAAAGCCACAAGCCGCCATTCCCCGTTTGAGATTGCCTCTCCTTTGTGACAGACATGCTAATATTTCTGCACACCAAAAAAAAACAAAACGCACACGCCTCCACTTCTCAAGGCTAAGCCGGCACCACTCTGGCACAACCGTGTGACACACATTTGAATCCCTGGCACACAAAAAAACGGCGAAAAACCGCGTGCGGCACTGGCAGGTGCACAAAACTCGTGCAGAGCAACGCTGGCGTACACTTTGAGCCCCATCGCGTATCCTCTGACCCAGTTCGGGTTGGTAAGACGGACGGGGGTGGTGCAGAGGTTGAATCGGAAATTATTATTTGTTTGAAAATCTGTGACACATTCACCGTCCTTCCTCCGTCACGGCGATGACGATGCAGAGGGGGATGTGTGTGTGTGTGTGGATGGGTGGTGGAAGGGGGTAGGGGTGAGAGGGTCGTTCTACATCATTCCAACAGTTTCCTTCTCATGTTGTGTGCAATATTTATTTAATTCTTCGCGGAAGTGGATACTCGACTGTGTGAGGAAGGCAGGAGACGCGCAGATAAAAAGGGACACCGTGTACCCTCAACACAGTGCACAGCCAACGACAGTAACAACAGCGATGGCACAAGAGCCGAAGAGTAGCGATATCGACAAGGGAGCGACTGTTTTTTTTTCGATGAGAGTGAGATGCGCTGCAGTGGGGCAACGCACACACAACAAAGCCCCGCCGAACAACGACTACAAATCAAACAAACTGTAAACGATTAAATTCCGCTAACAATAGCGGAGCTAACAGCACGAGTCCTTGCTGGCAAAACGGATGGTAAAGCGTCGTCGGCCAGCGGGGGAGGGAATTGAATTTTTTCGAATCGCGTTTTTTTTTCACGTTTCCCCACTCCCACTCACACACGAGCTCACAATGGAACCGCAAGGATATGGCGGCGCCATGCGTCGTCGTCGTCGTCCCCGTCCTCGTCATCCTCGTGATCCGGTGTCGTGCGCGTGGTGGAAGCAGAGGTTTAGATGCGCGCTTAACAGGGGTACAATGAAATTATCCAATTCTGTCCTGTTATCCCTGATTTCTTCCACACACCCTCCCCCCATGGATTCGCCCATTCCACGGTAACGACAGGAAACAGCTGCTGAAGTGTGATGCGACAACAATGACGGATACATAGCGCGGCGATGGGTATCCACCGTAAAACTCAATCACTGAATGACTGCATTTAAGGATGACGAAAAGCAGGCAGAGAAAAAAAATTCCCGTCGAAATAGATCCCATGTCCTGATTCGATTGAGCTCACTCCGGCAGCGGGAGCTTTAGAGCTCATCAATGGCGTGTCGGAAATACAAATACGGCAGCGCCGCATCAGTGCACAAGAGTAACGCTTGCTTACCGCAAATATTTGCATAATCCTCGTCGGGAATAATTTTTTTTTTTGGTTTTTTGGTTAAAGCAACCCGAGGGATGGCCAACCCCACCCTCCGCCACCTCATTCCAACCAAACAAACAGTCGATCAATAAACAAACAGACCCTCACGCATACACACACACACCCGCACACCACCACCACAAGTGGGCGATACACGAAGGAGAATTGTGAAAACAAAAGTATCGAGGAAATTTATTGCCCATCTGTGGGGGGCGGGGGATGACCGACATAAGGTGGTTGGGGACTTAAACTTCCGCTTTTGTGTATCGTTTTTGCGTTCACGCTTCGAGGACGATTGGGAGAGAGAGAGAGGGAGTGAGAGAGAGGCTTCTACACATTTGCGGTGCGATGAAGCTTGAAAAAGTGCGCGCTTGGCTTAAGGACTTTAAGGCGGCACACATTGCTCTTGGGAGTTGGTGGGCGGTTGAGGTGGGGGAGAGATCAAACATTTCGCGGTGCCACGACTATCGTTGGGACATTGTTAATGTCCTGGTGAAGGGAATTGATGAGGAGGATCGACGACGATGGAATGCGTCCCTGTAGGAATACGGAGTACGTGTCTGGCGATGGAGAGGAAAGCGGGCGTGAACGACTTGGTTACACTTGTCGGAGCATTAATTGGCCATCGATGAGGAGTGATTTAGAAGGGGAGGTCTTGGAGTGGCTTGTGTTTGTGTCTTTATGTGATGAGGGGCAGGTGAACCGAGTGACCAGAAAGATGGCAAGGAATCAGTTTCATGCCTTTGACATCAAAAGAAGACAAACAAAGCAAGGACCCCCTTCCTTGAAGGTTTTGTTTTCGCGTACGAAACCGGAACAAAGCACAAGAATGCCAATTCTGACTGAAAGAGATGCAAATTGATGCTCCTTTGCTTCTTCACCTTGCATTCAGTCGCTGATTGCAATGCGTGTAACCGTAAGGAACGCCTCTCCTCTCACCCCTGTCCTCCGCTATACTTTGTTCCTTTTCTCTGCCGCCTTCCTTTGAGAATAGTTTTGTCAAAAAGGCACAAAACTTTTGAACTCAGTTCCACCATCCACTCCACACTCACATGCACCGCCCGTGTGATGTATTATTTTTGTGGCAAGGAGTTCTGTCGAACAACAGTGAAGAGCAAACAATGAGCAACAGCTCTCATCAGCAGACAAAGCCAGAAAATTCATCATTTTCGTAGTAAAAAGTGTCCCAATCCCACCACGCCATCGTTTCTCATTCAAAGTTGTATCCTTTCCCATCGACTTCTGATTGTTTTCCTCCTGAGAGAGGACATGCCCACCCCCTTCAAAATTTATTTCTAGGACTCTCATGCATCTGATGGCAAGCACAAGGACATCATTGAATATTCATCGGGACCTCTGAATCCTGCTGGCCAACACTGAAATTCGATGCATTTTGGCCAAGTGAATGGATTCGAAATTGAGTAGCGATTCCCATCTCAATCTAGCGTATCCCATTAGAGAGATTGCAATCCGATGACGTGGCCTCGGCTGGCCGCTGACACAGGACGAGGCTTCAAAGATGCGATTCATCTGGCAGGACGATCCACGGCGCGCCCCAATGCATAGATGCAATCAATTGAATGGGCTTTCGCCTGGATGCCGGCCAATGTCGATCGGTGCGGTGTGGCGGTAATCAATCAAAAAAAAAGGAAATCTCTACAAGTCCCCCCTCCTCACCCCTCAACCGGCCACACACGAATCCACGACCTTTGCGTGCGGTGCACATCGATTTAGAGCCGACTAAGATGACGGCCAATTCGATGCCTCGTCCGCAGCAACAGTGGCGTCAGTCACAGTGCACGACTAAAATAACGTTAATTTGAGCGTCGGGCTTTCGGAGCCAGCCTCCCCCCTTTCGATGACAGATGCGCGGCATTACTTGTGCCGCTCCTGAGCGCGTCTCCAGTGACTGGTTGAATGTGTGGGTGGTGGAGGGGGGATTAGTTTTAATGCGACGCGCGCTTCAGAGGGATATTTTGAACGAAAAAGTGCGGGTAATTATCCCTTCTGCTGCATGAGAGATTGAGGGAATTAATTATGTAGAGGGGCGGGGCAGCGGGGGCGGGGTAGCGTGTGTGTGTGGCGCTGTCTGACGATGACGGGATGAATAAGTGATGATGTTTTGCTGGCAACTGACATGCTAGCAGGGAAATATGCCACAAAAACGGGACCATTACGAGGCAGCTTACGCGGTTAACTGGATAATTGAATCTTGATTAAATTGCTTCATTAGCCTCAATGGAGTTGGTGTGCGAGGTGATGATTAGATGGGGGTGGGGGGGCGGTGTCTTATGGTGTCTAGACGTTAACTATGTCTACCTGGAATTTTGATGGGGGTCTTCATTTACCCTAATTAGGAATAAGACGGGTTTTCAAGGTCTTACAGGTTCTTGGTGCCATTGACAGCCAAACAAGCCAAAGGATAATGTGGTGGCTGGAGGAGGATGGGGTTCCCTCCCTCCTCCTTATGGTGAAGACAAGCTCCTTAGTGAAAGTCACAAAGAGTGGAACGGTTTTGGGAGGAGACAGAAGCAAACCGATTTCAGTTTTGGAGAATTTTGTCTTGTCTCCTGCCTCCTGCCTTCGGCCTCCTGCCTCCTGCCTCCGGCCTCCTGCCTCCTGCCTCCTGCCTCCTGCCTCCTGCCTCCTGCCTCCTGCCTCCTGCCTCCTGCCTCCTGCCTCCTGCCTCCTGCCTCCTGCCTCCTGCCTCCTGCCTCCTGCCTCCTGCCTCCTGCCGCCTGCCCCCTGCCCCCTGCCTCCTGCCCCCTGCCTCCTGACTCCTACCTCCTACCTTAGAACAACAATTTCCCTCGCGACCGCGCAGAAGGAATATACTTTGTCCAGTCTGCCAGCCTTTGGAACGCGCAAAGAGGTCTCCAGAACGAGCAAACTCAAAGCTTCTTCGTTTGCTTACAGGGCCAGACAATGCGGCACAATGCTAAGTGGCTCTTATTCCTCAAAGTCCCGCAGTCTTCTTCAGTTCAAATCAGAAAAAACGTATCCCACGCAATGTGCTGACACAAAACGTCAGTCCCAACTCATTAAAGGATTATCCCCAAATTGACGTCAAATCCTCAGAGAAAAGGAGCTCAATCCCCAGAATCCAAAAAAAGTCATCTGAATTCAAAGGACATCACAATCCTCGCCTCAATCCACGCAAGCAAGCACACAAAGAATCAATTCCATTATGGACGCAAAGCGAGTTCATTCGGACCCTTGGAACCCTTGTTTCGTCATTCAGCTCACCGAATGTGTCCGTTTCAATGATGGCGACCTCAATTCATTAAACCGGCACGACTGTCACGCAAAAAATCCGGGTCCAGTGTAATTGCTGTAATTGATACGGAAAACACATCCAATCGACGATGGATCCCGCCTCGCTGGCATCGCCGATCCCGGTAATTCAATTGAACGGGTTTAGGGGACACGCCCGGGACGACTTGTTTGCGCGTCCGCATCGTGATTGCGACAGCGTTGACAATTTGCAAAACAATTAGTTTCGAAAATTGACAAAATATGAATCGAATCAAGACGAAACCGATGGATTGTGGAAGCGATTATCATTGTCGAGTCCTCCCCCCTCCTCTCTGTGATTGGTTTTTGGGAGCGGCATTTGTTTGTCGTCGATAAATTCCACGGCGCGTGGAGGTTTTTGGTGCTCCCTGTGCAATGTTAAAATGGAAATGCACGAGAGATGATTGGAATTTTATTTGGAGGTTAAGCGGGGCGCGGTCTGCAGCTTGTTACCTCGGATGGCCATTGTTGGGACACACAAAATTGCTGTTTTTCTACTTGTGATAGAGTTCGTTTTGTAGGGTAAATGGGACAATGTTTGGTGCTGTAACGACCTACCCGCCGAGCTTTTTAAAGTCGCAAGCGATGACTTGGTAAGGAGCATACCCATACTCATCTGTAAAATACGGTCTGAGGAAAACATGCCCGATGAATGGAACCTCAGCATTGTTTACCCAATCCACAAAAAAGGAGACCCTTTGATCTACGGCAACTACAGAGGCATCAATCTCCTAAGTATCGCATACAATGTCTTATCTGTATCAGTCCCAGCTATATGGTGCGTAGGCATGGACTTTGTCAAGGCGGATGAAGCTGCTCTTGGTTTCTTCCAGAACTATACGGGCTGTTCTACGACATCGACTTAGCCAGAAGAATGAATATTAACGATTGAGATGGCTAGCTCATGTAGAGCGGATGGAAACCAATGCTCCGGCTCGAAAAGTCTTGAAATTCACCCCTGAGGGACGGCGCAACAGAAAAAGACTGCAACGCAGGTGGCGTACGCAACTGGAAAGGGACCTCAAACTGGAGATAGATAGCTAAAGATCGAGCTGGTTGGAGACGCAGTCCACCCCGGACTGTAGTGCAACCTTAAGTAAGTAAGTGATGGGGTGGCAAGACAGTGAACTTTCTACTTTCAGGTTTTAGACTTCTTTCAGACTCGAGTCCCATCACATTAGAAGAGCATTCCCCTAGTTCGCAGACAGAATCCACATTCCGGATCGGACTTCTCGGCTTACGTCAGTTGCAATGAATGGACGAATTTGGGAATTTGGTTTCTCTTTCAACCTCTCGGAACAGAGTTGTAAACGAAGACTTAACCTCTGGTGTCTTACCCGGGAGATGGGCGAAATCCCGAATTTCCCAAATTCCAAAATCGCCAACTGCCCAAAATCTCAAAACAGCTTAAAATTCGAGAACCAAGTTCCCGGAGCCAAAAAACTTGAAAATACGGAGAAAAATGAATACGGGATAAGTTAGCATCATTACCCTTCCTCTGGCCAGCTGATCACAATCCTTTCGTAGGCTCAATCTGTTGTTTACGCTGATGGGTCCAAAACCAAAGAGTCTGTTGGTAGAACTTGACTTAAGTTCGAACGTCACCCTCTCTACGGCATGTCCTCAGGTGAAGAGCTGGTCATTTGCGAAACTTCCTAACGAAAAAGAATTTTAAATAGAAGGATATTTTCCATCCAGGGATAATCGCTCCACAATGGTCGCTTTTTTAGATGAGATTGTTGAGCAAATCGTTGCCTGCCTGTGCTGAATGTAAGATAATTGACACGACACAGTCTAGAGAAACATGTTCCTCCTCTCTTACCATTTCTGATGTACCTTGAGAGAAATCGTATACTCCTTCGAACCGAAATGCCTTAAACAGGAACTATCGCTCAGAAGATTGAACAGAAGCTTGGTTGGTGGTTAAAAACGGGCCAGTGTCTGTTTGAGGGATCACACGTTTGAAAGCTATTAAGCGAAATTATTCTTGTAGCTTGCAGAAGCTACAGGAATGAAGAAGAACTAGAAACTATCTTACGCTAGGTCTTAGGTGTGATTTTTTTTTTTTTTTTGCCTACTGGTAGATCTTATCACTCCCAACCCACTCAAGTTGCAGGACAATGATTCTGAATAGGACTATATGGATTCATTCGCCACCTCAACCTACTTACCACATTTCTGCCGATTTCAGAACCACTTCAACTGATAGAGTGACCCCAAGCAAAGGTGCAAACTGACTTCAACCCTTTCTTCGTCTTCTCCTAATGGCGCTACATTCCGGGGTGGAATCTATCTTCAACCAACATGCCTCATCAGCTAACAAGATCTCTCGCCAGCTGCTTCCAGTTGCGCACTCCAAGTTGATTGAGGACCTTCTCCACTTGTCTTGAGGTAGGCCATCCTCTGTTGTGTTGTCCAAATGACTAGGATCCAGCAGTAGCAGTGGCTGTACGACGTCTTGTGTCTAGTTATGCGTCTGCGAATACAACGTTTAAGATGGCTAGGTTACGTCAGAGCGAATGGATAACAGTGCTGCGACCAGAAAAGTCTTGGAATCCGAGCCATTAGGACATCGCAACAGAGGGAGACTTCGTTTGAGATGGCGTCCATAAGTGGGGACATGTTGATTAAGCCCCGAGTCCACCAAGGACTGTAAATATGTAATTGAGTGGCAGTACAGTCCACAAGGGACCAGGACGTATCTTCTACAAGAACTATTCGTGTTGTGCGTGCTACTGTTCTCTTACGAGTAGAAGGAACCCACAGATTTTTGCCGCCTCCGAACGACAAGAGAGAAGCCTTGACAATTGATACTGTTTGAGTGATGCAATCAATTCGAAAGAGGTGGTGCTATGAAAGAATGCGAGATCTCCCGTCTAGTAATCGAATCTAAACCTTCGTGTGGGTCGACGCACTTACCCACTATGGCACGGCTCTAGTTATGCTAAAATTGGGCGTTTTTGCCAATATTTGCCCTTCTTCTTCAGTTTTGAATGTTCGAAGAGATCTTTGCTTGATCGGCGTGGTAGATGCTCCATTGTAAGCCCTCACCACGACTTGTAATGTTGCACGCTTTCTTTCAAGAATAAGCAACCAAGGAGATTTTTTCCTCGAAGGCAGCTCGGCCTATTGACCTTTGGGTTCTCTGATGGAAGACACGAACTGGGTCCTTAAGCTGCAAGGCTACTGGATGCAGTTCGTCAGTAGCTTAAATGTTGTATCATGGACATACAGCAGTCCATTAGGGAAGGCGGACAGAATAATGAAATTCGAAATCACGAAAAGACCAAAATCCCCAATAATGAATCCCGTCATACATCATGGACGCGAAGGGCGATATCTTCTCCTCTATCTTTCTACACGCAAATGAAAAATTCCACGATCCCAATTATAAATTTCAGACTCCTCAGCTTAACATTGTCCACCCCTTGTGCATGCAACGAAACGCCTTGATCACGTCAACCCTTTTCATGGTAAAAAAAAAATTGCGCCGACTAGACGTCCATAGGAGTAAGGCTTCATTGACTGCCTGGATTTTGAGAATTTCGATGGTTTTTGGGATTTCTCGGTCTACAGGAGCCAGCCAGCTGGTCTCCAGTATTTCCCGGGTTCCCGGGTATCAGTCATTTCCCGGATCTCAGTCATTTCCCGGGAAATAACCGAAGCACTTGTTATGCGCCGACTAAGTGTCGACCGGACTAAGGCTTAATCGGCTGCCGGGAGAATATGTCCACGAATTCTGAGTACTTCGATGGCTCTTGGGATTTCTCGGTCTCTACGAGCATTTCTAGTATTTCCCGGATTCCCGGGTATCAGTCATTTCCCGGATCTCAGTCATTTCTCTGAAAATAACGGAAGCACTTGTTTCAATTGCCCTGCCTGGACTACGATAAACCGAAAATGTTCTAATGGAGTAATTCCTTTGAAATTTCTTACATTACTTTGCCCACTTGTTAAGTGAAACAGGATTGGCTAAGAATTTGGTACTTCGCCTTGTGTATTTAGAATCCTTAAATATGCTCATCCCCTGTGACACATTAAAAACGCCCAGAGTCTTAAAAATTCAAGTCAAAAACGGTATTTTCTAACTTCCGTAGACTTCATAGGGTACCGTCATTCCCAATGCCCCCCACATTAAGTGCCACAACTGTCCATCTCTCTCTCACTCTCCCTGTTTCTCAATTTCATTCCAAACTTTGAACTGCATAAAACAACAGAGTAAATAATTTAGAAATGGCAATAACGCGGCGCCCTGAGCCCGGGAATATCTGTAACGCAAACACAAAACAAAAAACACTGCTGCCCACACATGAATGACACTCAGTCACAGATACACGATGTCGAACATTGCAATTCGAGTTGAAAATGAAAATTTATACGCGCGAGCGGACCGCGGTGTGGACAAAGAAATCAGGGGGGGGGGGGGGGGTGGATATTATGAATCGATGGGATGCCTTGAAGCCTGCGAATCAATTATGAATGCCTAACAACTGTGCACTCGTATCTTTTGTTGATGAAATTAAATATCAGTTAAATGGAATAGAGAATCTGTGCGTATGTGACACTGATTGCAGTGGGGGAGGTGGGGGGATGGGATTATTCTCATCACGAAAGCGGCGGATGGGAAGTGGATTTATTTGTTTGTTGTGTACACTGTGGCTTGTCCGTCATTTGGTTGCGCTTTAAATGGCTGTTGCAGATGATGGAGTGGATCGATGGGAAACGATTGGAAATGTGTGTGAAGGACGTGTGAATGGGGACATCTGTGTATCTGCAACTACAAGATTTGATTTGATTTGATTGTGATAAAGTTGGGATGAATTTTTGGTGGAGGAAGGAAACGCCCAAAGTTTAAGGTAACCCACGGATTCCTCCAACACCCCTGCCAAAATTTAGCAATTTTTGAATTCTCATAACTCGTCCTTCAGATTTCGTTGCAAGCAAACAGCAGCTAGCAAAATCTGCTTACTCAAATTAGTGTCCAATTTAATGCAAAGTGAAAAATCTCTTACATCCTCTCTCTCCACCCCCTGCCCCTGCCCGCCCTTAACCCATTCACGATGTCTAACATGATACTCGTGCATATTTCATTGTAGGGATTCTTCAAGGATTCGTTGCACTTATTCTCTGCGCGCTCTTCGCGTGCACACATTAAACATTCATAATCCCCGTCATCATCATCGCCGTCTTCATCTTCATAGCCATGGTGGTGGATGGTGGTGGGATGATGATTCCAGCCATCCGTGGATCCCTGGATCAAGTGCACATTGAACTGACTCACCGGGGAGAGGGTGCATGCATCACTTAATCCTTTAACGTAGCGTTACATTAAGTCTTCACAAAGCATTCCCACCACCCAACCCTTCGCCACCCCCACAAGGACACCGCCGATGCTGGGGGGATTGCACAGCAAAACAAAGCGACAACGACTTGATGCCAGCGTAAATACATAACGTCCACTTAGCGTGCATTCCATTAGGCGCCCCCCCCCCCCCATCACCCCCTCATCCACCCACACATACACGTGACCGATTACGAACTTCAACTGTGAGTAATTTACGTCGCAAATTGGATTTGCCTTCACCAATGTCAACGCAACGCACAGGTGGATGGGGGGATGGTGGGCCGGTTCCAACTTCAATTGTCTGTAACGCCTCACAGCAGTAGGCACTGGAGACGGTCGCCTCGAGCAGAGCACTGTGTGGGTCAAAAATGTCACAGAGCATCTGTGACGGAGGGGAGGGGGCAAGTTAAAAGTTCTGTCGACCGTTAAGACATCAGACAACTTAATCTCTGCTTTGGTGGTTCTTAGTGGTTGTCAGTGGTCCCAAGACTGTTGAAAGGAAAAAGTTCCTAATTACCTTGCAGTTGCACTGTGGGATGAGGAGGTCATGAATTTTAGGTGAACTTGGGGGGAATTTGATTTTTGATTTGAGAGTCGGAGTGACGGTCATCGTGATGGAGGGTCGAAAGGGTTACGACGACGAGATGTCATCAAGAGATCTGAAGATGTTCTGAAGGATTTAAGTAGTTGAATGGAATGTCAAGGGTGAGGCTTGGACAGGAATTTGCAATTTTCAGCAGAATCGGTTTTCGCGCAATTACAATCCTTGGGCTACAGGTAGACATGTTTTTGGAATCAAATTGCTCTGCATTTGGTTGGAGAGTTGCTGGAAATATGGAAAGATGCTCGATCTGTCCATCAAATGCATGTCATAAATTTGAAGGAACTGTGCTTTGGGTCTCATAAAGAGACTTGGGGAGTTTCTCCCTTACTTCAACTTAGTTGCCTGACTTACGAAGAAGGCTGTTCTCTGCAATGTTGGCATGTGTCACATCCTCGACTGGTGCTAAGAGAGCCTTCACTATGGCAAACAGGTTGCCTTTAAGCAGGTAACTTCACACCAGAATGAAGGTGATTTGTAACTTGGCCCTCAAACAAGCCATTCATGATTTTGAGCTCCAGATGGAGAAGACGAGGATATTCCAGCACCGCAAATTTCTTTATTCGCACGAAAAATATTTCTCATAGAACATAACATACAGCTGAAGAATTTGGAGACGGTGTTGTGGCGTGTGTCTCTCCATTATGACTTGCCAAACGATACTCGATAGCAATGACAAAGCAGTTTGATAGGAGTCACCCGTGATCTGTCATAAATAACAAATTGGAAATCAAACCACACGATGAATGACTCTGAAGTATTTCCAGGTCTACTTTGGCTGTACCGTACCCCCCGATTGCTTGTACAAGAGACTCTATATCAACGCGGTTTGGGACATTGGGGCAAGCCTTAGATGGATAACAAGGATTACAAGGGCAAGTTTTGACTTTCAACGCTCTGAAACTCGCTACTTCCTGCCACAAGATGGTGACTCCAATACAAATCGGATATTACTCACCTGCCAAAAAGACTTTCGTCGGCTCAGTAGAGTGATCTCTTTTCGTTAGGATATAGTCCACCTATGCATTGGCCAGTACACACGAGGCAAAGTCTTTGACCGCACTCAACATAGCGAGCCAACACTTTCCTCGCCCGTGCACAGATCAACTTGACATACAGCCTCCTCATGGCGCCCTCTGGATAGCCATCGCAACATCCGTTGTCTAGGAAACAAAGGTATGCAGCGAACACCTCTGCCTGAGGGCTAAATAATGTGCCTGGCCTACCAGCCTGTGGGTCGTGCGTGAGGCTAACTCCCTCACCACGTTAAAAAACTGAAGTTCAGAGACAGCAACATGCCTCGGGTGATGGATCTAATGTTGACCCCCCAGCCAACAACTAAAGGACAACGATTTTCGGTTCTGCACGTGGAATGTGAGGTCCCCTAACAGACCACATGCAGCCAAAGGACTTGAAGAACTCTACAGCTAGTATTGTCACTCGCCAGCTGCCGCAAAGTGCGCACTGCAAGTTGGTTGAGGTCCTTCTCACCTTGTGTGCGCCCAATGGCTAGGGTCCAGCAGGAGCAGTGGTATTCATACTGTATGCATGTCCTGGTCATCTATAGCCTTGGATCCGAAGACGCTCAACCAGGCGCATGCCGCCGAACAGGCCATAAAGTTTGTCGTTAAATCTTTTCCTCCAGATGCCATCAACGCAAAGAGGTCTAAGAATCGAGACTAAAGGCCTCCCCTTAGTTTAAGTAACATTCAAGTTTCCGCGCCAGAAAGAAAGACTGTGATGATCAAGCTGTTGTACGAAGTCAGCTAAGTCCTTCGGGAGAGAGCTCTGTCACTCAATTACCTCTTGAGCTCAAAGAAGCACTAATTGGGAAGAGTGACTTTGCGTTTGATTTCGGTACTGATGCTCTTGTCCCGAGGCGGATGAAGTCCTCGACTACTTCAAAGTTTCTGTTGTCCATTATGACACTCTGTCCAAGACATCAATGTTGTACATCCTTCCTCGATGATAGCATGCTCATTGCCTTGCCCTCATTCACCACAAGACTCATCTTAGTCGCTTTCGCTTCCATGCTAGCATAGACCTCATTGACAGCTCGCTGTGAATTGTCGCTTAAATGTCGCCCGCGTAAGCAAGCAGTTGAAAGGACTTTAGGAAGATAGAGCCTCCAGTGTTGACTTGTGCGTTTTGCACGATCTTCTCAAGGTTGATATTGAAAGAGTCACATCACAGCACATCTTCCTGTCTAAGACTTTTTTTTCCGATTGAAGGCCTCTGTGAATTCGTTACCGCCTTCGACGGTGTAACGAGATCCATCGTCATTCTACACAATCTGAGGAGTTTGGTAAGAATGCCAAAACTAGACATGGCACTGTACAGCTCGTCTCTTTGCACACTGTCATGTGCGGCCTTGAAATCGATGAATAGGTGGTGAATGTCGGTCTGCACTTCTTGGGTCTTTTCCAGGATCAGACGTAGTGTGACGATTCGGTCGATGGTGGACATCCCTGGCCTGAAGCTACAATGATAAGGACCTACCAGGTTGTTGACGAGCGGTTTCAGGCGTTCACACAATACGGGAGAGAGGATCTTGTAGGCAATGTTGAGGAGGCTGATCCTTCGATAGTTACCGCAGTCGAAGGTCATTCCTTTCTTATGAACCGGACAGACGACTCTGAGATTCCGCTCAAGGAGCATACTTTCCTCCTCTCATATTTTACTGATGAGCTTGTGCATGCACCCAACCAGATCATCTCCAGCTGCTTTGAGGTATTCTGCTGACAGTCAGCCCGCTGGACTTCAGTCTCGACATTGCTATCTCGCTCATTCGAGGGTATTGGGGTCATCACCGGCGTTTAACAGTCAGCAGAAGTGATTTTTCCAAATTCCCAGCATTGACTGAGACTCTACTAGCCGTTGCCCATTTTCAACCTTGCAGGCTGCAAGGGAAAATGTCTTACCTTTTGGTAAAACTTTCCTACTGCAACACCTGTCCATCTCGTGCTCTCTTTCCCCCAGAGAAGCAGGATTTCTTCCATTTTCTTCTCTTCGTAGAGCTAACGACCAGCTTTCGTTTGATTGTAGGCCTTGTAGGCCTACTATTTAGATGTGTGTGCCTGCCTGCCATCGTCGTCGAACCATGGGTCACTATACAGACCACAAGGGACCAGGGTATAGCTTCCTCCACAACTACTCGAGTTTTGTTTGCAATTGTTCCTTCAAAAGACGAAGGGACATCCAGTCTTTTGCCGACTCGGAATAGAGAGATTTGAGAAGGTTTTCACTGACAATTAGTCCTCTTTGGGTATCGTCAGCAACGCCAAGTTCATCGGCGTATGAGTCGAAGCACACCACGGCAGCCAATGTCGCTTCATAAGTGCTTGTTGAATTCCTTGTCCAGGTTCTAGTTCAAATTTTTGTCGAAATTGTCGTCAAGTCTTCCTTCAAATTGCAGTTACAGCCCTTGTCCTTGTTCAGATCTGTTGTCCAGTCGTCGGTACAAGTCCTGATACAATCTTATCGCCTCGTCACTGTTCAATTATTGGCACCAATTACTTGTCATACAAATAAGACCTTGTCCCTTAGACACCAAAAGCCTCCCCCCGTGGAAACAGAGTCCACCCCATTGCACTGTAAGCATCAGTCATTCAATCCAGATGCACACACCAACAGCAGACCTCCCCACGACCTCGCCCCACCCCAACCACCGCCACACACACGAACTGTTGCAAGAACTGGTCTGATTTGTTTAAGCCAAACTGCAGTCACTTTGTACACAAATTGAATGCTTTGAGCAAGACTTCCACTGGCAGTGCAGCTGTTCAGCTCAGCGCGATCTCAAAGCATCCCCCCCTCCACCCCTCCCGAGCGAGCTGCTGTGGTGAGTTTCTTCAACACCAGCCGTGCGCACTTTGACAGTCGAAGCACATGCTGCCGCACTTCCTTTCGCTAAAACTTTTCGCTGTTTTATCCTCGCAGCCAGCAGACAGTGAAAACGCTTTTGATGGCGCACTACACCACCAAACGAGCAAACGAGCGTTTCGGGGTTTAATTAAAATACGCGCTGCACTTAATTTAGAAAGCGCACTTCTTCCAGTCATCCGTTCATCCGTCTATCTGCACTCATCATCGTCGTCATGATTGTGGTGCAACTTGCATATGCTTTGAGGTTCCCTTTGTGCGGAGGATGGTGAAACACCGCAACAAAGACGGCATCCTCCGTCAGCTTGGCGCGCGAAAGCGAACATCATAAATCATGAGAGGAGCATCCGCCTGAGAGAAGAAGACATAAATCCAGGGAGACACATAAATTGGGTCGTAATGGGACCTCGTGCATAAGACATAACCGACATATGCAAGCTTTTGACAGTCTCCTCCTCCACGCGCCCCCACACATTCACCCTCGCTCGCACCGTTCGATGCGATCGAAGACAGACGGCAGTCCTTGTTGTGAGAGTAATTCGGGCAATTAACCCGGCAGAGCCATCCCCGTCCGCCTGATCGATGTGATGTATAGCGGATTAACAGCTCCTCTCATCGGTGGCCTACCCCACTCCAAGAGCATTAACGTCACAGTGTTGCGAAAACGACTCGCTGCAGGAAACACCCCACACCGCCCGCCCACCCTGCCTCGGCGCGACACATACTTGCAGTGTTGTGTTATTTTTTTTATTGCCTCCCCACCTCCGCAACATTGTCTTCGCGAAGGGATAATGGAGAAAAATACACAAAACAAAAACAAAAACAAGGACAACATCGGAGCACCACTATCATTGTGTCAGCCACCTTCCGTGTGGCACCGCTCGGCGTCCCCTCCGCGAGACGATGACACAATGGATGTAAACCGCAAAGCAATCTAATGAACGTCACCAAAGGAATTCAGGATTCTTGGATTTTCACCCCAGCACCGTCTCGCGGCGGCAGTTCTCAGCGCGATGTCATCCCTTGCCCCCCGGGGGCGACGAGGGAAGATTCTTATCCCCGAAGGGATCTTTGAGAGGTTGTGTGGGGCGATGATGCTCACCCGACCGCTGCTGTGTTGACTGGATGAGGGGAGAGATTAGTGGATGACACCTCACTGCCGCCATAACAACCTCCCTCCACCCCCCATTCAGTCATGACACCTTCCCTCGGTTGACAAATAGAAAACAATGAGCTAGGCGGCAGCTTCGCACACCGCCTCTCGTTGGGTAGATCCACGTTTCGAGATAACTCCAAGCGAGGGGTTGCCCCTCCCTCACCACCTTTGTAACGTACGACAGTAATTGATGGAATACGTGCCGGGGCTGTGCCGGTAACGAACTAAGCACGAGACCCAGACATCACATGGTCTACTATCTCAAGCCAGGCCACGAGGCGGCGGCGACGGTGTCGGTGGCGGTGGCGGAAAAGAATTACAGGAACTCCACCTGTCCCGGGATTGTCTATAGGAGACAATCAACTCCTTTAAGTGGTTTTCATCCTTGATCACCGCTACGTGCATCATATTAACACGTCAAGACGCCCCCCGCGTTCCCCCTCCCCCGGGAGGTGTAATTTCCGCAAACGAAACAGTGAAAGAGGTCTGCGTGACGTGCCGATGGCATCTACACTCTCGCTCACTTGAGATTGAGGGGGATTGTCGAGGTCGTCGTCATCTCCGCCGTCGTCGTCGTCGTTGCCGTTGTTCGTCCATCCAGTGTGTGGAGTTGGAACTGCAATAACCACGAGCCATCGCCGAAGTGAACGTGTCTGTTGTTTGATGTAGTCGATGATCTCTCTCTTATTCTTCCCATGCAGCTGTTTCCTGTTTATCATCTCTATCCCCCTCTGCCGGAACAGGAAGCAGCAGCGCTTAACTACAGACGAAGTTGAGAGTTCTAACTCGCTAGACAATAAATCTGCGGATGTATCTCTCGTTCGCGGGACGAGTCAAATAAAAGAGCGGAGACGATTAATTTTTTTTTTCCCTTCAAAATTAATTCGAGTTCGTCCCAGTGAGTTTTCACAGGGTTGGGGGTCCCATTTTTTTTAGGGGACTGCGAATTCAGCACCATGAATGGGATTCGAATGAGATGACGGAAACGTGCCAAGCTGTGCAGCACATAAACAGGCGTCAGCTGCTCGTGCGGGGGTTTGGAAGGATGAATGGGACGGGAGATCCAATCATCCAATCATCATCGGTGGGTGGGAAAAAAGTGTCAAATCAACAGTGCCCCGGGAGTGTGGGGAGGGGAGCGACGACTTGTGGTCACGAAATGATTAATCCGCACACAAGCATCGGATTTATCTCAAAATGTGTCGCAGCATGGCGGGGATATTCCGACATGTGTCGACATTCATGACCCAAGATCGATGGGAACTTCATTTGAAACGTGATATGAAAGACGACATTAGCGGAAAGGAATTTCATTCAGAGGGCAGGGGAATCATTTTCTGAAAAATTAAGAAGTTGATGAGGGGCTTGGTTGGGCGTTGGTCTCTAGTTGAGTCTACAATCATCAAGCTCTCAACGAACCCTTCGAGGATAAGAATGTCTTGTTGTTTCTCCGCGGGCAAGGGATGACATCGCGCTAACAATTGCCGCCGCGAGACGGCGCTGGGGTTTCTTTTGACGTTCATTAGATTGCTTTGCGGCTTACATCCATTGCCTTTTGGGCAAAGGATCAAATCCTGAAGAGGGGAACAAAAAAAAGAGTGACTCATTGGTTGGAAATACATGTAAACAGGAGATTCATCGTGAGGTTTGATTTTCAAAATTTTTTTTTGACAGACCACGAGTGACTCCTATCAAACAGACTTGTAATTTTTGTTTAGTAATGCTTGGCAAATCATCATGGGAAGACTCACGCCACAAAAGCGACTCCAAGTTGTTCAGCTGTATTACGAAATTCAGTGCTCTGTGAGAAATCTTTTTCAGAAGGTTCGACGAACTTACAGTGAGTCTATTGAAACCACTGGTATTGGCAGCCATTCGCCAATTTGAGTCCCAGATTACATTAGAGAATGAAACTCGAACGGTTAGACAGCATCCAGTGCGTTGCGAAGAAACTATATCGGCTGTAGCTAAGAAGACCGCAGAGAATCGCTTGGACATCGGATTCAGCAGCTTGGCCATGTTAGCTGACTGTGTGCTTTCTGAAATTCAAACATATGATCTTGGTGAGGTCTGGTTTCAACAAGATGGTGTCTAGAGCCAGTCAGCTCACGTTTGCCACCTAAATTGTGTGATATCCCCTTCTTTGGCCATTTTTTCTCGGAAGGTATGTAAACTCTCAGCTCTTCACAAATAAGCCACCCACCCCTTGGAACATTACTCTTGTCATCCGAGAAGTGTCAGTACTGTGCTCAAACGAGTCGCTCAAGATCAGACGTTCCGAACGAACTAACTCAGACGTAGTCGTGGGCAACATTTACATGATATCATTCCAGAAAAGTTAATGCCATGAATTGTTCCTTTAACTAATAATATTAAATTCAAGCTTATTTTTAAATGTATGTTTTTATATTACAAAAGAAATCAAACCACACGATGAATCACCCTTTACTTGCATTGTTAGTTTCAAACAAGAAACGAAACCTTTTGTGAGTGAGTGTAACAACCACTTCCTCTTCTTCTTTCTTCTACTTCATTGGTTTTACAGGTTGGAGCTGAACCATGGACTCTACCAACATGCCTCTTCAGCACTGGCACTGTTTCTCGTCAGCTGCCTTAAATTTTGGCTGAAGTCGTTTTCAATTTGTGCGCGTCAGTGGTGAGAAGTCCTTCTGTTGCAAGGTACTGATGGCTCGAATTCGAAGAACTTTTTGGCTGTCCTGTTCAAAGCGTCTACATTGGCTAGCCGTCCTAAGGATTGCATCCACAGACGATTGACACAGAGAGAGAGAGAGAGAGAGTTCATTTTTGAATCCTTTCTAGATACCGTCAATGTAAACTAAACCAAAAACCCTACGAATAAATTTTCTCTAGGTTTCCTTATCCATCTTTCAATAACATTCAGGTTCCTACCCCATTGAGCAGGACACGGAAAGTCGAGGTCTTCGCCAAAGTCAGCTTGGTCTTTCTTGAGGTTAAGTCCGTCACACAAGCAGATATTCAGATTCAGAACTGATGCAATTGACCGTGTTCACTTCGAAGCGGACTTTGAGCACATCCTTGACTACCTCCGGGTGTACTTTGGACCCAATTCAGATGACGTCCATGTCTATCTTCGTTCTTACTTTGGAACCAAGGTAGACAACGTCCATGACTACGTACAAATTTTCGCGCACATTTCGGTGCTCTATCCGAAACGTCGATCTCCATAACCTAAGTCCACGGTAACTCACCTCTTAGAGAGGTTGATACAATCTACGGAGGGACAGCCAAACTCTCCACCAAGTCCAAAAAAAAACCAGGCAACATCAAAAATCACTTCACAGTCCCGCCAAAGCACTCCATCCCCCTCCACCTTCCACCCCCCCATGTCACCATCAATTACCACTCAGATTTCATTCGCAGAAAGCGTCCCCTCGCCGCTGCGTCATCTTGAAATTGATATCCTTTTGCGAAATCCAAGTCAAGACAAAAAGAGAAAACAACAAGCAATTACGAGCACCGAGACTGTAATAGCGACTCACTCAAACGACCCACTCACGGGTTCCTAATTAGCCCACAAATCTGAATCAGACTGACACACAGCCAGTGCGCGACGTGTTTCTCTCTCTCTCTCGCCCACCCTCGCTCCCTCCGACGCACCCCACCACCCATGGGTTCAATTGAAATTGTCAAAGGATCCATTTCAGCGAACAATGCACAACATACGCCGGCTTCATCGTCAGGGATAGGGGGTGGGAAAAGTTTTATTAACGAGCTTACACGAGTACACCCTGGCAAATGTAATTCGCGGTAATTTACACCGCAAAACTTTTTCTGTTTCCACTTTTCGCGTTTCTTTTTTTTCTGTTTGCCCGTTTTCAAAATTTCATTAAGGTCAATTGATTTAATTGTTTTGCTGTGTGTGTGTGGGTGTGTGCGACAACAAAGTGTCACACAGGCACCCACCCCATGGGCAGCCACCCCAAAGGCACGGAGAAACTACGCCGTTTTTTTAATGACCGTCGAACGAACAAATACGAGAGTGGCTCAAAGGCTACACACGTTTGCAGCGCTCGGTCCCGGCTTCAACACACTCCCCCTCTCTCTCGCTCTCTCTCCACTTGGATTCATTAATTAGCAACATTCGCTGAATTAGTCCAAATTATGCACGCGAAGCCAATTAATAGCGGCTCTCGATGCCGCATGTAGGTCTCGCAGTGGCCAAATGAATCGTCGAGGAGGGGAGGGGGGGGAGCGATTAAAAGAGCGAATAATTGCCATTGCATGGTCTACTAGAGTCCCCGGCAGCCGCGCACCACCGCATGCAGTCACTTTGTCCGACCAGGACAAGTGCGCATCGATTGGCGCTTAAGAGGTAAGTGGGATCAGTGTTTTTGTGCAGCCGAGTGCACGGATGGGGTGCGGGTATGCGGCTGGAATTTCGTGAAATCAAAGAGTTCAACTATGGGCTGGATTATTGGCTGCAACGACGGAGGTAGTTTCAATCGATTTGTGATCACTTCAATGTGCAAGTGGAGGTGCCTGCGTACAGTCGGGCAGGCAAGAGAGCGGTTGGTTGCTGATTGATGAGCTACTGTGGCGAACGGAAAATTTTGAAAACCCAAGAGCTCAGCAAATTTCGAAAATTCCTGCCTATGCATGAGGTTGCTGAAGCGGATCGCGGTGGGACCATTGTGTCAGATGACCAGAGGATTGTCGTTTCCATGGTGCTCTTCGTGCCTATGAAATACATATCCACCAGAGTCCAACTGGTTAAGATAGTTTTTTGTCCTAACGAATGTCTTGATTTTTCCCACGCTGACATGGCACCAGAGTAAGCTTCATCATCATCATCATCACTTTCAGTCACCCGCAGGTTCTACTTAGGGGATTGGAGGAGCAATGCACGCACGAGAGATCTTAAGGCCCTTTGCATCGACCATGACTCATTAGGACCTAATGCCATGCGCAACCAGCGAGTTGGAAGACTTGACCCAACCAACTCACGCTCGCCTACGTCATGGAACTGCATTTAAGTCACACCTCGTCGTTACACAGGGGACATCCGGTCATGTGGCTAAAATATTCAAGCATAGTTCGTGCCAACCAGCCAGCCAGCCAGCCAGCAACCCAGAGAGCCAACCGGCCAGCCAGCCAGCCACACAGAAAATCAGCCAGACAGCCAGTCAACCAGCCAGCCAGACAGCCAGCCAGCCAGCCAGCCAACCAGCCAGCAACCGAGAGAGGCAGCCACTCAGCAAACCAGCCAGGCACACAGAAAGCCAGTTAGACAGCCAATCAGCCAGCCAGCCAACCAACCAGCCAGCCAGCTAACCAGGCAGACATATAGAGAGTCAGCCAAGTAGCCAGCCCACAAGCTAGCCAGCAAGCAAGTCAGTCAGGCAGGCTTTTTGTGACAGCAATGCTCGCAACCCATCGGAGACAGCAATGTATTGGCTGTTACTGTCAGATTCAGCTAAAATGGACTACCTTCGCGAATACAAACTGCATCTGACTAAGCTGTACCTTGTGTGAAAGGTGACGTCTTTAGCTTTATTTCGTTCGAAAACATTATCAAAATCCCACTTATTGGTCACAAGTTATTTATGTTTTAAATTGAGTGAAAATTCTTACTATTAACATATCTTGTACTCTTGTTATAGAGATAGCAAGAAAGTGTCGCGAAAGTTATCGCCGTTGAGACTCAAACGCCGAAGGTTCCAAGCTCGATTCATGGACTTTTTATCAGTCTCACCACCCGGCTTCTCAACTTACGCTGCTCGGAGTCATCAATAAAACTCTAAGTCCCTTCTACAAGAGGGAGAACAATAACTTGCATGGCACTAGGAGGTGCTCAATAAGGTGGGCTTTTGGTCCTTTGTGGGTTGCAGTGCCATCTAACTGAAGAAGGAAGGGTGATGAAGAAAGATGTGAAGCTTCCGGAGACGATGGTGTACGTAGAAAAACAGTAGTGAAGGGGTTTGCAATAATGCCCAAGCTACAGCTTGGAGCTGGAAAATACTTGCCAAATGACGTCTTTATACTTCCAATAGCTAACTGCCTTAAAGTCATTCCAGTCAACGACTAGAAAGACGTGATGCCGTCGATTAAAAATAACGACGCCGACAGTGCACACTGACAGACTGCGATCCTTCACAGTCCTTCGAACGGAAAACGCACGTCATTTCAGTCGGTTTTGGATACCAGAATCCTGCACAGGATGAAGCAGCTCATCACCATCGTGGAGTACATCCGCAGCCAACTTCCCCCCGCTTACCATCTCTCCATCCCGTTTCTCTTGCTCAAAATTTAATTTGCAACCGCATCACCGCGAGGTCTAGAGTTACCTCTCGAATGCGATGACGGCCTCAAAAGAGTAACCCGTGCATGGAGCCCCTTTATACACGGATCCACGTTTCATTTGAAAGCCGATCATCAATTTAAGTTCAGAGCTGCACTTCGCAGCCACAATGTAACCGAAGTACAAGCAATCCAAACCGAGCACCGCCACCAGACTCCCGCACAACCAGTGGCTCGTCGTTACTTTCTGCTTTTTTTTTTTGCCTCCTCTCCCTTCGAACTCCCATCCGGCAGTCACTTCAGCTCACTTCATGTACAACACATCCCCGCGCCCAGTCAAACACTAATTTCCCGTCCGAAGCAGGACGCAGCAGCAGTTCCGCCCAGTTCGAGAAATTCGGAAGCACTTCCCCCTTAATTACAAATCGGTTAATTCGATAAAGGTATCTGGGCGCCGGCACAGTTCACCACTTCCCCATTATTATTTGCATCATTGCATGCACCGCTCCGCCGTCCCCGTCCCCTCGCCGCTTCTGTCCAGCTTGTGCGTGGCTGCCAGAAGCGAAATCCAATTCGGAAGGACCCCTCGCTCGGTTGGAGTGTAACAAGATTCTATGAGGAGTACCGCCTCGCCTCCAACTACCCGGCGGCGGCGGCGGCGGCAGCGGCTCCGGTGGCATGCAGTTCCGAGAGCTGGCGCAAAGTTAACATTTAACGCTCCGCCTGGTTGTGGGCGAATTAATGGATGATTACAAAGTTTGATTACCTCGACCCGGCACAGAGTGCCTTTTTTGACGATCAACTCAGCCCTCCCCGCAAATTGACGAAATCGCATTCGGTGCGGGTTGGGGGGGAGAGGGGTGTGTTTGTGGGAATTGGAGTTTTTTGCGGATTTCGCCAGTAATGATGAGAGCGGTCTCCCGAGAGTCACTGGGAAGTATGTAAATTCAGGTCAGCGGTGGGTTAGCTGCGAGCACACAAAAACACAACCCACAACCCACACCCCTCTCCGCCCGCCCCATCACCGACTTATTCGGTTTACGGAATTACCGAAAAAAAGTGGAACTTCTCGGAAGTTAGGACGTGCATGGTCGACCTGTATCCCAACTTTTCGCATTGAGTCAGCCGTTCCCTTCGAGACTGGCGCGTTTTTTTCGCCCCACTCCTCCCTTCTTCGGAAATGGGGTGGGCGGACGATGAGTGGTGCGCTTGGATTGGGGGCTGTCACGTCTCAGGATAATCACGTTTCGCTTGAGAAGAACAACTGTAATAACAGCGGGGAACATATGGCCCTTAGGCCTTTGAATTAGGGTTACAAGGACCTTTTTTTTTCACTCTGTCAATTCTCCACCCCTGCACCCTGACGACGCTGGATTTTGTTTTTTTTTTCCGCTGTGTTTGGTTGACTTGCCGGTGAGGTGGTAATTAGATGCAATGGAGTGGGAGAGGTTGGATGGGATGCGAGTGATGAGAGCTGACGCGTGTGTATGCCGGCGTGGACGTAACCCTTCGCTGGTGGGTGTTTACGTTCCGAGCCGGGGGGCGGGGGGGGTCAATTGACATTGACAGAAGTCAAGTGCGGGGGATTATGGGTCAGATGAAGGAATATACTGCTGTCTGCAGGAAATGAGGTAAGCGTGTCCGTTACGGGTGGCTGTTGGAGTGTGTTTCAGTTTTTTTTCGGGAGGATGTGATGAACTCTGTAGGGGGTCGACATTTCGCTGGTTGGAAGGATATACGCCTGTGGGAGGCAGTTGGCTGAAGCTCCGTTTTTTTCATTGAGGACCTGTTCAACTTTGATGGAAGATTGAAGAGTTTTGAAGCAACTGACAGACGGGATCGAGAAGAATTTCTGCACAAGGAAAGACAGTGGTAGACGACTGGGCTGTCGTCATGTCATTACAAGAACCTAGAATTTTCAGCTAGGCATCTTCGGATGGCGAATTAATGCACTTACCTACAAGGTTACTGCGGCAACATTTTATTAAAAGCAAGACTCACACACTAGACCTTCTTAAGGGCATGAACAAACCATTCACGGATCAGAAGCATCTTCGACTATTGGATGAATGCAAAGGAACACACAAATGGAAAAGGATACAACCAACTTAGTATTCGCAATTCAAAATAACTAGTGAGACTCCAACGTATAAAGGACTGTGGAGTCAAGCAAGAAGGAAGAACAAGCTTCAAAGCTGATGATTTTCAAACTAAGGAATAGTCGGGACGAAGATAAGATTCCCTACAGCTGCAAACGTGTTGAACGAAATCTTCAAATTTTCACAAGACCAAAATCCTTAAATGCCCGAAATGGCACAATGTACAAAATGTCTAACGATGAAAGTTCTAAAGTCCTGATGTGCCGAAATGCCTCAAATTCCGCAAGAACAAAATTCTGAAATGAAAAAAATGTCGATATTGCCACAATTTCAAAAGACTAAAATCCCAAAATGCAGGAATCCTGAAATGCTCAAAGTTCCAAACGACCAAAATTCTGATATCCCGAAATGCCCGAAGTTCCAAAAGCCCAAAATGCTGATTTCCCGAAGTGTTCAAAGTTCCAAAAGACCAAAACGCTGTTATCCCGAAATGCCCGAAGTTCCAAAAGCCCAAAATGCTGATTTCCCGAAGTGTTCAAAGTTCCAAAAGACCAAAACGCTGTTATCCCGAAATGCTCGAAATTCCAAAAGACAAAAATGCTGATATCCCGAAATGCCCAAAGTTCCAAAAGACCAAAACGCTGTTATCCCGAAATGCCCGAAATTTCAAAAGACCACAATGCTAATATCTCGAAATGCTTAAAGTTCCAAAACATCAAAGTCCTGAAATGTCCAGAATTCTGAATTGTGAAAATCCTGAAATGTCAAAAATGTCGAAATTTCAAAATTCACAAAAATTCAAGAGTACTAAAATGCCCCTTAGTTCCAAAAAACCACAATCCTGAAATGTCCAATATTCCGAAGGGTCAAATTCCTTAAATGTCTAAAATGCAGAATTGCCAAGATTCCGAGCTGACCGAAATTTCGAAAAGCCCAAAATTATGAGAAGCCAATCCAAAAAACGAAATTCTGCAAGAAACTGTAAGAGGGAAAGTTACAGAGGGACACATAGTCCCCTGTAACCCCCTTGGAATAGTGTATAGATAAACAAAAAAGAAATCATTGAAACAGAGGAGCAACTGACCAATAAGGATTTGGGCAGTCAAGAGGGTCGTCGGTCCTTATCGTTCTCCAAGAACCCTCCTGTACAGGAACCAAGTTAACAGCGACTCAGTGTGTCTTGAGAAAGGATAAAAGTCTGCCTTAACGGACGACTGATAGACTAAGTTACTGTGCCCTGAGGCAACACTACAACTCATGAAACATCATAAAAAAAATCCTGTACAGCTTCCTTCCTTACATCTCCTTTAAATTTTTTAGCATGCATCACTCCCACCTTGAATAAAACCTCTTTGACAACAATCTTATGCTTCTCCAAGCAGTAATCCTTCTCCCACTGAACTTAGCGTGCACCATGCATTTGAACATTTTTCCCCACAAAAACCTGCACAAGCACACAACTCATCGGGTGACTGAATTCACAACCAGACAGACCGTCAGCGACAGGATCCTCGAAAATTGGCCAACAAAGGATAAAACTCTCTTGCTGTTGACACACTTCTGTTTGTCCATCACGTCCTCCCACACGCATATATAGGTACGTCTCTCTTCAGTCAAGCATCGCGTGCAGCATTGGTCTGAGGATTTACTGAAGCAAATTGCAAAATTTGTCACACCCTCCACAACGGTCCATGGACTGAGACGAACGTGTCCAGACTCCCAAGATATTTTGCATCGGCTCCTATTCACGTTGGCAGTCATTACTCGGGGACGTCTGCAATCAGAGGATCAGGCGTCCTTGACTGGCTTTTGCGTAGACGAAGGATGAGCCCCTTAAAGAGACCGGGAGACCACCCAATAAAGGGTAATTACTAGGACACACGGACAGAGGGACAGATCCCCTTGATTAACTCGCATCGGTCCGCGGTTTATTGGATTTACTCGTCGCGGCCTGCAATTAATTCGATTCGCTCGTGTGTTTTCATATTTTCTGCATTTTTCGCTGGGGAATTTTAAATTCGAATTAATTGCGGACACGCATGATTTGCTGCGTCTAACGTAATCATCATTTCAGTTCGATCATAAATTTGATTTTTGTGATTTCTGCTGAATTTTTAATTACATCGCGGGTGGCTGGAAGGGGGTGGGAGTGGCGATGTATGTTTTTTTTGCGGTCCGAAGTGCGGTAATTATTCCGCAGAGTTTATCCAACCAGACACTGGTGATATCGTTGATTTAAATCTCTCAGATACTCAATTTTTTTTATTTGCATGTAAAATATTTACAAAGCTGCGGCTTGTGTAATGTAGGTCGTCGGATGTCAGTTGTACACAGCACCTCTCCTCATGCCCTCAATTGTAAACAAATAAAGCGATTGCGAGCTACACTCACGCATTGAAGGTTTCGTTTCGTAGTTTTCCTCTACTTGACAACAAGTGTCAGACCACAAATAACCTCAAATTCACCTCAATCTCCTCCCCCCGCCTTCATTTCAGTTCACTGAGCTACTTACGCGCGCTTACTCAATTCATTGCCCCTGTTCCCCGTCAAAACGCAAGAATCACAGCTCAGTCCACGTACATGACTCTCCTGTCAAGTGTGCAACAAAATTGTCCCAGCACCATTCTTACGGCATCATCCAGGCTCCAGGCCATCAATCAATTACCCACCACCCGCCACATACGACTTTCTCCACCGCCGCCTTGAATATTCTATGCAATGCTCAGGTGTGCGGTTACGCTCGGAACACAGAACAAAGCCGCTCAGCGTAAATCTCAATTCCATCGCGCTGCATGAAGTCTCGACATGTCTTCGTCCCTCCGCAAGTGTGCCGTCGTGACATGCACAAACTCAGTCCTGACCTCTAATAACCCACCATTCTCCGCAGAAGTTCATCCAATCTCTGGCTAGTCTCGCCCTCTCGTTTCGTTTGTACCTCGTGCCCTCACGCTCCTGTGTGAGGGAAGCGTGAAACTTGTGTTTTTATGCCACCCCCTACCCCCCAACACCTCTCAGATCAAATTCTCGTGCCGCGTCGTGGCATGCCTCATAACTTCTCATACACAGAGCGCCCACCCCACACTCCCGCACCCACCACCCCCCCCACCATCACGCGCACCGTACATAGACTCTCGTTACAGTCATATGCAAAGTGATTAATGATTTTCGTGGGAAAAGTGAAAATCAGGTTTTATAAATGGTCCTGCAGCGGGGCGTGCATTAAGGGAATTAAAAACGTTATGGCGCGCATCACCGCCACCGAAGAGAGGGGGGAGGGGGGGGTATAGTGACACGATCTCCTTGCAATCTGTGAACTAACCGACATTTATGTGCGGCACAGGATAATGACGATGGAGCTTGATGTCAGGGTGGCAGAAGATCTCATTGCTTTCCAGGATATTGCTTGTCCACGATGGGTGAACATCTCACTCCTGACCTGAATCCCACCGCCACAACCACCAACGATGACGACGGCAACGACGACGGCGACGCCGACGCGGGAAAAGGTAAACACAACACAAACGATGCGATGGAGGGTGTGTGTGTGTGTGTCAGCCAGGCAGCACCTGTGTCTTAAAAGGATAATTAAATTAATGCTTCTAGTAGTTAACAAGTGATGAGCGTGCGGGAGAGGGGGGCAGCAAGCGGACGAGAGGTCTTCGGGCAACGTGTTAAGTAAATTGGTTCTTTGAGTCTGCGAAGGGATTTCCACTTTTTTCCTCTCGCCTTTTGCCGTTTCTTCCTTCCGTGAAATAATTGGCAAAGTGGATGAGGTTTATGGAGGAAGGAGCGGATTTTAGTTGTGACAATCCTCGCAAAGCAAAGCAAGTGAAGCGGAATCTGAGAATCGGATTCGAAGCTGAGTGGTGGGTTGGTGTGGTGTGGTGTGGACACAACTTGGGAATAGGGAGGCGCTTCTTTAAACTACTCTACGCAACTCTATTCTGCCCTGTTTGTCGAAATTTCTTAGAAAAGACAACAACATTCGAAAGCCTGAATGAGGATGTTGGGGAACAACAAAATGGACTAGGAAGGATCTGCAAGCAATGCGCCCTTGAATGGAAGGAAGTTACTGACGGGGACAAAAGCCCCAAGGTTTGGAACCTTGTCATTGACATCGTATTGTGTGTAATGTGAAGAAGGGATCGCAGGAGTTCAATGGCTGGGGAGTTGCAGGAATCTTATGACAGAAATTCAATGAAAATTATTCAATACCCGGAGTCGAATGTCAGAAGACGTTGATGTCGTTGCCCTGCACTTGTTGCCGTCCCAAGGCTCTTGGTCTAATCTAATGTCCACTCCACGTGTGCAGGGTCTATATCTGCATGCAACCGACGCCACCATGGAGTGGTTTAAACTGATTTGTGTTCGCGGAGACACAGCATCAGATATTCCTGCCTTCGTCTTCCATGTTCGGATTGGTGAACCGAGTTTTCTCCTTCTTGCCATCAGATGGCAGGGACATACCTGCCTCTGGTGATGTGAAACCCTTCTCCTTGTCCTTAGATTATGCGTTCGGTGTAGAACCGCTTCAGGAACTCTTTCAAAATGACTGTGTCAAGGGGAAGTGAAGAGACTCTACAACAACCCACAACCGTGCTCAGAATCCCAATACCCTGGAAGATATTTGAATTGGCTCCTGTTCGCGTCGGCAGTCATTACACGGGGACATCTGTAATCTGACGATCAGGTATCCTAAACTGGATTTGGCATAGATGACGTTTCAGTTGTTTAGCCTGGACGTGATGAATGAGCTTGAAAGCCGACAGATGAGCTCGGAAGCCTATTGACGAGGTCGGAAGCCAATGAATTAGCAAGGAAACCAATGGATGAGCTCGGAAGTCGATGAATGAGTTCGGAAGCCGATGGATAAGCCGATGGACGAGCTCGGAAGTCGGTGAATAAATTCGGAAGCCAATGGATAAGCCGATGGACGAGCTCGAAAGCCGATGAATGAGCTCGGAATCTGATGGACGTGCTCGGAAGCCGATTGATAAGCCAGGAGACGAGCTCGGAAGTCGGTGGACGACCTCTTAAACTGATGGACGAGCTCAAAAGGCGAAGAACGAGCTCGGAAGTCGATGCATGAGTTCGAAAGCCGAAGAATGGGCTCGGAAGGAGATGAACGAGCTCGGGAGCTGATGGATGAGCTCGGAAGCCAATGGATGGGGTCCAAAGACGATGGAAGAGCTCGGAAGTCGATGCCTGAGCTCTTGAAGAGACGAAAAACTGAGATTTGAGATTCGACCAACCACCCAGACAAAAGTACTTACAAGAGCACATGAAGCTTCGTGGGTGAAGCAAAAGCATGTCAATCCTGAGGCAATCTGGCCAAAGACAGCTATCAAAACGTCCATCAAAGGGATTTTTCTAGTTTCGCTTACCGCTGCGTCCCGCATACCTACGTCTCATGAGAGGAAGATTAAGGTTTGACATCACCTTCTGGTGTACGGGGTTGTCGAAAACGACAACGAGTAGATACCCCTTCTGGAGAGCGATTTTGCGGCACTTACTTCACTCCAATCCAGTCATTTCCGCCTTTTCAATCCGTGACTGTGCGTGGAAATGATTCCCGACTAACGTCCAGCTGCCAACATAGAAGCTACCACGTCACCCAGAGGAAACCACGTCAACCCAGCACTTTGTCGGAAAAATTGAATTCCTTTGACACACATCCGGTTTTGTCATCGACGCCAGAAAGGAAGACTCCCAATTTCGTTTACATCGACTAATCGATGGAATTCAGCACAACACTGGACACAATTGTCCATCCAGCAGAAGCAACTCCACTACAAAAACTCCCTCTAAGGAGAAAATTTGCTCCACAAACGCTTGCAGAAAACAAAACATGTCAGCATAGCCACTAGTTGCAACAGACGGATGTCCTGTCCGCGTTTCGCGACCACCAAAAAGATGCTCCAGCTGCCGGCACTAAAATTTTATTCACAGAAGAAGGCAGAAGACGGCGGAAAGATCCAATTTGATGACCAAGAGGTCACTGGGTGTTGCTGCTTTTTTTTTTTGGATGATCGTGGCAGCGTGTTGATCAATGATAGCAGCTGGAGGAGTGAATTGCTATTTTTTCAAACAAACTGCTCCTGCTGCTGCTGATGCTGAAGGACCACCCGAGAGAGAAAGAATATAATCGGCAGCAGGCTCTTGTTGATGCCGGATTTGGAGATGTCACTTTATGTGTATTTACCGTGAGAGATGCGCTCAGTGTCGGGGATGTGCACGGGAACAATGGTATTGCAGCGCTGATTTCGGCTAAACAGGCACCCAAGTCATCTACGCCACAGACAGGTTCAAAGACGCTGCGCTCTTTACAAACCTCGGTTGCAGGTTACGTGTTTTGGGTCTCAGTTGATTCAGTCTACTTCATCTTCTGCTTCTACTGGCGCTTCAGTCCGATGTGAAACTGAACCTCAACCAACATGCCTCCTCTCCAGCTTGCACGTTCTCTCGCTTCCACTAATTGCGCACTCACTGTTTTTTGAGGTCCTTCTCCACTTATGTGCGCCATCTTAACCTAGACCGCCCTCTGTTGCATTGCGCCAGTAGGTCGGATTTGAAGAATTTTTGGGCAGCAGCAGTGTTGTCCATGCTCTACATGGCCTAGCCATCTTAAACGTTGTTCATTCTGTCTACTAGCCCGAGCTTAAATAACCGCCTGCATCTGATGCTCCAAATCTATGTATACACACGCACCCCCAATCAAAAAGGAATTCCATGACCTACGGATATTGCCCGGACTAGGACTTCAAAATCGCAATAGACGCCGTGACTGCCAAGAGACTGCAACCGTCAGAAAATATTGTTCAAGGCCTCAGGAAGCTTAAAAGTCAAATCATCCCAACAAATCTGCAAAACTTTAGAAAGACACCAACACCCACCCCCCCACCTCTCTGTACAGCTCGAATAGTTTCTAAATTCCATGACCGACTTTACCGTCAATCCCGGTGTAAGAGTCAAAGATTTCCTTAATTTTCGGCAATCGCTTCATTGAAGCCTATTAAAATCCTAATTACTTCCACTTAAAATCATCCAAAATAACCTCGTATCCTGCAGCCTTGTCTCCTTTCCCACCGCCAGCAACAGCGGCAATTGCCTTCAATTTTCATCAAAATTCCATGAATTTCCTTAAACAGGCGAGAACTCGCTTAAATTCCAATAATATCCCTTAGCTTTCGCCCTTCCGCATCCATAAACGGTAGGAATTGTAAACACCTTTCAGGACACCTCTGGTGTCCTTCCTTCCTCTGCCCGACTTTCTCTCTCTCGCTCCTCCACAGCTACTCAAACTCAATTCAATTAACCTAATTGGATGGCATCGCCAACTGAAGTCGAAGACGACTTGCCAGCCACACCCCCCCCCCCCTGAGGGCACATATGAACGGCAAGAGAGCGTAGGACTATCTCTCAGTGAAAATTAGTCCTTCTCTCCGCAAGATAATTCAAAATCAGGCCAAGCGATTTGTTCTGCTTGTTGAACTGCAAATGCACAGTAAGCACTTAATCCAATAAATATCATTTCACCTTCTCCCTGAAGCACCCATTCACAGTGATTCCCAGTTATCCTCAGCCTCCTACACCTCCCCCAACGGGGGGGGGGATGAAATGAGGGAGAAAAGTAAAAATTAAATGAATTCACTCAAAAAATCACTTAACCCGCTACAGGTCGGTGCCTGCTGAATCACAATTCACTTCACGGGGGGGTGGAGAATGTAATGAATGCGCATCTGGATATGTCGGCCGCAGACTCCATCGGCGATGTGTGAAGGGAAACGACCCTCACCCAGTTGTGTTAGCATGTAAGACAAGTCGGTGCTCTTTAGTGGAAAACATAGGTTCCCAATCAACGGGTTCGCACCGCACCACCCTCACACTCACACCCCCGCCGCACAGCCACACGCCAATGCATCACATCGGGCACTCGACTCGGTGGAAATTCAACACCGCCAGCGTTGTTAGCCATAAGAGATTCCCATAAACCACTACACACGGGTGAGTCCGCTCCCCCTCCCCACCGATGAGAAGTAGGGGCTGCCTCAGCCAGTTGCTCTCTTCTCACACACATTTCGAGGATGTAGGATGAAGTGCATGCACACATCCGACTTTGGCAGTGAAGAAACCGAGAGGAAAGTGATTCTGCACAGGGTGACCACATGCTGGAATCAAATTCAGATTCGGGGTCGTGCGGCTGCCGTGAAGTTTTCAAACCCTGCAGGCAAGCAAGCTAATTCATCCTGATGCTGAATAGCTCGTGAGTGGTGTGGGGGGGGGGGACGGTGTGAGGTGTGTAAGAGAGTGCAGTATAAATTCAATGTGATCCAGGAAGAATGGTGCAGTTCTCTGTGGAACAAAAGGGGAAAGTTTAAAGGAGTCCTTTTGGGTGGAATGATGACCTGTCAGGAATCGAGGCTTAAATGTGAAAATGGGAAAGTTGTCACTGGGAATTATGGAGCAATGGACTGGACCACCATAATCAGTTATCTTAACAATTTTTAGATATCACTCTTAACCTTATGAGAAGTCATAAGCCGGTCCCAATACCAGGCTCATAAGATCTCACCTCATAAGGTTTCAAAACCTCGGCCTATTTGGAATATTCCAAAACTCTTTACGAGCCTAAAAGATGATTCAGGACCTTCTCTGAAGTCACTTCTGTCTGTCTGTCAACCAAGCCTGGCTTGGCGGCCTACAAATCAAGCTAAGAACTCATAACATAGCTGAGCTTAATCTTGTCCAGCCACCTAGTTTAGGCGATGTCGAATAGAGAAACCTTACATTATCCAACCACCCTCCACGCCAGGGATTCATTATCAACCTGAATCCGATTTCCTTGGTACCCTGTCCCACTTAACCCCCAAATCACACCCAGCCGAGTCCACTCCGCACTCACGGCACGTCCAAGGAAGCACAGGCCAAGACTTCGCACACGAGCGTGCCTCGCAGCCGCAGTCGTCCGGCCTGCGGCAACCCTTGCGACTTGAAGTGGATCGATAGTCGATGGATGTGAACTTTAAAAATGACGAATCGTTGATGATTTATAGGCGAGAGGGCGTGCGGTGAAGATTAATGAAGAGCACCTCTCGGATCGTGTTTCACTCGACCTGACCTTGTCACGAGTTGAATTCGAAACCAGCCTGTGGGCGGGTGATTGAAATCAATTTGCCGCCATCCCCCCCCCTCCCCGGGCACCGAATCAACTGGAAGGGGTAATGCTTTCGATGGAGATGCTAAGTGCTGAAGGACGAAAACCCGATACACAGCAGCTCGAGAGCGGAGTTGAAGGCGTTTAATTAAAAAGTATCTCATTCCCGTCGCCGCCACCGTCAAGATGGGATTGCTGAAAGGTTGGCTCAAGGCTTTGACATGTTTGGCTACTAATTATGATTAAATATCTCATCCCCTTGGTCCCTTCATCGGCGCCGGGGCTTGTTAACACGCTCCTTCTGGTTTCGTAATTAAAATTGTGAACTTCTTAGTTTGTCACCTCGGCGGCGTTAAAAGGGTGGCGCTGAGGGGGAGGGCACAGTGAGGTAGACGGATTGGGGGGGAAGGATGGATGGGTGACGGGTCTTGGGGAAAAGGGTTTTTCGATTTTGAAAATCGGACAGGTAGAATGGGTTAATGGAAGTTTGAGATCCCTTTGGTTGTGTAAACTAGAAGAGTGTCCGTTGTTTGTCCGAGACTTGAGGGAAACCTCTTAAGATTTGAAATTTGTAGGCTTCTGGGAAATGTGGATTCTGAGTGGTGATTTAAGTTTGGGAATCTGCAGAATTTCCTGGAGTCCTGCAAAGACTGAGAAGAGGTGGAAAAGGTAATTTTCTTCAGAAGCTGTTGATGGGTGTGGTGGTGTGGCTTAGGTGAGCGATATAGGGTAAGGGATGTCTGAGAATTTTAAACGTCAGTGATGAACTTAGTCGACAGGCGAAATTTTGACCTACAAGACCTTCCGGTGTGATGCTTGCCACTCCTTGAAGGGGAGTTCGCTCAACGAACTAGACCTATTTGAACAAATTTGAGCCAAAATCACCTGAAGAAGTTCAGCTTTGTGGTGGAAACCTTTTGGAAGGATGCTCGGAAGGACCGAAAACACCTCCGGATGAGAAATTCAGGTACAGGTGTTGGAAAAACTTCAAGTTTGTGGCAAACAATTTCTCAAAAAGTTATTTCCAATAAGTTTCAAAATTTCCTCCAATTTCTAATCTTGCTTCGCAAAAGGTCCCTCAACTGAGGGAACTGAAGTCGCTAGAGTTTTAGAAAGACTGCGAAACTGACTGAGGCAGACGGTCAAAGTAACTTAAATGCAAATTTGGCGCAGAATTGTTGAGGGGAAACTTCAATTCGTCACACAAACTAGTTAAAAAATCCTCCTAGGTGCGTTTTCGAGCTAGAAACGTTTAAAAAACTGCACTTTATGACGGAAAGTCACTCTTAAATATGATTCAGATGTAAATTTGAATAAATTCGAGGCTGTTGATGTTCGTAGGACCAACAGTTGTGACTTCGAATTGATGATGACGGCATCGAGTGTAATTTCCAGTCTTGTTTGCGGTAGTGGCATGTGGAGGAGATGATTTAACGAAGAACTCTTTGGGCTGTACAGCGACATGCTACTGGTCAAGCGTCTTCGGATACAATGCTAAACATGACTAGGGCATGTAGAGCCTATGGACACCACTGCTTTTTCCTGTCTTCGTCTTCGAATCCGAACCATTGGGACAACGCAACAGATGACGGCCTAGACTGAGGTGGCGCACACAAGTGGAGAAGGACGTCAATCTACTTGAAGTGCGCAATTGAAGGCAGCTGGCGAGAGATCGTGCTAGCTGAAGATGCATGTTGATTGAGGCTCAGGTCCACCCCGAACTGTAACGCCACAAGAAGAAAAAGAAGAAGAAGATATTTGTGACAAAAAATCACTGACATCTCAAAATACAAATTTGTGTTGAAATTTCTTTTCAAAAATTGCGTGATGTCAAATTTTCACTACAAATACTTGCAAGCTTGCAAATTTCTTTTAGAAACTGTTTCAAAAAATCCATGTAAAGCCCAGAATTTTGGATAAAAACGACTTACAAACTGGAAACGGTGTAAAATTTTTGTCTGAATTTCTGACAGTCCCAAATTTGACCTAAATGAAGTCTAGTTTTGGTCCTGCTCCATAGACTGTGGAAAGGCCTATGACTAGTCAACGGTCGGCGGAAGCAACTCTCTAAGATGGCTAGGTCATGTAGAATGTACCATACAACACACCTCCGGCCCGAAGAGTCTAAGAATTCAAGCAGACAACACAACAAAGATCCCCCTTCTCTGAGATGAGATACCCAAGTGGAGAAGGACTTGAACATACTTGGTTAGACAGCTGAAATCTGTCTGAAATCATTTTAGCCCATGTTCACTCGGGAGAAGAAGTACTCGAAAACTCTGTTCTTGCGGGAGAAACTTACTCCAACTAAGTTAGATCTAGATTTTAATCCAATTTGCTTCACGAATTGAATTTTGTAACAACATCCAAGCGAGGAGCTCTCCAATATTTAAATATGAACAAGCACTGAGTTTCAAAAACTCCAACTACGTTCAAGAAATCTCCACCAAAAGGTGTCTAAAACGAAAATCCGATTGAAAATACCTTTCAAAACGTCACTTTTATCACAGATACTATCTCAAAAACGGCTTAAAACTAGTTTTTTATTTATAGGAACAACTCAAAAACTCTAATTACGTGTTTTAAACTGCCCCAAAAACTGTTTGTGATCCTAATTTGAATCACAAAAGACTCGCACTTCAAAAATTCCATACATGTGTCAAAAACTTGCTCGAAAACAACATTTGGGAGAGGATTTTGAATCGAATATGCTTCAAAAATTTACCCGGTTGTCAAAAATTTCATCGAAAGCAGCATCTAGGATAAGATTTTGAATCAAAAACGCTCCAAAAATTGTGTTCATGTGGTTCAAACTACCTCAAAAACCTGTTCAAAATATGCATTCCAAGCATAATATTTCAAATACTGACAACTTGTGTTTAGATGAACTTAGACCTTAGATGAGACTTAGAACTTAGATGAAGAACTGTCTGGGATGTACACCAATTTAAAACTTCTAAGCCTTCAAAACCATTAATCCATGAACTATTCAGGATCTTCATAAATTTTGATCAAAAATATTTCCAAAGTCTATCCGAGTTGTAAAAAAGGTTTCAAAAACTGGGTGATGTTAGGTTTTGAATCAAAATTCCTACCAAAACTGTAACTCCCTGTCTGGTGTTGGTTCCTAAAACTGTATTATATGCGAATTCAAATAAAATGTACTTCGAAAACGGTCCACTTGTGTCAAAAACATGTTCCACAACCTGCTCAGTTACCCCCCAGTCAAAGAATTCGATACTTGAACTGGAAACCCTTAAAAAACTTCAATTTTGGCCCAGATGCCACCCAATATCGACTCCGAATCACAACCATAACCGTGCATGCCTTTAAGTCCAACCTCATGCTACTCAAAAGGATACTTCCTTAAAACTTTTTTTTTGCCTTAAATTGCTGCCTTTGTCGCACAAGTCACTTTAAACACCCCAACGACACACATCCACACAAGGACACTTCATACCACTCAGTTGATCATTCCTGTGTCCCATTTGTTTGTAAATTAATTTCACCCCGACACACACAAACGACCACCAAGAACCCACCGTCCATCCATCCGTCCACTGACCTCAATCGGATCAGAATCTGATGGCATCCACATCCTCACACACGCCCCCCCACAAGGACAATGACATCAAAGTTAATTCAATTTCTCCATCTCACCGCGTCTCCATCCCACGCTCCGCGCGCTGACAGCCTTTGATACATCGGAACTCAACCCCTTTGCGCATACAACAGGTCATTTGGTTGTCCTTTGTCGTCACGCCGCATCAAATCCCAGTAATTTCATTCACAGACATTCCCATGATTGACTCCGTCGAGAGTTTTCATTTCTCCCGACCACACTCGCTCGTACCAGTCTCGTTGGAAGTGTCTCTTCGTCGTGTTTGTCGTCGCCCCCCTGCTCCGCCGATGATCCATGCTTCAATGGAACGGCATGTGAATGTTTCTTAAATTTCACTCGACGATGCATGATGATCTTAAGCATGTCGAGCTTCCGTGTCATCGTCGTTGTCGTTGGCGAAGGCGCTTCTGTTTGAACTTCCTGCCGTTCCGTCTTCATCCACTGTCGCCGTCGCCGCCGCCGCCGTTGCTCACATGTCACATTGATTATGTTCATCGGCTTGCGCTTGGCTTTTATCCCTCATCCTAGCAATTTTCCACTATCTTCCCACTGTCATCTGTCGTGCGACTGGGTTGCGATGTGTCGAGGCGGCAGGAGGACGACTGTCAATACAGCACACAGCCTTAGAGAGAGTGAGAGAGCACCAAATCAGCAGCAGCATGTTGAATAAAATTTGCATAATGTGAAATAAAATCAAACACACACACGAGCACGCGAAGGATGCTTAGCTAAGGATACTTTGGGAGGAAAACTCTCTCTCTCTCTGTGGAGGTGGGTGGCTTCCATCGACACCACCACAACAGGTGGCACCTCATTGTGCGGGTTAACAATGCTCAAGACATCGTTACCGTAACTGTATCACCGTTTGAGTCACACGATTCCGCCATGTCCTGGGCTTAGTTGAAAATTAAGCCAATTAAGGCTCCAAAACCTCTTCTAAGTGTCGAGTGGTACTTCGTCTGTGAGTCTGGCGGGGAGAAGGAGGCCACACCAGTCCCCTCTCCGTCACATTGCAGCATCGTCGTCGTCAATGGGATTTTATTCAAATTTCAGCGGCTGTGTGTCGGAGGGGCGCGTTCATGGGGAATGAAGCGATCCCTAACTTTGTTCGAGGACCTGCTTCACTACAAATTTTATTAATTTGCCAAGCACACATTCGCACTCGCACCGAGTGTGATGGGGAGGGGGGAGGGGGGAGAAGGGGGTGCAGGAGGGTGAGTTGAAACACTTTGGGGTTAAATTTGGCGGAAGAGGTGGGTGAGGCTCATACATTTTTGATGCGAAGTTCCTGCTGAAGGGACAACCTAATAACTTCTTCTCTTTGGTGAGAGTGTGTCCCCTCTCATGCCTCTTCCCCCCTGGTGAGACTTGACGAAGGTGCTGAATGTTCACTTGCGTGTGACCTTTCCTGAAAGGCATTCTTTGAGATGGGGCGGGGGGGTGAGAGTCTCAGATATTCATGAGACTTATCTAGGCTTCCGACATGCGATGGGAATTGAATTGGTTTGCGGAGGGGGGAGGGGGGTTACGACGCTCTGTTCTTTTGAAAAATTTAAAAAATCGTGTGTGGTGGACACTCCGAAATTATCATTTTCGTTGCAGCTGAGGAGCTTTCCTATCTTGTCAGAGTAGGAACTCCAGGACCCTCTTGCTTATCGCCCCATCTACCGGTCACACTTTAGATAGCGAAAGCTCTGCGTTTTCACCACTTTTTGGGGGGTTGCACAGGCATTCAGTCCCTCTTTTGAAAAAAATAATCCTCCCCATCGCATCTCTTCTACGCACCATTCCATTTCGCGGATTTCGCGTCTCCTACACGCTCCACATCTCCTCGCTATAAATATCTTCTTGAGATAGAAATTGAATCCAAAAACCTCCCTTTAAAGTCGACGACGCTTGGAAATGGAAAATTATTTTTTCCAAAAGGTCATCACCGGAGCGACATCCTTAAGCAATTCCAGCGAACCGTGATCGCTTGTAGGTTCGGTCCTCGACCTAAAAATCAATTTAACAGCGAATCGCTGAACTCAGCTGGGGCGGTGTTCCAAGTGTGAATCAGATTCGATTCCCCCTGGCTGACCAGGGGGCGGGGGATATTGATTTTCGACCATCCTCCACTCAAAATGCATCCACTGCAGTGCTGCAACATTGGAATCCAATTAGCTGTCCGACGATCTCCGCCATCATATTTTTTAATTAATTTTTGCCGAAAAATTGACCCCACCCTCACCACCCACCAGAAGGATCGTCTCAGTTGCAGCCAAAAAGTCAATTCACCACACACCCCCACTCTCCCAGTCTCAATCGGGCATCAACAACTGTGTCTCCCGTCGGGCCTGGTCGAGTGCACCGACACGACGGTCACCTAGTGTCATAGTCCCCATGACCTCGTCCCTCCCCCCCCACCCTCCCCCACTCACCCAATAAATCCTTTCTATGATTTGTGTTGGTCAGCATTTGTCCCCCATTCTATTGTTGTTTTATAGACTTCCGGGCTTGTAAAGGGTCTAATACCCGGAATCCGAAAAAGAGGAACAGCGCCGATGGGCAGTGGGGAGGGTGTTGGCATTCAGGTGAACGTCGAATTACCCGCAACAGGGGCAGTGCACAGCAGCTATCCTTTGTTCCTTGAAAACGCGACAAGGGACGGATAAAATATGACCGTCGGCAAGTGGATATCGCCAAAACGGACCAGCCGCTATGTGTTGTACAATTTTTGGGGATTTGCGTGTGCGAGTCACAGTTGGGTGCGGGTCGCCTGCTACTTGCCTGGGTTTAGTGCTGGCCCGTTTTTGGCGATTGCGACTAACAATGCTTTGGAACGGTTTTGCATTTCCATGAAGCGGATACAATTGTCTCGAGAGCGCAGCGGTCATTGTTGATCATTAGTGTATGCGAACAATGGGGTGAGCAAGAAAGGGAACCGTCGTCGTTGTCGTCGTTCTTAGATCCGGTTGAAAATGCGATTTTACATTGAGCCAGTGAGTAGGGCGAACAAGATGATTCAGAGCAGTCATCAAAGTGCTCTAAACTTGGCTCTGCCCACGATATTGGGTTTTAATTCAAAGCCACCATGGTACTCCCACAAGGGAGCCTACAGCACGACCTGGTATTTCTGACCTTCTGCGGCACCAGAATATAGCCGCTGGTCCAGCTGTCGCCAAGGTGGCTGATAAGACGGCGAATTGGAAATTTGCTGCCCAGAAAATCAATTCTGGCAAGAACCACTGCATTTTGCTTGAATCCGAGATCCAAGTTCATGTCTTCAACATCTTCTTCTTTAACTTAATAATAATAATAATTGAGTGGCATTACAACCCACAGCGGACCAGGGCCTAGCTTCTACAACAACCACTCATGTTGTGGGTTCTACTGTCCTCTCAAGAGCAGAAGGGACCTACAGTTTTTTGCCGACTCCGAATGGCGAGATTTGAGAAGCCTGCCATAGACAATTGATACTCTTTGAGTGCCATGAAAAAATGCGAGGTGTCCGTCCGGGAATCGAACCCAGACTTTCTGCGCTGCGGTCGACGTACTTACCACTTCGCCACAGCGATCACCGTTCTTCAAATTCTGATGCCTAGAAACCTCTTTCCTAGCCCCATTTTTGAAGCAAAAGACTCCAATGATGAACTGTCACTCTCTGTGGCTCCAGTCATTCTCTGTGGCTGCAGTGGCTTCTGGACAATAATGAGGGAGTCTTCTGGACCCCAGATGCTGCGATTTTCTTTGTGAACGTAGCCACCTTGTTGAAAAGACGATTTTTAGCCCAAAATCGTTGTCAATTTCAAGCTGCTCCAAGACCCAAACTGATCACGCACTTTTACTTGCAGATTCGACTGAACCTTGAAGGCGACCCTTTTCCAGAATTCCCTTCAAAAAGCGTGAAGTTTTGAACCGTTAAAATCATGATGGAGAACTGACGTTCGTGACTTGAGTATCACGCCCTCAGGAATAGCACCCTTATTGTGTACTGTGCATTAGGCGCGACGAAAGCCACCATGAGCGTTATCCGCCACCTTACCTCTTGCATGGTGGCCTAAAATACAGTGGCTCGCAATTATACTTGCTTCAGTGCTAGTCTTGGTCCTACTCAACGGGTTTTTTGACCGTTTCTGGTCAGTCTGAACCAATTTTAAGGCCACCTCGTAATTATCTAGCATTGGCCGACATTGTAGAGACGTCCCTGGGCTTGCCCAAAACTTATCTGTCTCCGGAATCATGTGAAACGAAATTACCGATGAAATAGCTAAGCAAGGTTCAAAAGAGGCATTCGTAGGGCCCGAACCCACCCTGGGACTACCCGCTTCCTAGGTTAGGGCGTCCGTTGTCGTAGACATCTAGCATTGGCCTCCATTGTAGAGATGTCCTTCGACTGTACTCTACAAGTGGGAGGTGGAACACCGACTGGTTTGTGTTTTAGACAGAAGAGTGACATGTGTGTGAGTTTGCCTACGATTCCCTGGACTTATCCAAGACTTTTCTGGGTCCCGGGACATCACGGGACTATGGGAAACGAGATTGATGAGGAACTAACGAGGCAAGGTTCAAAAGATGCATTCGAAGGGGCCCAAATCCGCCTTGAGACTATCCACTTCCTTGATTAGAGCGTCCGTCGACGGTTGGATCTCCCAATAGCACAACCAGAGATGGCATGACCCTTCAGGATGCAGGCTGACCAAGTGCATGCTCCCGAACGTCAGCAAGAAATCCGCCACTTTTCTGTTATCTCTAGACAGAAAAGAGTGCAGAAAGGTTATCGGCGTATAAACGGGGCATTTCTCCTTCGCTTAGCACTCAAGTCCGCTCTGCCCTAGTGACAGCACTTTTTGCGACACCTGTGGAGAGGTGAAGACACTTCAGAGCACTTTCTCTGTCAATGTCCCGCCTTTGCTCGTATCAGGTGGCGACGGTTTGACGCTGACGTGGTGGGAGCTGACAACTTAAGTTCTTCTTTCACAGAAGCGCCTGCTGGTTTTCCTTCGGACAACCGGGAAACTACATTTAACGGAGGTTACTGCCTGGTAGTACAATGGACCAGTTTTTGAGTCTGAGTGCTTCAGTGCAGTGTATCCCAACATTAAAAGAAAAAATCCCTGGACTGTACCCTTGACTTGGTACAAAGCACAGAATAACACTAAATTGCTGGGAGATCTTGTTGAGAGCCTTGCGAAACTTCATAACTTTGAAGAGACCAAGCTCAATCCGGTCGCCGGATCAACCTCAGAGACACTCATATCCCGTGACATACCCAGAACAGAACAGGACATCGCTGATTGTTATGACTTCTGACTTCGTTCTTAAAGAACGTTAAAATGACTTGGAAGGCGTGTAGACTTGATAGCTAGCATTCATTGAGTCGGCAAACACACGGCTCTACACTCTCTCTTCCATTTCTGAGCTTTGTATATGAGTCAAGATCTGAAAGTAATCAGATTCAAGTACATCAAGTGTACTACAGCTTCAATGGCCAAGGATCCTTGCGTTCTCTTTACACGTTTGAAATTACATTTTCAAAAACGTGTTTTTTTCAAAGCTGTGTATAAAGTTTCAAGCAATTTTGGCGACTCTACAGAATGATTTTCTTTCGCCTCATCTTTTTCTGAAGTATTTTCAGAATCAAAGTTCTTCAGTTTGAAAGGGTATCCCCTACGTGGACAGTTTCTGGATCCTCCTAGTTCATACAGCTTCCGCAGAATTCATTGAAGGGAGCATCTTGTCAACTAGCACACTCCCCGATCAGACAGTGGCCGTTTATAAGTCCCTCAATTAGGTCTACAATCAGGCCTAAATCCGACCTTTTGACTTATAGGACAAATTTAAGGCAAACTTTGTTGAAATCGTCTTCTCCAGTTGACGGCAAAGAATTCCCTGTCGAACACACTTTACTCAGTTTGCAGCACGCTCACGACCCCAAGCAACTACAATGCGGGTCTCCCCCCACCCCCTCCCAATCCCACTTCCCTACCTGCGGAAAGCACATCGTCGTCGCCGCTTGGTCTTTGGACTCGTGCATGACATTCACTGTGTAACGTTTAACCCAATGTGCCAAATACTGGTCATAAGAGGATTAAAACAGGATAAATGCCCCAGTCGTTTATCATTTTGCGATACTCTGCCGTGACGCCCAGGCCCAGGCCCAGGCCTCCGTGGCGTGCTGGAGCTCATTTAGACCAGCATGCACGCCACCACAGCAGAACGGCCCATCTCATTCATCGCCAGCGTAGTCCTTAATGCACTGCAAATACTTTATACACACGTAATAACGGTCAATAAAGCATTGTCCTGGTCCCCCCCCCCGCCCCATTCGGGTGATCCCCGACGACGGCTGAATGCGGCCAAACGGCCAATAATGCTCTGGGAGGCTTAAAGGAGCCGAAAAACGTACCAAAACACAACAAAATGGTTCAAAAATCGGGGTTGGCCAGGGGGTGGGGGGGACAGCGAAAAATTTAAGCTCCATTAGGGCGTGTGTGTGCCCCGGTAAAGTTTACCTGGGAAAAATCCGCCACACTCCAGTGGCTCCGGTGCGGTTCGAGTTGCTTCGGGATTGCGGGACTGAGGACGTCTAGGCGGTTTAGGAAAGGTCCTTGAGAGTTGGTTCGTGTTGAACTTTATTTTTGGAAAAAGTCTGCGCAGGAGGGCGACTTGTGGTCCAGATATTTGTTCTTGAAGCGAGAGAAACAATCGTGAATTGTGGACAGAGGGTATGTATGTGTGTGTGTGTCGGTGGGTGGAGTGGGATGAAAGAGGCACCAAAGCCGACAACGTCGATGAAAGGAGGCGAAGACGAGAAAAAGAACACAGCAGCGTTTAAATGAAAATATTTAGTCAAGCAGATCTTGTGGAAGTGCTCTTCTGGGAACCGTCTGCCACCGCCCCCCAACCCCCAACAGACATCACCCGCTTTACAGTTGTCCTCGTCGTGGCTGTGTTTTTGTTTTGTTTTTATTCCGACCGTCTGTTGGAGTGGATTCATTTCGCTTGGATGATAAAGTCCACCCCCAATGTTCGTAAGCTGTGTGCGGACAAAGTTGCCCTTTAAAGTGCTGCTCCGAGACGAGCACCAGGCAACGGAGTTGCCTTCAGACGACGACGTCGGCCGATATGTGTGAAACACACAAAACGCTTGCTTTTCGTTTTTTCTTCGCATCTCGGGATTGGCCTGCGGCAATTAAGGACGAGAACGTGAACGCCGCACGATCCTGTTGCTGCTGTCGTGTTGAGGTTGGTTAGGAACTCGCAGGCGAGTGCTAAACAGTCCGAGCCGGCCAACCAAAAAAAAAAAACTGGATATCTTCGAGAAATATTGAGATTCCTGCCCGCCACTGAATTGTGTGGAGTGGTGCGGCTGCTGCTCTGGCAACGACGCGGCGACGACGACAACAGCATCAGTTGAGGGGAAGTCCTGTCGGATGAGGAAATTAAAAAGCGAAGCGAACGGGAATGATGAAAGAAATTGATGAACAATCTCAAATCGAAAGCAAACAATGGAGTTTTTGGAATTTAGTTCGGTTTGTGTTTTGATTTCGATTCTGTGCGGGGTTGGCATTGGAATCGAATCGATGGCTGAGGGGAAGTCTGAGAGAGTCCCGAAACAATGAGCATTTGGGTTGAAGAATGCGATGTGACCATGAACTGGTGGATCGATGAAAGGAGGTATCAGTCTACAATTTGGGTTAACGAAGACTGAGGCTGGTCTCCCCGGCCCCAACTTCAAGTTGATGATGAATAAACATTTCGGGAGCAATATTTCTCAGTGCCTTGGAGATGGGCTAGGTCTTGGTTCGATTAATTGAACAGTTGAAGCGTACGGAATGATGGTGAGGCCGCACCGGCATCGTCTGTTGACAGTGTGTGCAGATGGCTTGGAAACATCATCATCTTCGAAATATTAAATGCCCGCAGGGTGGCTGTTGAAAATGAAAGCAAATACCGGGATGATGTTCGGTGTAGTTTGCATGTTTGGGGTTTAAATTCTCCAAGAGTTTCAGACTCACTGTTGGAATTTTACGAGAACTTCAAATCAAAAGGATGCCAAGACTTGGTCAGTCATGACAGTTGGCCAACATTTAAACTCGTTTTTCTCGTAATTTGATTCCAAATTGATTCGAATTGTGTCATAAATTCAAGGGAAACTTCCCAGAATTCCTTCTGAAGTTTTCAGAATTTAATTGACGTCTTCGAGAAATCGGTACGAACAAGAGTTTGGTCGAAAATTCAGAACTCACGTCCGAATGAGTGGTGCCCTCCTATCTGAGCAATCGCTGTAGCAGATCCCTTTATTTTCAATCCACCTTTTACCCTGTCATTGGACCACTTTCTGCTTTCCTATCTGTCTGGTTTCTAGTAGTCAAGAGCCTCCCCTAAGTCTTTGGCTGTCTGCCTTGCAGCAATCCAAGGCCTCCGCTGGCTCTTCGGCTGCGGGTGGCCTGTTAAGGGACCTCTTAGGTGGCAGTCCAGGGCCTCTGCTAGTTCTTCGACTGCTGGTGATCTGTTAAGGCTCCTCTTGGATGGAAGTCCAGGGCCTCTGCTAGCTCTTCGGCTGCAGGTGGTCTATTAACTGAATTCTTGGATAGTAGTCCAAGGCTCCTGCTTGTTCTTTCACTCTCTGCCTTGTAGCAGTCTAAGTCCTCCGCATGTTCTTCCGCTGTTTACTGGCAAGGAACCTCACATTTCCTGTACAGAACCCGAAGTCGTTGTCCTTTGGTCGTTTGCAGGGGTTGTCAACAGTAGATTCATCCATACCCCAAAAACTTAGTTATCTCCGTTATCTCCGCCCCACTCAACCTTGAACTGGTACGCCAGGCCCCATAACTAGACTCCCGGGCAGAAGGGAATCGCTGAATACACAGGTTCACCAAACAGGAGATGGCTATATACTGACAGCTGCCTCATACATGTTCAGGTACAGATCCAAAGTGCAGTTTCTAACTTAAAACTGGCTATTGGATGCATACGTTGATACTTTCACTGTCCCTTTCGAACCAACTCTGTGTTTCTGAATGGCCAAGCTCTACCGCGAAAGAGAACTCTCCTAAGGAAGACTAGTTCTTGGCCCACGCACAAAAGAAAATATTCTCTCTGTAGCGATGGCGTCTGCGCATAGAAAAGATGTGGCCCTCTCCGAGGGGTAGTCGTCGAAGGACGACTGACTCGAGCACTGTCAAAAATCAAGGATCTTAGTAAAATGTTCGTTTTCTAAACGATTTACTTCACGCCAAGTCAGAGTAGGCAATGCAACACCATTTTCAAACGACCCTTGGTATCCAAACACTTCTTTTCCATCTAGACCTGGACCCCCAATACCCCTTTGGTTGGTTGGCTTGCAATCACCCTTAACCCCTCTGCTAACTTTCAGCATCACTTAGACCAGAGCGCTTCAATTGAGCTCTACATAAATTACAACTGCCCCATCAAAACAGATATCTACCGTCTCCCCCAATTATCCTTTTCATCACATGCACTTTGACCGAGAAAAAAAAAACCCAATTACCTCTTTTATTTTGTGGCGCACAATAAATCCTCGACTCATTATTTCCATCGTAAACCAAACGCCAGCTTAAGTCTAGAAAGTGCATTCGCATCGAATGCGAATCCTTATGACCCGTGAAAAGCCAGCAACCGCCACCATCCTTCCCAAAGCTCACAATCCATCACTTATTACCGCAATTCCCTCCAACATCCGTCTGGTGCAGTTGTCGAAACTAATGACTGTACTCATGAGTCGTAAATGCAGTTTCGTGTGCTACTGTCAGTGCAATGAACAGCCTGAGTTCGTGGACGAGTGTGTCAGTGGATGCGAGAAGGATAAAATGCACCCATTGCCAGTGCATAGCATGGTTGTAAATGTGCACTACCAGGAAGTGCTACTCCATAAAAGTCGACCATAATTTCGGGATTGCTGTAAGGCGGATAGTATTAGGTAATGTTGGGTTATGGATGCTTTGCGAGTCAGGGGAAGATTTGATTCCACTGGGATAGATTAGATGAGTGGAGCCATGGGGGGGGGGAATTTGTGGATGCAGTCAATGCGTTGGGATGTGAGGTGTCATTACATTTTATGAAAGGCGACAAGATTCACGGGATTCTTTGCAGAAATTGAATAAAGTTCAGACGATTCCATGAACAGAGGAAACCAATCCAAGAATTCAGTCTGATATGTACTACATACAATTTGGACTAAAATGATGGCAGATTTTGGGCAGAACCCTTCCAGAATTTAGTACGAGTGTTTGATGACCGTAACACAATTTTGTTCAAAATTTGACAAAATTTGGTCAGAATATGGCAATTTATCGAAAGTCCAAAAGAATTTGCCTAAAATTGTTCCCACAATTTGGTGTGCAATTAAGAAGAATTTTGTTCAAAATTCGACACAATTTTTTCAGAATTTGACGGAAATTCATCGAAAGTTCAAAAGAATTTTTTCAAAATTATTTCCACAATTTGGTGTTCAATTTAAAACAATTTTGTTCCACATTTGGTAAAAATTAGATCTAAAATTTGGCAAAGTTTGATATGAAATTTGACAAAATTCGAATTTTTATCTTAAATTCAGAACGAAATTGGACAGAAAAAAATTGTTCGATCTAAAATAAAACGCCAGAAGTTTGAAAAAAATTTCAAAAGTTTACTATCCAAAATTTGAGAAAAATTGGTCCAAAATTTAGTAAAATTTGGTACAAAATTCAACGAATTTAGTTTCAAATTTCAAAGAATTTTAGACTAATAGTAGTTTAAGCTTGGTTATAGGCTTACCAAAATTCAATCAGAAATTTCTCACTCAAAAATCTCACTCAAACATTTTTCAGAAATTAGGCGAATTAGGTTTGAAATTAGGCAAAGTCTTGTTCTAAATTTGTGGTGTAATTAAGAAAAATTTGTCTGCAAAATTTGGTCTGAAATTAAACAAAATTGGTCAGAAATTTGGAAGAATTTAGTCAAAGTTAAACCAATAGAGGTGGCTGAATTTGGCCTTAATTCTAAGTTAGTTTGATATAAGTCCAAATTCCGTATCTGCTCTGATTTCGTGTTTAACCTAGAATCTTATCCTAAATTTGGCAGAATTAGGTCTAAGAATTAATACAAAAATTAAAAGTTGACCAAAATTTGGTAAAAAATTTTGTTTCAGTATAATCCGTTTTCTTCGAAACTCAGTACTTATATTTTGCTGTACTTGGCTTAAATGTAGTTCAAATTTATTCGCAGGTTTACCGAAAATTGTCAAAATTTAGAAAAATTTGGCCCAAAATTCAGAAGAATATGCTCAGAAATTTGGAGGAAATTCGCCTGAAAACTGGCAAAAATTTGGTCGCAAGCGTACCAGAAACTAGTCACAAGTTTTTAAGAATATGGTCCAAAACAAGAGTTTGCAAGGGAATCATTAAAAATTTCACACAATTTTGATCTGAAACTTAACAGATTTTGATCAGAAATTCGTCAGGACTTGCTACAAATCTGACAGAAAGTAATCATTGCTTGGACAGAATTTAGTCGGAAATCTAACAAAATTTGTTCAAAAATTCCCCACAACTTGGCTTGAAAATTTCGTAGCGCTCATCCCACATTGCGGTCATTTAGAAATCAATCCCTCGAGTTCATCACTTCACACCATCCACTCCAGCTCCCGTTCAAATGCCCCACCCAGCCACTTTAAATCCCCTCTGCTGCGGTTAATTTACTGCCACACTTACAGGCACATCCATCTCCCCACCTAATCCTCCGCTATCAAGGAAAAATCAAGAACCAAATGTGGTCATGTTCAGCTTGCCTGTTCGTCAACAAGTTCGTCCCTCACCCAACCGAACGCCACCACCACCACCATAAATCGCCGCCAACAGCCAGAAAATCATTTAAGCACCGCTTGTGTTCGGCCAAATATACGAGTGTCAAGGCGACCTGCTGCTGGGCAAATTAATTAAGGTCAGTCAGTCGGCCAGGCAGGCAGCCAGGCCCGCGCCAATGGACCCTTTGCCCAGTTAACCCATCAATTCACGACCAATTGCCTGGAGCGGCAATCATTTTCCCTATCGACACACAGCCAGCCCATCACTCCCCCGTCGGGTGCTCGATGAGAGACGCGGTGCGACAGGCGATATCGAAAAGGAATTTAACATAATAAGCCCTAACCAGCGGCAAACAGCCCCGCGAAGTGCTTTACAGCGTCGCCATCAGTCGCGCCATGGGTGGCTGGACGCGGCCGGTGGAGGGTATATGTATGTGCACACAGAAATTGCTGCTCTTGTGTGCGCATTATGAAGTCCACGGATCTGCTTAACGGGACGTTATTAGTTAAACACTTCGCGGTCGGCTGAGCAGGGATTATCTGACGAACTTAAGCACACTTGTGTGCGATGCGGTCAAGTTTGGTTCGCAAAATTTATGGACGGTCGTTGAGTTTGTCAGCGTAGATTGTTATGTGGCTGGGGATTTTAAGAGGGGGCGTGATTGTCTGAAATGCGCAACGCTGGGGAAGGTGATTTATTGTGTCTTTTGTCGGGCGCCAATTTTGTGAATTTTTGTTTAAGCGTATCACTTTGCTGAAAGTTATGTCTTAGTCCACGTGGAATGACGGTTAACTTCGAGAAACATCGATCGACAGACATAAGTAGTCACTACTCCACTGCCCTCCAGACACTCAAAAATTTGTCAAATTGTCAATTTCGTGTCGTTGTGCAACCTCAGACAGCAACGCAACGCAATCTCCTGCAGAGCACATTCCAGAGGACAAAACCACGAAACAGAAATGTCCCCAAAGCCATTCACAATAATTTGCAGTGTTCCCCTCCTACAAGCCGACACAAGCCACCATCCACCCACCGCCCAAATTGCAGTCTTAATTTGAATCCCCTTAGCACACCTCTGACACGCCGGTTGAGTAGGAGGGGAGGGGAGAGGGGAGAGGGGTTTGCATTCACCTCCATTTAAGGACATTTGACAAATTTGCAATCACCTAACGGGACAAGTACTGTGTTTAAATGATTCCAATAAACAAGCAGACATTTGCATACCCCACCGAGGACACATCCCATTCCTGTCACCGCCCCGGTGCCATCGTCGCCACAGGACCCTGTTGTGAGACTGTCTGTCGCTGCTGCGCTCGATTTAAGCTTGTAATGCACCCGTTCACCAGGAGGGCTGTCTTGTCTCCCTGTCTACAGAGCGTCAAAATGAAGGACATTGTGTACTGGTTTCCTGTGGGAAGTCCTACCTCCGTCCAAGGAGACGACAACGTGCTGAAGGACAAGATGAATACAAGAATGCGGACAACTCGAACCCCCCCACCACACCCAATCACCGTGAACACAAAAGGAAGCCCCGATTAATCAAACGAGTGATTTGAGCTGCGGAAACATGTGTCCGTTATTATCCAATTTGTGGTCCTGCTCCGGGGTGATGGCATTCGCAGAATGAAAAGTTCCAAATCGTTTCTGGCAACCCACTCACCCACACACACACGCACACACATACCGCCGCCGTGACGTTGAAAGCAATTAGATTTGAAATAAATTCCCGAAAAAAAGAATCCATTTTCCCCCCTATTAAGGACACCACTGACATGCTCAGGCAAGTGAAACTGACATTTTTCTTCTCGTCGACGGTCGTTGCTCCTTTTCACGTGTAATCAATGAGATGTCACAGTCTCATTACGAGTGTCCCATCTGCCGGGTTGCAGTGTATCTTTAGCGGAGATCTGCGGATTTAGACGAGGCTGTCTGAGCGATGCATGTGAGCATGCAGTTGTCCCTAATTCATGGATGTCCTTGCTGCAAGAATGCATCGGATGTGTGTAGGTAGAATTGACGCTCTGCAGTTAGGGACGAATGTGTCGAACGTGATGCGCTCGCAACGAGGACGATCGATTCTATCCCTGTGTCGTCCCCACTGCAGTTCTTACGGACTGAAATATGAGTGCGATGTGTCCTTTATGTGCGCTGCATTGAGGAGAATTGAACTGTAAGCGATGGCATCGGACCGATGAGGCGGGAGGACGGTGTGGAGCTATTTTTGATTTAAAGATGGGACACCGTATCGGAGCGATCAGGTAATGAGTACAGATTGAGAGTGGCAGTTGGGTGTGTTGGAATGCTGTCTTGGGTGGATGAATGAATTTTTCTGTGATTTGTGATAAGGGTTGATGGATATTTGGATTCCTAGATTCCATCCCCTGGGAGTCTTTAGTTTGGTTTGAACTCAGAAAGGAATAGAAAGAAAAAGGCAGGAGATGAGTAGAAAAGAAGTGGACCAACCTGTTACCCCTGAGGAAGTTCAGTTTGTGTGGGTTTTTGACACAAAAGCACATCTTTTCCATTTCATCCCTCTCGAAGTCGATGCTTCGGTTGCCTTTGAGACTTAAGTCCTTGCGGCTGGAATCCATATTACAGCGCGAACCGCAGTTTGAACAAGTTCTTGACCAAATTTCCTTATAGATTCTAGAGAAGGGTTGTTGCTTCAAAAATACACGTTTCTCGTCACGCCCTTGGTGACTGACAACGATAAGGCGCAGTGACTTGTTCGAAAAGATAGTCGAAGTTGGAGATTTTCGATTGGCGTGCAACCCTAAGTTTGGTTCGGGCCTACTATCTGTCTCAGTCGTCACCAGAAATTTCAGAAAAAAAGAATTTTGTTTTAGAAGAAAGAACAAGGAATGGGTAGATGGGCGTATAAACTCATCTCCGCCATTGTAACCAATGGTGCGTACTGCTTACCCCATGACTGTTGGTTTCTTTCCGAAGATAACCCTACGTCTAGACATATCCGTGACATTACAGCACCCTCCAGTCTGACGGGATGCTTAAGAGAAAGACTAACCCCATCGCACAGCTGCCGTTCAAAGTACATTGGAGATTTGCGACTTGGTTTCAGGGAATCACCTTCATCTACGGCCCTATATCAAAGAGTCCATTTTGCCTAGAATTGTAAGTAATGCAAGGCTAGATGTCTCAGATACCTAAGTTTCATGTTTTAGTTCATGTCTGAAGCACAATCACTTCAGCTTGGTGGGGAGCGAGATCTGTCATACATTGCTGCCAATCTATGGGTCACAGCAATCAGTTGTCATTCAACTACAAACTGAGTGTGGACAGTCCCAGTAACCGAATGATCCAATCAGAAGGATGAAAAGTTTTCGTCAAACCAGTCAGCGCGGTATACTAGTACACACAAGAAAATCCTTAGAAAATCAAACTTCTCGATGAATCTCCCTTAAGTATCAAATCCGAAGGTGACAAGACTTCCATTTCCCTTTGTTACAATCGGAGCATGACAGAACATGGTCAGAGAGTCCTATTTGTCTTACAACCAAAGCAAGCTGGCCACAGCTCAATTTTGAATTCTCTCTCTACCGTCTTCTTTTCCCTGTGCTTCTTGTGGCGCTACAGTACAGGGTGGACATGGGCCTCAACCAACATGCTTCTCCAGCCCGCACAATCTGTCGCTTGGGGCCTTCAGTTGTGCACTCCAATTTGCTTGAGGTCCTTCTCCACTTGTGTGCGCCACCTTAGTCTAAGCGGTCTTCGTTGAGTTTTCCCAACGGCTCGGATTCGAAGTCTTTTTTTGTCGGAGCAGTGGTGTCCATACGCTCTACATGGTCTAGTCATCTTTAACGTTGTATCCGAAGACGCAGGACCAGGCGCATGCCGCAGTACAGCCTATAAAGTTTGTCGTTGAATTTTCTCCTCCAGACGCAAGCAGAACTTTTCGCTCAAATAAGCTAAGAGCTTCCTCATTTCTCAGTCCTCATTAAAGAAAGACTGGAATGATCAAGCTGTTGTACAAAGCCAGTTTAATCCTTCGAACAGGGGATGCACTTATCCTCCTGCCGTGCCGATAACTAAAGCATTCCTCTGGTTGTGTCGCCCTCCCATTCCCGTTTGCGTTCAGACTGAGCCTAGTCCTCCTAGACTGATTTGGTTATCCCACGCTTAAGAGCCTCGAAGAACTTAAGGACAAACGAAGAAAAAGGGGCCTAACAACGAAACAGCCAAGATGTGGAGGTGTATAATAAAGAAACATAGCTTGTGGAGCAGTTCCAATACCTCGAAAGCAGTAGGTCTTAGAAAGGCGGCACAAACAAAAATGTGACTAGATGGATAAGAAAGGCCAGAGAGTGTCAAACCGAAAGGGCAGGAACACCGAACTTCTTACTGGCTATAAAAAGACATGTGAAGTGACCAAGACGTGGTCGTCGTGCCGTAGTGGTTAAGTGTGTCGACTCACTCGCCGAAGGTCTAAGTTCGATTCACCTTGCATTTTTTCTTGGCACCACGTCTTTCGCGTTGCTGACAACACTCAAAGAGTAACAATTGTCTATGATAAGTTTCTCAAATCTAGCCGTTCGGAGTTGGCAAAAACCTGAAGGTCCTTTCCACTTGTGAGAAAACAGTAGCACGCACAAGAAGAGGGGTTGTTGTAGAAGCTAGACCCTGGTCCCTTGTGGGTTGTAGTGCCACTCAACAACGACAACAAAGTGAATAAGACGATTACTAACTGAGCTAGATGTTGGTTCCTATCAACAGAAAGTTTAACAGAAAAGGACGTTTGGGTATGTTCTGAGAATATAAGGAAAACCGAACCTCTTGGAAAAGTGTTAGCTCGACACACTTGATCCAGTGAACTTCTTTAACTTGTCTAACAAAAATTGTCTTCTGGACATGTAGGTCGGCCTTTTTCAAGGTGTTCGAACCAAGACCAAGCCTAGAGTGGAGTAGACAACGAATCAAAATTTCAAGGAGATCTTAAATTTCTTAGAAGAAGCCCGCAGAAAAGCAGGTAAAAGATGAAGAACTGGGGAGAAATAAATGGCAGATCTCTCAGAGCCATGTAAGGTGAAGACCTTTCGTTGTGGCCCCACGGGAATTAAGGAAATAAGAGAGTAAGTGGCAATTTTATCTAAACGCCAGAAGAGAAATTGATTTACGTCAGAATTTATGTCAAAATCTAGAAAATTCTCGACCTCAAAAACGGCCAAATACTTCAAAAACGTCCAATGATTTGTTTGATGAGTCTTATGGCTTATGTCTCATGTGTTATCGCTTATTTACCGTTATTTGTAACGGAGTCTAAAGGAAAAATTTAAAGCAGTGTTGACAAAATTTTCAGAATCATAGTTTTCCTTAAAGGTCATGTCTGAAAACCACGTGGATTGGCTTGAAAATTGAGTTTTCAAAGTGCTAGCTGCTAAGCCAGAAAAATCTGAAAATCAGAAAAATGAAAAGGAGCATACAGGCAGCCTTCCCTTTGATCAGTGTACACTCCAACAGTTCCACAAAGTCGCCTCCATCAGCATCACATCACTCTTCATGCAACAAACCACAGCTTTTACCCCTTTCCCTCCATCGGTCCATTAATTTATCAAATTACTCACCCAACCACAACCGAAATTGAACTCTCAAAACCACATACACACTGCGCCACCGTCCCAATCGCTACTCCTAATCGCCTATAATCGGCAGCCTCGACAGAAGCCCACAATGGCGAGCCGTCTCTAAACGCCCTTGGCGGAGTTCATAATTCGAATTCACTGCCGCAGTTCAATTTAGAATTGTTTGCACAAAATCGAGCAACCCTTGTGCCGCCATTGTAAGATTCAACAGCCGGAAACCTCGTTCTGAGTCGACTTACGTCTAATTTATTCAAATTTTGATGAATTTTCGAAAGCGGGAGGGGGATGGGAGGGGTGGACGTGATTTGAAACCTCAAAATGCCACACGCATGCATTTATTAATTAGAATTCCATCAAAATCATAACCGTCGCTGACGGGGTGCTGAAAAATCACGGGAATTCCTTAAAGACTTCACCAAGTCATCAAGAAAGACGTTCTCGTCGCCCGACCCGAAAGGCAGAAGACAGCAGCCGGAGTCATTGAGATTGATTGTCAAGTGGCGGGAATATGCACGCACACATGTGTAGGTGGGGCGGTGTCAAGGTTCAGGCGGCTTCCAAATCGATCCCATCCCCCGGGACAGAGCGGATGAGTTGTTAATGGGTTTTCAATTTTGAAATAGGATGCTGCGGGAAGTGAAAAACTTTTCCCACCCATCGAGGGGTGTGTGGGTTGTGTGGTTCGTAGATTGTAATCATGAGTGTGGAACGACACGACGACTCAGAAGAGAGAGAATGGTTAAAGAATTCCGTGTGGAAACTGAAAACTCCAATCAAGAAGACACGTCAAAGCATCTCACCTTAGCATGCTAGCCAAGCAGAAACCATCTCGCACACGGTGACCACCTCCTACGACATCCAGTCCTTTCAGTCTATCAAATGCAATTTCCCTCCTTACGGATGTCCTTAAGGCTGTGTTACCCCTTTGGCCTCAGCAAAACCAACAACTCTCCTCTGTGTGTCGCCGTCAGAGAGAAACACATCGAAATTCTGAGAATTTGAATCTCAAGCCTACCTGAGCATAACTTTCCGCTCCAGCAGTGCGCTGTATTCTCGTCCATATGCATGTTTATCTTCCCCCATGGGAAGTGAAAACTACAAAAAAAATACACCCACACACCCACAAACAACCGCAGCATCCCACCCCGCACCCATCGCACAGCCAATGGGGTTAATTGATTTTGAATAATAAACTACCGTCCACCCGTCCCGGTGGTGCTGGCACTCACTGAAAATTCGATTCATTTACATTAAACATTTAAAAACAAGCATGTGGCCGGAGGCTGCATAAATATCAAATCCCACCCCCAGTGTGTGTGCGGTGGGTGCACCTTCCGTTGAAGGGCGCCCCTACACTTGCCTCCCTTATGTTAATTTATGTTTTTGTGTTTGTCCATGGAACTGTGTACACAGAACGCAACCCTGGGCATCATAAGTTTATTTGCACAGATAGCACTCCTTCCACTACCACTGGCGTTGAAGGAGTCGTCATCAGGGGGTGGGGATGGGGCCATCACATTAAAGGGTTTGATTCAATTTTAATTCATTGACACCGGTGATGGACAGATGCAATGTTGTTGCATAGCTCTTGGCTGATGGGACAGCTTGGTGGTAATGATGGGTATCGCAGAATGCAAAAAATTGCAAAAGATGAATACCTAGGGGGAGAAGTTCCAAAAATCCGGTTCCTAATGGCTTGAAATAAGGGCAAGAATGAGAAAGAGAATGGGAGATCGAATGTTGGTCCAAAGTTGGCTAAAATTTCGTCTTCTGGGAGACCAATGGCACTGATTTAGGTGGGTATCACTAGATTAGAATGGGATGTGGAACAAACTGGAAGAGGAGAACACCTATAGAAAGGAGGATTGGAAGTTTCTTGAATCCTGCAGCCGTAAAACAGATTGAAAAACAGAGGCAGAGGAAGAAGGTCAAAATTCAGTCCAAAATGTCGTCTTTGGGAAGTTCTTTGGTTCAGAATCGCAATGTCCCTGATTCAGGCACACTTTGGACATCAGACAGAAGGATAAATAGCATAGATCGGACTGCGTTGAGTGCTTCCTTACAAATGCTAAGCTGACAGCTCTTACCAAACGGCTTGCTTCACATTTTGCAACAAATCTACCGCTTCCAGATTGCACTTTATCTCCGTCTACATCTGTGTCAACGTCTGTACATGGCACAGATTCGCCAAGGACAGATTGAAAGAGTCAGTAAAGATCTCAGATCTCACCCGACATTCTTCTAAAAAGGTTTTCTTCTGCGCTGGCAAAACCTTTGCCCAAGCTTTTCCATCTATCCTTTAGGAAGACAGTATTTGTCTAGCATGTCCAGAAGAATGGCAAAATATCGTCACCCACTCACCCACAGGCCTATGGACCGTCCCCTATTTGTAAGGTCCTGAAAATGCTGATAATCCGTCAAGCTCAACAACTTTCACCAAGGAAGCTTGTTAAAGACCGGCAGTACGACTTCTGAAACAGGTCCACTGGTGATTTGATTCCATATTCTGCTGAAAAGTTCCACAATGTAGGCTCACCTTCCAAGGAGAAATTTACGCGAAGACAATGGACAGACAAACTGACTCATTGGCGGACTGACTGACTGACTACACAGACGCTTAGATGGAATTGACAGAAATTATTCCAACTTTGACGAAGCAAATATGTCAGAGGCTTTACCGGCCATCATGGCCACAAAATCCTACATTATCAGATCAAATCTTTTGAAGACAGAAACTTTTAGAGAAACAGGGTTAGACTAACCTCAATAAAGGGCAATGAGATGGATGACTTCCTGGCTAGGGAAGAGGTATTTTTGTATTTGATTTCAGTGATGACCATAACGGCCACGGAGTCCAAATATCCAGAGTCAGAAAAACGCTCATCAACGTCGTGGACGTTATCCTAAGATCAGATTATCCTTTAAGCGGCTGTTACTCCTTCTTAATAAAGAGCTTGACTTTCCTAACACCTCTGCTGTCTTGCGGATCACAGTTGAAGGAAACTCCACACTGAGTTAGAAGTTCTTTTTCTTCTTCTTTACAGTCCAAAAAGGGGCGCCTGTGACATAACCAACAAGCCTCTCCAGCTTCCACAGTTCAGTGTAGTCCTAAGACTCAACAAGCAAGCTTCGACAGATTCCAACCAACAAACCTCTCAAGCTTATACAATCCAGAGTGGACCTTGGGTTCAACCAACCAGCTTCTCCAGTCTCAATCAACAAGCATCATCCAGCTTCCACAATCTGTGGTAGCCCGAAGATTCAACCAGCAAGCGTCGACACCTATCAACCAACAAGCCGCTCTAGCTTCTACAGTCAGAAATTGACCTGGATTACAACCAAATAGTTACTCCAGATTTTACAGTCGAGTGTATATCTGAGCCTCAACCAACAGGTCCTCTACCCTCTACAGTCCGAAATGGAAATGGGCTTCAACCAACAAGCTTCGAGAGCTTCTACAGTCCAGGGTGGTTTTCAGTCTCAATTAACAACCTTCTCCAGCGTCTACAATCCGGGTTGGACCTGGGTCTCAATCAACTAGCTCCTGCAGCGTTTATAACCCGGTGTGGCTTTGGCCCTCAACCAATAAGCCTCTTCAGTCTCAAACCGCAAGCTTCGACAGCATGCAACCAACAAACCTCTCTAGCGTGACAGTCGAAGGTGGACCTTAGTTTCAACCAACCAGGGTAGACCTAGGCCTCAACCAGCAAATCTCTCTAACCTCAACTAGCAAACTTCGACAGCCTCTATAGTTTGGAGTGGACCTGAGCTTCAATTAAGAAGTATCTCCGCCTAGCACTCAGCAGTCTCTTACTTCGCACGGCAAGTTAGTTGAGGTCGTTCTTCACTTGTGGGCGCCATCGGTTCCTTGGGTGTCCTCAGTTGCGTTGTTAGATTGGTTCGGAGTTGAAGCCTCATCGGACTGGGGTAATGTATTGCGAAAGCACCCTAGGTGTTGAATCGGTAGACGCCTGGTTAGGCTCATGGAGCTGTACAGCCAGTACAGATCTTCGTTCCTCTTCAAACGCCATCAACACGAATAGGACCAAAGACTGAACGCAGAAATTTTCTCCCGAACGGCTTCTTCATCTGCTCTTCAGATTGTCCAGACTTCAGCGCCATAGAACAGGGCGGAGATAATCAGGGTGTTGTATAGTGTAAGTTTGGTCCTTCGAGAGGGGGCTCTACTCCAACCAATTGCCTCTTAAGCCCTAAGAGAGGGCGCTTGGCAAGTGTTATTCTGAACTTAATCTCGGCACTGATGTTGTGCGTACTGCTTACTTGGGAGGCGAGTCAGACGAAGTCCTTCACTGTCTTGAGCTGTCGTGATGGTCTTGTCGAGTCATCGTATTAATCACTGAATAGCAGTACAGCCCACCGCTTTAGCAACTGCTGTTCTGTGTTCTCTCGCATCGATTTGGACAACCTCTGATTCTAGCAAAATGGCGTGTTATGCCATACAGTCCAATCACCACAATTGATCATTTGGGCACTGTATTCCTTAATCGTGATATCAGCTCGCAATAAGGAGCCTTAGTTCCGCAATGTGGCCCTTTTGGACATTTTTTTTTTTGGAGTGAAGAACAAAAATTCGAAAGGATTCAATCGCTTAAGGTCCACATCATCGAAGGACTCCCTGAGATACAGGCTGAAGCGGTCAACAAGGTCTTTGCAGATTTTGGGGTGACAGAGTACGTCAATGGCTGAGGATAAAAAATTCCACGTCAGAATTCCCAACATATTTTCCGTTCTTCTCCAGATGACCATGTTTGACCAGTCTTGTGAAACCAACAAAAATTTTCAAATCAATTTAGATTTACAGTTCAATTGCACATATCCCACAAAATCCCCCCCCCCCCCCAGGAAACTGCACCAACACTTGATTAACTTGATCACGTAGCAAACGACTTTAAGCCCCAAAGTAAAGTCACTTAAGTCTTGAGGAGCTATCCCCCGAAAAAAATTTGCCGATCGTGAGAAAAAGTCGTTCCCAAATCCAGCGGCAGAACTCTTCAAATCCACCTCTCCGGCACTGCTTCACACAACAATCGGTGTCAGTACCTTGCAGCGAATTCAATTGCACCTCAACAGCTCTAAGTCCCCTGAAGGACTCTCCGAGTGCAGCAGCAGCAGCAGTGTGCCACCACTGCCGCACTCTCCACACAAAAGATGGCAAAAAGGAAACCCCCGAAAAACTTATCCGGCAATCTAGATGGAAACTTTCCTCAACTTTCCTCATGGCCCCACGTTAAGTCCCCCGGCACCGGCACGGTGTGATGTGGGCCCGCTTGCACGATGCGCGTCCTCTTCTCGCTTCGCTGATGGAAAACTTCGATTCCCAAGTCCAATAAACTATGAAAACTTTGCCTCATGATATATGTATCTCCAGCGCCTCGTGACATTCCCCCACCACGCGCACGCAGCCTAACGGCGAATGACAATAACAATAAAAATAAAACTTCCCCGTAATTGGAGTTCCTTTAAGTAAAATGTGTGCGCAATCACTTTAAATTGTCTAAGCGCTGTGCCCCGCCTCGCGGAGAGTGGCAGTGGTCCCAGGACATCAGCATCTCTCTGCATCGTCGTCGTTCGTCGTCGTCGTCGTCGTCGTCGTCATCATAGTCTGCCTTCCCCTAATGGGTGGCAATTTAAAGAGTCGTCTGCAAAAGTGATAAATTGATGTGCGCTTTCGCTTAAAGTACGCCATCACCTCAGACTCCACGCGCTCGCTCGCTCTCCTCTCTCACACAGGCGAGGGCCTCATAAATTACTGGGGGGGGAAAATACACCCGCCCGGAGGGGGGGGGGAGGTAGGTGTGTTTCACTTGAAAATCCAATTTGGGAGCCTTGCAATGGTTCCATCAAAAATGCAATATATCTCCATTTCAGGGGGAAAACCTCTCAAAGCACAACCAGAACCGGTGGCGGGGGACCACTCCACTCGCACTCATAACTGACGCCATGACATGAGTGTGGGTGGTGAGGAGAAACTCAAAGGATGCACTTTCCTCTAAACTGCGCTCGATGGGATATAGAAACTGTAACAGGCGTCGGCAATAGACATCCTGTCCACGCCGCCGCCGCCGCTGCATTGTTGCTCACTCGCAATCAACACATTTTCGACCGCATTCAATAATTTCACATGACACAGCACCGTGCCATTGCATATTTCCACATGTCACTTGCCAGAGGAGGAGACACGGCGAGGGGGGCAGCCTGACCCCTCGGTCGACCGATAAAGTTGTTACTCGCATGCAGGGCGGAATCGGAAATTCGGAACTCATAAAAGCCGATTTCAACTTGTTTTGAGAATTTAATTTGAACAAAAAGCCGCTGATGCTGTTGAAGGGGTGCTGCTGTACCCCAGTTCTCTCATCCGCCGACACGGGGTAGGGGGCGGTGTGCATGGCGCAATATATGCAAATAGAATGCTTGATGGAGCATGCAACCATTCAGAAAGGGGTCTGCGCACATTTAAATTTCCTGAAGGGAGGGGGGGTGGAGGAGAGGGTGATTGAAATTGAGATATGTATGTGGTAGAGGATTTTCCGGAATGTGCGGCGATTCATCTTTCTCCTGATGTAACAGGTACACGGGCGGTATGAGGCTCGTTTTGATTGAATACTCGTCAATTGCTGTAGATTGGAGGAAGTTGGCTGGGGACGGGGGTGGGTGGTGAGCAGAAGGGGGGATCCATGAAGACTATTGTGAATCGTAATGGAATTGAATTGAATTCTTGCAATGCTTATGGCGTGATCTTTTGGGAATTTGAAAAGCAGGAGCTGTGAATGGAAACATGCAACGAGTGAAAAGTAGACCGATTCTTGGGGGATGTTGATAAGGGAAAACGACTCGGTTTCCATTTCTGGATGGCTGAGGGGGGGTGGGAGAACAGACTTCAGATGTAGCACAATGAAGTGATGAACCATTTGGTGTGTTCCATGTGTGCAGGTGGAATTCTTCGAAGGGGCTGGTTGTATGCTCAATTCGATTTTTGCAGGCTATCGTGTCAACAAGAAAGTGCACTGAATGTGGTTGAAACTGCTTAAGGAAAGCGGGACTAAGGAAGGACAACTGTGGGGTGGCGGGAAGTAGATTGGAGGGATTTCGTGCTTTCGTAGAAAATTGCTTTCATGAGTGGCCAGGAGTCGTGTTAGGGCAACAAAAGTGCTTCAGTGAGGGACGATTTGACATTGAAGTCATTCATGTGATTGTGATGTTGAAACCGACCACAATCTCTTGCGAAGTGGAAGAGATATGTAATGTCCTTTTCACTGAGGGTATATGGGCTGTCGTTGGAGAAAGTTATCGAGAGAGCCGGGTAGGAGCATGGTATAGATTAAATTTTATCTTCATCTCTGTACCTTCAGCAGAAATGGTTGAAAATCGTTGCCTCCTGGGATACCTCCCTCCACCAACCGAAGAGGATCGCCCCTAAGTCTGAACAAGGATCAAGTGGTCATCTAAGGTCCCTAAGTCTGAGCAAATATCAAGTGATCGTCTGAGATCTTCATCAGTCGCTATTGTAATCATTTTCAGGGTCGTCTCGCACCACTTCCTTAACGTCCACTGTGTCCCTTACTTTTATCTTGCTTGCTTAAGGGATCTTCCTCTTATACCAAAATTCGGAGCTCCTGAAGGATCATGGGGAAAGGAACGTCGTGCTGGAGAATTCTCTCCAAGCCAGTTCCTTGCATGAATCTGAGGATGAAAGACGGTTTCAGCGGCTGCTTCGTCTGTTATTTGGCCAAATATTGACGTTTCTTATGGGGGAGACCCTGATAGTTCTGAAATTTCTTTGCATTTTCCTTCCCTGCCCCTGACTTCTGCCCACGATGTATTGAAGAATTTAGTAAACACTTTGAACTAGCCAAGACTTGATTGGATCTCGGTTCGCCACGTGATCACAGAAACTAAGACCATCGATGAGATTTACTGGCAAGGATCGGTGAAATTAGTTTTAGAAAACGAACCCGTGTTAGGGCTTCCTTGATAACGGATCCCATCGATGGTTGGGCCTCTCAAGAACACAGCCGTAGGGGGCATAATTTCCTACATTCACATTCTCCCACTCTTCTGTAAGAAATCAGCAGCATTCTTGTAGTTTCTTAGCAGAAAAGACTGTAAAGGACTTATCGGCGTGCACACGGGCTACTAAGCCGTCGTCAACCACCAAACTGTGCTGCGGCTTAATGATAAAAACGTCTGCGATGCCTGGGGAGAGGAAGAAGATACTGCTGAGCTCTCCTCTGCCATTGTCCCGCCTTTCATTGAATCAAGTGACAGATTTTTGCCACTAACGTGATGAGAGCTCCTTGTTGCATAAGCAGGCCGCTGTCCGTCAGAAGACGGAATGAGTTTTCGAGTCTTAGTGCACCAGAGAAGTGTTTCAAAACCCCCGACACTGAAAAACGGCTACCTTGCGCCGTTAGGAAGCCTATGTAAATGTTGTTTTGGCGCATGGTCGCTGCGTCCTAGAGTGTAAGTGCATTGACTCCTTGATTCCATTCCCAACCTGAACATACTCTCAAGTTTCTGGAAAAAAAACTCAAAGCATGCTGAGAGGTTGTGGTGGGAGGCTTGTAGGTGATTTCTTGACAGGAGTCTCCTAGACTCCTAAGTTTCATCACAGATTTCCTTGACGGTTCTGGGTGTCGATTTACATGAAGAAACAGCGAGGAACCTACCTTTCGCAATTTGCGTTGATTGAGTCTCAGCTCCACCCCGGACTGTAGAAGCTGGGGAGAACCTGCCGAAGCTTGTTGGCTGAATCCCAGGACTGTAGAACCTTCTTGGTTGAAGCCCAGGGCCGCCGAAAAATAGAGAATCTCTCGAAGTTTCTGGTTACAGCCCAGGTCCACCCCGGCTTGCAGAAGCTGAAAAGGCATCTTAATTGAAGCTCAAGTCTACTCCCAATTGTAGAAGCTGTCGAAGTTTTTGATTGAAGCTCAGATCCACCCCGGATTGTAAAAGCTCTTCTTCTTCTTGTAGCGCTACAGTCCGGGGTAGACATGGGTCTCAATCAACATGCCTCTCCAGCACGATCTTTAGCCAGCTGCGAATAGTTGCGCACTCCAAGTTGGCTGAGGTTATTCTTCTTTTGTGTGTGCCACCTTAGACTAGGCCGTCCTCTGTTGCGTTGTTCCAATGGCTCAGATTCGGGCCGGAGCAGTGGTGTTCATACGCTCTACATGGCCTAGCCATCATAAGCGTTGTATCTGAAGACGCTTGACCAGGCGCATGTCGGTGTACAGCTCATAGAGTTCGTCGTTAAGTCTTCTCCTCCAGACACCATCAACGCAAACAGGACCAAAAATCGTACCAAAACTTTTTTTTTGTAGAAGCTGTCGAAGTTTTTGGTTGACCCCCAGGTCCACTCCGAACTGTAGAAGCTGTCGAAGCTTGTTGGTTGAGACCCAAGTCCACCCAGACTGTGGAAACAGAAGGAAACTACCCTATTTCTGGCAGCTAATGGATCAAGCTACTGGCCGCTAAACACTTAAGATAAACGGCAGGACTTGAAGACAACCTGATCAGGACAAATGGAAACATTTTCCGTGTTTGTTTGTTTTTTCAATTTTCATTTCCCTTCAGAATATCGAATATATTCATGACAAGTGACGACAGGACCTTATTAAGCGAATACGCCCCCACACCACCTGAAAACACCCACACACTTGTACACACACTTCAAGTCGGATCCTTTTGCTTTGCAACTACTCCCTGGATTGTCCCCTCAAGTAGTTCGCACTGGTGCTCGTCCCCCCACTCCAGAAAACCTGCAGCACTTCTGAGATTGAACCTCCACCGCCCCTCCAGTATGAAGCATCTGCCACGCCAAAACGTGAGTGAGAGGTTGGTGGGTGGGGGGAAGAGGAGGCGTAGGAAATCTCCACAACAATCGAAACACATTCCATTGCACACAGCATCGTCGCCCCCATCATCGCGTACGTGTGCTGAAATTGAAAACAAAAAGCACTGCGAGCGGGGAACGCCATCCCGCCGAACGCCAGCATTTAACACGAGAATTTCAATATTATTTCCAATTTTGGACTCAACTCAAGAACCGCACCCAAAAAAAGACACAAGTGCTCTTCTTCTTCTTCTTCTTCTTCTTTTTCTTCTTTTTTGCGTTTATTAAAAATCCGGGCCTCGGATCGGGCCAGCCATTCAGCACAAGGCTACCTGCGCCCTCTCCTCCCTCGCCCTGAGCCCGGATAAAAGTCAGAAGTTCAAGATCCTAAGATTCTTGGAATTCTTGAGTGAAATGTAATTCACCGGAAGCCGTTAACGGTAACAACAAAGTCTTCTACTTCTCCCACCATCAGCGTGCACCCTTTCAGAGTGTGTACCGCAGCCGGTGCTGTTGCTGCTGCCGATGCGGCAGGCGGCAGTGGCTGATGTTCCCTTTGGCCCAACTCTAGATTCGCAGAGAGGAAAAACTGTATCCCGTCCTTTCTGGTGAATCCCTACCGCCATTTATGATTGAATTCATACAGCAGCGGCACTTATTGAAATTATTTTGCCTTACTGCGGAATCCCAAGGACTCGTTTCGCATACACTCGGGAGCGAGAGCGAATGGAACGCCAACGCGAAGGAGGGGCGAGAGCAACTTGGGCGCAATCAGTGCGCTTCACTTTGCAAATTCGCAGAGTCTGTGGGCTGGGGGGGAGGGGGGGCACAGGGTGCATAAGCCGATTTCAATTCAATCAACCGTCGGTTTTACAGGATTTCGATGTGAAAATAAAAATTCCCCACTCCCCTCCCCCCCCCCCCCCCCCACGGGATCTCCTCGCACATATTCATCTTTGCAGAGAGAATGCAAATATCCACGGGATTCCTTCAATCGTTTGCCTTTCTTGCCTTGTTTCCGTCTTTTGTTGTGCAATCGGCTGGGGGATGGGCGTTGGTGGGTGGGGGTGCTTTGAGTTTGCCTGATAATCACATGAGTGCAGGTGCATAGAGTAAAATGGAATTCTACAGCAGTCTTAAGTCGGCAGCATGGAAGCAGACAACGACAAAGGAATCAGCGCTACCTACCCGTTGAGGAGTCCTTGCTCGTTCTCCGAATGCGCTGAGCGCTTAGTTTACTTTTATTGCTTGTGAATGTGTTTGGCTATTCGACACCTTAAACGCCCGTAACATACAAGTGTCTGACAGGGATTTTGTTTGGAGCCGTAATCCCATTCAAATTGGATTAGATGTCTTCTTGAGTGCGACGAGAAGTGCAGCAAGGTGCCGGGAACGGAGTAGTTCATTGGTTTGATTACACTCAAAATTTCTATGCGACGTGGTCCTTTGAGGGGTTTAAGGAGAATAGACTCCTGAGAGTTGAAAATGTTCCGCAACGAATGGAGTCTAGTGAATCACTGAATGAGAAGGAAAGTTACATTTTATTTGATCCTGACGGTAGCAGGAATATGCGCCACTTCGAGAATCGGAAGGAGTCTAGTCCATGTCCCTTAATTAGAGAAAAGTGCTGAATCTGGCAGTGGCGGGACCATCCTCTACATCCTTCCCGCCTCTCGTGCTCTGGTAAAGGACCCTCAATCAGCCTTGGGACGTCAGTAAGAGACTTTTGTTTTCGCAGAGCGTAAAGTTAGATTAGGTGTCCATCGCCTGGTTGCCGATTCAACAAACAAACTGAAGCCACATTTTGGGCCAATTTGAAAAAATCCAGCAGAACATGTGTGAAGTGACCAGCGCTGATGTCACTGATTGCTACCCTAGATGGTCTGTCTTCGTTGCAAGGACATTGCAGAGGAGGTAATGGATGATTTCTGGATAAAGGTGAGGATTTAATCAATGACCTTCGGTGGGGCCTTTAGCCTTAACTGAAAACCCTCCCCGTGACAGAAACAATTTCCCCAAACCTGACTTCAATCAACGACCTGGACCGCCACCACAATGACATTGAAAAACACTCCCCATCGTCCATCCCTTTGTGGCTGTCCATTCCTTAAAATGAATTAATCACTCGCCTGTCAAGGGCCTGTAAATTCATGGAATTTCGCATGCAAGAGCGCCCCTCCAAGGGATCGAAAACGCCACCACCTCCAGCGTGTTGCAGCGTAAAGCATACTTGCGCTCGTCCTCTAGGACGCGGCTCATCTCAAAGAAGACACACGAAGGTGATTTATGAAAACATTTTCAATAAACCGCCACCAATCACCGAGCGCACACACATCCACATCCCTTAGCCAATATCCGTCGGCTGGCCGCACACACAACGCTCGGTCGCCCAGTCGTTGAGCATGTGAATCTCGCTGTTCCCTCTCCAGCTCTGTGTTCACCGGATACTCGCCTCAACCTCAGCCGCTTTAACCACTTTAAAGGCCCCCCCTCCGCCTCCAGCCACGGCTAGTGTGAAAAAAATTTATTAATTAATAAATCTCTGGTAAAGCACTCTCGTGTATAAGTAAATCCCACAGGCTGTCAAAGTTCATGTAATTTTAAAAAATTACCGAACACAACAGAAAGGGCGACCATAAGCCGGAGTAATACAAAGAAATGCCATTTCGACTTTCTCTCGCAGTCCGGGACGCAAAAAAATGACAATCGCCCCGATAGCTGTTCGCCGAAGGACGCCCAAGCCGGCCCCCTCCACCCACCAACAGCCAGCACGCCATCATCCGGGGGCACACGTGAAATGTGTTTCTTGTTTTCCCTGCTTCGTCGTTTTTTTTTTCATCCTTCTCCTTTTCGCCGTATGAATAAGTAATAAAATTAAATTTTTATATCCTGCCGTCTTTTAGGGTGGACTGTCGGTGGTTTATTGGTTGTCACGCAGCGAAGTGGACTACTTCCTACGATGCGCCTCACCAAACGCGAGGCCCACCGGCAAATGAGATCGCTTGCGGGACACGAGCAATTCAATTGAGTGTAGGCTGGCGAAGGATTGGAATTTTACGACGAATTTAAAAGGGATTTCAGAGGGGAGCAGAATCGCCTTAAAGCGGATACCAATTTGAAATGACATCAAATTTAGGACTTAACTGCAATCGGTGTGTTGGCCTATTTGTGTCATTGATTGCTTTCGTTTGGAATTGGTAAGGAGGCACTGAATTTAAGGCGTTTCAATGCGTCACAATGTGATCTTGTGACGGCGGAATGGCGGAAATAAGTTGACCTAATCATCGCGCGTCCTTCGATTTGGAATTTTCAAATGCACGCAGTGGGGGTAGCTCTTTGTGGGTGGCGGCATTTTGCTTCAAGGCTTGAAACTTTCTGGAAGACTAACAACTAGATGCCGATATCGTGTTAGTGGCGTTAAGTCACACGATCTTGAAGCCCAATTCACGGGTTCGTAACGTGAAACTATGCGGTTACCAAACGTTTCCTTAAAAAAAGACAATTGCGGGAGGAGACGTAAGACTTATTGGAACCACACTCTTCCTGCACATCTTGGTCGTTAGATTGATGAACATGAAGGTCTGTTATCATGACTTTGTAGCGGTCACCATACACTCCAACGTTCTGACCTTTCGCAAAAATGCGACAATGCCAGAATCTCTCTCAGATTCTGAGCCGAAATCCGATGTCAGCTATCTCCAGACAGCTTAGAAATGAGCTTTAGCTTTTGATTCAGCTTTTCTGAATTTTGGGCATTTTTTGGACCTCTCAGAATTTCTGGCCCTTCAGGATTTTGGACCCTTCATGATTTTGGGAACTTCTGAATTTTTGGCTCTTTATGATTTTAGGCACTTCAGGATTTTGGGCACCTCAGGTTCTTGGGCACTTCAGGATTTTGAGCATTTCAGAATTTTTGGCACTTCAGGATTTTGGGAACTTCAGGATTTTGGGCCCTTCAGAATTTTCCAATCTTCAGGATTTTGGGCACTTCTGAATTTTTGGCTCTTCATGATTTTTTGGCTCTTCATGATTTTGGGCACTTCAGGCTTTTGGGCATTTCAGAATTTTTGGCTCTTCATGGTTTTGGGCACTTCTGAATTTTTGGCTCTTCACGATTTTGGGCACTTCTGAATTTTTGGCTCTTCATGATTTTAAGCACTTCAGGATTTTGGGCACCTCATGATCTTGGGCACTTCAGGATTTTGCGCATTTCAGGATTTTGGGCACTTCAGGATTTTGGGCATTTCAGGATTTTGGTCACTCAGGATCTTGGACACCTCAGGACTTGGGGACTTCAGAATTTTGGCCCCTTCAGGATTTTGGGCACTTCAGGATTTTGGGCACTTCAGGATTTTGGGCACTTCAGGATTTTGGGCATTTCAGGATTTTGGTCACTCAGGATCTTGGACACCTCAGGATTTGGGGACTTCAGAATTTGGCCCCTTCAGAATTTTGGCCCCTTCAGGATTTTGGGCGCTTCAGGATTTTGGGCAGTTCTGAATTTTTGGCTCTTCATGATTATGGGCACTTCATGATTTTGTGGCTCTTCAGGATTTTGGGCACTTCAGGATTTTGGGCACTTCAGGATTTTGGGTACTTCAGGATTTTGGGCACTTCAGGATTTTGGCTCTTCATGATTTTGTGCTCTTTAAGAATTCAAGCACTTCAGGATCTTGGATCTTGGATCTTCAACTCTCTTCCATTCTTTTTCAGAACTCCCAAAATATAGGGTACATCATCGTCATTCCCCTCCACTTGCAGTTCACCCACTCAAGCCAACAGCACCAACGCCAAAGTGCAACGAGGTGAGATTGAGTTGCTTTCACGAATCCCGGCTCGATAAGAGGGCAAATAATTTCCCATTGCCAGGGTGTCTGCACTCTGCATGCAGATGTGTTACCCGAATGAATTTTCAATTTTCTTGTCCCCCCCCCTCCCGCACGCCGCGATCTGACACCGTCCCGCCCATCGACGCGCCCGCCCCCGTACCGTACGACCGGCAAACAAGGAACACAAAAATTAATTAAAAATCCTTCAGAGCTGGGTGTTAATACGCGTCACGGGAACGATAGTCCTCACCAAACGTCATAAAAAAAACTGCGAAGCAGCGGGTGAGGGTGTGAGCTCCCCGCCGACGCTGGAAAATAAGTTAATAATGTTAATTGCTGCGTTTTATTTTTCGACGGTCTGATGTCCACCCGTGTGCCTCTTGCGACGTGACGTGAAGTGGCGGGCTCTGAATAATGACGATTGGGTCGTCGGAATGAGATGTCAATCCATTATCGGCGCGACTCTAAAGTTCACCTCGGACGATTGGGGACGCGATGAATTTTGGTTCATTAATCACAGTCGACGGGGAGGGAAAAAAATTAATAAAACGAAACGTCCTTGCGAGCGTATATATCTCAGTTGTCAATAATTGGCCGATGCCTGATTGCTGAGTGGTGGATAAGCGGGGGAGACGGTGAGTGGGGGGGCGGGGGAGTGGAGGAAGGGAATCGTAAACAATCATCAATGGCCAAGGGGACGATGTCGTGTTTATTGGCGGTGTTTGTCATGCAAATGATTTGTCATCGCGGCTAATTTATGAACAGCACGGAAATTATGATTTGTTGGTGCGTAATGAAAGATGGATCGAGGGGCTTGAATGGGGGGGTGGGGGGGCGGAACTGAATTGTGGAGTTTGTCGATGAAGACTGATTGAGTTGATTGTTGGGGAGAACGACGACGACCTTGATGGGGCAAGCTTGGGATGGAGACTTTAATGGAGTTGAGGGTAAGTGGAAGTGGTTTTAGAATGTCCGAAGGGCTGTCGGTGTTTATTTTTCTGTGACTGTGTGTATTTGTATCTCTTCCATCTTTCCAAGGCAAAGGTTTCATCGATGAATAATTTTAATCACCATTTGGATCAGTCCTCAAGCAAACATTAATAATTTGGTGGCGCTGCAGTCGACAATGGGTTGTGCGAGTTGGGCACGGGGCCCACAGTTTGATACCGACAGCCAATTATATTTCAGAAGGCTTTGTAAACAACTCGAGAGATAGGAAGCTATGAATTATTAACGACGGAAAGTCTAAAACAGGTTTTGAATTTGGAAGGACTCGAGGAAGTAACGGAAATCACGCCACAGTGGCTGTATCCAATACTTCGGAGGATTGTCAGCTATTCGAGGAAGGTGGAGTTTGTCTTGAAGATGAAGTGCATCTTGTGCATCATGAAACTTGTGCGGGCCTTACGCATACCTTAGCTGAACCTTAAGCGGAATATACGCGGCCCTTACGCAAACCTTACTCGGACTTTACTCGGGCCTTACTCGAACCTTACTCGGACCTAACGCGAACCTTATGCGAATCATATACGGACCTTTTGCGGACCTTACACGAACCTTATGCGGACCTTATATGGATCATACGAGGACCTTACGTGGAACTTAAGCGGACCGTAGGCGAACCTTGCACAGACATTACACAGCTTGGATAGGCCTTGTTAAATATTGGTTCGAGGGGTCACCAGTTGTTCGAGTGTTTCGTTTCTTTTGGAAGACCTGTTGAAGTAGAGCTTTTTGTTTTTTGTTAGGGGAACACTCGGGTAATTTCTGACATTGCTGGGCAACTGAAGGCACTCTCAGTCTCAATGCTGAATTACGTTAGATCGCCTTACATTGTCAGTTGGTCGTTGGAACTCTTTCTAAATGGCACCAGGCATGCGGTAAGGCAATATGTTGTAGGACGTTTTGTGGGACCATGCGAGGTTTTTTTTTTCGCAATATCTTGTATAGTTTCGAGTTACTGGTAAGCCTGTCGACTCGGTTCGATTCTTGAGCCTACCTCAAGACACACCCACACCTCTCAGCTGACACTGTCTCTTGCTAACTGCTTTCAATTGCTCCGATGCCCTTCTCCACTTTCGTGCACCACCTTAGCGGACGATGGACTTCCGCTCCTGAGTTGGTCTAATGACTCAAATTGTTAAACTCCCGAATCAGCGTTATCCATGCGCTCAACGTCACTTTAACCATCATAAGCGTTCAAATCAACATCCAGCACCACCCAACACCACCCTTCACCTTCACTGGCAAATTTTGTAGAATTGTCGCTGCTTCGTCTTCAAAGCTCATCGGCACAATCATCGCCAAGAAAGTGTGGCGTACTGTCATGTGACTTTTTCAGCATGAAACGTGAGAAGATTAGGTTCCTGGCTTGAACACCTCGCATTTTTATCATTTAAGGGAATCAATCCTTGGCCACCTCGGAGAAATGTCTTCAGGACTAAAAGATAGCCAATTGAAGCGGGCCCTTTGCCAGACTCAATTTAGACAACCTTGATGTTGAAGGTTCTTAATACAAATTTCCCGATAGTGGTCACAGAGTAGAGAAAGATAAACTTCATGAAGCATATTTTTATGCCGCAAACTTGCCTCAATTGCCCAGTAACAGTTTCAGTTCCAACTTTGAAGGACTCTCTAGGAGACTGATCCCGAAACAGAAAGCAGAAATTTTTCCCAAATTTCTGCAAGTCCCCGACTTAAATCCACTCAATCTCACCATCAAACTGACACTCGTCTCATTCTCCCTGACCCAGTACAAAGTAGTTTTTGACCCTCACCTCCGCACAGGCGGTCCAGTCGGAACTTCGCCTGACCTTTCAAACTTACCTCAAGTCACTCACTTTAACGATTCCTTTCAGCGCATAATTCCCGCCATCAAATCCAGCCACAAACTTCAAACTTCCGCGTCCTTCACTGCTCGTCGCTCGTGTCCTTCAAAGTGACAAGGCGGCGCATCCAACACATACACAAAAAGAAAAATTTTTAAATTCCAACCACAAACTGTCATAATCAACCTCAAGTGCGGCGAAATAAGGAAAATCGTGGCATCCACGAAATTAGATAAATCATTGCCTGGCTCTGATTTGGTCTCCAGAGGCCAGCAGCCACTCCAAATGCGAAGGGCGGTGGTGTGTGTGTGTGTGTGTGTGTGCATCAAAAGGCATTTAATTAGTTTCAAACTGAAGCCAAACAAATGAAGTCCATTTTCATCCACGAGGACAATGGTGATTGCCGCTGAAAATGTGGCACACATACACACACACACCACATACGCGGACACAGGAGGGGGGAGGGGGGGCGGAGGGAAGGCGTGAGTTGAATTTGAAAAGTTGTGAACGGAGAGTGCAACACCAGCAGCGGGCCACATATGTAGTGTCACAGAAATCAAGCGGGCTAAGTTGGTTAGTGCTCAGAGACCTTCTGTGTCCCCATGCCACTCTGTCCCTCCCCTGCCACCCCTCCGCAGCACTCTGACCAATTCGACGACCCGTACGTAATTTGCTGCACTAACTTGTTACAGCTAACCTCGACGCGTTTTTTTTTTCGCTTGGCTACCTCCCCTCCACCCATCCACCGGCAGGACTGTTGGTTGCTAGAGCTTCTTGTCGGTTGCCCTAGCCGCTCTTGCGAATTTTATAATTCACCGCGCAACCGTTTTTTCACTTGCGAAAAATTCCGCTTTTCCCAGCAACGGACTATTATCATTAGGAGAAAGGGTTGAATGCATGCCTGGGGCGGGGTTGAGAGGGTTGCCTCGGAACGGAACCACTTTTGCAGTACGTATGCCACTGCGGATGATTTAGACGATACGTGGAGCGGGTAAAAGGAGTCACTGCGGAAGCGGCTTGCACCTCAAAGATCGCCTTCGTGCCCCGCACCAAGACAACGCGGCCAGCTTCATCCTTCCTTTGTGCGCCTCCCTCAAAATAAATTACTTTCAAAATGCATGCAATTCTGTTTCATTTTCTGTTTTGCCTTCGGACTTCTGCGCTGCCATCCACTACCGCCGCCCCTGCTTCATGATTTGCACCGTTTTTATTGCATAGCTTATGAATTTATTCAAAAAAACAAAAAATTGTGAAGCTGGAAAAACGAGACCGCCCCCCCCCCACCCACTGCCCGACGACATCGCTTTGTTTTGGGTGAACAATTTTTTGAATAAACGCTCCGCCGAGAGTTCGACGTTGTCGTCAGCCGCGAACCCAGTGCGGAGACGCAAGCGGAACGGGCCCGCCAACAAGAAGCCCGCATTAAATCATCCCGGTCACGTTCGTGAATAATGCAACAGTGTGCAAGCAGTTCGTTTCGGCTAACTGCGGGTATTGCAACTATTTTGCAATTTTCGACTGCCCAGGCGGGAGTCCTGTGGCTTGGCCACGATAATAATTTTTTTTCTTGCCTCTTCCTCTTCTCCTTCCGTGTCCCCACGTTCGGATGCGGAGGCTGGGTGTGGTTTTAAATCAAAACAACAAAAAAATAACGCGGAAAAAAACCGAGATGAATGAGAAAAATTTAATTCAAGCACTTCCGTGAAAGGATAACAGAGCGATGGTGGGAAGGGGGTGTGTATCGTGCCTGTTCCGGTGGAAAGTTAATTTTGTTCAGCTTGAAGGTCGCTGAAACAAGCACTGTTGTTGCTGGGTGTGTGTGTGTGAATAAGTTGTGCGGTCAAGAGAAGAAATAAAAACCCCACCACAGAATATGAGCAACATCAGTGCGGCGCGAAAGCGAAAGGGTAGTCGCACCGAGAGATGAAATGAAAGTTCAGTGAAAACTTTTCTCAAGGGTCTTCCAAGCCAAGGATTCGAACTGAAAAGTCATCATTGCCGAACGGACTTCCAATGTTTGGTTTGGTTTCTTCATGATTCCGGATTAAGTCGGATCCTTGTGTTGCCGCTTCCACCAATCCCTGTTGGCTCGCAAAAAACTTTCAGTTGCACGTGTGCCAAGTGGGAACAAAGTCAAAACTTCCATATCCCAAGTGCTTTGAAGTGGTCGTGTGGCAGGTAAAAATAGAAAAACCGAAAAAAAACACAAAATCAAGGCTAAGGCTTCTGATTTCCCTTTCACAGCGCACAACGCCTTTGAGAGTGCTTCACAAAATCATGTCCCTTAGTTCGCACACAATTTATTGACTCATCAAGTCGCACACTCCCACTCTCGGTGGCGCATCATTAAATTCATACGAAGCAAACCGAGAAATGATGATGGAAAGCTTTGACAAACACCCTACCCTAATGCCGCCTGCCGCCGCCGCCACCGACAACGCCGGAGACGACGACGACGAATGGGCTGCTAACTGAGAGAAATGATTCATTTTATTCATTTTATTTTACGACTCTCTGTGCTGTGAATTTAAACGTTGCGTCTGCACATTGATTTGCGCAGGGGATGGATAGGGGGGGGGGGGGGGAGAAAAAGACGTCTGATTGAGCACTTTTCATTATAATTGGGTATTATAGCCTTTCTTCAGTGTGGCTTATAAAATTCACTTTCCGGCAGCCTTCGGGTGATGGTCCTTTTTGTCGCACTTCCTTGACAACTGTAGTTCAAAATAAAAACGATTGCCACTGAGTGGGGCTTAAGTTTCTGTCTAGCACTGAGACAAGGACACACTGTCTAGTGGAGAGTTGTGTTGTCAATGCTATCAACAACGTGCCCAAACTCCATTTTGTTCTAGGTATCTCTTCTTTTTGTTAGGCTGACCGGGGTGGACGTGGGCCTCAACAAGCATGCCTCTTCAGCTGGCACTGTCTTTCGAAACTGCCTTCAGTGGCTCTGATGCTTTTCTTAGGAAAACTGTCTTTCGATAACCGCCTTCTCTGGTTGATCCTCTCCGCCTGTTTGTCATGGTCCTTCTTTACTTGTACGTCTCAGCAGTGGACACTCTCTGTTGCGTTGTCCAAGTTGCTCGGATTCAAGGACTCTGCCCGATGCAACAGCCTTATCCATGCACTTTAAGTAAGTTCAGCTGTCATAAGTGTGTGGATATTTAGAAACCAATCACCACTCATCAGCATTCAACAATGTGGATAGGGACGAGTCAAACTTTGGGGGTTGGCAATGGGGAACTCTCGGCGCTCTGTCAAGATCTGCAGAACTTATCAAGACTTTAAATATACCAGAGAATGCGACACACAGTCATGTGACTTTTTTTTAAAACTTCATTAAGATCGTCAAGTCAGTCCTAGAGACACAATCTTCCAAAAGACAGTTTAGCTGATCGTTTAGGCGCACAACATTGCTTGCCATCGAACTGTCAACGAAGCGTTCGCAGGCTAAGTAGAGTGAAAATGTGAATCCATGTCCATACAGTTGTGTAGTATTATAGTAGCTCTTCGTTACACCCTTACGTTTGTCCTGGCTGCAAAGTTTCCATCTGTTACCCATCGGACCCATCGGCATCTACGGGAGAATGACAGGCACACAGACGGTTTTAAAGTTCAAAGACATGCTGCTTTAGCATCCTTGTATAATTGGTTATGACACGTCGCTCAATAAGTCCCGAAACATATAGGAGACGCCACTAACAAAAATCATTCATATAACATTATTTTTTTTTTTTTTTTTTGTTAGTGACGCCGCCTATATGTCTCGACACTTATTGAGTGTCCAGGGACTTATTGAGTGATCTGCAAGGACCCGAACTCCAGACAGATAAAAGGTAAGTTAGAAATGCTTCTATTTTGGAACGCTCCAATACGGAGGAGATCTTTGGTACTCCATTTTTCTGTTGTTGTCATCTCATAAAAACAGATCAGCGTTGAAGTGTCGGATGGACTGTCACAATGGGCAGGTGAAATTTGAAGGAATTCACTCTAAACATAACCAAAAAGAAAATTACTTGTGTCATGCTATAGTCCACACAAGACCAGGACCCAGCTTCCTTCAGCAACAACTCGCGTGATTGCCTCCCGTGGCCTTGTATGTTGCGTTCTGTGTCACGAGTAGAGCAGACATACAGTTTATTGCCGACTCTGTGAAGACAATTTGCAGCCTTTGTCTGTTGTCTGCAACTCCAAAGAGGTTGTGCCGTGAATATATGCGAAATGTTCAGTCCTTGCTTAGTAGGCGACGCACTTGCCCAATTCTTCTTCCTGGACCTGGACGTGGGCCCCGCCCAACATGCCTCTCCAGCCAGAACGATCTTTTGCTAGCTGCCTCCATTTGCGCACTCCAAGTCAGTTGAAAGCCTTCTCCACTTTTGTGCGCCACCTTAGCCTGAGCCGTCCTCTATTGCGGTGTCCCAATGGCTCAGTCTTTTCGAGCCGGAACAGTGGTGTCCATATGCTCTACATGGCCCAGCCATCTTTAGCGTTGTATCCGAAGACGTTTAACTAGGAGCATGTCGCTGTACAGACCATAGAGTTCGTCGTTAAATCTTCTCCTCCAGATGCCATCAACATAAAGGCCCAATATCGCACACAAAAGTTTTCTGTCGAAAAGACTTGGGGCTTCCTCATCCGGTTTCCACCCCATAAAGTAGAATTGGTATGATCAAGCAAGCTTAGTCCTTCGAGAAAGGGCTCCATTACTCAATTGCCTCTTGAGTTCAAAGAAGCAGCGATTGGCAAGAGTGATTCTGCGTTTGATTTCGGTACTGGTGTTGTTGTCTCTTGGACTTACCCACTGCACAGCTACAAAAAGGGGCGGGTGGCGATTTATACTTCTTTGGTCTTTTTCAGAAATTTCTGTTAAACTTCTAAATGCTCTATGAGGTCCTCCTTATCGCATTGATCGTGAATTTCTTCAGGCGTTCACACAATACGGTTGAGAGGATCTGGGAGGCGATTTTGAGGAGGCAGTTCTCTGGATTGTTGACCCAGTCCAAGGCATCTCCTCTCTTGTGTGACCGCACAAATGACATAGTTGGTGCAATCGAAGGCATCTTGTCTCTTATTTGTGGACTGCACAAACGACACTGAGATTTCACTCATCAGGCATGCTCTCCTACGACCATATCTTGCAAGCCCCCAACTAGGCCATCCCCTGCTGCTTTCATACAATTCTGTGGACAATCTGTCCGCCCCAGCAGTTTTGTTTGACTTCAGTTTCGATATTGCTTTCGTCACCTTGTCCAAATCTGAGGGACAGAGTTCTTGTCTTTCATTCTCGGAATTGATTGGAATATTCTGCCTAACAATAGAACTTAGTCTTTTCGAGAGAAAAGTTTGCGTGCGAGGAGAAAATTTGAAGACGAACTCTATGGGCTGTACAGCGACATGTGACTGGTTAAGCGTCTTCGGATACAAAGCTTAAGATGGCTAGACCATGTAGAGCGTATGGACACCGCTGCTCCAGCCTGAAAAGTTTTCGAATCTGAGCCATTGGGACAACGCAACAGAGGACGGCGCAAACAAGTAGAGAAGGACCTCAACCATCTTGGAGTGTGCAATTGGAGGCAGCTGGTGAGAGATCGTACTAGCTGTAGAGGCATGTTGGTTGAGACCCAGATCCGGCCCAGACTGTAGCGCCACAAGAAGAAGAAGAAGAAGTAGGATTTGCTTTTTCTTCGCTATCTTAAGAGTCTGCAGAAAGGATCTCAGCATCGATTGAGACTCTACTACCAGTTGTACATTTAGTTGCTGGCAGTCAGAACTCTATATCCAGGTGAAGGGATATCTCCTCAAAGTGACTAGAATAGGTGGTACTGCTCACCCATTTTAATAGAAGATCTTGAACAGGGATCTGTTGTTTTTCAGATGAAGGGCTTCATCTTACGCTCAATGGTCAAGCGATTGACGAGAGAGGTCCTTAGTTCAATCTCCGTGGCCATCCCTTTACTTCGAAGTCTAGGCAGGCAAAGTCTTCATAGGCCAAAATCAATTCCGTGTCTCACCCTTTATTCAAACTCCTTCCAGCATTTTCCTCTGGACGCCCTCCTCCAGCGTCAACATTATCATGTCCCTACTGGAAAGTGACTTTAATATGCCAAGTCCCGATGAATTTGCACCGATCCTATGATTAAGCAGTCATCGGGCAGCAGTCATCGGGCAGCAGTCATCCGTCTAAAACATAAAATCACAGATCACATGCGCTGAGCTCGCCCCATTTTGCGCGCATCTGAACACATCATTAATGGCGGTAAATAGCCCCAGCACCAGCGCCAGCGGCTCTTGATTAAGATATTAAATTTCCCATCAAACCTTCAGCGCACAAAGCCACTCGGCACACGTTTAATTACGTCCACAAAGAGCACTATCCCGCGGACCCCCCCATTTTTTTCCAAACGATTTAATTTAATCCGTTTGGTAATGGAATTTTAAGCTTCACAATAATCATCTGATATTTTAATTAGTTTTCCGCGTTTTTTGCTGCTCGCTAGCGCCATTTCAAATGCAGTTCGATCAGATTACTTTGAAAGGAACAACGAAAAAACGCACCCTGTGCTCGCGGCAAGTGGGAAATTAATCAAAAACTAGTCACGGCCTCAAGGACGGAATGATGCGCCCTTCATAATTACATTCAAATTCAAACCAAGCCTGTGGGAGGCTGCTGATGGTGTGGAAATTCATGGAACGCCACCAGTCACCAACCAACATCAGGGCCGAGAGTGCTGCTCCCACATCGAGGAAATCTTGAGGAAATCAATTTGATATGCCTCATGTACCGTCACACCACATCTGCAAATGAAAATCGTCAAATTGAATTTTCACCCCTCCCGCCCAGCTCGGTCGCACCCCCGGGGGTGTTGACGAGTTCGTTTATAGTTGCACTTCCTCTTGACCCCGATCCAGGGTGACAGATGGCATGTGGGAGGGGGGAGGGGCAAATGAAGTCCTCTATTACGTCACCCTCACCTAGGAGGATGCTTGCAGAGGGCGTGAGAGATGGCGCCCGGAAGTAGAAAATTCGTTTTGCCATCAACCCCCCTCCGTGGTGGCTCGCCATTTAGTGTGTTTTTTCCTCTGCTCATCCTCGCACAGTGTTGTGTGTCGAAAAAATCAAACGAAAGTCACCATGCCATGACACGAACGTGAGTGCGCCCTAAGAAAGCACAAGCGCACAACAACAACAACAACAGCCCCAGCAGCAGCAGGAAAAGGCGAAAGCGAATCAACTTCACAATTGATTAGTCTGGTGACCGTTTTTTTTTCTGTCTTTCATTCTCCTTTCTCGCTTATCTTCAAATTAGAGAGGGGGGAGGGCAGGGTTTACTCTTGAAAACCGTAATTATGAAAAGTTTGTCCGCGTCCGAGGGGTGGAGTGCACACACCCCTCCCTCTCTCTCTCTCTCTCTCTGAAGCGACAGCGGCATTCCGCCGAAACACACAAAATACAATTCGGGAATGAACGCGACGCAGTCGAGTGCCACCACCGCCATTCCATGCCAGTGTTAGGCACCCCCGCCGCCGTCAATGGTTTAAGTACAAGCCAGAGGGTGCGGTCGGCAAATTGGTCTCAACAATTTTCCGCCATGTTTGGCGCTGAATCCCCTCCGAGCGTCCCGCCCCGGTACAGTCAACGTCCACGTCCACGTTCACGTCCGTCTGTCCGGAGCAGGGTCCATTGACGCTGGACCTCTAGCGAAACGATATAAACACTTTTTGAACTTTTAATTTCATTCAGTGAGCGAGTGGAGGAGGAAGCGGCCGTGGAGGTGGTGTCGGCTGAGGACTGTTCCGAACAGAAAAGTAAAACTTTGATAATTTGCTTTTGAATGACGATTATGAGGAGTCAGCTCTGCGGGGACTGTGGGAGGGTTGAGAGGGGCAGAAAGCCTCCTCCATGTTAGCTGTCAAATAAATGCTAATTACCCTCGGCACGATGAGACAAGCTGGGACAGTGAGAAGGATCCCAGGGAGGGTCTGGAGTCTGGATGGTGATTAATTTGATTTGACCTCTCTCGATTTGCCGGAATTAAATGCAGCCCCGACAAAGAGTAATCCTTGAGCCTTTGGACTGTGACACTTCGACGGGATTCGAGCGATGTCCAAGGGGACTCGGCACGGGTCGGTTGTGAAAGGAAGTGGTAACTCGTGGCGTTGCTCTTGACCCGATTGGCATTCCTTCATTGATTTCAGTGAAATGCTTCTGGTTCAAGGACGTAGTTTTTTTTTTTTGCTATTAAGAGGGAAGCAGAATTATGACTCTGTGATGCAACTGTTGAACTGCTTTACTTTTAGGACATTTGCTTTCTTAAAGGGGCTGCTTAACATTTGGGATCTTTTGATCTGTATTTTGATTATACGTTTACCAAGGAATCCGTGCGTTCCTACCTGAGTGTCCTTAAGACCAGTTTTAGTGAGCTTAGAATTGTCCTACACTTATGTCGTTGCGTTCACAAACAAGGTAATCAAAGAGGTGCTTGACTTTCTTCCTCTCTTTTGCAAGAGCATGTCAGTCGCGGAAAGGTCAGGAATTATTTTAAACTCCTCCTCGTCTCTGCAGCTCCTTTATAAATCATTATAAGGGATGCCAAGCCTCAAGGTGAGTATTCCAATAGCGCAATGGCCTGATAAAATGACTCTTATGGTCCACGGATGCGTTCTAAGCTGACGAAACAGAGAGCACGTTTAAAATTGCACTGCGCCCAAATTGCCTTAGTTATAAGACAAGTGGGGCTCTCTGACCATCTTTTCGTTCGTTCGTTGAGTGTGTGCGCTTTTAGTTGGTTTTTGATAGCAGCGAAGGAAATGGAAGGACTGTCACCGCCTTCCAGAGGTTGGTTTGACGCTTAATTTCGGTACTGACGTTGTTGTCTCTATTTGTTCCAGACCCAAGGCAGATGAAGTCCTCGATTACCTTCAAGTTCTTGCTTCACATTGCTCTTGGGATCGCGAGACGTCAATGTTGCGTGTTATTCCTTGATGGTGGGATATGCTTTGTATTGCCCTCGTTTACGTTCACACCCTTTTGGGCCACTTCCATTTCAACGCCAAGCGGTGATGGTAAAATCACGTCAATGCCGCCCTAGTTCGGACTAGCTAGGCCGTATGCTAGACCTTGCTCGGTCTATTAGAGCACCGTGCCTCTAGTGTTGACTTGTGACGCTCGATCTCTTCCAGGAAGACATTTATAAGACACATTACAGTCCGTATCCTTGTTCAAAACCCAGTTTTATATACATTGAAAGTCCCCCCGAGGTCATTGCCGACCTCGATGGAGCAGCAGGAGCAGTTCCCCATCATCACCCTTCACGTGAAAGACAGACCCTTCTTCTAGCACTGTCTCATTGAGAAGCTCGCTCACACATTTTCAGGAACTGTACCTCCACTCCCTTCCAAAGGGAAGAATCGAATGAGGAACCGATAATGCTCCTTTTACACATTTCAAAAATGCACAGACACGCTCCCTTCTTGTTTTGAGGAAATACAAAAATTCAATTTCGCTGAATTAATGACAGAAGTCGTCTAAGAAATTGGGCAGTAAATCGGTGCGTCCTCGTGGCCGTAGTCATCTGAGTGAATTGACGTTTATGAGCCATCTTCAATACTGACCCTGATCCTTATTTTTCGCCAGTTTCTGTCCATATGTGGACTTAAGGTCATGATAGCAAGTTTAAGACTTACCCCAAATATTGAATTCTTAAAAGAATTCCACACCTTCCACATATTTGGAACGATGTATGATCAAGGACGAGTCATAACCAGTCTGAATATTTTGACAATCTCATTTGAATGGTTTGTTCCTGTTTCTTAATACGTGACAAGGATGTTACTTAAACGGCATAACCTACTTATTGTGGAGGGCCCTCTTTAAGGCCTCTGTCATCCCACTTCTCCCATATGGCTCAGAGGCATAAGCTTTGCCAAAGCTGCTCTTAGCCTCTTTGAGAGAAAAATTCTTCGTAAGATCCCGTCTAGATAGTGGAACAGAAGCTATATCGACGATCTGTATGAGCAGTTCAATGACATCGACTTTGGGAGTGAGGATCCAACGATGGGAATGGCTGCGTCTTGTAGCACAGGTCGAAGCTCAAGCTCCTACCGACAAAAGTCTAAGAGTCAGCCTCCGATTGAAAGGAAGTCTTAGACCTCAACCAACTAGGCGTGGGACACTGGACATACCTAGCTTAACATTAAGGTGGTTGGACACGTCGGGATTTGACTTCATTCTTGTTATTTCGTTGGCTTGGCCACGGATGTCCCCTTTATCACGACTTCCGAAGCGTGCCTTCGACGCAATTCAATCAGGTATACGACCGCTCGGCAGACCCGGTGTGAGGTGGTTGGATGAAGTCCATAAACTCGTCTTGTTGCGCTTGGGAATGGCTCCTGATGAGTAAGAGTCGATGGCGGAGGATCGATCGGCGCTTGGGAATAGGTCCTTAAAGTCGATGGTGGAGGAACGAGCGGCCTTCTGTGTGCATTGCCCCCGCGACCCCTTTACTGGAAAATGTGTATGAAAAAGATGATGATGATGACTTCTGTTGCTATACGCTTGTTCCTTGGGGCACAGATCCACCGCGGACTGTAACACCACCTTAGGTAAGTAATCGAGTAGGATGTTAGTGAGAGCAAACATTTTGTTCAATCTGGCCTTTAATTAATTGGTCTTGTGAATTTCAAAGTGTTCGTAAAAGTTACTTATTCAATCTGTTTACAAAATCTCTTCCTTCCTCATTTTCTCCCAACAACACTCGTAAAATTTAAAAGGAAACTGACCGAAATACCCCTGCACACAGCTGGATTTAAGCCCATCCCCCACAGAAATCACCAGCAAACACCAAACTGATAGAATTAAACTTTCTTTCAAAACAGCTGCAAGTTCCCTTCAAAAAACTCCTGTTCCACAAAACCCCGATCAATGTTCTCTCACCATCGACGTGTCAGAATCCATTTTCATCCCCTCAGCCTTAAAGGCCTGCTCGTAACCCATTCTCGGCCACTCAACGTTTTAAACATCCAGAACTCCCACGTCACTCGTTCACTCAGCCTTCACGATTCCGCCTCCCATCAAAAAGGGTTAGAATACGACGCGCACGAGTTTCCAATTTGACGCGGCATTCGCGCAGGTGAAAATTTAAGTACGACCATCAAACAGTCGTTTACACCGAGAATTCACTTCACCGTCATCCTCATCGTCGTCTCGTTCTCGTCGTTGCTTTGTGCCGCAGTGCGTAATCGGCGACGGCGACGGCGACGCCGAGAGGCTCTAAAATCAAACGAACCAAGGGATTCTTACGAGCAATCAAGCCCTCAACTGATGATGCTCGGCTCCGGTTTTCAATTCTTCTCGTACGGCTTCGCGCTCGCATTCCATAAATTCCATCCATCTTCTCCGGTTAACCATTACCTCCCTTAACATCCACTTAAGAACTGTGTGCCCTACATAAACTCTCTTCCGTGAAATATAGTGGATGGTGGGGGGTCACGGTGCCCCCCCCCCCACTCGTCCGCCATTCAACCATATCGGTGAACACGAGAATATTAAGTTCCCCGCACCGTACCGAAAATTCGATTTCTGTTTTACAACGGCGTCGCCCCACACACCTCCGCATACCCCTCCGGAAGGATAAACGAATATATTCCTTGAACAAACTCTCGTTTTGCGGTTCTACGACGGACGTAGCATTAAATTTCAAAAACTTGTGAAACATTTCGTCAAAAACCGCCATCCCGCCATTCCCTTCCTCCTCCGGCGGCTGACTGCAACCTATGGAGCGGCTGAATGCCGAGGATGTGCGATAGGGAGTGGAGGAGGGGGGCATTACCAGCTTACAGGATGCTGAACGAGGATGACTATCACTCTGCATGCACAGAGCACAGGCAGCTAACGTCTCTCCAAACTTATAAGCAGTCACAGTCCTTCGACTCGTCATCGTCATCGTTTTGTCGTTGTGCCGTCGTTGTGTGTGGCCTTTTCTTGTTTTTTTTTTTTTGAACAGCATCATGCACCATGCTCCGATGGTGTTCGTCGATACGACATTTACATTCCAATTCCACACCCCCACCCATCCTCCCCATCCACCATTCAGCAAGTGACCGAGGACTTGCTTTTGTTGGCAACACTAAGAATGGTTGAGAGGGGTGGGGGAAAAAAAACACCGGGAAAAGTTTCCAACTACCCATCCCACCCCTAGACCTCAAGGCGAGAGGGCAGGAAGTGCTTGGATGTTTGGGTGCTTTAGACAGATTTGAACAATGAAAAGTTGTGCTCCATCGTCGTCGTTCTCGTCGTTACTCCAATTTTCCACATGCGGTGGACGGTGAAGGGACGAGCTCAAGACTGCGTTGGACTGAAGGTAATCCCGCAGCCAGTTAAACCACCCATTCAAGTGGCTATTATGCGCCATCGCCGCTAGCAATTGCGCATCATCGCTCCACCTGGAGCTACGGCGAAGCTCACAATTGCCTGAGGTGGCGTGCAGAAAGAGAGACGTTAAGAATTTATAATTGCGAGATGTTCCCGTAAAAAGGAACCGCAACGCACACAGTCACAGGCACTCCTAGGATTTATCATCGGAATATTGATGCAATGAAACTGTTCTTTCACAGATCGAAGTGGCCTTCCTACGATGCGGGGAAGGCCACTCTCAACCAACTGGAAGTTTTTTACGAGGACCAGCTATTAAACTCCGACAACGCTCGGAGTAGTTTCCCGGCTGGACGGAGGACTATCACACCTTGGCAAAAAGAGCCCCCACACCCACCCCGCTTCGGGGAGATTAAAAGTGCAAATATTAATATTTAATAAAACAATTTAACGACCACTCACCGCCTACGTGGTCCAGTCGTTTGCCTCGATAATAAACGGGAATTAACGATTTGTCTTGGGGTTGATGGGACAATAATCCCCGGCGGAATGTTAATGCTTGACGCATCACCTCCAGCAATCACACGGTCCCCCGCCACCACCGCCACCGGCGCCGGTGAGTGTCTGCAGCCGGAAGGCTGATATAATTGATGCGGTCAAATAGCCAGCCTAACCGTTATTGGTGACGAATGTGCATTCCGAGTTTGACCTTATCCGGTGATTTGGACGGTGGACGCGTGTTCATGGACGCGGGCACAAATTCTCGTGTGAAATGCCAGACACTTTATGCAGCTGCGGTTAATCGATGATGACGCTGGACTTTTGTTTTAAATATTTTTTTTGTTGTTGTTGCAAGGAATGTGCATTTGATTTTATGATTATGCCTGTGATGGGATTTATGTTTTTTGTGATGGCGCTTAGCCGCAGTAAAGGCGGGTTTGGAATGTTTTTTTTTTTCTGTCTAGCTACACTCCGGCCGAGTGGGGCGCATTTGATGTGCGAAGTTAAATGGTTGCGGTTGGGATTTTAAATGGTTTTGTGACGCTTTCAAAAGCCGTAATTAAAACGTTGACTTTTTGTGTAAACATTGACTAACAGACGTCAACTTCACAATGGGCTTAGTTCACAATGGGGAATTGTGAAATTCACATAAATTCTGTGGTCGACGCAGTGGAGTGTCAGAGATCTAGACAAAAGGCCTGGATTGGGTTTTCATACCTCGCCTCATGCCTCCTTAGTTAAGGCGCACACTGGTGTCCTTTCTGCTTGACGCTCTCACTATCAATTAAATCTACGCCAAAGCCTACGCTTAGTACCTCTAATCAAATCATGTTTGGGAGCAGAAGCAACTTTATGTCGACGACTGGTGTTCTAGGAATGGGGTTTTTCAATCCTGTTAAAACCGAGGCTGTTCTCCTTAGAAGATTTTGACTTGGAACTTCCATTCCAAGGAGGTCTCCATGCAATTTGACGATGAGCCACAAAATCAGGACTATCTCGGTAAGGAAAGAAGGTTAGGAAGGAAGGTTAGGAAGGAAGGTTACGGAGGAAGGTTAGGAAGGAATGTTAGGAAGGAAGGTTAGGAAGGAATGTTAGGAAGGAAGGTTAGGAAGGAATGTTAGGAAGGAAGGTTAGGAAGGAAGGTTAGAAAGGAAGGTTAGGGAGGAAGGTTAGGAAGGAAGGTTAGGAAGGAAGGTTAGGAAGGAAGGTTCGGAAGGAAGGTTAGAAAGGAAGGTTAAGAAGGAAGGTTAGGAAGGAAGGTTAGGAAGGAAAGCTAGGAAGGAAGGTTAGGAAGGAAGGTTAGGAAGGAAGGTTAGGACGGAAGGTTAGAAAGGAAGGTTAGGAAGGAAGGTTAGGGAGGAAGGTTAGGAAGGAAAGCTAGGAAGGAAGGTTAGGAAAGGAAGGTTAGGAAGGAATGTTAGGAAGGAAGGTTAGGAAGGAAGGTTAGGAAGGAAGGTTAGGAAGGAAGGTTAGGAAGGAAGGTTACGGAGGAAGGTTACGGAGGAAGGTTAGGGAGGAATGTTAGGAAGGAAGGTTAGGAAGGAAGGTTACGGAGGAAGGTTAGGAAGGAAGGTTAGGAAGGAAGGTTCGGAAGGAAGGTTAGAAAGGAAAGCTAGGAAGGAAGGTTAGGAAGGAAGGTTAGGAAGGAAGGTTAGGACGGAAGGTTAGAAAGGAAGGTTAGGGAGGAAGGTTAGGAAGGAAAGCTAGGAAGGAAGGTTAGGAAAGGAAGGTTAGGAAGGAATGTTAGGAAGGAAGGTTAGGAAGGAAGGTTAGGAAGGAAGGTTAGGAAGGAAGGTTAGGAAGGAAGGTTAGGAAGGAAGGTTACGGAGGAAGGTTACGGAGGAAGGTTAGGGAGGAATGTTAGGAAGGAAGGTTAGGAAGGAAGGTTACGGAGGAAGGTTAGGAAGGAATGTTAAGAAGGAATGTTAGGAAGGAAGGTTAGGGAGGAAAGTTAGGAAGGAAGGTTAGGAAGGAAGGAAAAGCCCTAGCAGTGAAAGGGAATTTTTGACAAAACCGGAGTCCTATCACCAAACAGTGCGAACATTCACGTAAATATGTACACACGCGTAGTTCCTGCATCCACTAGGCTTCAAAGAATAGTAGGGGCCTCCTCAGCACACATGGCTCTGCTTCACTCAACTTAACCTCTGTCACGGCAGCCAACGTGTGCGTCAGACCTTGCTCGACTCCTTCACCACTTTGAAGATAGTTCAGAATTTCGGGTCTTCTCTAAATTTGATAGGCACTTCCATTTAAGGACCCTGGTCATCACGGAATTGCAAGAAATGCAATCGCCGATGAAGATGAAGGCAAGAATCAGGGAACGCCAAAAATCTCAGGACAGAAGCCCGAGTAAGAGCTTCCATTGATGGCTGATTCCATTGATGCCGCTCGACTACAGGCAAGCGTTTTCTTTGTCAGCACTCCAGGACAGAAAAGATAAAATAACTGTTACCGAAACTGTTATCCAGTTTGAAATAAATCTTGCGACAGTCGGCAGAGAGATGTCGCTGCTGTCGTTTGGGTGACACTTTTGCACTGCCTTTAGCGACCTTATCACATTTCCAACAGATGTCGTGGTTTTAAAATAAATTCAGTGCAACGGTCTTGGAGAGTAACAGTTGTCCACATCCAGGACTGAGAATTGTGATAAGTGTAAATGTACCTCGTTTGGAACCTTCGCAATGATGAAAATTATGATTTTAGTGAACACTTTGATGTTTAATTAAACACGGTGCTTTACATTGAAATTTAAGGCTTTAAAGTAGAAAATGTTAATATGGGTACTGGAAGCAACAGGCACGGTCTTCCAAAAGTCCCTTCAACTGCTAGCTTACGTCGATGACATTGACGTGATTTGACGAACACAGCGAGCCGTCAATGAGGCGTTTGCTAGCATTGAAGGGGAAGCGACTCAAACAGCTCTGTCCCTTACTGTCATCGAGGAAGGACACACAACATCGACATCTCGAACAGAGCATCACACTAGGCAGCAGAAACTTCGAGGTAGTCAAGGACTTCGTCTGCCTCGGCTTCGCTGTAAATAAGGACAGCAACACCGGTACCGAAATCAATCGCAGAATCACTCTTCCCAATCGCTGCTTCTTCGGGCTCTAGAGGCAATTGAATAATAAAGCCCTCTCTCCCTAAGGACTAAGCTGGCTTTGTACAACAGCTTCATCACCTCAGTCCTCCTTTATGACTCAGAAACCTAGACACTACTAAAAGCGGATGAGGAAGCCCTCAGTCTTTAGACGAAAAAAGTTTTGTGTGCCATTTTTGGTCCTGTTTGCGTTGATGGCATCTGGAGGAGAAGATTCAACGACGAACTCTATGGCCTGTACAGCGTCATCTGCCTGGTCAAGTGTCTACGGATACAACGCTTGAGTTGGCTAGGCCATGTAGAGCGTATGAACACCACTTCTCCGGCCCGAAAAGTCTTCCAATCTAAGCCATTGGGACAACGCAACAAAGGACGGCCTAGGCTAAGGTGAAGAAGTACCTCAACCAACTTGGAGTGCGCAACTGGCGGCAGCTGGCGAAAGATCGTGCTGGCTGGAGAGGCATATTGGTTGAGGCTCAGGTCCACCCCGGAATGTAGCGCCACAAGAAGAAGAAAAAGAAGAAGCAATATTTAAGTTGGATGGCTGCTGTTGTGTCGCGGGTAAGTGCGATGATTCGCTCGCCGAAGATTTCAGCTTCTGAACTGTTCATCTAGTATTGTATCATGGCACCGTCTCTCTCGAGTTGCTTACAGTACTCTTTGTAACCGAAAACCGTCTTGAATTTTTCCCTCTCCAAATCGCCAATCAGCCATAGGTCTCCTCTACTGGTGAGGGTGCAACAGCACGCACAAGCTAAGTAGTTCCTTAGGAAGCTGAGCCAGGTCCCTTGTGGGATGTGGAGACACTCAATTGATTTTCTAGTTATTTAAGGAAGTCCGAAAGAAAGCTTTGAAAACCAGTGTTTTTGGTTGTTGAGCCGAATACGAAATTCATGTTTCGATGCAGTCTGACGTGGACCTCGACAGTCTCTAACCATCCAACACTCTTTACCTTCCAACGCTAAGCTACACTCTACTTCCTTTTCTGAAGTCTTATAAACGTTTTCCGCACATTGTTGTGGTCTCTGATCGAAGACTCTTCGAGTTAAAACTTTGCTAGCCATCCGCTGTATGTCATTCTGTCTAAGGATTGGCTTGACACGTGGCGCCTATAAAACAATCTCGCCTGTAAACAAGACCGAAATTCGTAGTCCTAGGTTTCTTTGAACCTTGTAAAACCTAGCCATGTCACTGTTAATTTTTAAGAAACGGTTTTACTCGACCTCCATCTGCCTATTTAAGAACTTTTCTTTCACCATGAAAGGACATCGCTATGAATGCTATTTATACCATTCAAGAATTCTAAAATAAATTCCCCTAATAGCCAAACCCACCTCTGTAAAATCAGCCAACGTATTTCGTCAAATTTCCTTTCGTTTCCACCAGAAAAACCCTCACAGATGTCACTGCTCAGGAATTCAAGTGTAGACTTAATTCACCGGATAATTCATTTCCCCAACCCCGTGCACCTTCTCCTGTAGTTCCACATTTTCCGCTGAAAACCTCACACCCAACACAGCCCCCAACGTCCTTCTCCTTAGTTCCCCTTATTTCACATTCATTCCATCAATCATTCCTCCTTTAGTACACTCACCTCCAACACACCCGGTTGATGTCATCGTCAAAAATTTCCCTCTGTTCGCATTCCCCTTCCATCTAGATGGCGCAGCACACACTTGAAAGAATACTTTGGGCACTAATCAGCAAATGACGTCTGTCAAGCGAAAATCAAAGAGTGAATCATTTTTCCAACCAACTAGGAAACAAATACCAGAAGGCGAAGTAATTTTCGACTCTCTCTCCACCAAATAAATTGAATTTACATTCTTTTTTTATTCGAAATCATTGTTTTGTTTTGAAGCTATCAAACTGGGGAACGAAATGTCTGTCTCGGCAATGGAAAGTATCCTTTTTCCCGAACGCACTTCACTTTGTTTTTGTTTTCACCCTCCCCCCTAGATGGTGGAGTTTCGTTTTCTGTGCAATTATTTTCCTTAATTCCCAAGATATCACTTAGAACACATGTTCAACCTGAAGTTCGCAGTCAAGGACCTCGAACGACAGTCAAAACGATGCGAGAAGGAGGAGAAGCTGGAGCGTGCCAAAGCGAAAAAGGCCATTCAGAAGGGCAACATGGATGTGGCTCGCATTCACGCAGAGAATGCAATTCGACAGAAGAATCAAGCTGTGAACTACCTGCGAATGAGTGCAAGAGTTGATGCTGTCGCCAGTCGTGTGCAGTCAGCTCTGACCACTCGCAAGGTCACCAGCTCTATGGCGGGTGTGGTGAAGGCGATGGACGCTGCGATGAAGGGTATGAACTTGGAGAAGATCTCCAATCTGATGGAGAAATTCGAAAGTCAATTTGAGGATCTGGATGTTCAGAGCTCCGTGATGGAGAACACCATGTCTGACACGACAACGACATCAGTGCCTCAGGGAGACGTTGATAACCTCCTGCAGCAAGTTGCCGATGAAGCTGGGTGAGTCATGGTGAAGGTGGTAAACCACCATCTGAATCCCTCACATATATTGTGCTTAACTCACATCCTCCTTGCCCACAGCCTGGAATTGAACATGGAACTTCCATCGGGACCACAGGGTTCTACAATCGGGGCATCGACACAGGTTTCACAAGAACAAGACGAACTCACACAGCGTCTAGCTCGACTTCGGCAGGCAGAATAGAAAGAGAGACCGCTTTACCCTCCACACTTGTTCGATGTTTTTACATGTATATTTGCTAAGAAAGTCCTTAAAGGGCACGAAAACACTTTTATGTATTCTCAACTTTTATTTTCACTTGTAATTACTTAGTTGTATGCTTAAAGAGGAAAGGAAACTTAAAATAAAAGGAAAAACAAATCACTTCACACACTAGAGCAGAGTCACGGATGTCTTTATTCAGTCGCTTTATTAGCCATCGCAGGTTCGTTCGAACCAGATGCAGGTGTTGATTGTGCTGGCTGATGCTTTTGCTTGATTCGCTTCTGTTTGTTGGGGCCACGCACACGAGGCTCTGCGGAATTCTTTGGCTTCGGCTTGGGGCCGCGTTTCAACTCGGTCTTCCGTGTCCGGTGAGGCACAACCATGGGCACGTGCCGCCAACTGTCGTTATAGCGATCCAAACGTTTCTTCAGTATCTCCACATCACTCGTCCGTCTCTTTAAAATCTTTTTTGTGTTTGTTATCCTGCAAAAATTGGCAGAAGTTCTTGGGAAAACTCTCCAAAGGAGTTATGGGCGATGAACTTACCGCAGCACTAAACGCTCGTTTTCTGTTTGAATGTCTTGGCATTTTCGATAGAGGCGCTCAACCAAGACTTTGTACTTTTGATGATCGGCTTGAATCAGCATATCCTTTATTGAAGATATTTTTATTCTCAGTGCAATACGAAAGATTTGCAGAAATTATTTTGCTTCAGGAGCAAAACAATATACAATTTCTTTTTGACAGCTTCTGACAGAATGTGAATTAATTCACAATTGAGGTGGCGGAATGCGTGCAGGAGTGTTCACGGTGGTAAGTTATGTTAATTGTTTTTTATTTGTTAAAAATTTTAAGGACATTTCCAAGAGGATTGGACGGTGTAGAACTCCAGCTGTATGTCTTCCATCCGCAAAACTGTGATCCTACCTCCTACTTTGTTCTGCAAGTTGCGAGAAAAGCTTTAACCGTTTTGTGGTGCGGGATTCCGCCTGATTTTTAATGGGAAGACCGTCGATCCCATGAAAAAACATCTGGTTCCATCGCCCTAATCAATGAAAACACCAAGTAACAGTAAAGAAACAACTAAATAAACTTTATTGAATATAACAAAACAATGAAGCACTTAAGGGCATCAATAATCCTGCGACATAGTCGGCTCCTTATGATGAATAGCTGAACTGCTCTTGGGCAACAGTACCGACTGGATATTTGGCAAGACACCGCCTTGTGAAATTGTGACACCGGACAGCAATTTGCTCAATTCCTCGTCATTCCTTATGGCTAATTGCAAGTGCCGGGGAATAATTCTTGACTTCTTATTGTCACGCGCAGCGTTGCCACCCAATTCGAGCACTTCAGCAGCAAGATACTCCAGAACAGCGGCCAAATATACCGCTGCACCCGAACCAACACGTTCAGCATAGTTACCAGCCCGCAGCAACCGATGTACACGTCCAACTGGAAACTGTAGGCCGGCCTTTGATGAACGACTTTTTGCTTTCTTTTTCATTCCATCCTTATTTGAACTCATTTTTTGTATTTTCAAAGTTTACTTAAAACAAAAAAGAAAATCAGACAAATTTTGACAAAACAAAAACTTTGATGATGACAACACTTTTGCGCTCGACACAACAGTGATGATCGGTCACTTGGTGGCACTTCTATTTATGCAGAACGTGAGAGGGTCTGTCGTTTGATTTACTTACGGTTTTGTGATCTCTGGTGTCAGCTAGGTAACTGTTGAGTACCGTTGCGTGGAACTTTCCACTTTTCTGAGAGACTGAAAATCGAAAACATCTCTTAACTTCGAACACAGTTTCGGTCCTTAGAAGGACTTTTTCTTCGCCAACAAAACATGAATCGTGCCCTTTGGTGCCCTCACCAGCTCCCCAGGTTACAATAGACGGGCAGCTGTTTGATTCTCTTGACTCGTTACGGTCGAACGCTTATCGTAATGTGACAAACGTGATGCCTCCGCTGCAAGCCTCCCTCAAATGTCATTCACAAAGCTGTTCATGATGCTCATGGCCTTCGATGATATTCCCGAGTCGGGATGGACTTGCTTCAGCACTTTGTATTTGTAAATGCCGTAGCTCTCCTTGGGCTTCTTCCTCTTTTGCTTGTCACTTTTGTCCTAGTTCTTCAGAGCCTCAACGACTTTTTTCATCGAACCGTTTGATGGTGTGGGAATTTTGTGAGAAATGAAATACAGTTTGGAAGGCTCTTGTGTAGGTGGTAAGTGTTTGGGACGCGTGGGTGGTTGGAAAAATGCTTGGAGGAGAATCAATCAGAACGTAAAGAAGAGCTCAAGAGGAGCGATTTGATTAAAATTCTGCTCGAAAATTTAAATTCAGCCCAAATTTCAAAATTCTCATCTCAAAATTGTTTAAAAATATTGAGAAAACAACCAAACCCTAACCTGTGGTCTCTCCAGAAAATCTTTCTCTCATTTCATTTCTGAACGCACCCCTCATCTCAAATCAAATGTCATTCTTATCGCTTGAGAATGACATTGAATCGAAACAGCATATACGTTCCTTTTTCTGTCATACATACCAACAAAAACTGTTTACATAAATATTTCGACAAAAAATAATAAAAAATACACAAAATATTGAATTCACTCTCATTTACAAGCAAAATGGGAAGTCCACAGAAGAAGAATATCGGTCAATTATTGGAATCGCCCTACGCAAGGCACTTACCACAGTATCCATCACAGTCGGAGGGATTTGTGCCAAATGAATTTGGTGGCAAGACACCGTCCAAACAGCACTTCCATGGCAATAATTATCATCAGAACAATTCAAATCAAAGGAGACGCGGCAATAATCGGTATTTTAATGCGCAACGAGGTCCCGGTGGCGGTGGCAATAATATAGGTGGTGGAGGCGGAAATTATGGTGGCGGTGGTGGAGGAGGTTATCGTCAGCAGAATAGTTTTCAAAATAATTACAATGAACATCAGGGCAATAGGTACAGCAATAGCGGGAATCGGCAACAACCATATCATGGACAGAAATATGTAAGTTGTGAAGAGTTCCTGTTTGTGGCGGTTTTTTGTTTTGCGGAGAAATGGTTCAGGACGCATGTTGTGCTTGTGGCGGTGCCGTGGAAGTTCTTGACTGCCCCAGGCGTCCCTCTGTCCCTCTGTTCTGTCATATCAGCAAACTCTTAGATGCCATCCAAATGCTGAAAGGATGTTTGTTGACTCCGACTACATGATAACATGCCACAGAACCACCTCTCTCACAAGAATCGCATCAAATCTCACAGAAATCTTCTTCCTGATAATAACACAACAAACCAATTCTCTTTCAGAATAAGTCCGATGGTAATTCAAGAAACGACTACTACCACCCATCAATGCTGGCGGATCCATGGAAGGATCTCCTCGAGCGGCACAATGCAATCAAGAACAGTCAGATCACCATCCCGTCCACCGCGACCAACGACTCCGATGATGAACCCACCGCCACCACATCATCACCCGACTCATCCGCAATACCCGATGACAGCAGCGAGCGAAGTGGCTCCTCGCAACCAACACCGGGAACATCAACAAGTACGCCAACGTAGGAGTATCCCCCACTTCCCAAGCATCGACCGAGTCAACAACAAAATGCAAACGCCTCATTCAGCATGGATGTACTTTTATATTGTCGAAGAGAATGGAGAAACTTAACAGATTTTAATATTTTTATAGATCTATGTATAGTGTGTGTGTGTGGAGAGAGGTTATTTTCTCTGTTGCGACGTGCTCACACGCGAAAAAAAGTCGTCTTCGAAACCCGAACAGTGTTTTAATTTCACAATAAATCGTTTATTCCTGGAGATTGAGAGTGGTGGTGGAGGAGCAGGAGGAGATGGGTCCTATCTTGAGCGATTTTTATTCTGTATGTACTTCTCCCAGTCAGCGCTGAGCCTGTTGTATATGCTCATCGCAGCCCGTGCATCCTCCACTGAGTTGTGTTCCCCCTTTTGGATCTCCAAGCCAAGGATGGCCTGGCTGAGTCGTTTTAGGCTCGGCGTTCGTCCATTCGACACCAGCCGGGCGAGCGGTTTGTACGTCGCCGTGTCCCGGATATTCGAATACGGATGCCTGATGTAGAGGACCTTAAGATCATTGCGAATCCCATGACCAACGAGGATCTTTCCCTGTAGCAGTTCGATGACTTCGTCCTGCACCTTCTCAAACTCTTCGGCATGCTCAATGTCATGCGGCCGGATTCCGCTCACACTCGTGCGATAGTCAGTTACCTTCTCCCGCGGCTTCACAAATTTATCCAACAAAACCTCTCCCCTCTTGCTCACAATCGAAACTCTGGCCAACATGTCATCGGTTCCCAGGGGGCCAGTGCCAACCATTTCGCAGTCCATTGCCACCACGACTGTTAGTTGCTGCTTTTTGCGGCGATTCTTTGATTTCTTTGGCGCTGCCTGTACAGGCGCAGCGTTGTTATTGTTCGCTTCGACATCATCACTCACCACCTGCAAGCTTTCACCATCTGTTGTGGCATTAACAGCTGCCAGTACACTGTTCCAATTCGCTCCTGCATTCTTCCGACTCAGCGATGGCTTCTGCAAAGGCACTGACGACGGTATCCCGGTCGACGACTGCACTGGAGGTGGCTTCATGTTTTTGACATTTATCCGATTGTTATCAGCTGTACTGGGGGGTTCACTGTTTTCGTTTGGTTTTCGCGCAGATTTACCTTTTCGCTGGCGGTTCGTCTCCATTTAATACTCGACGAAGAAATGCGATTTGCTTGATTGTGGTTTCTGAGTGGTTCTCTTGCAGCAGTGGCTTGATATCATTCAGGCGGGTAAATTTCACGTGTACTGAAGGTAATCAAATGTTGGCTTTTTAAATAAATTTAACTACGGCAGGATAATGAAAATAAACTCGCGTGTGTTCGCGTTGGGCAGGTTCATATAAAATTTTGACAACACAATACGATTGGTTGACATTTTGTGTTGTGATGAAAATTTGAATGGTTCGTGTGTCTGAAATGTGAAGAAGATGTTGGGTAATGTGAAGTGTGTTCGAAAGTAATATTATTTTTATATCGGATTGTTTGTGGGTTTGTCTACACATTGTTTTCCTTTCCTGAACGTTTTTGGAAATAATCACGTTAATGCCTTTCAAAGCTTTGTACGGATTTATTGGGAATCCCTGTAAAGACTCATACAGCCTAGGAGTGGTTGGCTATCCAAAATGAATGGACAACAAACAGAGCGCTGTGATTTGGAGAATCTCTGAATCCCAGACATTGGGAAAAAGTGATAGAGGACGTCCTCCTATGAGAAAGTGTCTCAGCCGATTTGTTGCAGCACGCAACTGTAGGCAAAATTCGTTCCATCTGCAGACTTATGAGTGCTGCGTGTACGGTTCAGCTCTCAGCAATTGGTCAGACCTGCAATATCCATCTCTGTCAAACTCTTACTCGAATTCTGGTTATCTTGTGCCGAAAGTCACATTTTTTTCTTGTTGGACATTTCTCGCTTTGCAATCGACAAACTTCCATACTTGTCAAACAATCAATTGAATCCATATTGCGACTGCGAAATTTTGAAAATATTTTATGCATCTCTTGAAGAAGTAGCAAAGCACAATTTACAACTCCAAAAAGATCCAAAAATCTAGCCCAAGTAGCACTTTCGAACACTGAGCCAACTGTCAAACTTCAATTCAGCCGCAGAGTTGCCATCATACACTTTCCCCGCCGTCTTCTGACAATTCACCAACTGCAACAAACAACAGCACCAAGTACAGACATCAAAAAAAACCCCAACCATCGGCATTCAGCTATTCAACCCTCGAAGCCGTTCATTCAATTCAGTCTCAAATTTGTCGCGTTCGTGAACAGTTCAACGAGAATCGCCGGTGCAGTGCATGTTTGTCTGTGTCGCACCCCAAAGCAACAACAACAACCACAGACATAGAGAAAAAAAAATTTAAGCAGCTTCAAATCACTGCCCAGTGTATGTGTGTGTGTGTGTCTTTCTTATGAATTGGTTAATTTTATCATCCAAAAGTGCAATTTTCCCATTCACTGCTCCGGACTGTGATGTCTCCCGTTTTTCTTTTGAAATCAATATCCCCGCCCTACTCCAAGTAGTTTCGCTTATAGTGTGTAGTGCATTCACTGTTCGGAAGTTCATTCGCTGCGCTCCTTGCTGGGCTTCGCCGTTTTGCCGTGCTGCAGCGCCGGTTCAATGGGGATAACCACACACAATCGCAACAACAACGACAACAAGAGCCGGGAAAAATAAAAGTAGTTTTTTTTTTTTTGCAATTCACTCGGCGGTCGTCGTAGTAGAAAACGTCAAAAGAACACAAGACCAAGAGAAGACAGATAAAAAAAAAAGGACATCCATCGTACGCACGCACACTCTGAACGACGGACAACAAACGACAACGATTTGTATCCACCAAATCCAACAGAACTGCATTCCGAGTTGTGACGCTGGGCTGCCGCTAAACCTGTTGCGTTTTTTTTTGTGTTCGTCTCTCACTTTTTTTTTTTTGTGTTCGTTGTTTCCCTTGAAGTTTTTGATTTGTGCTTGCGTTTCGTATGAAATACTTTAATTTTTGTTTTTGTGGACACAACGACTCAGCGACAAACGAGACACCCTGATCGAGAAAATTTTCGGTTTTCGAGTAGATTTTTGCGTTTCGCTTGCTTGTGTGGAGGAAATGCCAGAAGGAGCAGGGGAATTCCTGTCCGGAAATTGAATGAAAATCGTTTGCGAAAATTTTTGTGTAAAGATTTGCCGAATTTTTTGTTGATTTTTTCCCCTGTTTTGTGCTTGTATTTTGAGTTTGTTTTATTTTTCGGTTCCTAGCCGAGCATTCCAAGTTGAATTGGATGCAGGAAAGTGGTGCGTGTGTGTGCGGGTGGCTAATTGCATTTGTATTTGTTGTATAATTTCATGTATCCGCACAGTCGTCGTCGCACTCACGTGAAGTGAGAGAGTGAAATTTTTTCCCATAAACCGTTCAAAATTAATTTTGGTGGTCTGGATCTGTTAAATTCCCTTTGGGAGCAACTTAATAGTTGCCCGACAAAGCTCTGCTTCGTCACAACTGCTGGAGCGGTTGGTGACGAGAACGACTACAACAGCAGCAGCGGTGGCTGCAGTAGCAGAGAGCTGAAGGCGAAAGACGAAGGCGGTGGCGGAGGCGGTGGAGGAGGAGGAGGTGGCGGCGGCGGCGGAGGAGGAGGTGGTGGAGGAACAAGTGCAGTCGGAAGTGTTGCTAGCATCTTGGGACTTGGCAAATTCGGTATACGACGCCTTGGCAAAATGGGTACAGTCAAATCACGTCCACTGACACAATCCGACTCGCTGTCGGATGGCACCGCATCACAGATGAACGGGAGCGGCAACAACGGTGGTGTATGCAGCATTGTCACCAGTTTCCCCAACAAACACGATCTTCGCTATGAGATCTCCCCGCAGAGCTCCATCTCGACGACAACAAATCAATACCATGTGCGACAGCCAAGTGTCCGCAGTCGCTCCCAGCAGCCAATGCCCGATGCAGCCGAATTGGATAAGAGATTTGCTAAAGTTTTGGTAAGTTTTTTCCCATTTCCTTACATACACATCCATTTTTGAATTGATTCTCTTTGCTCCATGAGCGTGCGTCTGCATTCATCTCCAGGAGATAAAAAACAGAATCTCTTTCAAATAAACAAACCGCTCCCGGGAGCAGGGAGAGATGGCAGGGACATTTGTTGTAGCAGTAAACCCATCTCACCATCGCACCACAGCACCTCTGGCCGCGTGTGATTCATGGGAAACGCACAGTGGCGTTGTTTGTTTATTCCCCATCCACAGGGGAATGTGCTGGTATCGGATTTAATTTAAGTTCACTGGGTTTTCACAGAAATAAAAGATATGCGCACCGTCGCTCAGCTGCTAGATACTAAAATCTGTGGACGATAACGAGGGCATTGTGTGAGAAACCGCTGGTGTGCCCTGGGTGTGTTCGATGACATGCTTTGTCATAACCTTCGCCGAGTGCCAGCGATGATGAAACCGAGTGCGAATTTGTGGTCTACGTATGCTCTTATCTGATGCCAATTGGGAATGAATACGACGGAACCTCTTTGACGACATGCTGTGCCCAGTTTTCAATTGCTTCCGAGAAGGCTGCTGCTCGTTTTTTTCTTCGACTAAGTGTTCAGCTGTTCGAACCGGTTTCCTCCATGTGTCACTTGTGACATTTTGCGCGACAAACAAATTAACTTGGTCGCACTCGGTCGGTGATTTGTGTTTTTTCGTCTTGTGTCTCAACTACTGTTCGCTGGATTATGAATTCAATTCAGTCGCCACAGTGCGCTGACTGGCTGTGAATTCGGAAAGACACTGTTCGCTGCCCGTTGGTGGCCATTGTCTCGACCTCGGCTCTGATATCGATCGCAGCACTTCGTCTCCGAAAGGTGTCATTTCGAAACTGCGCGCACTCGCAGTCACCGTCCCCCGATTGAAATCAATTAATTAGCTCAACACTGGTCGGCGATAAATCAGCACCAGGTCAACTGCGCGGAACCAACGAACAGCGACGCACAGACACAGCCACGTTGCACTAGTTTTTCTCGAGAGAGAGAATGTTTTGTGTTGCTCCCTCCAACCAAACACCCGTCTGCTGCCGTAGAAGCGTTATCTCTGTCGGGCTCCTCGTGCATCGAGAGGAGAGTCCAAAGTCGAACGTCATATCGTTCGTGTTCTTAACTGGCAGCTGCCGTTTGTGGCGTCTTTCGTATTATTTCGTTCCCCATTTGGCGACGGGGACGACGGGGACTATATTTAGACTGATTCCCTCTGTCACATACCATCATCCCATAAATAGCCAACGTTTTTCTTCGATTCGATTATGCCTGGGGGTTGTGCACTGTGTACGCGCACGCGACTGAGTGCACAGGCATCCGCCGCTATTGCGCGCACTCGTACTCTCCTCGTCGACGTTGTCGTCGTTGTCATTGTCTGGAAGGAAGTTCTAAATTTTTTGAACTCAATGACAACTTCCGATGCTGAGGGGGAGATGAGCATTGGTCAGTAATCCTCCTCCACTCTCCACTCCACCACTGCCCACCACCAGGGAGCACTTCCATTCATGCGAATTCTATTTCTGTCGAATCTGCTTGTTTATGGGCCGTTAATCGATTGTGTAAACTTGTGTGTTATGATTTCGTGAATTTAGAGTGAAGCCGCTGAAGGTTGCGATCGACTCTGAAATAATTAATTCTTAATGGGATTCGGAATCCGAAAGGGAAATCAATCAAATGTGTTCATTAGGCATTCACGAAAGCACGATGTTTCCCGGTCACCTTGTGATAAGGCGATGAGACAGCGGAGTTTCGGAGATGTTGATGCTTGCTTTTATGTTCAGATCTTGTGTTTTATGCCCGTCAGTTTTATTTTGGAACAGGAAACAACATGAAATGCCGGTTCTTGGGCGATAAGCTCTCATTGACACACTGCTTGGTGGTGTAACAGAGACCCAGTTTTCAAAATTTCGGTTTTTGTTTTTTATCGCCGCCACGGCATCTCAGCGTCTTCCGACGACTTGTTTGAGATTCAGACTACTGCCTTGGGGGGAGGGTATGTTTTGGGTTAACTCTGAGCGTTGGCGGTTTTGAAATGAAGAAAGATCGGCGCGCTCTGTTTGATCTTAGCTGACCCGAGCTTTCCACATGCATTTTATCTGTGAATTGCTGCGCTAGAGGATGTTTTTCCTGCATTGAAATCTTTGGCAACAACAATGAAGCGGCTTTGGGTGATTGATGTTTGAAATTTACTGGTCAAGGGCTACGACTTCGACTTCGACTTTTAATGACTTGATTAATTGCAATGGCTGCCGCTGTTGAAATTTGGCCGCATTTCGATGGAGATGAGGAATGTGAACGATGCCACTTTGGAGGACTCAAGGTTTTTGTAGAAATTCGCTTATCTGATGCTCTAGGTTATGGTGTGGAGGCTTAAGCTTGCGTCAGTTGAAGACAGTCATATGTGCGTCCAAACAGAAAGTTTTTACCGTCCAAAATATACGCAGTCCCTTCACTTGGACTTGTTGCGCTTCAAAATACAGTGACGGTCATTTAAACAGAGACACTCTGCCTTACCTTATCGTGGTCGCCGTGGCGTAGTTGGTAAGTGCGTCAACCGCCACGCATAAAGTCTAGGTTGGATTCCCGGCCGGGACACCTGGCATTTCAAGTTTCTAACAACACTTAAAGAGTATCAATTGAAAACCTTCTCAAATCTCGCCGCTCGGAGTCGACAAAAAACTGTAGATCCCTTCTACTCGTGAGAGACTAGTAGCACGCACAACACGAGTAGTTGATGTAGAAGCTAGGCCCTGGTCCTCTGTGGGCTGTAGTGCCACGCAATTATTACTCTGAAATGCTCCATCCGCTTAGTCCAATTTTGGCATACTTTTTCCAACATTTGGGCCGGTATCTCACGAATAAATGCTTCAATGTTGTCTTCCAATGCGTGAATTGAATCGGGCTTGTCTGTATAGACATGAGCTTTAACATAGCCCCACAAAAAATAGTCTAAAGGCGTAAATCTCACGATCTAGGCGGCCGATTGACCGGTCCCGAAAGTGAAATAAAATGTTCACCGAACTCGCCTCTCAATAAGTCCATTGTTGCCCGTGCTGTGTTGCATGCGGCATCGTCAAGCTCTTGCATTTTGGGCAAAAAAAATTTGATTATCATCTCACGGTAACGCTCACCATTCACAGTTACGTTACGATTCGCATCATCTTTGAAGAAGTTCGGTCCAATGATGCCACCAGCCCATAAATCACACCCAACTGTGACTTTTTCTAGATCCATTGGTAGCGCTTGCAATGCTTCTGACTGACATTCACTCCAAAATTTAGTCACAATAGCCCGAATAGCCGCTTCAGTGGGTCGATTAAACTGACCATAAAATGGAAGAAGCGCGCGATGAACTTTCTTAACAGAGCACGCATTTTGATAAAATTCAATAATTTGCAAGCGTTGTCCGCTTGTAAGACGATTCTTGGTTGAATTATAAACCACACTACAGAAGTTGGCAGTGTAACAAAACACGAAACGTGCGTCAGCTGTTTAAACCAGTGTTACCAAAAAGATATTAGCTAAAAAATCAACCTTTAGAAGGACTGATTCAAAGAAGAGAGGAAACAAAAAATATAAAAGTACAGTGAAAAGCCTGGCCAATGAAATAGAGTCAGTGAGCACTTTCGATACAGATCGGAAGAAGTTTTGTTGAAAGCCCATGAACAACCTTTATTTTTGAAAATTTCTCCACAACGTGCGATCATTGAGTCAACTAAAGATTGGCATGCCTCCACCTCCCACAACCTCCCCACAACTCTGTAGCGTTGCAAAGGTTATGTTTCTTAGTTACGGTCTTGAGTTGCTGCCTTGAGTTCTCAATTGGATTCAGATCGGGTAGTTGAGCCGAACAAGACATTACAGACAGGTTATGATACTTCTATCTCGCGATATGTTCTCTCCTCCCAATAGCCCGTCTTAAAGGACTCCTTCAGTGTCAAGAATTGTTTCAAGTCCGTATTTTCTTTTATCCGGTCTACTGCACCAATCCCTTACCAGAAGAATGCTGGCCAAAGTTTCATTCTTTACAGATACAGATTTGGATGAATATTCCTGATCCGGGAGACGTTTCGCAACTTTTCTTGAATCAGACCCGATTTCTTTCGTCACTCCATGAAACATTTTTTCACTTATTTGCTTCTGATGCTGTCCATTGACGTCATTCGTTTGCATATTGTTAACTTCGACGCTTCCGTTACCTAGGAATGGAACCTTTCTCGCCTCTCTACCATTCAGGTTCGACAACTGTAGTGTTTGTCAAACAGTTATCACCTCTGCCTTAATGGTGTGACACGACCTACAGTGATCTCACATCGGGGCATACATAATTTTTCGCTCTGCACCTCGATTCTTCACATGCTCCTCTGCCTAAAATACGTTTTCCACCATATTGGTCCTCCCGATGAATTCACCTATTTGCCGTTGAGATTTGCCGTTGAGATTTGCCTTCATTTAACAATGGCAAAATCTGTGTTCGCTCAAAGAAATTTTCGACCCTTCTTCTTCTTCTTCTTGTGGCGCTTCAGTCTGAGGTGGACCTGGGCCTCAACCAACGTGCCTCTCCAGCCAGCAAAATCTTTCACTAGCTGCCTCCGGTTGGGCACTCCAAGTTGGTTGAGGTCCTTGTGTGCGTATCCTTAGCCTAGGTCGTTCTCTGTTGCGTTGTCCCAATGGCTCAGATTCGAAAACTTTTTGGGCCGAAGCAGTGGGGTCCGTTGTATCTGAAGACGCTTGACTAGGCGCATGTCGCTTTACAGCCCATTCGTTGTTAAATATTCTTCTCCTGATGTCATCAACGCAAACCGGACCAGAAATCGCACGCAAAAGTTTTCTCTCGAAAAGGCTAAGGGCTTCCTTATCCGCGTTTAGTAACGTCCAGGTTTCCGCACCCAGCAGGACTCGGATGATCAAGCTGTTATATAAAGCAAGCTTCGTCCTTCGAGAGAGAGCTCTATTACTCATTTGCCTCTTGAGCCCAAAGAAACAGCGAGTGATTCTGCGTTTGATTTCGGTGCTGGTGTTGTTGATTCACCGCGAAGCCGAGGTAGACGAAGTCCTTAAAGTTTCTGCTGCCTAGTGTGACGCTCTGTCTGAGACGATGTTCTGTGTTCTTCCTCGATGACAGCATGTTCTCCATTGTCATCCTACACAGTCTGACGAGTTTGGTAGGAATGCCAAAACTTATCGACCCGTAGCCAATAAAAAAGACACATGAGTCGATACAGTCTTACACTCACTAGTGACGCACATTGAAAAATCACTTTTTTACAAAGGTTCCTTCTTAGTAGCGCCTGTGAACATCGGGGGCGCTTTTAGCGATGTCTTGCTGCGTCGATATCAAAAGCATTCAAGAATCTGAATGTGGACAAATTACTTTACACCCTAACACATAAGCTAGTCTTAAGCAGACATATTGCAGCCAAGTTAGGCTTCTCCACACTATCTATGATCTTCAGTATGACTCATCTATGGCTTGCTAAGTTCCCTTAATCAACTAAAAGTCCTGCGCCCAATGCTTACGTCCTATGTCAGTAGTTGAACAATCTAGTGGAAGGTCGTGCCTCTTGTGGTAGCTTGTGCGCTTCTCAGGATCTTCCAAAGAATGAAATGAAAAAGGCACATGACAGTACGCCGCTTTATTCTGTTGACCTTCTGGACGTTCTTCATCATCTTGGTCTTAACCGATCTTGATGGAGCAGCTATTCCAAAACTACACATGATAGTGTATTGTTCATCTTTCTGCTTGTTGTCATACGCCGCCTTGAAATCAGCGAATCTGTGGCGGATGCCTGATAATACTTCTGGGATCTTTTCCAGGACTTGCCGCAGTTTGATCCACCTCGACTTTTGTAATTTATGCTGTAAGCTTTTCTGCTGCCGAATATCAAGAGAAATATTGTCTTTTGTTCGTAATATCGGATATAAACCAATCCCTGACGAGGGAAACTTGTGTCCCTTGAACTGATTTTTATAGAACTTGTGCCCAGTGCAAACTTGTCTCAAATACTTGTATAAGTGCTTCAGCGACTACATTCCTGATAGTCTGCACAACCTAGGTAACCTCACCTAACGCAATGCACTAGGGCCGAGGCTTTTTAGTAACCACTAGCGTTAGGCCATGTGCATAGACGTATGACTGTCGCAAGATGAGAAACGCAATGCGTTCAATGAAACCGAGTGCACATGGCTTTTGCTTGATCACATTGAAATCTGTGTGTTCTAATTTGTGCGACGAAATGTGAATGTGGGCGCCCAACTCGTTCTACAAAATTGATGGCTACCTTCAGTTCAATGTCGATTCCGAACGAAGACCTTTTCATAAAATTGCCGCATAAAAAGTACACCAGTACAAAGTTCAAAATTAATGATGACGAAAGTCCAGTTTATGTGTCTCCACCACGGACGCTTGCTTCAAAATGGAGATCAAATAATAATTTAAATACCTTCCCCTGATGATGGCCAATTCTCTACCACCTGACCTTCTCTGTGCAAAACTTATTGCCCCTGTACCGGCCCAAAAAGATAATTTCCCCCATCCCTCGCAAAAGAATAAAAAAAAAGTTCCCAAACATACCCCAACCCAAACCTGCCTGCTTTTATGGCCACACGACTACAGAAATTGTTTTTTCTTACTTGTTTAGCTTTTACGAGAGGGGAGCCGTGTGTATTTATTTTGTTTTGTTCAGTTTGTTGCTGTTTTGTTATTTTTTCTCTTCTGGAACTGGTCATAAAAAGAAGGAAACATTGTCAGGTTCTTTAATAGCTCACGGAATAATCGAGTTCATGGCAATAACTGAAAAATAAAAAAAAACACACACAAAATGACAAGAACAAGTTTTCCAGCAGCACCGTAGCCGCCACACCAAACCAAGTAGACACAAAAATGAAATGGAAAACTTTTATAGTCGCCTAGACCAGATCTCGCGGCTGATTTTTGTTTTGTAAAAGTTGAACTTTTAAGGCCACAGAAGGGACTCGCGCTAGATGACGTTTATTCCTCCCAAGAGATCACCCCCAGAAACGGGTGAACATGACTTGTTCAGTAGGTGCGTTGATTGATTATCTGCGAGAGACATGAGATGCCCGAATTCATCTCCATAAATAGAGGCAACGAAAGCCGAACAGAAGTGATTTGTTGAGATAATTATAGGCCCAGACTGACTTTGGGTTAGATGTTCACGAAGACGCCTTAGTTGTGGGTAATCTGTCATTGTACTGACAACTGTTCTGTTGGCCAACGGGTGAGTGCTTGTTCGTGGACCATTCACAATGATGGCATATGAGATTATTTTAAAGTTTGTCCTCTTGTTGGAGATTTTTTTTGTTCGGTGTTTCGTTGACTTGCAGTGTTTCTGGGTTTTCTGAGGTCATTGGCCTTCTTGAAATACGTTTTGAGATTATGAAGTGAAATTGCAGAGCAAATTTTGTCAGAAGCTCAGTAAACAGCGTTTTAATGATGAGCTCTGAGGGATGTCTATTGCCTTGGATATTTATATTCACCGTCACTTTTGAGCCTGCCCTTATCTTTGACCTTGAATTTGAGAAATCCCAAGTGTTTCCTAAATTAATATTTTGTGGAAGTTAAAATCTGGCTAGGCCATGTAGAGCGGATGGACAACACTGCTCCGGCCCGAAGAGGCTTCGAATCCGAGCCACAGGGACAACGCAACAGAGGACGTCCTAGACTGAGATGGCGCACACAAGTGGAAAAGGACCTCAACCAACTTGGAGTGCGCAACTGGAGGCAGCTGGCAAGAGATCGTACTAGCTGGAGAGGCATGTTGGTTGAGGCCCAGGTCCACCCCGGACTGTAGCGTCATCCGAAGAAGAAGAAGAAGGAAGTTAAAATCTTGTCGGCAGCAGGCGATAAAGGAAGAGGATAGATTTGTATACTCGCAGGAGTTTTTTGTTTGCTAGAAAGGTCGTTAGGACCCTAGAGTAAGATGATCTGTGTTGAAAGAGATAAAAGGGAGAAAATTTAAAAACGAGGTCAGCTACAAAAGGAAAAACCCATGGAAGAACCCGACATGGCATTCAAATCGAGGTCCCCACTGCCAGAGTAGAATTTGGGAGAAACTCAGTCGCTGTTAGTCCTTTGCCGTACAGTGCCAAAACTAAGATGTCTTAGCGGTACGTTCTTCCGTCAGGAAACATACACTTTTGTTCGGCATTCCGAGCCCTGACTTAAATCTGCCGGGACGTGTTTCTATCGAAATACACGGTATTGGGCTCAGTTCCTGTTGTAGAGGACATACCAGGAGTCTACATAATTCAGCATACAGTTGTTATGTGTTTGCCCAGACAGTAAATTTTAAGCCCTCGAAGAGTCAGATGTTCCCAAACCTTGAGTTGAGGCAAATACCTGGACCTAACGGCCAGCAGATAAAACCTTTATGACAGTGTCTCCCTCAGCGAGCTTGAGCATCAGCATACTCTGAGTTGAGAGATGCCCTGAAAATCAAAAAAAAAAAAAAAGTGAAACCGCGATATCGGCCACAGAGTCTGCGTTTCTTCCTTTCCCCAATCCACACTATCTTAGGGGTGTTAGCGGAAGAACTCTAGATGGAATGAACGGAGGCGTACGTGGTTTCAGTTGGATGAGTTTCATTTAATGAATATTCTCTTAGAGATTCTTTGGAACATTACAGCGGGTGGCTTGCAAAAGCTAAGTGCTTTCGGGTTAGAAATGGCACGTTGGGTGTTGACGAACTCTCGAGTTCGCGGCAGGATGGTCGGAAAGGGAACTCTGTGAGAAACTTTGTGAGTCGCGGAATAGGTGCAGAGCATTTTCTGGTGGCACCCTCTCTTCTGGTTCTCTCCTGTACCTATTGAGTCACAACGTCTTCTCAAGAGCGTAGCTGACCAAAAATCGTAAATCCATTTTGTACCCTCAAACAAATCAGATATTGTCCAGTCTGTGGTTCACAAAAATCAGGTGTTCTTCTTCTTCTTACTGTGGCGCTACAGTCTGGGGTGGACCTGGGCCTCAACCAATATGCCTTTCCAGCAAGCACGATCCTTCGATAGCTGCCTCCAGTTGCGCTCTACAAGTTGGTTGAGGTCCTTCTACACCTAAGCCCAGGCCGTCCTCTGTTGCGTTGTGCCAATGGCTTAAATTCGGACTTTTTAGGCCGAAACAATGATGTCCATACGCTCCACATGGTCTAGTCATCTTATGCGTTGTATTTGTCCAATAGAGTTCGTCGTTAAATCTTCTTCTCCAGATGCCATTAATGCAGACAGGACCAAAAATCGTACGAAGAACTTCTCTCTCAAAAAGACTAAGGGCTTCCTCATCCACGTTTAGTAACATCCAGGTTTCCGCGCCATAAAGTAGGACTGGGATGATCAAGCTGTTATATAAAGCAAGCTTAGTCCTTCGAGAGAGAGAGCTCTATTAATCATTTGCCTCTTGAGCCCAAAGAAGCAGCGTTTGGCAAAAGTGATTCTGCGTTTGATTTCGGTACTGGAGTTGTTGTCCCTATTCACCGCGGAGGCGAGGTAGACGAAGTCCTAGACTACCTCCAAGTTTCTGCTGCCTAGAGTGACGCTATGTCCGAGACGTCGATGTTGTGCGTCCCTCCTTGATGACAGCATGTTTTGCCCTCATTAACCACCATGTCCATTTTTGCCGCTTCCACTTCAATGCCAGCAAACGCCTCATTGAGGGCTCCCTGTGTTCGACCAATCACGTCAATGTCGTCGGCGTAAGATAGCAGTTGAACGAAGAAAAAGCAGGTCATACCCGAAAAATTGAAACTTGTGCCTGCCGTTTTCGCTTGTCCCTCAAAAAATGCCTTTGTTGCTGACAAGTAAAGAAATGGGCCAAACAGGATCCGGAAGAGCAAAATTTGTAAGCCCCAAAGAAAGGAGCATCGATTTCTTCCTTCAAAAAACAGAGCGCCTCCAAATCATTCACATTTTCCCATCTGTCCCACCTCCAGAAAAATGTCTCCATTCCCCTTAGATTTCCCAAGACACTCATTCCCATGCACCCACAATTCTTGGCTAATGCGTGCAGACAAGAAAACATTCACCAGGCAATAATTGACGCCATTGATTGCTGGCAAATATGCACACCGCTCCAGGCAGTAACCCATTGCGAAATGTCAACGCGTCTGGTATTGTTAATTGCAAGTTAATCAGTCTACACTGTCATTAAGATTCTTAAGCGCATGCATGAGCAATAGGCACGTCATGTTTGCTGTTTTGAAATTATTGCCGAAGGCAGACCACGTCCTCTAGAGTCTGGCCGTGCTTGACATTCACTTGAAATGACGGATATGACTTGAAGACTTGACTTGCGGTATTCTCATAGACTATGAAAATTGCGGAAAAGGCTCCATTGTGACCTGAAGTTTTCAGCACTGCAATGAAAGACGTTCACTCTCCGGACACCCATTTGTTTTCTTTTTGGAGTCGTGACATCATCCCACACAATCTAGTTCGGTTCAGTGATGCCAAATTCGCGAAGCAATGCACATTACCCCAGCTCGACCTTGAAATCCCCGAAAAGAAGCGGCGCCTTCACAATTTGTATTTAATTCAGGATCTACCACAATGTGTGACAACTCGTCATTGAGCACTGTTTGCCCCCCGCGGGCTGTGTTCAGCGTGCTAACCGCCGGGGAAGAGGTTTTTGCTGACGTTCGATCACGACCCAAGAGCTGTTTTATATGCCAAACGTGCTAAATCCTATTTAGCGAAACGTGACTTTTTTTCAAAAGTCTTCAGTTGGCACATAGGAACCTGAATACTCGCCGTGTGATTTGATATTCCGAGGAAACGCGGTCATTTTGTCGAATTTTCTACATCTGGTCGCGCAATTTTCATCATCTTTGAATGTTTAAATTTTTCGAAGATTCCTTAAGTCGGCTCCTTTCCTTCGCTCCTTTTTCACGGCAGAGTGCCGTGGGAAAGTCTTCTGCTCTCATTTCGCTAGGTTCCACAACCATGTCAGAAATTGGATCATTCCTAACGATGCCAGCAACAAATCGTGCTTGGAATCGAGAAATGTGTTCATCATTCAACTTGAGTTGATGGAAACGTGCCATTTGCCTCTGCACGCATTCAGTCCTTCGAAGGAGCTCTGTCAACCTCGTCATCTCTGATGGTGAATCATGTCCATGTCGGATGGCAGTCCCTTCCCCGCCACACAACCTCTTGAATTCAATGAATTCCACATTCAGAACAAGCATCCATTACTCATGCCAGCGAAGGAAATTGGAAGTGTGTTGCATTTGTTTATGGATCCCCCCTCGCCATCGGTGTTCCGGTGGCATCAGTCTCTTGAAGTGGTTTTGGTCCGATTCGTCATAAACTCTCAAAATAATGCACCACCCTTTGAATCGCATCTTCAATCATGCACAGACTCACACACACTGAAGCAGCGGTTCCACAACGAATTCCTCAAGAATTACATCACTCCCGCCGCGTCGGCTGCTTGCTGCCGAACACCGCGCGAAAGAAAACAAACGCGAGGACGAGAGAGATGCCGCATTGAACCGAGGGGAGAACGAGGAAGAATTGGAGTAAATGAAATAGAAAGTGTAATCACTCCCACAGCCGCGTTGTTGGAGTGCATCCAGATAACGCGTGTGTGTTGTGTGTGTGGGGGGGGGGGGGGGTGCTCTGCAATAACTTCCGGCTTTAGATTGAAAGCCGCATCATCAACGAATTGGGATTTCGAGCACACGGGGAGGGAGAAGCGAGCGAAAAACAAAGGAAAACAAACAACAAAAGAACACACAGTGAATGAGGAATTCTTCAATCAATTTCTGTCCCTCCCCCGTCTCCGTCGCCAGCGCCTTTGTGTCAATCTGTATTCCACGCGTCGTATGTGCGTCATGCCTATTAAAGCCACCCTCAGCACCGGGCACAGGGGCCGTGGTCGCTTTGAAATCCCTCCATTCATGAAATCCACAAGAGCAACACGCATCGTCAATCCTTTTTAGAATGCACCCGAGATGGCGTGCAGCGCGGGTGTGTGTGCGTTGGCGGCACACACCGAAATCTCTGTCCGCGGCCGCTTCCAAGAATAACTTTACCACGCACTTAAGAGCCGAGGCCGTGAATCTGCAACTAAACCACGGCGGCGTGGTATCCATCGATGCGAAATGTAATGGATATTCGATCTGAGGGATGTGTAGCAAGGGCAAGGGCGCATCGCCAAGTTCAGAGGATACACCACACACATGGCAGCAACGACAACGACGATGAGTGCGAACCGAGGAGCAGGGAATAGAAGTCAATTTCATCTTCGGGTTAACATGCGTGCACAAATGAGAAGACATCCAAGCCGTTGCGGCTTGGTTGCGGTGCACAGGCGATGCTGGGCAGAGACGGCCGTGGCCGGGGAAGAGCGAACTTTAAGTGGCAGTCATTGGCTGTGGTTTCGATTAATTTGCAGTTAATTTGAGGAAAAGTCTGAGGGAACTTTCTATCGATCCGATTGTGTTGTGTGACATGACACATACAGCGGGGCTTGTAACTAAGACCAGGGGAGACTCCTTGACGTTTGTTCTACTTCTGATGATGAAGACGTTTATCGGAGAGGCGACTTCTTTGGTGTAACACAAGACTTGACAGCACTTTGGTTGGGCGTGGAGACATAAGATTGACGTTCGGAGAGCGGTTTCCTGGTATCAGAGCTTGCAGACAGGAGATTGACGTTTCGAGAGCATATCCAACCAGGCTTGCCTGGATCAAATGATGCGTTGTGACTAGAATGAGGAAGTGAGAGACGGAATTCCGAGGAATTCTAAAAAAATCTTTTGAAAAGGCACAAATCTAATGGTTAGTGATATCTTCCTTGAGAGAGTATAGAACAAGCATAACGGAGGGCGTTGTCCAAAAATGTACCGCTGACTTTGACAAACATCCAGATGGAAGTACAGATAGAATACTGAAAACAAGAGATAAATGAGGAAGCTTTGATTGTGACTGGAAATGGAATCGCCGATCAGTCGTTCGAAGAAGTCAAAAATCGAAAAATTCTCAAAATTTTTGTCGGAAACAGCTCGGAGTTTCTAAAAGTCCAATAATGGTAATAGAGTGCATTCCATAGAAAGGAGCAGGTTCAAAGAGATATGGAGAAAGGTCAGAATCCCACGAGGCCAAAAATCGAAGGTATCCGAAAGAGTCTAAAATTTGAAAAGTCAAAAATCCAATATGTATACGTCTTGTAAATAAAAGAAGATCCAAAATTCAAACAAAATCTAAATATGGGTTCATACCCACTCGAAAAAACCAACAAATTGGTCAAGAACTGAATGTATAAGCCCTTAAAAGTACAAAGTATTCAAATGCCCATGGTTCCAAATTTGCAAAAGTACCCAAAATTGCACACAATTGGGATTCGAAAATCAGAAAAATTCCAAAATATTCCACAGATGTTTAATATAGTGAAATGCATGAAATTTGGGAAAAAGCCAAAAATTTGGACCTCAAAGTCTTAATTATAGAAAGTAAAATTTACGAAATTTTTGATCATTAGTCATCGCGAGGAGGCAACAATACTTTAAAGTCGAAAATCCTAGTGTGTGCGAAATCCGAAGCTGTCCTAATTCTGAAAAAGCCCAAAAATCGTTTGAGCCCAAAAATGGCGAACAAATACAAAATTCTGTACGAAAATTGCAAAATTGTCATAATTTGTGAATTTTAGAATTCCCATTAATCAAAATTCTGCTCAGTCGTAAATCTGGATATCCAAAATTCCGAAAATTCGAGAACCCATAATTCTGAAAAGCCAAGGATTCTGGGAGTCGTGCGATGTATTGCACTTAACCTCAGTCCAAGGTTGGTGGTCTCAGGGGGTTGGAGACTGAGCAGAATGCCACTCCAATGTTTTTGGGATTCTGGTTCAGCTAGTAAGTAGTCCCCCATTCAATCAAGCGCCACATATCAGCGCAGTTTCTCTTCTTCTCCGCAACAGGTCTACTCCACAATTCTATTTTTGCACACTAAACTCGTTTACGGGCCTCACTTTGATAAACCAAAAATAAACAACAATCAACCGGCGCTTTAAGTGTCGCCTCCAACTTTCAATTGCGTTCTTCCGATTCTCAGAACTCACCCGTTCATATCTCGGCATTCCATTGCCATGCCATTGAAACCATTCCCCGGACAAGATTGCATCGCAGTAGCTCCCGTGCACGGACAAAACTCTCAGCGCCTGACCTTGAGCTGGAAAAATAAAAATTGCCTCCATTCCTCGAGCTCTTAAATTTCCATCACAAATTTGCAATCGTCTCCAGGCTGATCGCCAGCGCGGGTTATGTTGCTTTTGTTCCGCCCAGACGATCATGGGCGACTCCGCCACTCGGAATGCCAAACAAAGGGAATCGCATGACTCAGCCATTCACTTATATGGCGCTTCTTGAGAAATCGCATATAGCACCACGAATGCGGTCTTCAGAGAGATGGAGGAGGCGACGTTTGGCCACAAAAGACCCACACTCTGATACACACACACACACGTCGGGGCATAAAGATAAAAATAAATGAAGAGAAAAACAAGCCCAACGATACCAGTGATGAGTCATATCCATTCAGTCCACCCGCCCCTTGGCAGCGGTCTCTGTCCAGGAGGGTCCTACTCCAACAGTCCCCCACTCTCCAGTGTGCTCCAGTTTGATGGGAATTCAATTTGTGGCTGTGTGCGAGCTCGACATTTGGCAGCACTGACGCGGCGCGGCTCTTGATGGCAGTTTGGCACAACAGCACGAAGTGGGGGTAGCGGGCAGAAAACTGGATTTATTTTAAAGTGGAGCACGAACAAAGGTCCAGAATCGGTTTTCGGTTTGTTGGGGCGGCTTTCCTGTGTTTGGCCTGCCGCCGGATTATTTGTTGTTTCTGATTCGATCAACTTGCCACCGATACCCAATCTGCCTGTGGCAACCGGTTTCCTTGCTCCCCGATGGAGCAAAGGTTACGTGGAAAGAAGGGAGAGAGCAAAATCGAATTTCGATGAATTTCATCTCGGAAATGGCAGTTGGTATCGATAATAATCGATTTGTCAGTAAATTGAATTCCACGATGATGTTATGCATCGGTGTTCTCCTCGTGTCTGGTTTCTCTGGTGCTCTCCGTATGGTTTCGGGTTTTGTTCGGAAGGGGCTGACGAAAGAGGATTACGTGATGATTGAGAGGAAATTTGATTAGATTCCTTAAGGGCCAGTTGTTGATGGATAAAATAGAATTCGAATCCTTGTTTGTGGGGAAGTTGGCAGAGACTCAGGTGAAGAAGGTGGAAGAAGGCATGTCTAGTAACGAAGTGAATGCTGGTTGAGATGAGCTGATGTAAGGGAGCTCCTAGAAAAGGGATTAAACGAATTGATGGGTCATTGTGAATTGTCATTCTCAATGAGATCAGCTCTGAATAGACATCTGCTTTGAAAGAAGGCATTGCGAATTTTCCGGCAGATTCTTGTAAATTTATTCTTTTTTTTACAGTGAAAGGAAATTGAATTCTTTTGAAGTGGATCGCAAAGAAGATTGAGTTGCTTTTGAATTCCAAAACCCTCAAAGATCGCCTTTTACCAGTCAGTCATTATATATGTAGTCAGGCACCACAATTATGCCTTTAAAAGAGGTACGCGGTGTTCAAAAACTTAGCCTTAAGTTTAGTACTTCCAAAAAGCCTTATTTCTTCAAAAGCAGAATGTAAAGGTTTATGGTCCGGGTGTGCAATTTAAAGGTTAAATGTTCGGGTGATCAGAAATTCAGAAATTCTGAATTTCAGAAAACGTTCAAACAGCAAAAAATTTCCGAATTTAAAAAATTGCAAATCTGCCGAGATGTCCAAGGCCTTTTAAAAACTTAAGATCCCTATAAGTTGAAGAAGGCCAACGTGCTGAAATCTTCAAAATTGCCAAAAATTTTCCGAAAACTACGTCCAAGTCCGTATGTTGTCCTGTGGCGTAGTGGGTAAGTGCGTCGAGCTACACACCTAAGGTCCAGGTTCGATTCCAAAGATCGCATGCAAAACTTTTCTCTTGAAAGGACTAAGGGCTTCCTCATCCGCTTTTAGTAACGTTTAAAGACAACATTAGATCTGTCCATATCCGAGGCATGTTGCTGTCTCTGAAGTTGAATGTTTTATGTGGTGAGGGAGTTAGCCTCACACACAACCCACAGACTGGTAGGCCAGATCCATTATTTAACCCTCGGGCAGATGGGTTCGCTGCATACTTTACTTCGCCACACAACGGATGTTGGCTCTACGAGGAAACTTGACCTGTGCACGAACGAGGATAGTGTTGACAGCTCGCCATGTGGAATGCGATCAACGACGTTACCTCGTGTGCACAGATCCATGCCCTCAAAACGAAAATTTCAAATACCACAATTATCTGTCTCGTGAGACGGCTAAAATTGTAGAGGCCTAATATTTGGAATTCATGAATTCCAAAGCATTTCACAGTCTGATACGTAGTGAATTTGGAGTAGTAGATTTTCAAAAAGTTCAAAATTTCAGAAAATCGAAAATCTCAAAAATCGACGCATAAGAAAACCCGAAATTCCAAACAGCTCAAAATATGAACAAAATATTAAAGGACCAGAATACAATTTGGGGTATATGCAACCAAACAGTACATTCATTTTAAACCGGGAGAGTAGCTGAAGGGATTGGAACCACTCCCGTTCATGTTTGTGATTCAAGTTTTCTGTTTTTACAAATTTTGGATTTCGATATTTTGCGTTTTTCGAACTTTGTAAGATTTTGGACATCTGAACTTAGGACTTAATTTTGATTTCTGATTTTTTTTTGTATTTGACTCCTTAGAATGCTTTTGTTGAGTTTTTTAAAGTTTTTGAACAAATTTCAATTATGGTCACTGCCTTTGTCTGTTCTTTTGATGAGAAGGAAGGCTTCACCCTTAAACAAAACCTGCATCAATGCGTTGAGTTCATGCACAGCTCGTGTTTCGTTTCAGATTCTATTGCATTTTCGTCTAAAAATCATTCTTGATCTTGCGACAATGTCAAGAAGTTCCTATTTTCTAAGAAACTGCGGAATCTTCTGTTGACGCTTCACCAACAGTCTGAGTTCAAAATCAGCTCTTATCAGTCTCGGGTGTTGTTTGATGTCGCCCGATGCCGCCACTTGTCTATCATTCTTGACATCGTTTTTTTGTTGTGTGTGTGTGTTTGACATTAACACCGATTTCGTCGCTAATTGTTTTGCCACCTTTGATTGCGCAGCATTTTTGGGTTTGCGCATTGTAACCAAAATGTTGTCTAGTTTTAGGTGAACTGTTGGGTTCTACTCAATGCGTTGACATCTTCCAGGCCTTTAGCTTAAATCAGCTCAAAGCCCGAAGTCGATTAAATCGACTCCCGCTCTCTGATATGGTGGCCATTGGCCATTGTTGCGCCTCTCCAAACTTTGGCGCCACAATCACGCAACCCGCATCCAATCCAATCCAATCCAAGTCGATTACAGCAATGTTTACTTCCGCCAGTTCAATGCCACCTACTGTTGATATGCTTGCCGGCGCATCTGTGTCCGATTCAGTAGCTTCAACTTCATCGCCAATTACACTCAATCTGACTCCTCGGCCAGATTAATGAAAATTCAATTCCCGACCGCTCGCCCATAGCAGAGCCTCGACTCCCGAATTGAAAATCATATTCGAGGCACGTCCGCGTCTATTCACATCTGATTCAACTAGCGTGGAGCGCGTCATGCTTTGGAGAGCATTGCTGAGTGCGCGCACGCCGGTGCAGAGCCACCACCGCCGTGTTTCTCGGAGCATTCGTTCCTCCGCCAAACACTGTAAAGCCGGAGTGTATGACTAATGAATATGCGCAACGATTGAATTGTTTAATAATTTGTTTCCCGTTTGAGCCGTCATCGTGGTACTTCACGTCGCAGTTGCCGCGTAGTCATTGTCGATCAGCAGTGCAGCCGAGCAAGCAGCGGCCGCTGACTCATGCCCCCGCTAGCGGCTTTGTGTCGACCAAACAACCAGAAATCACGGCGGGAATTGGATTGTCATTAGATGTGCTCGCGCACACAGACGGAAGCGCAGCTGTGAGGGCTGCGCGCGTTGCCCGTGTGCCACACGATATGGACAGATTGCCCGTTTGAATATTTAATTCCTCCAACTGCTCATCCAATGATGTCATTTGAAGTGGCTACCAGCCCGAGAAAGCAATAAAACTCAAAATAAACACGAAAAGAAGGTGAGCACACCGGGTTCCCTTTTGGACGTGTTTCCAAACACGGTTTGACCATGAAATAAACATGTTCTACTGGACCTACATGCGATCTGGCCGGCTGGCAAATGACCGTATGGCCGTATGGTAATGACGGCAATTGTTGTCCGGCTCAAACGCAACGCAATTAAGATTGCAAACGAGCTGCCAGGAGGGGGGGAGAGGCCTTACATGCGCGGTTAAGGTCATCTCGCCCTCGGGATGTCAGGCGCTGAATGGCTGCGTAGATGACTGTCTGGCTGGGTTGGATGGTGTAATTTTAACCTTGGCATGACATACTACAATGATTCACATTCGTGCGTGATGAGAGACGGGAGGCGCGCTGAGGATGATTAAGTTGATGTTTTATTGCGTATAAAAGGCGTATCACTTAAGATGAGCTGTCACGAAGCTGTGCTCGTGAGTTCAAATTTGACAGTTGGCAGGAGACGGAGTTCAAAGACTCGGTTCACGTCATGGTGGGTGGAGAATTAAATGAAAACATTTGTTTTTAATAGGCGGTCGTTAAGGAGAGGTTTGATGGACTGAAAGGAGTTGAAGGTTTTGCAAATATTCAACATGGAATGTGAGGTATGATGAAGAGATGGAGCGTGGAGCGTATACTGCTTGAATTGGGGGACTTTTGAGTTCTACATGTGAAGACTTTTTTTGACATCTGTGAAGCAGACGATTGTGACGAATGTGAATCTTGGCTGCCTTATGATATGTTAAGGGCCATAGAGGTCAAGCTTAAAGTGGTAATGTCAAAAATGGGAACAAAATTCGAAATTTGGGAGGATTGCTCGAAATTTACAGAACATCAAGAAATCTGAAAAATGCTTAAATTTTGAATAGAGTCTGAATGCAGGGTAAAGTCTGAAATTTCGATAATGTCACAAAACTAAGCACAGTCTAAAATTTGGAACCAAGATTAAGACAGGAAGGAGGAACAAAATGCCAAACCGCGACTGTACTGTGCAATAAGCAGAATGCTCAAAAAATTTCTTTCCGACCACGATCAGAAAAATTCAAGGGGCAGAATGCTGAAGTAACAATTTAGGCCGCTAAATGCAATCATTTAGCGAACAGATTGTTTAAATGTGAACTGCGATCAAAAATGTTTCAGTGGACAGAATGCACAAAAATTAATTTGGAACCACGGTCAGAAATCTTTTAAAGGACAGAATGCTCAGAAATGAGCCTAGGGATCAGAAGGTGTTCATTGAACAGAATATTCCGGCGGGCAGAGTGTTAAAAGGTTAATTTTGGACCATGTTCAGAAACTATTCAGTGGACAAAATGCTCGGAAATCAACTTAAGTCTGCGATTTGAAAACGTTTAATGAACAGAATGTTTCAAACGCAATCGAATGCGTGTCCACAATTTCCTTCCGGATCGTGGTCTAAAATCACCCATTAACTGTGAAGTTTAAAATTTAGGTTTGGATCAGAAATCGTTAAATAGATGGGAAATGAATTTGTTTCATCGATCTTCCCACAATTTTGAGCCACATTTTCCAACATTACAGCAAATAAGTGTCTATAAGGAATAAAACGGGAGACAAGTATCAACCCTGAGGCTTCACGAAGGAAATTGCCTCAATTTTTGACGTCGAACTTATGTTAGATATGGTTTCCAAAAATCGCCTACCATCCTTCTAATGACAAAATCTTGCAAAAACAGCTGACGTCCAAATTGTTTACCAAAGTCATCTCCACCTCTCACCCATTGCTCTCCTCAGCCTATTTGCAATGCCCACACTTTTCATTTTCTTCAAGCGGATAATCTTTCTCGCTTTGAAGCACACTACGTAATTCAAAACGCAACACAGTTTCACTTAAGCGCCGTCGTCTTCATCATCGTCACCCACTCATTCATTCGGCTCAAAGCAGCGAAATGAAAAACTAGCACGCACAAGATGATGCTCCAGCAAATCGGCTCAAGCTAGTTTCAAGTCCAAGTCAAGCCAGAGCCGATGGCTGGTTGGCTAGCTTTCGCAATTATTAACGCACGCACGAATTTGACACAATTTCCATCCATCCATCCATTCCTCATTTCCGAGTCGTTTGGCAGAGGCGCACACTTTTCCTTTCAGCAGCGCGTCGCATAAAACTCACTCGTCCACAAAAGGATTTAGCGCAACAACAATTGGGATTTTGTTCTTCTGGATGGATGACAGCGAGGGAGGCGGCAGAGAGGGAAATTGAACACGCAGAAAACGAGGACAAACAGCAGAGAGTCTTGTGCACGCATGTTGTGTTATTGTGTGTCGGACGAGGCTCGTGAACCTACGTATTGACACGTTTTCGCAGTGATGCCAGCGCAGTGTGTTCTGTGTTTTGGAGGAAATCACATCGCGTATTGTTATGCATCCTGTTTGTGCGCGGTGCCCGATGGAACCGGGGAGGAGCACGACGAAGCCGACGACGAACTGAATGCTACGAGCAGTGTGAGCGCGAGCTCAATTTCTGTGAATTGTCAGCACAGTGGTTGTGCTTATGTGTTGGCGTCCGTGTGCACACGCTTGAAGATGTGGTCGCCGGTGAATGGGGACTTGGAACTCCAAAGTTGCTGACGGCACATATTCTATTTGAGGAGTTCTTTTACATTGCCATACAAGAGGAAACAAAAATGGAAGAGTAAACTTTAGAAATTGAACTGAAAGGAATTCTCTAGTTGGGAATATGTTATCTGGAGTTTTATTTGCGAACTGGTGGGGAGGCGGTGGCGGTGGGGCTTTTCACCTTTCAGTCCGTTAAAATGAAGAATGGATTAGTGAGCATCACAGAATTGCGGTTTTGTTCGGAAGTCTGAAAGTAAAGAACTTAGAGAGTGAATATTTTGCAGGGGTCAGAATTTGGAGCAAACGATGGATTGAGTGTCTCGATGACGCGTAGAGAGCTGACACACCTCTCGAAATACCACGTCAAACCTGGTTTTGTTGTGCCTGATTGGGCATTTTGGCTTTGGTCTAAGCAGTATGTGATGACTTTTTGCCTAAAATCTGAACCGGAAAAATTTCTGAAATTTTAAGTTTAAAGTTCTAAATAGTTCAAAATGGAATGAACTCTGTCTTTAGCTTAGTGCTAGATTGAAACCTTAAATCGTTCTTTATAATTTCTTAGGGGCGTAATTTAGGCCAAAGTCAGAAATATCAATTTACAGTTAAACGTAGGCTTATGCGTTAAAAGTCAGAATTTTGATCTCAGGTAGCCACCAAAATTGAAAAAAGATTCCGTGAGAATTGCGACAAAGAGTGTCAGAAATGTGATGTTTTGAGTTGATATTGATTGTACCAAATTTTAGACAAGAAAATTTAGGCAAAGAATTTAGGCAATTTTGACAAACGTTATAAGAAATGTATTTGAAATTCGGCTCTTCCATTAAATCATTACTTTCATACCTCGTTGTCAAAATTTGTTCAGGGAAATTCACAAGATCGTGGTGAATTTTAGACTTGTGCAATGAATTTTGATAAATTTTGGTTTAGTTGCTGTGTCTTCAAATTTAGGCTTAGTTGTCGTGTTACAAATGTTCTAAATCACTTGGTTTACTGAGGGTTAAGTTTCTAGTAAAGTAAAGATGTCAAAAAAGGAGTAGACGGAAACTTCATGACTCCTATGAATAGCTGGGTCGGAGTTCAAAATGCGTCAAAAACACACTGTGAGACTTTTTAAAACCTTATTTTTTGAACTCGTCCAAAAATAACACAAAGGTGTAAAATTCAGGGCTTTGTTTCATATTTATCGCCGAAAGTGTAAGAAGAAGACAGAGAACAGAAGAATTTGGATTACAAGTTGGAAACGGAAAAGTGTAAATTTTGATTAATGATGATTTGAATGTCCAAGAGCGTCAACAATATCTCCGTTCCTTCACAATGTCTGTTATTAAATGTCGGGAATGCATTATTTTCTGAAATTTGGAACACATTGGTCTTAAAAATTTTGGCCAGGATGCCCAAATTATACCGCGGATCAAATCATTTTCAAACTTCCAATCACAAGTACTCCCTTGTAAGAGTATTCCTTAAAGATTTGACACCGTCAAATTCGATTATGGAACACGCCCTACAACAAATGTTTGTCACTCAAATTTGACCCGACATTTTGTCAGTATTCTTAGGTAATATCGTTTTGTTTTCGATATCTGTCCATTATCCATGCGACAACCGCAAGTGAACGACTCCGTACCTCTGACAACCAAAATGACACAAACCTCTGTTCGAATAGCCAATTCAGCAGCCACACAACGAAGGGAGGGCAACGAGGAAAACGTGAAAAAGGAAAAACAACAAACGAGCCACCATTAGCAACCGACCTCCGAGTGCAATAAAGAGGCAATGCATACCGATACTGATGTACTTTGGCAGCAATTTTCCTTTTGGCAGATGCCATATCCCACGATTTGTGGGCTGTGCATCCCCCCGGTACGATTCCCCAGAGACAGAGACTTCGAGAGCGCTCATGAGTAGGAGTGAGAGAGAGACTGAAGAACGATCCCGGACAAAGGGAATAATTATTCCGATACGAGCACCGGGAGTGTGCTGCTGTGCGCTGCTCGTCGTGGTCGTGTTGTGTCTTCTTTCAGCTCCGGCCTATTGTGTGCCGTGCTCCGCGTGTTGGTGTGTGCGCGCGACTGAATATAGGCACAGAGGGCGAGGGCGCCTTTATGTAGGGTACATGCCATCCATTCCCATTTATCCAAGTGGAATATAGCTGCCGGCCCCTGTGCTCTGCGTGTGTGTGCACGAGTGCCGGGGAAATGTATGGCTGACGGAGAAGGAATGAATATGAAATGAAATGCGGATTAGAAGCAGGGAAGGGCACTGATTAGGCGAGAGCGCGGGGAGGGGATATGGATTACGCTCTCGTTTCGTGCACTTTTTTTTTGTCTCCATATTCAACCCCAAGTGGAGTGCTGAATTAAGCCTTTAAGTGAAGTGGTTCATTGAATTGTCAAAAGGAAGTCACCATCAGCGACGGGCGGCTGCGAATATGTTTGAATTTGGTGAATATCCACGTGCCGGTGGCACCGTTTTTTTTCTGCTTTTTTGTGGAGTGCATCCGCCGCAGTATTTCGAGGAAGACATACAGTTTTTGTGCGCCATTAAGGGGGCCATTAGGGCTGCGTGGATCCATTAAACACTCACCGAAAGCGAAACGATTGTCAAATCAAAAAAGGGATGTGAATTGTACTTTCGAAAACGGGAATGGATTTTTGTTGAAATCCTGATATGGGGCTTCCCTGCGTTTGAAGATGTGAAACGCTCTTGACGCACTGAGGTGTTGAAAGAGTGCAGCGAGGTGGTTTCAAGACTGAAACTCAATTTAGAACCATGAGTCTTTTTTAAAGAAAAAATCGATGACAGCGTTTATGCAACACAACTGCGCCTTTGTGGCTTAAGCTTGATGCTGTCCCATCTCCTTGGTTGCAGACGCTCGTCACCAATGTGTTGGGACTTAAGAGCTTACAGTCTTACAGCACGAAGCATGAAACAAATCTAAAAAATACCGACTGCATCGAATGCACTTCCTCCATCATCTATTTAAATTTTATTGTCCATAAGGTCAACAGAGTTACGAGCCTCATGCATATTCAGCAGGAGGAAGCATGCCCATCCCCATGTGGAGCTAATTAATTGGACATAAGCAGCAGTCAAGCGAAAGCCGTAAAGAAACGTCGGAGAATCCACGTCTTGTGAAATTAAGTCTGCAGCGTATCTGTGTCGTAAAGTGCATGTTGTCATTCGAAGAGTGACCTGCATTGTGACTTGCTATAGAACTCTGATCTGGAGGCTGAGTTTATTGCCTGAAACAGATTTTCATTGTCGAAGAGGAGGTCAAATGACATTTTAAAGACGCCATAAGTCGCCGGAGAAAGTGTCGAACACAAATCTTTGGGTGGAAAAACGATGTCGTTAATCTTTTGGATTTTGTTTAACAGTCTTTGACCAGTGCAGGCAGTTTTTTTTTGAATTCCAAATGGAAGTCGCCGTCCATGTTGTCCAAGTAAATAGGACCAATTTACTGATCTGAAGTTGTCATGCGATCGTGTACCGTTAATTGGACGTTTAATTTCAAAAGTTCAGAAGTCTCCGGCTGGACTAAAGCCTTACAACTGAGACAGCGATGTACAGATGAAATTCATACCCACTTTCTTGTTTTAATTTTCATTCCGACTTAACTGTTTTGGATTTTGGGAACTTCGAAGTTTTGGGTCATTTTGTGATTTCGGGTATTTTGGATATTGGACAGTTGGGAATTTAGGAATTTAGGGCACTTCCGGATTTTGGGTACTTCACGTTTTCGGGCACTTTGGGATTTTTAACTTTTTGGAATTTTGGACACTTCGGGTACTTGGCAGATTTTAGGCACTGCAGGATTTTGCACATTTTAGGATCTTACGTTCTTCGAACTTTTGTTTACTTCGGGATTTCGGGCACTTTAAGATTCTGGCTCTTCTGGTTGCTTAATACTTTGGGTACTTGGGAACTTCGATGTTTAAAGCACTGCGGGATTTTGGTTACTTCGGGATCTTGGGTTCTTTGAAATTTTGTTCACTTAGGGATTTCTGGCACTTAAAGATGTGGCACTTCTGCATTCTGAATACTAGATTCGGGTACTTGGCAATTTCGACATTTAATCCACTTCAAGATTTCGGGCAATTTAAGTTCTGGATTCTGGATACTTTTGGTACTCTGGAATTTCGATATTTTTTGCAATTTGGACACATTTATGTTTGTCGGTATTTTTGGCATATTTGAATTTTGGACACCTCGGGTACTTGAGAACTTCGAGATCTTGCACAAGTCCGAATTTCGAGCTCTTCGGGATTTTGGTTACTTTGTGTTGATGGCAATTTCGGAATTGTGAACAATTTTTTGAATTTTTGACACTTCGGGTACTTGACAACGTAGAGATCATAGGCACTGCGGAATTTTGGACACTTCGGGATTCGGAATTTCTGGCACTTTAAGATTTTGATACTGCTGGATTCTGGATACTGGATCGAGCACTTGGCAACTTCGAGATTTTAGGCACTTCGGGATTTCCGGCACTTTACGATTCTGGCACTTCTGGTTTCTGAATACTTTGGGTACTCTGGAACTTCGAGATTTTTTGCATTTCGGGGTTTTGGGCGTTTCAATATTTTGGGCTTACATATTGTGATTTTGTAAACTTTGGAACTTAGAACTCGTCGAAATTTTGAACAGTGCGTAATTTCGGTCACTTTGAAGTTTTATATATTTAAGAATTTCTGATATTTCACGATTTTTGCACTTTGAAAAATTCGGGACTCTGCACTTCTCTAAATTTTGGGCACTTTGAGATTACCAGCGCTTCTAAATTTTGATGCTTCTCAATTCAGAACTTTGGACATTTCGGTTTTTTGGGAACATGGAGCATTTTGCGATCTTCCGGATTTTGGATTTCGAGATTTTGTTCCCTCCCTTGCTAGTGTTCGATGTGAAGCGGTTGACGTGTACTTCACCTCGCAACTTTTTTGATATTCCTGCCAAATAAGTGAGTGGAACATTTCTGTTGATCATACCCATACTCCTTCAGTTTCGATCAGGACACAAGATTTTCTCTTTCTCCCATCTTTTCCTCTGTAATTAAGAAAAATTTAACGTCAAGCGCCCTCACATTTCAATTGAATTCTTCCCCAACTTCAGATTCCATTGTCATTCCAGTTGCTGCACCCCACATATTTAACCCCATTAAGCGCCCGCGCCTCCATTCCCTTTGTGGAATTAAATTTTTCAAATATTCGCTCACCTCAACCGCAATTCCTGCACCCGCCGCCAATGAATGGAATTCCAATCGATCCAATCACCCCTTAGAAATGTAAACGCATTCCAAAGACTTACAGGCCATTGCACCCTTCAAACCAATTACATCCTCTCCCTCTTTCCTCCTCATCCCTCTCTTCCTTGTGGCACATGGTCACTCCCCAACGGCGGAATAACGGTACCTGGTTGAACACAAATGCAAAAGAATGTGCAAACTTCTTTAATGAATCACCCTCTCATCCACTTAGACAGTCCCCCGCTGACCGTTGGCAATTTCTCTTCGCCCTACATCATCAGTTTTTGACATTCTTTCACTTGAGATGTTCGAAAAAAAAAATAGTTTTACCATTCGCCACTTGAAAGCGGTTCCACCACCGCTGGCAATGCTCTCGTACGAAGGGAAATTGCACAGAGCAGAAAAAAAATGAGAGCCGAGTCAAGTGTGTTACCAGAGCGAGCGTGTTCGCGTTGAATGTGTGTTTTTCGTTTTTTATCGGATCGTGCTTAATTATAATCTTCACTCGCTTTGTAACGACCTTTAGCAGCCGTCATACCAGCAGTCGGTCGCCAATTAGGTTCCACAGAATGGGAAAAAAACAATTTTTTAATAGCTCTGAATGATGTCATTGTGAGCGAAGTGTCCCTCAAAGCGGAACACGCTGAATTTGGGACGTTTTGTGTTCCCAACATCAACCCCCAAGATGTGAGGTTCCTGTGACGGATTTTCTTAGGAGCAACTTAGGACTGAGTTAAGGATCAGGACAAAGGAAGTGAAAGGAAGGTGCTAAGTGTTACAGTTCCCACACTCTACCGGCTCTCTTGTTCGCTGCTGGTTCATAGGGAATGTGAAATTTTCTTCCTGCCCTGTGCGGTGGCTCCTTGTTTATGGTTTTTCCTTCATTTCCCGTCCACACACACAGAGAGACACAGGCACACATTCGAGGGAGAGAACGTGACTTTTGACAAAGAGGAACACTTAACAGGTATTTGCTAGGTAGTCGCCATCGCCATCATCGTCGTCGGTTTTGTTGTCTTGTAATGCGGCGGTGTGGTGTGAAGAGCTCTGCACATGTTTACAACGCCGTCTGGACACAGTTGATGATGACGATGATGGTGGTGTCCAGCAGTTGAGCGAACAATAAGCTGTCGACGACGACGATGAAGGCCTCGGGGAAGGGTCAACGTACATCAGAAATCTGGTCTGACGATGGGAAAAGTTCAATATGTTGCTCGGTACATACTTGGCAGGACGATGTCCTTTACAGCGCCTCACAGAGGGGTTGCATCCTGGCGAAGATCATCCGACAAAGGGGGTTTTTGTAATTAGCAAAAATGTTTCGTCGCTCACGTTCGTCTCTCAGATTTCCGGAAGACACACAGACAGAGTGGGAAATTCCTTTTGAGAGGACTTCTCCGTCTCGTTCGGCATGGGGGCGTTTCTTTCACCTCTAATTAGTCACACTTGCTTGTCGTGATGATTGGTTGGGAAGTGATTTGGGTTTTGACATGACCAGGGAGAAGTTTTTATCGGCGACCTTGAGCTGTGTTTTTGTTTTTTGCAGTTTGTGATAAAACTGTAGTCACACGCACGCGATATGTTCGCACGACATTGACAAGGGTTGTGAATCATCTCTGGGGGGAGAAGGGATGATGGCGTGCTGGAGCTTCGCTAATTGAATTGCATTGTTTTGAAAATAGAACAGTCCTTCAGGGGACATCCTTTGGAGTCGTGACACACATTTTAGAAGTTCTCTTAGTCACTCCAAGGATCTTTTGGCTGTGAAAACACCTGAGGACATTTGAAATTTATTCCCTATGGTGTGGGAGTGGTGCCATAAGGGAATGGCGCTCGAATGGTGCTGGTTTTTCTTAAAAATATTTTTTTTTTCTGTTTGTGCTCAATGGTACACAAGTGAACATTTTTTGAGAAATTGGCGGATGCCGAATTGCTTCGTCCTTGCGGGAACAATTTTCAAGACCAGGGTATGAAGAACCTTCCCTGGGATTAAAGTACATTTCACAGAATTTTATAAAAAGGAAATCTTACAATCTTCGGGGCGATCTTCCGGGCAAACAAATCGTTATGTCTTCTGGTGATCTATCCAACTGTCTACAAGTAACTCTAATTTTATGGAATCTTATCCAAGAACTTGTAGATCCTAGAGTGGTGCTACAGTCTGGAAGGTCCCTGCACCTCAACGAGTGTGACTTTGCAGTGAAGACCCCCTGCCTTCAGCTGTTTACTGTTGAGCACAACTAGTTGGTTGAGGTTCCTACCCACTTGTGTGTATAAATACTCCTTCGGATCGGACCAGTGTTGTGAACTCATGCCACTTTCTTATTTATCAGGTTGGTATCGCATAAAGCGTCACATTTGTCGCTGCCTTCCACTTATGACAGTTCAGGGCGAGTTTGAATTTTTGTCGTAAAATTCGGTCCTTTGATGGATTTTATGCCAATTTCTTGATATATCCTTAAATCGTGCATTCGTCTGTCATGTTCTTCTCAAGCCAAGGTTCACCTTGCATCCGAAGATACTCCAATCGTTAAGTCAACTTAGCTTTGTCTTCGGTTGGCTACATTCCAGCCACCTTGCAGACTAGTCGAAATTTAACTAGAATTCTCTGTTGTTTCGACTTCAAATAAATCGAGGAATCTGTCGATCTTGTTGTTTGTTGCTTTCACTTCACTTGTTTCTAAGTGAACTTAGAAATCTTTTGGGGGAAGTGGTCATCGCCTTGTAACTAGTGTCCGCAGAACAGTTGATGAATGGCCATTTGGTGCGAGAGCTGCTCCCAGTCTTAGATGCCGGCTCGTCACAGTCTGACCAGAGGCTATGTTCTATAGCCGTAGGCAGTTAGGTGCCCTGAAACCTTGTGTCAGCCTAACCATGAACTTGCCACCCTTGAGGGAGTGTCGGAGTGGCCGTGATTGTTTATGAAACCCAAATCGCTGAACGAGCTAAGCCAAGTGCTTTGTTCTGATTGACCTAGGGAAGTTTTCCTCACCCTGTAGTCTAAATTTAGGCGGTTTATAGCCACTGCCCCTGACTCAGAGTGGAGTTGCATTGCAGCTGGAGGCTGTAACCTAAAAAGCGACAGAGGTGCTGAAAAGACGCACGAAGCTACAGTGATTGTTCTTTGAAACAGCATCCAAGTTCTTCTTCTTCTTTTACTGGCACTAATCCGGGATGAAGCTGGGCGTCAGCAAGCATACCCCTCCAGCTAGCACGATCTCTCGCCAGCTGCCTTTAAGTTGGTTTCGGTTCTTCTTTCTATTTGTGTGCGCCATCTCAACCTAGGCCGTCCTCTGTTGCGTTGTCAAAAGAGCTCGGATTCGTAAACTTTCTGGGCCTGAGCAGTGCTGCCCATACGCTTTACATGGCCTAGCCATCTTAAGCGTTGTATCCCAAGACGTTTGACCAGGCGCTTGCTGCCATGCAGCCTATAGAGTTCGTCGTTGTATCTTTTCCCTCAGATGCCATCAACGCAAACAGGACCAGAAATCGGACGCAGAACTTTTCGCTCAAAAAGACTGAAAAAGACAAACCGAGGCCTCTAATTTTAAATTACAATATCTTATAAGGTGACATAAACCGTAAAAGTAGGTGATCCGTTTCCAAAATCTGTTCCTCCACCAAGCTCAGGGCCTTAAAGACTACTTAGCAGAAGCTAGAAGGCCATAGGCGCCGTAGTTATTTGCATCGTAAAGAACAAAGAACGCCCATAACAGTGTTTCCTCTCCAGTCACTGTTTTCGGGCAATCTTAAGACACGATTCCCACTCACAAATCATCTCCCGACATCCACTCTTCCTTTCACAAAAGAAAAAAAACAGTCATAAGTTACATTCATCAAAAGTCAAGTCCCCTTGACTCACACACACACCCACCCGCGACTGACCCAAAAAACCGACTCACCACTCCGCACAAACAAATAAAAAATTCCAAAACAAGCGCCACACCCACTCCCACTCACAGCTCCCCCATTTGACACTGCAAACAAGACAATATACGAGAAGAATCCACGCGTGGCTTTATCTCTCCAGGACATGTCCCCCATAACGCACACCTCCACTACGACGCGCTCCATTTTTCAAGCAGAGCAAATTTATAACCTCCACTCTCACAGTCCATAAACCCGCAATGGATACACTCATTCTTGACACAAATCGCAGTGCCACCCAGCCGCCACCACATCCAATGCCACTACCGCAGCTGGGAAGACCTGCTTTCAGTGCGTGTGACGAAGTCGTCGGTTTTATCGCGTGTTTTTTTTTTGTGTTGCTCCTGGTTTTTCGCCAAATTCCAATTGTTTTTGTCAAAGAAACCAACTCGCACACCGATAAGAAGGCGTCGTAGTATCCGTTCCCTTATCGCTCCCGCAGGGGGAACCTTGGCCAGACTTATCGCCCGCACCGCAACCACCACCATGGCAGCACAAGAATGAACATTTAACGCAACAAACTGCCGTACAGCACCAGGAACAAATGAATTATGATTTGTTTGGATGCTGAGCCACTTGAGTTACAAATTTCCCAAGAAGCTGCACCGCATCGTCGAACTCGAGAGAACAAACGAAATGATAAAGCGAAGGGCTGCACGCTGCTTCCTTATCGAATGTCGTATCGATGGACAGCGGAGTGCCGCCCCTGCCATCATGCAGCTTGAGATGCATCTGCCCCTGTGCTAGTTGCTGGCTGCTGGTGTCAATCTTCGGGTCTCTCTTTAGGCTGCATGTTCCTGGTTCTCGGGAAATGACGGATCTATCTGTTGGTTATCGGACGGGAATACATCTCGTATCTGGTTGGATGCACTCGAGTTAATTGGGTTTTCTGTTCAGGGGAGGGAGGACAAGAACAGTCTGTTTGGCAAGAAATTCGTCTTCAATCCTCCTCCAAGGTGCTTGGCAGATAAAAAATTCCCCTCCCGGGTCCCCACACATTCCCGCGAAATCACAAGGTTCCTGACCCCAGTGCACATTCCCTCGCCACTAATTGGCATCACATAAATATCAATTGAGAGACGACATCGCCCTCTAGTGATTCAAACGCATTCCTTCTTCCTTCGCTCAAAACAAAGCCCATCCACCGCGCTGCGCCATCTGGTCCGCGAGGACTTGAACTTTATTTATAGAAACTCCCCCTCTTCCTCCTCCTTCTCCATCACCAGTCATTCCAAGAATGGCGGACAAAAGATGAGCATCCTTGTAATTGAGCAGAATGCGCACACTTCACTTAGGCCGACCATTAATCACCGTCAACTGCGGGCCGTAATTAGGACCGTGACACATAAACGGCAACGATTCACCCTTACCGCCGTCCAGATACCCGCACGCACGCACTCACGCACGGAGATACCGGTCTGCGTGGCGAGAGCAGAAAAAGGAGATTCCATGTGTCACGCAAGTCAAGGATAAATTTTGCTGTGGGCTTGAGACAACACAGCCAGGAACAGAAAAATAATTGAGTTATCAGTTTGATTGATTGATTTAATTAGACTAGACGCGACGACGTTGCGGCCAACCGTGTGTGTGTCGTTCTTGTGCGGATTTCTTTCCTGAGAACCTTCAGCAGCAGCACGTAATGGAGCCAATAAACACGTCAACGGCACACCGGGTGTGTGTGTCGAGGAAGGAAGGACGACGACAAGAGGAACGCACACAAATCACACGGCTTTCAGAGACTGGACGTGGAGAGCTGATTGGGCGCCGCCAGACTGGACGATGACATGCTTTGTAGGCCAATCCAATTCTCTTCAGAGACTCAGATGACAGACGCAGCAGAGAAAACAAACAAGAGACACACTGAGCCAAGTAATTAACCCTGCGGTACACCGGACAGCGGTACAATGCGCTTCGCGGTCTTAAGCCTGAAATCGATAATGATTCCCGTCGATGTGAGGTTAGAAAGTTCCACTTTCCCAGCGACGCACGGGTTATGCAAATAGGCGCTGTCATCGGCCAGCAGCCACGGGTGGCTGCGGTGTACCTAGACGGGAGAAATCGATTGAAATAATTACCGCATGAGTGTTAGGGTGGGGGGGGGGGGGTCTCTGGAGTATGCAGTCAGTGATGAAGAGGCTCTTGTGTCCATCTCACAGCTCAGTCTTGACCTAATGAGTTGGATTGGATCCATATTGTGTTCGTAATTTCATTAGTTTGCTACGTCTCTCTCTCTCTTTCTCTCCTTCTTCTCTCTCTCCTTTCTGGGTTTGACGGAATTGATTGAGAACTGCGCGGAGGAGGAACGGTGGCCAACAGCGAGATAATTGGTGAGGGTGCAACTGAGCGGACGTTGTGCTGGAATTTGGTTGTAAAGACACAAAGGTGGCTCAGGGACGACCTCCGTCACTTGTTGCCTACTTTTGGGTGAACTTCGGGCGATGTCTGTCACTGGCAGAGGGTTGACGTGGAGGATGTTTGGATGGAAAAGCGGATTCTGCGTACACTCGAACGTAAAATTTTGTGTCGGCAGTAAAGTCCGAGACGAAGGAGAAATTGAGTCTCTGGCTCTGACTGTGTCTTCGTCACCGTGGCGCTATAGCGCCCCTTTCGAGGGGTCTGTCTCAACACCCCAATAAGCTCCCACTGCTTAGTGGCTTAAATTTACCCAATCACCAGCGCACTCCATTGTCATTTAAAGTAAGGCAACACCTGTGCGTCGTCAAATCTAATTTGAATTGAAATCACAATGAAATTACATGCCTTGCCTCCAATGAGGCAATTTTGCCATCCGATGCGCACCTGAGCCACCACCGATCACCCAGGCAGACAGACCATCGGCGCCTACCCTCTAAGACGACGCGGTTGCCTCCATTTCAGCTTGACCAGCTTACCCACTCCCGCGGGCTGGTGGTGGACTCGGTGGGAAATTTAAATGTTTTCGCATGCAGCTTACGGCATTTTCGTGAACTCCGCATGGGAATGCTTCGATTTTATTTTTTCCATCGAATTTGCAATTTTATACCAATCCACTTGTGTGTGTGTATGTGCACCAGTGGCCTACACAGTAGCCGTGACAAGCAATGTGGGTCGATAAACCGGAGAGAGACGTTCGACCGCGTCGTTTATTACCACATAAAGTTACGCGAACGTGAGTCGAAAGCATTTGTCGGTGAATATCGTTGTCGCGCTGTTGAGTTGTCGCGTTGACGCTCTTACGCGGGGGAATCTGTTGAATTTTCAATTGAGTTTCGCGGATGACTGATGATCCTGTTGGCGGTCAGATTTGAGTTTGTCTATGCGGGGAAGTGATTTACTGCGAGATCGATGCAGTTAGGGTCGCACCCCACAGTGGCGGCAAAGAGATTTATGTTACGCGTCGTTGGTCATAAATATTGTTTTCTCTGAGAAGTCACCCGAAATTCTGACCACAGGTGGCAGCGACGACGACTGAAACTGAACCGGTGGGAGGTGGCAGGTATTCATAGAGTTGATTGATGGACGAGATAAGCTGAGGGGACGTGCTTTTAAAGCAGAATTCCGTTGACCACCTCCAAAGGGAAAACGTGTTAAATCCCAAGTCAACTTCATTTACAGCCAACCATTGATCATTTTTTTCACGCTTTTACGGGTCACCCTGCCGAGCTGTGACAAATGCGAGTGAACCGCCCCCTCCCGACGACATCCATCAACACAGATGAGTGCTGCAATGTTGACAAAACATTTGCATACACTCTCCAGAGCGAGCACTTGTCGCACATTTGGCCACTTAGACGCTTAACAGAATTAATTCACACTCTCGCGATGCAAATCGCCTCTCACACCTTTGTCTTCGGCTGCAGACTCCTGCCTGTTTCGCCTCGGATTCGTATTCAAATTTTGTTCCGCATTCTCTAGGCGGTCCCCTGGCCCGCACCACAACCATTGTTCCGTTTGTGTAAGGCAATACCCGTGGCATAAGCCATTCAAAGCCACATTCTTTGCTCAGCCATAGAGTCCACATTGCCGCCACGCCGCCGTGGGCCACAGAGCACTCGGCAGCAGCAGAGCACAAAACAACAACGGCGATGGTGATGGCGGTGGCGGTGGCGGCGGCAGTTCCATAGAATCACCACAAGATCGAGTGTTCCGGACTCCTGAGTGGAGCGCCGCACCGTCGTCGATGCTGTCATGTTGTGTTCGCTCCCCCCCCGTTCCGCTGTCGGTGTATCTACTTATTCAATAAATTAACTTCGTCTCGATAAAATGCAAGGTAAACAAGAACAAATCGGAGAACTTGCCGGCGGAACGGGGCGGAGACCAGTGAAGGCCCGAAGCATTTGCATAAACAAATGAAGGGCGCTCCACGATTATTCGGAAGATACACCGTGGATGGCGGTTGGTGTGCACTCTCATTTGCGTCATCATTAGCAGCAGCCGCTGATGGGGTCTCGAAGGTGGGGGGACGTCCTAGCGACTTTCTGCTGCGTTCGTCCTTTCAATTCGTAAATCCATTAAAAATGCTGAAAAAACAACCCTCAAGTGAGTGTGTCAAGAAGAAGGAATGCCATGCCACGACGATGACGACGACGTTGACTGGGTCTGTGAGTGTCATGGAATAATGTTCGAGAATCGATTTCTGGATTTCTCGGATTGTGGGATTCTGCTTGTGCATCTCGTACCGAGTAATTGGAGTTCCATTAAGGGCGCAGTGCGCTCACTCCCACTCGATTTACGGAAGTGGAACGATTCTCGGTAAACACTGCACTTGAGGGTGAACGGTTCGAGTGTTGCTGAAGAGCCAGCAAAGGAGGTGGAGGAACTCTGGAGAGAGTGCGTTTGAAAATAAACAAAGGTGCCGTCATGCTGTGGGCTGTGGCGGTGATGGATCTCACTGCCTGTAGAGATCCCAAGGTTGGACAATGACCTCTGGGCGGTCCCACTTGAAGCAGGAAATTGATCTGGTGATTGATCTGATGGGGATCGGTATGGAGGCGGATTGCCACTTGAAGCTGGAAATGCATTTTGGGATTGTTGTGGGATTCATTGCACTTAAGAGGGTCGCCTTGAGAGGTCAAGGACTTGGGGTTTCTTAGACATTGATGTAAATTTACGTTTGTCCGTCGTGTATTTTTTTCGGGTGACATTTTAGTTTAGGCTTCTTTGTCTAACCTCAGCTTCTTCACTTTAGCCCCGTGTCTTCTTTTTAGCACCGCGGCGTAGTTTGATCCTCGTTAAATTTGGTTTTGCCTCGTCATCAGGCTGTCTCATCGTTTTAGACTCGTGCCCTTAGCCCAACTTTATTTGTCTAACTCCGTGTCTTCGGCTTTATCATGTATTGCCATTTTAGCTCCGTGTCATTGTTTTGGCCCTTCGTTGCCGTTCTTTCCCCTAGTCTGCGTCCTGGATTAATGCATTTGTTTCAACCCTGCGCCGTCGTCTCAGTCTCGTGTCTTCGCCTTATCCGTGTCAATTTAGTTCCTTCGTGTTTTAGAGCCACGTCCTTTGTTTCACTCTCCTGTTGTCATTTTATCCCAATGCCGTTGTTTAGGCCCAGCTTTATTGTGTCATCGCCTTAGACCTGTAGCTTCTTGTCTTCCTCGTACTCTAGTATCTTTGTCTCAGCCCCGTGTCTTCGCCTTGTCCCTCTTGTGTCCTTCTAGCCCGTACCGTCGTTTAAGCCCCGCTTTGTTGGCTTAGCTCCGTGTGACCGCCTTAACCCTGTAGCTCCTTGTCATCTTCATATTCTAGTGTCTTCACCTAAGCCCCGTGTCTTCGCCTTGTCCCTGTTGTGTCCTTCTAGCCTCTACCGTCGTTTAAGCCCCGCTTTGTTGGTTTAGCTCCGTGGGATCGCCTTAACCCTGGGCATCCTTAGCTTCGTCATACTCTATTGTTCTGCTCTAAGCGCCCGCCTTGTCCCTGTTGTGTTCTTCTAGCCCATACCGTCGTTTAAGACACGCTTTGTTGGCCTAGCTCCGTGTGGTCGCCTTAACCCATCAGCTTCTTGTCTTCGTCATGCTCTAGTGTCTTCCTCTAAGCGCCGTGTCTCCGCCTTGTAGCTTTATTGTCCTTCTAGCTCCGTGCAGTCGTTTTAGCCCCGATTTGTTGTTTTAAGTCTGTGTCATCACTTGAGTCCTGTTTCACCATTTTAGCTCCGAATCTTCGTCGCAGTCTAGTGTCTTCGTCAATGCCCCTTGCCTTCGTCTTCTCCACATTGTCCTCCACTAGTTCCTTGCCTTTGTTATAGCCTCGTTTCATTGGCTTAACTCCGTGTCGCCGTCACAGTCTAGTGTCTTCTTCTTAGCCCAGTTCTTCCGCCTTGGTCCTATGTTGGTCTTCTAGCCCCATGGCGTTGTTTTAGCCCCGCAATGTTCGTATAACTCCGTCTCTTCGTCTTAGCTCGTGTCTTGGCCTTATCGTCGTGTTGTGGTTCTAGCTCCAGGACGTCACTTTAACCCCGTTTCAATGATTAAGCTTCGTGTTGCATTGCGTCGCCATTTTAGCTCCATTTCAGCATCTTGTCCTTGCGTCGCCGTTTTATCCCCTTGCCTGCGACTGAAACTAGTGTATTTTCTTTATCTGCGTGTTGTCCTTGTAACCCGGCTTTGTTAGTTCAACTCAGTGTCTTAACCTTACCCCCGTGTCCTTAATTATCCCCGTGTGTTGTGACCCCCGGTTGTTATCGTTTTTCTTTCCCCTGCAATGATTCATTGTTTTAGCCTTGTCTCACCACTATAGACGAATGTCTTCGTTGGTCGGCCTGTCGTTGCTCCTTTAGTTCAGCAAAAATCAGTCCACATTGCAACCCATCCGCCCACCGAGGCATTCGCAAGATTCACGAGCACAACATTTGCCACAAAAACCAGCTCAGTGTGTCATCGATTTGCCGACATCTCACAGAGATACGATCCGTCACGCGCCCCCTTGTCATCGTCGCTTGGACGTGAATCTGAATCAAATCCCAGCCAACTGGTGCGCTCTCCATTTCTCCGAAATTCTTTTTCAAACTTCCTCCCCCACTCACAAACCTTTTATGACCACACTCGTTCGTCTTCCCAAAATGCCATCCACTCCAGTCAAGTCCATGCCGGCATGTGTCACACCTAGAATTTTTCACATGAACTGCTGGCCGTCGCGTCTTCCTTCTCTATCGCCGCGGCGATTCTAATCGTTGATTTATGCAAGAGACCGTCTCCAGCTCCATGTCACATTGACACAAATCCCGTCCGCAAACTTAAGGATCTCCTTAGTCACGGTTGACCACGTGTGCCGGTGTGTGTGTGTGAGTCCAAAAAATGAGCAAAGAAAACAGAAAAACAGCCGACTAATCGTTTGCGATTATATTGCACAGACGAGCGGAGAATTTTGATTGCTGCGCGACACCGACGCCGTGGTGGTGGTGGATGATAAAGTCGCCAGGAAATGGAAAGTTATACACGCCATGATATCATATTTCTTCCTCCTAATGAAACCCCGTCTCCCCGGAGCCTTTCTCTGGCGCGGAAGGTGGTGTCAAATGATCGGTCAGGGTTAGAGCTTGTTTTGGGGTGGACGTGGCTTCTGGGCTCGTTACAGTCCCATTAGATGGAGCGAGTCGAAATGTTAATGAGATGACAACGATTTTTTGTTCGCTGTCAAATGGTCGTAGTAAACTTGGAGCGAGGGAGGGGGAGGGGGCGAAGAACGATATCTGGTGGGTGTTTGGTTTCGCTCGAGTCCGAGGAATGAATCATTTTCTTTGGAATTCGTGTTGATTAATGACCGCCAGACGGAAAGTCTTCTCGCGAGCGAGAGCTCTGTGTGGAAGGCATTGTTCGACTTGGAAACTGTGAATAGAAGTTCAGTGCTAGCTGTGGGTATGAGATCATTCACAAGTTCGACTTGGTTTTTCATTCAGTTTGCGCGGGAGAAAGCCGCTAGGCACCGGAAAGTGATTTTGATCTTGAAGTGACTCAAGGATGTGTGTATCGTGGGATGTCTACACTGTTTCCTGCTTTTCATTGCGGTTGGCTTTGAAATTGTTTCAATGAGACTGTGATCCTCATTTGGGAAGAATGGTTAAGGGATGTAATCGATCACTTTCTTTAGCTAGATTGTGATCTGGTTATGCCATCAGTGGGACTATTGAATGATCTTGCAAATGGTACTTTAAATAGATTCCAGGACGCAGAATCTCACTTTTACCTAGTTTTTCGTCACATATTTTTGAACACTACAGTGAAGAAGTTAAACTCAAAACCTGATCCATTCTACTTCCAGACAGGACACGTCTCCATTTGATCAAATTTCTTGGTCTTCTGAAGGAATACCAGCAGGCGCTTCAGGCGCTCTGACAATTACAGAGGAAGTCCTCTGCAGTGTCCTCATCTTCTTCGTCTCACAGAAGGGTTTGGTGAATGTACAGTGGCCCGTTTGTACGCCTCTGCAGTTCTTTCTGTTAAGAGATAACAATAATGCAGCGAATGCCTTAAAGACTTATGCACTTAGTTTGCCAACATCCCGGAGGCACATGTTTGGTTACGGTTATGCTCTCGAGAGGCCCGACCATAGATAAAAGCCACAATCAGTAAGCGGGCTGCTAAAACTCCTGCTTTGATCCTGGGAATACCTTCTCTGCTCAATGCGTGGCAAGCTGAGACACCAGGATTCCTGAACTACCTGGGGAGGGATTAAGTATAGTTGGGCTTTTTCCAACGTAGCAAGCTCTTTGGCAATCTTATTTCTCTTGATCCCGTGGTGTCCTGCATTCCTTAACTATCTGGGAAGTGGTTCAAGGATTCCGCTTGGAATGCTGCCTCAAAGTCTAACGAGGCTATGTCGTCTTTAACAAAGGCGCCAGCGCCCGACACTTCCCTTGTCTCAGGGCCATCTGTGAAGAACCCACTTGATGCCTTTCGTGGCTCAGAGTCTGGCCAGAGCCAATCCTGAGTTCAGGAGAAGTCGAGTGCGTCGCTGCTGTGTAATTGGTGACCGTCCATCAGACAGTATGACGATGAGACGAGAGTTCAAGGTGCAAGTTGAACCAGAGACTACTTCTTTTTAATTGGAAGATGGCCTTGAGATTAAAGCCCGAGGTGTTCACTGGTGGGAAAGGGGGAAAGATAGAGAGAGGGGGAGAGAGAGAGAGGGATATAGAGGGAGATAGAGAGATAGACGGAGAGAGAGATAGATGGATGGAGAGAGAGAAAGAGTGATAAAGATAGAGGGAGAGAGAGAGAGAGAGAGAGACTTTGAGAAATACGCGTATGCTTATTTTACCAAACGACGGATGCGAAGAATAAAACAAGTCTTTTACCTACTTTCTTAATTAGCCCCGCCACCTTTGGACGGTCTAATCTTTAGCTACGTTAGTCTTCCATCATTGACGGTCCCGAGCATATTGCTTCCATTCATCAAGACTTAGCTGTCTTGGATCCATTGTGACTTAGTATTTCTACCGGAGGTTCTGTCTTCCTCTTCTTTTCGATCCTAGCAGATCATCTTAGCTGAATCGTTCTTGTAAATTTGTAAAATGTTCCCAAGCCAGTGTAGTTGATGGATTTTTGTCTTTCCGATTGCATTCACATCTTGGTGCTGTGTGAAGAGTTTGTCTCCACCGTGCACCCTACTTCGCAGAGAGGATCAGTTGTTCACTGCAAAATCTTTCGTCGATAAGCACCTCCAAAGTCAGGAAAGATTCAAAATTTGGCATCATGCCTTTGTTCCCTGGACTAAGAAGTCTAAAACCTACGTGTTTCGACAGACTGAAGTAAAATCGGTTTCTAAAGGCTTAAGTTATCGCACTTCGAGGTTACATTTACTCCTTAACTAACTCAAAACAAAATCTTTCGTCGAAGGAAATCGAGAAGTTGACTTTTAGTCAGAAGTCATCTGTGGTCCAATTAGTTTCGACAGACTGATGTGGCACTTGTTTCCAAGGGCGTTCCTACGTCGGATCTCGATTAAGTTGTCACACTCTTCTGAGGTGAAGAAACTCCTGAACTACCCCAAAACTAAATCTGGCAATTGTCATTCTTTCTCCAAGACAATTTTTGATGGTTCGATTTTTCTAAAAGCAGTTTATATATTTATTTGCCTAACTGTCGTCTGTAAACGAGCGGCAATGTCAGTGTCATCTCCGTTACCCAGCACTGGCAGTGGTTTGTGGCAAACAGTGTCTTCCTTCACCTGTCCTTCGACGACATATTTTCTCAACATACAAATCGAAAAAGGCCCACGATACCGCATGTTGCAGACCACAGTGCAACAGGAGTGTGAGGTGCTATGGCACCTTTCATTGATATGCCTGATGGACTCGAGATGTCTCCGTCATGTCTTCGTCCTTACAAATTTCATCTCGCGCACGCTATCCATCGGTACACTGCCGCATGTAGGAAGAACACAATTCTGATGGCAAGCCAAACTTACTTTTCTTTTACCTTTTTAAAAGATAGGCTGTGTTCTTGGCTTTCTTCTAAAATGATCGAAGCGTATAGTCGCGTTCAATTGGACTCTTTGATACCTTCAGCTGGGAGAGGATAACAACTTTTTCGTCAGCCGCAGAAATGTTTCTCTTTTAGGCCTCCAATCTGGTTCTCCTAATGAACTTACGTTTAAATGTCAGCTTAGCAACGAAACTTCTTCCTGAGCGCAAAAGCTTTGGTGTCCCGGGTTCTCTCTCCTTTTAAGAATTGTCCCTCCTTCTGTATCCTTGCATGATCTTCCACAACGTTGCCCTAATTTTTCGTTTCAGTGCATTTTTGAACGCCTCGTCTGTTGCATTGTTCCGCTGCTCAACTCCCGGCATACCAGAAGGTTTCATATTCACCTGCATCCTCTGGATCAACACTAAAAGAGAGGTTCTGTCGTTCAATGCGTTTGGATTCAACTCAATTCACTTGTGCTCTGATTTCAATTAAGGCGGTCCTTCTTCGACCTTTATCTGATTCATTTCTGTTCACCACACTTCTCATGCCATCAAATCTCCACACACACAACACCACCTCATCGCCTTCACAACTCAGTCAAACTTTCAAAAACCCCCCACAGTCATTAGCATCGCATTGCAAAGGTGACTGAACTCCTGCCAGAAACTGTAATCGATTTATCGGCCTCAAAATAAATGAATGTGACGTTCATCGAGGAACTTTCCCCCCTCGAGACGTCGCCATCGCTGTCGTCGGTAGCCTCTCTGTATCGCTGATGAATTCTCAGAAACTTCTGCTTGAACACTCAAGACCTCTCCCGGTCGTACGTCTTGCCGGCGATATTTTATGAATGAAACCTCCCAGCACACACACACTCAGCCGACACCACAGCGCACATCAAATAAATACTTCACGCGATTTTTCACTCCTCACAGTTCCAGGAATTCTCGCAGTCCCGACTGACTCGGCTGATGATGTGCTGAGAGGGCCCGCAGCCTCCGCGCCGACCAGTGCCCATCACTTCCAATCATTGCCCATCATTGCCTCTCGTCGAGTGGCCGAATGTTGTTCCCTCATTGTTATGATTAGCATTTCAGTGTTTACTCTTCCATCACGCATCGCTCTGCACTCCAGAATTGGATTGACCATGAAGTCCGTTCGAGTAGTCGTCAATTAAGTCACAATACGAAGAATCTCTTGCTTGCTCACTCCCGTGATCTCGTGCGGCAAACAATAGAAACGGTCTCGTCATCGTCGTCGCCGTCATCTATTCTCGGCACTTGGAGTGTGAGATAGAATTTCATTTTGTTCGTCGCTTTTGTTCGATGAATGTGCGTGTGTGCTGGAGTGTGAGCGACATCAATGTCATCACTGGCTGATTCTGCAGCTGGTTGCAAGGTAAACATCTGTGCAGCCCGTGGAACCGCACGGCTGGCTCTCAAGTGCCGGCTGGCCATGAGCTGACGTGGATTTGCCCATTGGCTAAGCCCACCAGGCCAGTTCGATCGATAGTCAAAGTCGGAGGGGGCATAGCACATATTTCATTGAAATGCACTCACCACCAGGATTCACCCACGCGGGAGGGAGATGCATTTAATTAAATCGAAAAATGGGCGCGGGCGCATGTCAAATTGACACCGGCAGAGAGCCATCATCTGTCAACAGTAAGGTGTGGGATTTTTTGTTTGCCTGACAGTTTCGGGTGCGATGTGGCAGGCGCCTGGCACTCCAGAGAATCTCTGGACGATAAGAAATGTCGGTTTTGTTTTGTTTCCAATATTGACAAGTGCCTGGGTGTCACGCAGCGGATTCGAAAGTTTGTGCGGCGATGGCGGAGATAGGAGCATGCTGCGATCGATCGATAAATTGACAGATCAACTGTCAGTGGAATTGAACGGAATTCACAATTGCTTTAGAAAGTTCATTGACGGTCGCTTAGAGATGGGCGCGGATATCATCTTGGGCAGGTTTTTCTGAGCGCTGCTTTTGGGGAGAAATGACGATGTTATCGATGAAGGAGTTTCGTAATTGTTTATTTGAGGAATGTCGTAACAATTCGCTTTGTCGGGGTGGGCGTGCCCATGTATGATTTAATTTGTGAACTTTGTGTGTCTGGGGCGTTTGCATTTGATATCGAAGTTATCGATCTTTCAAATGAAAGGCTTTATGTGTAATTGAAGGTTGCAAACGACACGTTGCTCTTGCTTAATTTTAAATCATTGCATTAATCGATATTTCGTAAACATATCGATAACATTTCGATGGAGCAACCTGTAGAAATGTAACCGAATGATTAATGAAAATGACTGTTACCCTGGGTGTTATTGTGTAGTGCGTCACGTAAATTTGTACTGTGTATATCTTATATAATATTCGTAAATATGTATATCGATAACCAAATGAAAATTGTTTGCACAAAAATAAATACGCACCCCAGAACGGCAATCTTAGAACATCATGATGAGATTCTATTGAAAACATCTCATTCGCGATATAAGAATCTGTCACAATAAGTACTTAAAGATATCGATTTCTTGTCGATATCAGGATTGTTTACACCCTTTTATGTCACAAGAGACGATCAATATTTGCGCTGAAGTTGATAAGAATGTTGTCCTACGAAATAGAAAATGTAATTACTTGAAGAGATACACTTATCGATAACAATCGATTGCAAGCAAGTTTGGTTTTAAATTGATTTCTATATTTTATTTGCGCTGCTACTGTTTGAAGTTGTTGGGACTTAGACCGTAGTTACATTTTTTAGATTTTAGAAAGTTTTATCGATAACATTTTTGAAGTATCGATTTTGCTTCATGTCAAAAACACGTACAATTTTCGTTATTAAGGCAATTTGATGTTTGTGATTGGAAAAAAATGTGCGCATTTCCTTGATTAATCGATATATTCATCGATGACGTTCGATTATTCTGTTGAATTTGTATAATTTTCCAATTTTTCTATATGATCACGAATAGGTTGTTATTGCAGAGGTAATGACAGTAAATTGTTAATGAAAATAAGCGATGTGCATACATTGATGATTTTATCGATAACATTCGTTTGAATTTCATACGAAGCAATGATATCCTGCAAAAGCGACGAATTGCATGAATATGTTACCTTATGAGGGACCCAACGAGGATAAAATCGAGGGTACTGATGTGCTGCACCTTTTCGTCGACATGTTATCGATAACATTTTGATCCAAATAACACATATGTTCATAGTCACTCAGGCAATTAACCAATTGTCCCAATCACTACAAAAAAAAGAAGAATATGGAGTCTTAGTCTACTAACATTCAGTTAATCGATTCACCATAATTCTATCGATCATCAGAAACTAGTCTTTATTCAATCAATCGATACGAGTACTTAGTCGTGCAGAAATTTCTCTCAAATAACTTTCGATTAGCGACCACCGATCTGAGCATAGAGTATATTTGTCAAATTACAGTGATGATATCGATAACATATAAAGCAGGGTGCAATCAATCCATCAGAACGAAGACTAATTGAATGGAAACTGTCTAATCGATGGCAATTCACCGCAGTCTACAAACAAGATCCCATTCGATTGCTATCGTGCCCGTGTAACATGCGTTTGAATGAGTCAATCGATCATGTCTGACGGTCAGTGATCAGTAATCAATTTAACCGATTGCGGTTACTGGAGAACTGGTTTCTTCTTCACATTGGCAAAACTGAACTGAAACTGGATCCTGTTCTGAGATGGCTCTTAACCATTTGTGGGCTTTAAGAACTGAGAATCGATAACGTGGCTTGAGTTGAGGTTAGACTTTGAAATGAACCAGAGTGAGGGGGCTGTTAACTTGAAAATTACCTAAATTGGGATTAATTGAATATTCAACCAATAAATCACGCCAACACATCCATTCTCCATTACCCACAAAGCGCCAATCATCATATTCTCCTCTTTAAGCCTCTTATGTGCGATGTGAGTTCTAATCCGAAATTTATTCCTTTCCTCTTTCTTTCAGGCCTCAATGGACTTACCACCGGATAAGGCGAAACTGCTCAAGAACTACGATGACGAAAAGAAATGGGATATCATATGCGATCAGGTGAGCTTAACCTTTTTTCTTTTTCTCCTTTCACTTGCCACACACGCTGTGGCTGTGGTGTCATCCAAAGGTGTCCACCATCGTCTACCACCCAACATCCATGTGCTTCATAAATCGGGTTATGTTATGTTAGATGACTTCGCTGGCGATTATGTAAAAGAAAAAAAGAAAGAATCTGACAACGACACGGCGACTGCCGCAGTCTTCTTCGTTTTGTTTGCACTTCATGTGCAGACGGTGGGCGGGAAAGAATTCATAAGCAACCCATGGCCCCAATCACCCACACAGTAGTGTCTGTGGCTGAAGTTGGCGTGACTTCGTTTTTTTTTGCATTTTGTTGTGGCTAGTGTTGACTGCCCGGTTGGGTATTTTTTTTGCGGTGCACGCCTTTTAAGTAATTTTTCATGTGGAACATAAAGAACTTTGTCAATGGTTTGGGGTAAATGTCAGTCAGTTCAGAGTGCAGACAGTTTTTTTTTTTTTTTCTGTAGACGTTTCCGTTTCGAATTATTGGCTTTTTGTTAGGCGGGTGGGTTTGAAGCGGCTGATATAGGACTGCACAATGAATTTAGCCACAATGTTCAATTCTGTATGACACCTTATATTGTGTAGCTTCTGACGGCCAAGTTTCTTCAATAGACTGTGCAAGCTGTTACTGGCTAATGGTGGAAGGAGTTCTTTGAGCAGTTCCTTTTAAATTTGTTAACAAATCCTTCCCCTGAGCGATGTCTCCATTTGATGGACTGTCCAACAAAATTGTCTTTTTGTCATTAAAGTTGAAACTTTTCAAACATCCTGCATGCCGTCAGAAGGTATCTGGAATTTTTGAACCTAAAGAATGTCTTGACAACTTATTAGAAGGTCTCCAGCCATTATTCGTATCAGAAGTTCCTCGAATCGCAACAAAAAACATTTCTTTCAGAACGCTGACAACTGAACAATTTGGAGACGCTGTGTTTCTGTGAGTCTTTCCACGATGACTTGCCTAACAATGCTGAACAAATATGGCGAAGCAGTTTGATAGGAATCACGCGTCATTTATCCCAAAAGCCTATTGAAAAGCAAACCTGACCATGAACAACAATTTACAAGGCAATGTAAGGTAACAGGAAATGCCAGTCATTTCTTTCCATTAAGTTATGATGCTTCTTCGAATTTGAGAAGACGTCGCACGAAATAAAAAGCCATTGAACTACCCAGAAGTGCAAATGTTTATATTTGTGTAGTATCCGGCGTGTTTTCAGCGTAAACTGACTTACATCGCTCTCATTCCCACAGTCATCACTGACATCTTCACATTGCATCTGTTCCCGTGTGTCGCTGTTCACCTGCAATTTACCACAAAATCCCCGTTATTTGCATTAAATTCCTACCGGATTACCCAAATTTACTGGCCAAAACCACCGCGAAACCCGATACCCGCTGCCAGACGACGACCATCGACGACACTTCCTCATCAACCGCTCAGCAACGATCCTGATTGCTGCTCCAAACCGTCATAAAAAAACCCTCCATCATCGATTGATGGTGAAACTGATACGGTTCTCTTTCTCTCTCTCTCTCTCTCTCTCTCTGTATGCATTTGTATTTTGCCTAACGGAGCACACAACAGAGGCCTTTCATAATCGACCAGGACACGTTGTAGAACGTCAGTTCGCTGCGATAGGAATCTCTTTCGCCGCTGCTGCACACATCTGCGGCAATGCGCCATCGTGGCAAACCTGCCGGTGCAGCGCAGGAGCGGCAGTGGCGGCGGTGTAACTGTAAGTCTGTGTAAGTGTGGGTCGTCGGCGTCGTTTCGCGCATTTGGGCCACGGACCGACACTATCGGCCACGGAAAAGGTGAAACAACCGGTCCCCCTCGATGAGAATCAAACCAGGCAGCCACCAGCTGTACCTCCGTCGGTTCGGTAACGTAGCTCATTTATTTGTGCGTAGGCTGGTCGAAGCACACTCTCCTTGGCTCCTTGCTGTCGCGGAGGATGTGTGGGCAATTGGCGCTAGATTGCGGTGCACGTTTGAAGCCTCCGTCGAGATGACGTGAAGACTAGTTTACTGAGCAAGTAGACTTTTTTTGCGCCGAGTGTTGGTGCGCTAGAGCGTAGGCAGAATGTTTACGACTTGACATTTCGCGCCGAAGGCGGGTGAGGTAATATTCGTCGCACCTGCGGTGGCGCAGTGAAATTGGATCTAAATCAATTTGCTGTGGATCGTGCGAGTGGAGAGCGACTTTATGTGCCTGACATTTGCGGCAGAAGTCAGAAATCAACAATCTGTCACATTTAAAGGTTAAATGTGGATAAACTGTAAAATCTCCTCCATTGGAAGAGGTCCACATTTGGGATGAAAGAACGTCAAATGGCAAGCTCCGTTGTAATCGCACGAAATGTCTGCTGACGTAAGGCACGCCCCTCTACTGACTATTTAGCGGTAATTTTAAAATAATCACGTTTCCGAGTGCATTGTTGTTAGATGTGAGAAATTCTTGACAATTGTTTGTTTATTCTTACACTGGCAGCTAATGAGTCAATCAGTGTGATTCACGCGGAGGAGCTTGGACGCTTGGCAACGTGACATATCTGAGGCGTATTTGAAATGCGCACAAAACTATTGCCTGGCGGTGACGACCGTCCACCGCAATCTCGACTAAGTCCCCGAATTCCTTCTAGAACCAGTCGCGAGATCGAAATGGAGATTTCATCTCCCATTCAAATGCCACTCATTCACAATCCAGTTTTGAAGCTCGTTCCACATGCATTCCACAGCGAAAAATAGCTCACTACGCAGCTCGGTTCAACTTCCGTCGTTACATGACATCAGAGATAAGAGTCCCCCTCTCCCCCCTCCGCACGGCCCACTCGCCGATCACATTCCATTAATTAAATCACCCGACAACGGTCTTGAGTGTTCATCGTTCACAGCAGCACTGCGAGCCAAGTGACAAGCAGCAACTAATTACCCGCTTAAAGAGTGTTGATAGTTCCCAAACCTGTTGCTGCTCTGAACCGCCCGTGAGGGGGGGAAAGGGGGACTGCACAAGAAACTCACATTTTATAGAAATGACCCTAAAGCGCGTTGGCTGGCAATGTGTTAACTTAAAGCCGCTCGCAGTTCCCTTTTACCAAGCCGCCATCGCCACCGCCACCGCTGCCGCCGTAAGCTCACTTGCAAGACGCGTGCTCAAGAGATCAGGAACCAACGCGCCGCTCACCGATGGAGGCTAGAGACAATGGCATTGTTGAGACATTAATTATGCATAGTGGATGGGCTATCAAGTGCGCGAAAGAGGTGTTGCCGCCGCAATGCCTACACCGCCCTTCTCGCTCGAAGGGGGGAAGCGCGGCTTCTTCTTTCTCGTGACTGCGTCTTCGTCTCGTCCGCCCAGTGCAGCGTACACTTAATGGATGGCATTCTCATGCTAATGGAGGACGTTGTTGGTTTTGGCTTGGGCGCCTTATGCTTATGTGGTGATGATTGATTTGGCGGCGACGTCATGGTCTTAAGTGATTGCTGAGGCCGTGCCGGGCGCGCGTTCGTAAATGTTTGCCCATTATGAGCTTTTAAATTGTTACGAGCTTCAAAGAGTCGGTTTGTACGTAGGCGGAATCAATGAGAAGTCGCCGGTAGGGGTCACGTTGACATTTAATTGCAGAAAGGAAGGTCATCTGGGCGAGAACAATGCGATAAATATTTTTGACTTCCTGGGTGGAATTTAATGATGCGTGTGGTCTCTTGAAAGGAAAAATATCATAATGAGTGTATGAAGGTAAATTATCGTCACTCACGCGGTGAAGGTTTCGTTTCATTTTTTTTTAAATTTTTTTTTGCATTTGTTTGCAAAATGCAGTAAAGCTAAATAAGGGCTCGAATGTAAGTGGGGAATAAATCTTAAATCCTTAAATTTGTCCCATATTTTATTAGCTCCTCTATGAAGCTTCCTAGATTACGTGAAATTTGTTGTTTTTGTCGATCGTCCGCATATTCAGATCCAACGATCAATCCCTCATATCATCCAATGATGGAGTTGCGCATTCATCTGTCGTTAGCCCACAAATTCTTTCCTCAGCCTTGGCCAACTTATCAGGTCTGCTACCTTCAAACTGATCTGAAACTGATCTGTAAGCAACACTCGAAAACTTCTAATAGATCAATTGAAAATCAAATTGGCCACCAGGGAGTATCATTAAACTGCAGTTCGGTTCGTGGATTGCCTTGGAGGTATATAATTCCAAATCTGGTCTGTCCGAATGATCTACCGCTTGATCTGTGTGTCCAGAGACATTCAAATGCACTCCAACAGTCCGTGGCTGTGTTCAGAGAAATCGTTTTCAGTTGGAATCAAAATTTGATTTTTCCTATTGGATGTGGAGGCCCTCAATTATGTTTGATTAGACTGCCGGCAGTGGGCTGACCTGGCGACGGCTGCCGCGGCGACGGCAGGTTTCTGGTAGTAAAGCGGTCAAGCGAGCCTCAAGTGGGTTAATAGACGGAGGTTTTTTCTCGATTTTATTTGATTTGAGTGTGTCAGAGGTGATTGTGTGGTGGGCTGGCAGTTTTATGTGTCAAATTCAGTTCGAGGAAAATTGAGTGGACAGAGGTTGGAAATTGAGATGCCGCCAACGAAGGTGTTGGAATGTGTGGGATTTTTAATTGACATTCTACGAGGTGTGAAGGTGGTTGGTGGAGGTTCAGGAATTTGTGGAATGCAGTGGGGAATATGTGAATTTGAAAGGCAATTAAGAAACGATTGGCTATTGGAAGTCTGGAGAGGGTAGAGATTAATTTTTGACTTCTGCTTCCGGTCACGATGGAAGAAACAAACTTGTTGGTTTTGGAGGCGGATTGTGCGCATTATGGCCCCTCTTAAGCGAAGCTAAGCCCATTATGTTGTGGGTTTGGTATGGTACGATGCCATGGGTGGACAAAAATTGATCAGTTTAATTAATGAGTGGCACTACAGCCCACAGGGGACCAGGGCCTAGATTCTACAACAGCTACTCATGTTGTGCTTGCAACTGTTCTTTCAGAAGTAGAAAGGACCACCAGTCTGTTGCCGACTCCGTAGGGCGAGATTTGACAAGCTTTTCGCAGGCAATTAGTACTTTGTTAGTGTTGTCAGCAAGAGGTGATCCCGTGAAAAATTAGAGGTGTTCAGTTCGGGAATCGAACCTAAACTTTCTGCGTGGCGGCAGACGCACTTACCACAATTCTAAGACGACCACTTTGGTTGGATTGGTTGGGCTTGTGTGGGGTGGCCAAATAAATGTTCACCCAAGTAGATAACCCCTCGCTCTCAATGGGCACTTTGTCAAGAGTGGGCACTAGGCTCTCTCAGCAGTCGGCCAGTCACAAATTTGCTTTCCGTGAACCACAAAGTTCCTTGATCAAGTTTCTAAAGAATTTCTTTCTTTCCAATGCTTACTGCACTCTTTCCAAGCAGCAGTCTCATGAGTTTGAGTTCTTAAAGGGACTTTTCTTCAGCCCCACTGTTTCCCATCAGTCAGGATCAACAGCCAGCCCCCCATTCCCTTGCATCTTAACTCAACTCCGTGAAACTTCATTAAACTTGACCACATCTTGGGCAGTCTTTCAACCAGTCTCCGACCACCATCGCAGCTGGTTTACATTTCACTACCACCCGGCCGCCTCATCACAGTTGGATTCCATTTCGTGGAGGAATTCGTTACCCGCCGACAACATAGCGGCGCAGGAGATGCTGCTTGCCCACGGCTGCGGCCATAAACTATCTAACACATCTCAGGGGCGTGCCTTGGGTGTCAGCACACACGAAATGAGTTGTACTGCACAGTCCATCGCACGTCGCGCATTTTGACAGGAACGTGGACTTGCACTCCGAGTCACTCACTGGCGCTGCGCTGAGGCTTGTCGAAGTGAAGGATTAATGAACCGAACCCAGGGCTGACGGTGGCGGCTGCTGCCAGATGAAAACTCAATTTCCTGCCGTGGTGTCGTGCCCCTAAGGGCTTTCAATAGTTCCTGTGAAACTGATCACCATGGAGGGTGGGTGGAGGATGTGCGGGTTGTCGTTAATACATGTGTGGACATGTGGACATGCCTAGTAGTTGCTCAACGTGCGGTGGAAATTTTTCTCCTCATTCCCCAAAGGCCTCCGGCACTCTCACGACGTCCGCACCGGCACACAAGTGTTCAATTGGTCATCGCGCGGTAATTTCACTTTTTCTTCACGTTCTCCCAATGGACAAATTGTGGTGGTGGCGGCGGCGGTAGCAGCGGTGCATGGCGAGAAAATTCGTTGTGACAGCAGGCGCACTCGCGGGCTTAGTGGAATCGTTACGATGATGATGATTGGGAAACGCTACGGAGTGTGCAAATGAATGCCATGCCAGACTCGGTGCGGCTTTGAGGTGCTCGGGGGATCGCGGCGTCGTCGTAAGGATGAATAATCACGACGATTACGTCACCCGGTGCATCGATAATTGTGATGTGGTTACGTAATTGACGTTATGAGATGATGGCGGCTTCCTGTGAGATTCCATGAGCGGGGAATTAGTGGCGTCATGTGAGCGGCTGGTGATTGTACAAGTGGAGTGTGCGAGCGAGCGCGAAAGAGTGAGTGTGGGACAAGGTGATCAAACTCATTAAGGACGCGCGACTCAGCGCTGACGGTGACTAAGTGGGAGTGTCAAGAAAAAAATTTGTTTTCAACGCGCGTGCGTGAATGAAAGGTTACCTGGGGAGGTGGCAGCAATAAAAAAAATATGTGCAGATATTCGGGTGAACCTTGAGCCTGAAATTGATGGATTTTTGAAGTAGGCCCAGTGAAGGGAAGCCCCTTTTGTGGATCGTGCTTGTTCTTGGAACGATCACTTTGTACCCTTGACTTGGTTTTCGGGTTGATTTCAATTGCAGTGATTGATTTTTCTTCAGGAGACAGCCTGTGTCGCTCCTGTCTCAAAAGTTTCTCACAATTCGAATGGAGAGTTCAGCGATCTTCAAACTGATCTTCACCGATGGTGATAGTCAAAGATCACGACTGCAGTGAAGGGACGACTTTGGGTCCCTTCTGATTTTGGAGATGTCCTTGTCCTTTTAAAGATCGCTCAGTAATGAATGTTGTCTTGATCTTTGATCACGCCGACTCACTGTTCTTTGTTTAATGAGGTTGTGGTAGTGAAAGGGCAGTCGTGGGTTCGAGAGATGGCGATCCTTTGGTTTTGCACTGACTCGGGGTGATTCTTCGTCAACGGTGCCTTTCCTAAAAGTCGGTTCATGGGTGTACATATGTAGAGGACTGAAAAATTCACCCAGCGACCGAAAGATTGACAAAGCCAAAGATCATGTCCACGACCTGTCAGTCAAACACCTCAGACAAAGAACTTAACTTAAGTTGAAGGTCTCGAGGTGATACCACAGTCATAGGATCCACCTGATTGTCACTGGAAATGTCATTCCCTTTTATCACGATCACTTTGTGTGTCGATCTTGTTCAATTTGATAGACTTCTACCTACAACTCGGACTGAATTCGCTCCTGTTCCAGCCACGTCCCTTTTAAATTGTTCCTTAAGCTCTAATCAAAACAGCTTCCCAATGATTATCACAACCAGCGATCGTGCCAAAAATTTGGTTTCGGAGGACGATTGCTGTAGTCTTGAAACAGTTCCATCCTGAACTAAAAATTTAGGATTTTTGAAGTGATGAATGGCCACTCCTGGGATCTTACGATCAGTGACTTAAAAAAAAATCCCCTTTTGGATCTTGTCTAAATTTTGAATTTGCCATTTCTTCCCTATCATAAGTGTCTGCCTTTCACATTCCATTACACGACAATCTGATATATTTCGGTCTTCAAACTGAACACCAACCGATCGTGCTCCAACCCACCCACAGAAAGGTCATCACCATCTCATCGCAATCGCCACAGAGCGTTGCGGCGTGTTCTCAATTTTGCATTTAAAATGCCATTGTTCATGGTTCACCCAACTCTCAGTCCCTATAATCAGTCATATCCGCTTCCTCCCCCCACCACGCTGATGGCCCATTCACCGACAATGCGAATGCTGAACCCCTTCTACTCATTTGTCGCCAATTTGTATCCACTCTTCCTGCGGGGCGCACACTCTGCCTCTATCTCTGACAGTTCAAAGACAGACAAAAGCATCCACCCCCCCTTCCACCACGTTACATCCTCCGACACGATCCGGCTCTGATGAATGGAATCGAGATTTTCATTTTGCGTATCTGGAATCGGACTGGACTTTGCTTTGTTATCTGAAATTTCGCTTTAGCCGAGGAGGAAGCGTTAGGAAACGTTGCTCTGAAGTCATCGCCCCATCCCTGGTGATTACACGCTTCCCCCGCAGCAGACAGCAAAGGGTGCCGCAATGAGTCCAATGAACGGGGGTTCCGTTGCTGCCGAGTTCCGTTCTAATGACTTCGATTGGACCAACGTCTAGAGTGATTGTTTGTCAATTGAGTGTCAAACGGCTTCCTTGTGCGCGCTGAGATCGACTTATGTATCCCAGTGATAAGCTTCAATTGGATAATGAGGTTGAATTCCGGGTTTGAAGTTTTAAGATAAGTGCACAATTCAACACATCACTCCTGAACGCACCCGAAAATGAACAAGAGTTCATGGCCGCGCCGTGATGAAGTTACGAAATGACACAACGTTTACATTTTTAATTAATCCCCTCTCGGCGGCACATTCCACGGCGGCATGTCTCAGTTGTGAATAATCAAGTGATATGCGGTTCGAAGATACCGTGGGGGGTGGGAGAATGTAAACACACTCTAAAGAAGGCCGTTGAACACATCCGTGCGCTGACAACGTGACGTTAAATGTCTCCATCGGTTCACCGACTGAATGTGTACACTAATGACACTAAATACTTGTGAAAACAAGACAGAAATGACGACGGCAAGGTGGGGTCGAAACTTAAGGTCAATCAGTCGAAATTTGACAGTTTGTTAGTTGAAATATCACGGGCAAGGGGGGCTGGGGTTTCTGATGGGATTACTTGTGAAATGGAATTCGGTCAGAGGCAACAAATTGATTCGAGAGGGAATTGCTTATCGCAGCCGGCCTCGCGTTTCTTGTGGAGCGGAAATTTGAATGACAGTTGATTAGTTCAGGGTTCAGGCCTGATAGGTGTGCGGGGTGGGGGGTCTTAAGGGTTGTTTACATAACAACAGTTGAGTATGGTAATTTGTCTGAGGGAATTAAAACATGGGAGGTAGCACGGTGGCACTGTGTAATTACCTGTGATCGGCATGACGAATGGAGGGTGAAATGGATAAGCCGCCTTTTCACATTGACAAGTTGGCCTTAGATCAATTTGGGGGATTTGTTGGGGTTCTTTTCATGACTTAGCGTTTTGAGGTTGGTGAGGATTTAATTTTTCGTTTGTCATTTTCATCCTGTGTAGACCTCAGTATAGAGAGCGATTCATCGTGAGATTGAATTCATAATGTAAAATAAAACACATTAATTTGAAAATAAATGTATAATGTGTATTATTCTTTAAAAAAAGAATTCATGGCATTTATTTTTTAGAATTGGTAACATAGGAATGTTGTCCATGACTACGTCTCAGGTGGTCCTTTCGGAAGGTTCAATTTTGGGCTACTCGTTCAAACATAGCGGCTGATATCTCTCGGGTAACATAAGTAATGTTGGCCTTCAAAACGTCAATTGTAGTTGGCTTATGTCTGAAGACCTTACATATGCTAAAGATCTAGATAGCCAATTTGCCATAACAAAAATTTTAAGTTAAGTGCCCACCAAAATGATTTCGTAACAAGTCCATCTTTTTGCGCGCTGTATGCCTCTTCTTCTTCTTCTTCTTCTTGTGGCGCTACAATCCAGGGTAGAACTGGGTCTCAACTAACATGCCTCTCCAGGCAGCACGATCTTTCGCCGCCAGTTGCGCACTCCAAGTTGGTTGAGGTCCTTCTCCACTTGTGTGCGCCACCTTATCCTGGGCCGTCCTCTGTTGCGTTGTCCCATTGACGAAGACTTCTCGGGCCAGAGCAGTGGTGTCTATACGCTCTACATGGCCTAGCCTTCTTAAGTTGTATCCCAAGACGCTTGACCAGGCGTATAACGCAGTACAGCCCATAGAGTTCGTCCTTAAATCTTCTCCTCCAGATGCCATCAACGCAAACAGGACCATAGATCGCACGCAAAACTTTTCTCTCAAAAAGACCAAGGCCTCCCTAAGGCGCCATAAAGTAGCACTGGGATGATCAACGTGTTATATAAAGCAAGCCTTATTACACACTGTATGGCTCGTGTTGTTGAAATTAAGTCTCATCTAGACCTTGAATTACAGAGCAGAGTCCGTAGCCAAGGTGCTCTGTATGACGACAAATCGATTCATCACGCTCTTCGTGTATATTCTCAGCCTCAGTTGCTGTAGGCTCTTCACTACGTGCTGGATGTGGTCTAACCGACCGAGTATCATCCCAATTATTAGGGATTTCAGAAGGTCGGTTACACCCACCGTAAGTTTCTCGATTCACACAAAAAAACATTTCTCAAGGATTGCTGATTTGTGGTGGGAGTTCTTTCATGATGACATGCCAAACGATGCTAATCGAAAATAACAAAGCTGTTTGATAGGAGTTACTCTTGATCTACTAAGAAAAATCATGTCCATCCTCTCTTAGACCTATTGGGTAAACAAGTTGCAGTGTGTACCGCGATTTGACTTATGTCGCTTCATCTGTGGTTCGATCCTCAATTTTAGCATTTCCGAATGCGGCGACAGAGATTCAGTTTTCTCTCCCTCTCTCTTCCCCGAATCCACATTCGTCAAGATGAATTCCTCAAGGAGCATTTCCTCGAGGACTGTGTCTAGAGCCTGAATCAGTTACTATATAGACCGCTCAGGCGAGACGAGGCTGTCGAGATGGATGCGCAACCTATGGAGCTGAACTTACTCTTCAACCTCCTTATGCCAAAACTATAGTGGTTGAAAGTTCTTAAGTGCTCGAACAGTCCGGAGTGGAGCTAGGCCTCAACCAAATGTCTCTCCTATCTTAAGAAAAATGTACCATCTATGACAACTAGGCAACAGTCGTATCCCTAGACAAAATCATGTTTAACTTTACAGCATCCTCTTTGTACTACCGGTCTCTTGGGGAAAAGGGTGAATACTTCATTATTCTGCACTGTAACATTACTGGGATTTGAAGCTAACTCACCAGAAGCGCAGTATCACGATGTGAACTTCTTCTGTCATTCACTCAATTCTTTCTTTCTATTTTTTTTTCTTTCTTGAGATTTTTGAACCCTTTAGTGAAGCATTCAGACTCGGAAACTGGTTCATTGTAGTCCTGGGGAGCAACCTACATTTGCTGTTGCTTCTTCAGTTTTCCGGGAGAAACTCTAGCAGGCGCTTTGCGACAAAAAAGAAATCAGTGGGGTGGCCTCGATGTAAAAGACCAAGTAACCTTTCAAAATTGCAATTCCTGAAAATAGCCCTTACCACATCAACGTTAAATATTTGACACTTGATCCAAGCAAAGGCGGGACAGTGCCAGAAGTAGTCTTCTGCAGTATCGGCGGCCACTTCAGGGGGTTTCATCACCTTGCCGTGCCACACTTAAGTCCTTAGCGGTGTGGTGGACCTTTGGTACATCGAGTAGTCGTCTGCGGTCTTAGGGACCCACATTACGAATTTTAATACAGAGAAGGCTTAGATTGAGCAAATTCTTGGCTGTCTAAATTCACAAATTATTCCGCCCGTTCCACCTATTCTTCAACGTCCATGAGAGCACATATGTAGGTATCCGCTTAGAAAACCAACGAAAATTTACCCAAAAGGGGCGTGTAGTAAGTACGCTAGTATCGAACTTCTTCAGCTCACAACTAATCTCAGACAATAAGAAAGCGCATCACCAGGCTGATGTAGTCGACTTGGCGTAGTGGGTAAGTCCGTCGACCCACACGCAGAAAGTCTACGTTCGATCCCCGGACGGGACACCTAGCATTTTTTTACGGCACCACCTCTTTCGAGTTGCTGACAACACTCAAAGAGTATCAATTGTCTTTGAAAAGCTTCTCAAAAATCGACGTTCGGAGGCGGCAAAAAACTGTAGGTCCCTTCTACTCATGAGAGAACAGTAGCACGCACAACACGAGTAGTTGCTGTAGAAGCTAGGCCCTGGTCCCTTGTGGGCTGTAGTGTCACTCAATTATTGTCACCAGTCTGATGAGGACCAAACAATATGTTGGGCTTTGACTAAGTAGTGTCCATTTACTTAACTTTTGGCACACAAGCTAGCAGATAGCATCTTTTTTACAAAAACTATCTAGCGAAGAGGAATAAGCTAGAATGTTGAATCTCCTCTCACCCTCCGGAACTTTTTCTGGCGGTGGAATGACCCACCAGGGTGTGTGCTACTTGGACGATGCAAAGGAGCTGACACCACCAACATCCACAATGCTACTTTGGGTAGGGTCTAGGGTGAAGATGACCTCTGACAAGGCTACGAATCTATTTAGACCTATAGTAGTCGACATTCCCTAGCCCACTACCTCTAGTCCACATACGCTTCTGATTATTGGCTCTTACAGGAGAATTTTGTGCTTCTCTTAGGCTGTTCAGTCAATAATTCTGAGGACAATGCTGATTCTGATGCTTCCCCATTCCATTTGTGTCACGTTGTGGGGGGAAAATTGAAGCCCTAGTTGGCAGTTCCTTTTCCGTTTCTTTTTGAGTTGCTGGGACCTTTTCAGAATATCTGGCAAAGAAAGAACTGTTCCACTGGCGGGATGCACTTGTCTAACCGACTGTGAATAGGAAGAGCTTCAAAGATTTATGACAACTCCTGAAAAATCATTTTTCCCACCACCAAAATTCTGAATATTTCTGACACTGATATGGTATGAAGTTTATCTTCAATATTTGCTCAGGATTTTGTTGCTTCAACTGGAGTTCATTCGATGACACAAAACTTCACTCGAAATCTAAAATCCCACGAACCTCGATATCGCACAAAAATGATTCATCTTACCCCAGGGGTGACACCACACTTCCACCAAAACCTCCGGCACACTCATCAGATCGCCAAAGCGATACGCAAACTGGAACACATCGCAGCTGGCCGTCCCAGTAAGTGAATGAGAATTCGCACAGGAAGTTGCCCTCTTCCAGCGTCTGATCTCTCATCGAATCTAACCGATTCGACGTGATTTATCAGCACAAACCTCAATTTGTGGCATCTACGGGGGGGTTCGCGAGAACCGTGTCGAAGCTCCCATCTCAAACTGAACTGAACTGTTCGGCAATAAATTCGCAGTTCCGCTCTACCGTGGCGCGTTCTGATTGCGAAATTAAGCCTCCTCTTAATCCACTCGAACGACCAGCGAACTGGTTAAATGTTCATTCCCTCAGCCATCAACATCAGCGTTCGCATCATCATCATCGTCGTCGTCGTCGCCATCATCATTGTGAGCGACAGTGGCGGTGACATCGTCGCTGTTGTGGTAATGTCAGAGATCGTGCTCGGCATCGAAATCGACGCTCAAACACACACAAGCAGCACACCCTTCGAGTGGAGTTGACTTTTTGGCTGATTTTCTCTGATCCCCTAACCCATCCCCTTCGCTCACAAGTCGCGCTCCCGCCTCGTTGACTGTCAATTGACATAATTTTTATGTGCACTCGGCGTTAAGGCCTCTGGGCATCGTTAATCCCAGCGAATCGCCGTTTGCCCGCAGCCAGATCGTAGCGATTTTAATTTTTTATGATCCACATACGATACGCCACCGCCGTCGCTGACGCGACCGCATTTTGATTTATCAGTGGCAGTCTCATGACTGCCGTCGATTGGAATGTCGCCGTCGTCGTCAATCCTCGGTCCTTTCTGCTGTCTGGAAAAAAGGAAAACGTCGCACTGTCCACCTGTCAAGTGCGAATTGAAATGCCTTCACGTTTCGCGCGCCGATCGACGAGCTGACCATGAATCCGATTTACTTGTGGTTTCTCAATTTCTCCTCAGACACATTGGACTCAATTTTTTCTGTTTTTTTTTTCTTTTCGCCTTTTTGGGCGTTTTCGCATTACGCCGAGTGATTAATTGTGGGCCCCTGTGCGCAGACACTATCGATGACGCTGTGAATGGAATGAAGTGTGTCGGCCGCCGTCGACGAGCCGTTGATCGCACACGTAAGAGAATTATAACATTCCAAGCGGTTTGAATGGATTATTGGGCCATGACCAAGTGCTGGCCGGCCGTAAGTGTGTTACGAAATAGATACGCACCCATCCATCCATCCACACACATCAGCGTGCGCGGACTGATGCGGAAAATGACTGAGATCACGACGGCGACGACTTGTGAGCCTGGCTGGCTGAGGGAATTGGCTTGATTGGCGGGCAAACGCAGTTGCAGTCGACTTGAGTGAGACTAAGGTGCGGGCATTGTTCTTTGGCAATTACTCGTATGTGGATCAATGCAGCGGGGCAACGGGTGTTTCCATTAGTCAACTTTGATTGCAGTTCACTTCGCTTTTGATTACCGTTATGGGTAAGAGCTGATAGAGCACAGATAAGTTCATTTGCCTTGAGGCGGAGGGTGAAACAATGCTTGACGCAGTGACTTGCGTTTGTCAAAGCATCGATTATAGATAGGTCTAGAAGGAGTCGGATTGTGTTAGGCAGTCGAGCGTGGCGTAACACACTGACGGAGAATGCGTCACTGTGACAGTAAGAAGTCTTGCCAAAATTAAGTGGCAGTACCTAAAGAGACTGTCTAACTCTTGACTTATTATTGATAAGTTGATATTATTACTAGAATTTTGGAAAACTAAGAAGCGAAAGACTCGTTTCGTGCTGTGTTTTCTCGCTGGAATGACACCAGGACGCAAAGGACGAGTCTTCCTGCACTTCAGGAATCAATTTCGTTTTCTGCAGTTTGAGATCTGTAAGTTTAATTTATGAAAAAAGTGCAAAATTTTGATTTTCAGTCCCGCAGCAATGCATATGTTGAAAATGTTGAAAAAATTCACGCTGACTACGCACGTGAACACAATACCATTTTCCAATGAACTTTGAGCAGAACTTTGCTGTTGTTATTCTCAGTTTCAATCCCAGTCGCAATTCCTATTCTCATGCCCCATCTCAGTTCTAGTCCTAGTCCCAGTCACAGTGCCTGTTCCATTCTCAGTTTCAAATTCCAGTCGCAATCCCTATTCTCAGCTTTATCTCAGTTTTAGTTCTAGTCCCAGTCACGGTTCGGGTTCTATGCTTGGTCCCAGTCTAAGTCCCATTCCCATTTAAATCCTCGATTTCGGTTCAATTCCCATCTTCAGCCTAGTTCCAGATCTGATTTCATCTCTCAGTCATATTTTCAGTTCCAATCCTTTTTTCTGTCTTGTTACAGTCTTCCTCCTGCGCCTCTTTACCATTTGCATCTTCAATCCCGTTTCTGGTCCCAGGACCAGTAAATTTTCCAGTCTTGGTCCGAATTTTAGACTCATTCCCTGTTCCATTTTCAATTCCGAACCCTTTTCTCAATCATTGTTGTATTTACATTTTCAGTTCGAATCCCGATCCCATTCCCCGTCGTTTTACAGTCATACTCCAATCCTATGTTCCATTTCCAGTCCCAATTCCAGTTCATATCCCAATTCCATTTTCTCAATCCCAGTTTCAATGGCAGTCCCAGACCCATTTAATTTTGCAGTCCTGTTCCTAGTTTTCATATCATTTTCTGTGACAGTTCAAGCATTAGAACTGCTCATGTCCCTGTTCTAAAGCCTTTTCCAATCGCAATTTCATTCATTGTTTCATTTTTAGTCCCAGTTCGAGTTCCGATTCCATTCCCCTTACCCTTTTTTGCTCGTTTCCTTCTCCGTCACTGTTCCAGTTTTAATCACATTCCCTGTCTTGTCACAGTTTTGCTCCAAGTCCCAGTTCTATTGAACGTACAAGACAACAATCCCAGTTTTTATCCCAGTTTCAATTCCAACATCAGTCCCAGTCCCAGCCACATCGCCATTTCCTTTTCTAGTCTCGTCCCCGTCCTCGTTCTCTTTCCTATTTTCAGTTAGAATCCAAGCTGTAGTTCCATTCCCAAACGCAGTCTAAGTTATTGGTCCATTTTTAGTTTAGCTACGATTCTATTTCCAGCCCCATCTCCATTTTCCGTCATAGTTTTAGCTCTAATCCCATTCCCGGTCTTTTCAGGGTCTCAGCCTTATTTCCATTTTCAAATTCCACTTTTGTTCTGATACCTACATATTCTAGAGTCAGTCTCGGTCCCAGTTCAAATTCTATTCCCACATGCAGTTCCTGTTCCATTCCATTTCAATGCCCCACTGATTATTGCAGCCCTATTTCAACTTCCAGTCCAACTTCGTTAATTCCTTACTTAACTTCTAATTGAATGAATTTAGTCAAGAAATGCGTGCTTCGGTGTACCTTATTTAGGGCCTGCGAAATGACACGTACAGGAAGTCCACATTTACCGTGCGTTAACAACCAGAAACTCCAGCCCATTCATTCCAGTCATGTTCCACCTTCGCATCCGATTCCAATCCCATTCCTATGATAATGAAATCAATTTGATCCACCATTTCAACCACCACTCTCGCGCGATCTCCATACCATTGGATCAAAACAAACAAAGCCAAGATGATGACAGCCCCCTCAAAAATCCGAATCGATTCAGTTTTAGGGCCCAACGCTGTCCGAATGTCAATCCCACTTGACTTTCTATTCCCAACACACTCCACTGAAAATTTGGATCACAGGCAGCACCTTCCTGGCAATCACCTTATTTCTGCCTCTAAATCTCCTCATTAGCACCAAATTCAGCCGCCACGCACGACATGATATCTTACAGAGCTCACAGAAAAGGCAGCATTCTGACAAGAGCTCTGAATGTCAACAAGCCATTGGACACACCCTTGCCATCACTCAACCACAACCAACCGTGGAATGACCGCACAGATGTATGCAAATTTTCTCTGTCACCACCGTGTGTCATCCCGTGTCCGATGAATTTATACACCCTTGTCAGTGTCCAGCAGTATGCGCCCGCCCTCCCCTCCCACTCTCCGTCATCGTAAATCTCAATAACGACACAATTCGACTCGCTTGCCACAAAATGAGTTCCCGAAAAATTTTACGGCATCTCAAATCGCTGTCAATGAGAGAGTGCGCGTGGGCACTGACCCTTGTCAACTCATACACTCCACGCTGTGCGTGTTGTGTACAAACAAACGAATCCCAGAAAATTACACGCTCTCCTTGCAAGCAATCGAACGCGAATAAGGTGTGTGTGCTCTTGAAGTTTCTGCTTGACTGACTGGAGCGAGCGCACAATCGATTTCGCATGCCGAAGCAGTTGGCCCATAAATCAGACCCTCTCACCCCACCCCCCTCTCTGCGGAGTTGACGAAGAGATAAAACCAAAAGGAAAAAAGCGAATCGGTTTCAATTCGTTGCATGGACTTTAATTAGGCACCGCCAGGGGTTGCAGAGGGACAACAGCAGCAACAGAAGCAGCTGCTGTTGCTGCGGGTTCGGGAAGGGGCCAATTCCGCGAAACAAACTCATCGGGCATGAAATTGGAAAACAAATGTCATCGAAATCGAAGTCGACGTCGAGTTGAAAGTCTGTCATAGGACGGCAATTCCACGCCGCTGTTGCATCACCGTTATATGAACGGAGTGGGAGCCAATCAAGTGACTGATTGGTGGTGGGAAATTTGTTCTGAAGGTGTCAGTTATGACATTTGAATGTCATCGTTTTCGAGAGCCACTCGAGTGGAGGGAAAGTTTGCTTGAGTGTCATTTTTAACTTGGAGAAGAGGGCTATTGATAGATAGGGCTCGGTCCTATCCACTCACTGACGTTTCCTATCCACCCACTGACGTCCGGCAATGTCAAAACCGACGCTTTTGCTGGGGTGTTGCGTTCAAATTTCATTCAGATGTCGTTGGTTAAACAAGATCCAAATTGTTGAATTCCTCCACCGAATGTTTGAGAAACTAAAACAAAACTTCTCTACCGTTAAGAAAAAAAGCGCGAAAAATGTGCTCATATACACAATCGCACAGAAGAACACCAGAACCACGCAAATTCCCCCACCGATGGCGCTTAAAAAAAGCCGCAAACTGACTCAAAACATTAGCCGATACTGTCAATCAGATCACCTTCAATTTACACTTCCAATCAGGTTCCTCCTTATCTGCATCGTAATTCTCCGCCAAAAAGGTGTTCAAATCGAACAAACAAGTCCGTAAACAGCTTCCAAAACATTTCAGAATTACGTGAGCGTCAAGGAAGCCGCACACACCTTTGGAGTGGTTATTTTAAGAGCCGGCTCGGACCATCGTGTGCCACCCTGCCGGATTCTTAACTGCGAAACTATAAATTTCCTCGTTTCACTATGAATTCCAAATGACTAGTTGCGATCGTCATCTAGCCGTCACTTCCGGAATGAGAAGACGACAACAATTTGATTGCAACCCTCACCTTCATAGCCAGCATCTGCTTGTCCCTGAACCTTGACATTCAGAACGTTTAGATGGCATCTCGCCACCCGGTCGTTTCTACAAGCCGTAAACTTCGGGCTACAAGCGAGCTCGTTCCGGCATTTTGCTGTCGACTTCAGCTTGGATCTACGCGCTACGACGCACTCAAATTCATCTCAATCGTATGCACGCGCCTGACGAAATTTGCATACGCTGCGAAGGTCACCGTCAGACAGCAGACCTCTCCATCAGATTTAATTTAGTGTCACAGCAGTTTCAGAGATGGGGAAGTCCTCCGCGTCGCCATGACAACAGCGCCACGAGTTGCATACCGACACACGGCTGTCAAATGTGTCACACATCCGCTGGCAGCTCGATAAAAAGCCACAAAACATCGGCAATCCGTAGACAAACCCCCGAAATGAACGCGATGAGCTTTGAGCGAGAGCGAGACCCGAAAAGGAAGACGCCGACGACGACGAGGAGGAGGCGAGGCGCGCATCACTCGTCTTTAATGGTCAATTAAAATTCAATTTAAATCGTCGTCGTTGTCAGAGAGTCGGAGACGAGACCGCCATCACCGTCCTCGTCGTCGTTGTCGTTGTCGCATTTTGTTTTTGAAATGACGCGCTGCGCGTCCCGCTGCTGTCAATTTAATTTGATTGCATAATTAAATTTAGACATTTCATGGGAACGGTGGGGTTGACTTGACACCGAGGGTTGTGTGGAGTGGCGACAGGATGGCGTGCCTGGACTCAACCCCCATTTGCTGTTTGGGGGAAGACAGCGTCGTCAGCCTCTCAAGGGCACTCTTGTGGGACACGGCCTAATGGGCTGTGATCTGGGAGTTGATTATGACGTTTTTAAGTGCTCGAGGCAATTGCGGGATGGCCGCATTAATCTCTCGCTCTCTGGAGAGAATTGAATGCTAAATCTGATATGCTCTGCTCATTACGGACGGCTCAACCATGTCCGCAGAGTGCTCTTGAGAACACCCAAGAATTGTTTGAATTTCCATTAAGATCGGGGAATAGGATAAGTTTATGAGGATGATTTGGAGGCGTAGGAGTGGACGATTTGATGAGAGAATGCAATGTGAGGGGAGATATGGGCTATTGTTTGGGGCGTGTTGCGTTGACGTTTTCCAGATGGCTTCGGAGGGGAAAATGAGATGACTTCTCTTTGGTAAATGTCGGTGAAACTCTAAAGCTGCAGGCCTCGTTATTGCTTTTGGATAGCCCACAGGGGGGAGGGTGGGAGGGTTATTCGACGTCACCTAGCTGATAGGATCAATGTCTGCGCTTCTCGTCCTCTCTTGAATTTGAAGACGTTGCGACATGTTTCTAAGTCAAACTTATCCGCGATGACATGTGGAACGCATCGACGACATAATCCTCCAGCTTTGTTTGACCGTTTTCCTGTTCTCTCAGTTTATCCGTGGATGTCTGCTTCATCCTCCAGAGTCGAGAAATTGAAGAACAACACCGCGAAGAACTTCTGCAGAGATTCAACCGCCACACAACGCATCCACATCACTTTGAAGCTTTTTAATGTCTTCGGGTGTCCATTTCATATGCCGTGGTTCCCATAGGTTGCAAGTAGCGCCTAGCCTCCACTTAAGGGCGAGCTCTTGTTCACAAGCCCCGCCCACACACCATGACAAACATCGTGTACAAGAAGCGCAAAGAAAGTGAATAATTTCTGACACTAGCAAGGCCATCAAACAAAGTCGTTCTCTTGGATTTTGGATTTCTTATGACGGGCCCTGGGCAAAATGCGACGTCTTGACAACCGCCTTGCATACACTGGTTGAGGTCCTTCCTTAGTTACGTTCGCCATCTCGATCAAGAACGTCCTCTGTGATGAGAACTATTCAAAGACTTTCGAGCCCAGAAAAGTGTTGTCCATAAGATGTCAAGAGATAATCTAGCCATACTCAATGGCTTATAAAGAGTGGTTCATCGTGAGGTTGGATTTATAATGTAAAATGAAACACATTAATTGTTGATTAAACTTAAAGAATGTATTAGCGATCAAAGCAACAAATCGTGGCATTTAATAATAATTGAGTGGCACCGCAGCCCTCTACTTGAGTGGCACCAAAGCCCACAAGGGACCTAAACCTAGGCTTCTACAGCAACTACTCGTGAGTAGCACCGCAGCCCGCAAGGGACCTAAATCTAGGCTTCTACAGCAACTACTCGTGAGTTGCACCGCAGCTCACTACTTGAGTGGCACCGCAGCCCACAAGGGACCAAAGCCTAGCCTTCTACAACAACTATTCTCATGAGTAGAAGGGACCTATAGTTTTTTTGTCGACTTCAAACGCCGAGATACAATACGACAATACTTTGTGAGTATTGTCAGCAACTCGAAAGAGGTGGTGCCGTGAAAAGTTCGAGGTCTTCCGTCCGGGAATCGAACCTAGACCTATGGCGTGTCAGTCGACGCACTTACCAACTACGCCACGACGACCACAAATTTTTTTAAAATGATATGTAAATGTTGGCCACAAATACCTCTGAGGTGGCCCATTCAGAAGGTTCAAGGGATGTAACAGGTAGAGTATTATCCAAATTTGAGAATGGTATTTGCAATGGGGGTGGTCGCCGTGGCGCAGTGGTAAGTGCATCGACTGCGGCGCAGAAAGTCTGGGTTCGATTCCCGGACGGGACACCTAGCATTTTTTCACGGCACCACCTCTTTCGAGTTGCTGACAACACTCAAAGAGTATTACTTGTCTATGGAAAGCTTCTCAAATCTCGCCGTTCGGAATCGGCAAAAAACTGTAGGTCCCTTCTACTCGTGAAGAACAATAGCATGCACAACACGAGTAGTTGTTGTAGAAGCTAGGCCCTGGTCCGTTATGGGCTGTAGTGCCACTCAATTATTATTATTATTATTATTATTATTTGCAATGGGGTTTTCAGTAGGTCGATTATGCGCACCGTAAGCCCTTTAAACCGCTCTAAAAACATTTCCCACGCAGCGCTGATTCCGTAATAACAATGTGGAGACAATATTGTGGCGTGAGTCTCTCCTTGATAACTTGCCAAACGATACTGAACGAAGATTGAAAAGCACTTTACTAGGAGTCACAAGTTATCTGTCAAAAAAAGCTTCTTGTAAAGAAAACCTCACGATGAATCACCCTTTAGTTCGTTCCTGAATCCCCTCAGAGATGGAGGTGTAAAGGAGAATTTTCTGGTTTTCAGTCTGAATCTCTTAAATCAATTTTACAAAAAACAGAAGCTCAAGTCTCTGACTACGTCTCAAGTCAATTGACAATCTCTCGGAAGTGCAACATCACCTCATTACACTTCCCAACTTGACGGAATTAAATTCCTCTTCCATGTCACTCTCCCACCCGCTGCTGCCTATTGTCTTCTCTGCCTCCGCTTCCCACTAGATATTAATTAGCATTTGAATAAATAATTAAATCGTGTCTTGTGACTGCAAAAACAGCGAGACACATATTCTTAGCAAGCTTCGACCATTATCGATGTTAATTAGTTATTTAGTAGATTGCTGTCTATTGTTTGCAAAAAGTTGAACAACAGGAAACACAGTTCGCTCGCACGGCAGTCACCACCCCCCGCCCCCTTTTAGGGGGTGGTAGTGGGGGTTGCATTAATTTAAGAGTGGCGGTTAATTTTTGAACAAGATTTTTCATGTCTCTGTCGGGTTTTTGATTATTTATTTTGAGCATTCTTCGGAGTCATCTCGAGGTCTGGCGAGTTCATTTGTTAATCTTTGTCTGGTGCAAATGAGGCTGAAAATTGGTATTTTATTCGAACGGGTGTCAGTTTGCTTGATAAATGGATGTTTTCTTAAGCGACATGGATGCGGTTCAAATATATGATCGGGGAGTGCCGCCAACAACTCATTTGCAACCGTGATTTGGAATATTTTTCGGTCGCTGTCAATGCCAATAAATTTCGTTCATTTGAAATCATAAACTGTTTATTGGATGTTGCGGCGTTGTGAGTAACTGCCGTGTTTCCTACTCTGAATGTCTTCGTTTGGTTTCTTGATCAACAACAATTTTGGTATTCATGGCGAGAGCGAGAGCTGGAGTCATGGGCAATTTTTGAATTTTCATTAAAATCTCAGAATTAAAGGGGATTTGAGAGTCTGTTGTGCTAAATTGATGACAGATCGACGCCGGATTTGAGGTTGTTCTTATTCGAGTTGAAGAATTGGGATTGGGAGTGTACCTGGAACTGGAACAGAAACTGATGTGAGGTCCTCCTTAAGATGGGGACTGAGAAGTTGCATTTCGCAGTCGAGCAAGGACCTCAACTTCGACGAATTTCGAATTGATTTTGTTTTTAAATCTTTACTTTGAGGTAATGTTTGGAGTTTCTGCATGGGGAGGTGGAAACATTTTATACGAACCAATGAGTCAACGTCCATTGGGAGTCAAATACTGCCTTAAACCACGTTCCAGGGAATCTTTTGGTTTGCTCCCCCGGCATATTCAAGCTTTGTCCTTTGTCACGAGTTGTTATGTTCGAGGTTCGCTGCTGTTCTAAATTACTTAGATCACGAATTATTCGTACCACTGCATGATTACCGTCAGTCCGGCCGTTCATCAAATTCTTCACGCAATAAAGTTCTGTCCTAGCATCCTTGTAGGAGAATCGATTGTGCTGTCAACCTAAATCGTTAGAGATAGACTCTCAGTGGATGTAAGAGTCCCTTCTTGTCTTGTAGACTGCTTCACGGTCAGTCCCATTGTTGGAGTATCCTGGGGGGTGTGGTATGAACATACATCCGCGAATCAGTGTCGTTCACTTCCTTCACTTGGTTCAGATGGTTATGGGAACTTGGATTTGTCCCTGCACTGCAATCAAGGGCTGTGACTCAATGGCAGAGGCAGAGGTCTTAGAAAGGCTTATCTCACTGTCAAAGAGGAATAACAGTCGCTTGGAACAATATATCTTGGGGTAGCTGAAGGCATTTTCGTGAACATTGTGTTAATGGACATCCTTATTTAATATGATACCAAGAGTAAAATCTGATCTTGTAAACCCCAAACTGTGGTTTTTATTTTCAATTTCCCATTAATAATGAAGTCCCTACGATTGGCATAACCAATGAATTTTTGTCTACAATGGAAAGACAGGCTCATGCAGACTCCTTCGAGGCAATAATTTTGGCGATGTCCGTGCGAGTGTTTACTAAGGCTGATACGTGAAGATCCAGAACACTGTGTTGAAGAGGTTAAAGCTTACGAAGATTTTTCTGAATAGTTGCAGACATTGCATATTGAGGACTTCGTTCCTGCCTTTGATCCTTTTTTTTGAATTATTCGACTCTCGTTGTGTTTTTTTCAACCGCTGGTGATTTTTGATATTTTTCCAACCATGTGTTTACGGACCTAATTAAACACAGGATCCAGAACTCCAGATCCTTTACTTGAGAACGGGCACGATGGGAGAACTTAAGGCTCCACACTGTAACTGGGACTAGGACTGAAATGGGAAAACACATTGCGAGTGAGACTGAGACAAAGACTGGAACTGAATCTGAAAATTTGTGAAAAGTTGGAGACCTTCCACAGGCACCAATGGTTTGACTTCTATTTCTAGTGACAGGCGCTTACCGATTCCACGTAAAGACTTCATTTAAAGGACGCCTATTTAAAAAGAACCAGTGCTGGATCGTTAACAGGAAACGAAACAAATCCGGCGAAAGTTTGCCAACAAACCAACAAGGGGTTTGATTTCCTTGACCAGTTCCAAGATAACACAAGGTGACTTTGTCTTCCCAGCAATGACTTCTGCAGAGCTTGTCTTGATTACCTCATAATTTCTCATCATTTCCAGCGAATGGAAAGATTTCTCATGTAACATGCAACTGTCCAGCAGTTGCGCTCCGTGGGTATATTCGTTTGTAGGAGCATGTTAAAGATTTGAGCAGGATTACCATCAACAACTTACTTCACTGCACAACTGTCCCCACAAGGTGCCTTAAAAAGACTTAAGCTAGGATAAAAAAAACCGCGATTTCCCCACTGTGCAGTGTTTTTGTGATGAAGGCTTAAATCTTGATTGCTCACACAGGACAGCGTGTTTATTTTGACCCTGGAAGTGAGCCCAGATATTCGTGTTGAAATACATTTCTTTCAACACTTGTCCCATCCTATAAAACCAGTCTGAAAAATATGTTTTTTGGAGGTCCACAGTAAAAGTCCATCTCGAGGCCGAAAGTTGCCGCGTTTGACTTAAATTTCTGCCCGGTAAGTGACTTTTTTAAAGTTTGGAAACAAGGATAACCTACTTGTTTGTGGATATAGAAGCATATATCATATATCACGTGTACGTGAAGCCACTCCCACCCTAGGCGCCTGCCGGCTGAAACAACGTTCTGTCTCAATTCTCTCCGTTTCCATGGAAAGTTTTACTTCGCTCAAGATTGGGTTTTTGCTTCATAGCGAGTTGCTTCAAACTTACCTTAAATTTTTTATTTCAACGCCCTTAAGTAATTGGAATGAGGAAACAGCACAGAAAAAAGGTATGGATGAAGAGGATGAGCCCACAGTCCAGGTGTATATTGGGCTTTATTGCTTGTGTCTCGTAATTATTCATTATTGGTATTGCGTTGAACTGAGATTTCACCTGGATATGGGATTGTTACGTGGCTTCAGCAAAGATTGCACATAATGTCTATAATCACACAGATTCATGTATACCATCTCAATAAAAATTTTTCTTTTCTTTTTTCTTTCCAGGAAATGGTTCAAGCAAAAGATCCACCATCTCACTATCTGAACAAACTGCGAACCTATCTCGACCCGAAGGCATCACGAAGTCACAGAGTAAGTAAAGCGTTCTCCAAGCCTATCCTCCTATCTTCCTCTGAACTCTACAAAAATCTCTGTATATTTTGTAAAATTCTTGTAAACAATTGTTTTTCTAATGTACAACAAAAAAATCTTCTCTTTCTCCTCTTCACAAAGATATGGCTGCAGGTATTTAACAAAAATGTAATGTAAACTGATATTTGTTCTCTTTTTTGTTTTGGTTTTCCACTTTGGTTCGGAGATCTTTTCTAAATTCAAAAATTCTCTCTCTTCACATAAGCATGTGTCCCCTCTCCCCTGAGAGTATGACGTTGTGGTGTCGAAACTATTTCCTATGAAAGTTTGTAAAAAATACAACAATTGTATGTAAGCACCTTTGGTTTAGGGGTTGAGGTGAAAATAAAAAAAATTCCTTTGGATTCTTTTTGGTGGTGAAACTAAATTTTCAATAATTTATTGTTGGGCATACCTTCAGTCTTGTTAAAGCTGCCGTCACAACTCACGGGAAAGCTTAAAGTTCATCAAGTCAAGAGAACAGCTTACGATGTTAAGGAGACTAATTCCGCGCTGTAGTAGATGTCGCAGTTCTTCATCTTCCACTTGCACAGTCCATCCCACAGTACTTTCTAGAGGGCTATGATGTCTACTTTGGGGCAGTCCAGGACATTCGCAAGTTCTTCGGCTGCATGTGGTCTTTTGAGGGACCTACTTAACCTACAAAAGAAAAACAAACATTTTTCAAAAGTGGGGGTTTATTTTTGAGCACAGTTGAAAAACATGTTTTCTGGAGGTTCTGGACGGTAAAAGGCCAACTCGAGACCGAGAGTTGCCTCCTTTGACTTAAACTCTGCCCGGTGAGTGACTTTTTGAAGTTTGGAAACAAGAAGAAGTCAAAAAAGAAACGCATTTGGAGAATACTATGGATGGGACAGCAGTTTGTTGTCTCATTTGACCTTGCCGAGGACGAGAACATTTTTTTTTTCTTCACCAAAAGGGACCAATTTTTCTGCACATCCATGTAGATTCTGGTTAAGCAGAGGCCTGTGTCCAGGCGAGGTAGACTACACCAGAAAACGCTGGTCATAACCTTTCCGGTTGATAGGAGCACTTTTCGCTTTCTTTGGAGCACGTTAGAGTGGTGAAGTCAATTACAGCCTTCGCTTTCTTCAGAGCACATTAGCCCGGTGAAGTCCACAACTATATTTCGGTTGGTCCTTGACTTCATGTTTCGTCCACGGTCACTAAATGACATTGAAACTCCTTAAAGTTTCGCTTAAACCGCTTCAAAGAGTGTTCTGATCGCACTGTTGCGCTTGTTGTATCAGATGATGTGACTGGATTTGTGGATTTGGATTTTATTAGTGTATACGGAGTCACTGATGGGGCCAAAATCCATTTGGTCCCAGAATGGCGGCTTCTAGACCCAGGTTTTGAGGGAACTCGACTGGTAGTGATAAGTAGTAATAATAAAGCCCTCTCTCGAAGGACTAAGCTTGCTTGATCATCCCAGTCCTACTCTATGGTGCGGAAACGTGGACGTTACTAAAAGCGGATGAGGAAGCCCTTAGTCTTTTCGAGAGAAAAGTTTTGCGTGCGATTTCTGGTCCTGTTTGCGTTGGTGGCATTTGGAGGAGAAGATTTAACGACGAACCCCATGGGCTTTACACCGACATGCGCCTAGTCATGTGTCTTTGGATACAACGCTCAAGATGGCTAGGCCATGCAGAGCGTATGGACACCACTGCTCCGGCCCGAAAAATCTTCAAATCCGAGCCATTGAACCAACGCAACACAGGACGTCCTACGCTAAGGTGGCGCACACAATGGAGAAGGACCTCAACCAACTTTGAGTGCGCAACTCGCGGCAGCTGGCGAAAGATCTTGCTGGCTGGAGAGGCATGTTGGTTGAGGCCCAGGTCCACCGCGGACTATAGCGCCACTAGAAGACTGGTAGTGACAGCTCGACCAGAGGCTATATTCTGGTGCCACGGGAGGTCAGGATTCCTTGGAACTTCGGTTTTAGCCTAACCGTGCGGTAGGCCCCCTTGTGGGACTATCGTGGTGGTGCACCTGGAACTTCGGTTTCAGCCTGACCGTGCGGTAGGCCCCCTTGTGGGTGTATTACGGTGGCTGTGGCAAAGTCGTGTTTAGTGTACCGTTGTGACTAGTCTGAATTAGGTTGTTCACTGATTCAGGCCAAGCGGTTAGGGGACTTTCTCGACTCAGTGTGGAGTTGCATTCTCAACTGGGTGCCGCGACCCATAGAGCGCCAAAGGTTTTAGAAAGGCCTCGCTCCATACCAGGGTGGGGGATTGTCCCTCGAGCATGATCTCATTTGGTTCTTGGGTAACTAAGGTGTCGTTCAATCGGCTGTCTGTAAGTACGAGATTGTGGTTTTTTGTCACGTTATCCTCCGTGATAGCCATTGACAGGACTCCGCTCCGTGACTCTTTAAAGACTGATGTGTGACCAAGTTGAAACTCCTTCCGGCAATATTTGACGATCGCCGTCCTTGGAGAAGGATCACCGTACAACGCATTTAAACGCTCTCTTCCCTAAAGCGAGACTTGAAGCACCATCCAATTTTTCTCTATCTCCAAGTTTTCTTACAAAATCTGAGGAGACGCTCACTTCCCCACTTGATCAAACCAAACCCAGGAATCCGATTCGTCAGAAATTTTGACTGTAGTTGCCCATTATTTTTTCCTTACGATAGTAGCGCCATCGGGCGGCGAAGCTAAGTATTTATCACATCACCGTCGTAAATGTGACTATCCTTTGTTGTCAGCTTTTCTGTTCCCCGATCCCCATATCCGCAGAATTCCACCACTTCCGTCGTCGTTGTAGGATCTTCGCAAGTCCCCTCCTGGTGATTGGCCCCCAAAATCTGGTTTTCTTTCGTAAACCCTAGATGCATGCACCAATTAGTAGTTCAACTCAAAGATCCTGTTCAGTTTCTTCAGTACTTTGCTGCCACCTGTATCTTTCTTCTATCTCTCCCTATCCATCTATCTCTCCCTCTCTCTTTCTCTCTCTACACACTTCAATCTTCCTTCACACTTTTCCACTGTATATATTTGAAAATGAAATAATTCTTTTTAGATTCTCTAGTAGTAGCAACTAAACCTTAATCAGTATTTAACCAACTCACAGTGTGTTTTTTCCCGTTCTCCCCCCGCCTGATGTACTTACAGATTTTCTTCTACTTTCTTTGCCAGAAACGAAAAATGGTCGGTGAGTCCACGTCCACGCAAGTGTTACGTGATCTAGAAATCTCACTACGTACCAACCACATTGAGTGGGTTAAGGAGTTCCTGGACGAGAGCAATCAGGGCCTCGACGCCCTGGTTGATTACTTGAGTTTCCGCTTGCAAATGATGCGCCACGAGCAGCGAATCCAAGAGGCGCTTAGTGAATCGGACGAGCGCTTGAATCTGGCCAACACCACGCATCAGTCGATCGGTGGTAGCGACGCCGATGGCGGCAATAACTCATCGCTCGGCAACGGGGGCCATCATCATCATGATTTGTCGTCGCGGCACAATCATCACAATTCGTCGAACGGGTTCCTGCGACCGTCGCTGGCCGATGTCCTTGACAGTCCGAGCATCAAGCGTCGGTCGCGACACATTGCCAAGCTGAATATGGGCGCGTCAACGGACGACATCCATGTGTGCATCATGTGCCTGCGCGCCATCATGAATAACAAGTACGGCTTCAACATGGTGATCCAGCACCGGGAGGCGATAAACTGTATCGCTCTGAGTTTGATTCACAAGTCGCTGCGCACCAAGGCATTGGTGCTGGAGTTGCTGGCGGCCATTTGCTTGGTGAAGGGTGGGCATGAGATTATTCTGTCGTCGTTTGACAATTTCAAAGAGGTGTGCCAGGAGAAGCGCCGCTTCCAGACGCTCATGGAGTACTTCATGAACTTCGAGGCGTTCAACATTGACTTCATGGTCGCGTGCATGCAGTTCATGAACATTGTCGTGCACTCCGTGGAGGATATGAACTATCGGGTGCACCTGCAGTACGAGTTCACCGCCCTGGGTCTGGACAAATATCTGGAAAAGCTCAGGTTGACAGAGTCAGAGGAGCTGAAGGTTCAAATCTCCGCCTACTTGGACAACGTCTTCGATGTGGCGGCACTCATGGAGGACTCCGAGACGAAGACATCCGCCTTGGAGCGGGTGCAGGAGCTAGAAGATGACCTGGGACGCGTGATGGACCGAAACGCCGAGTTGGAGCGGGAGTTCCTGTACAAGTTAGCCGAAATGGACACAGAGTTGGCGCAGTTGAAGGCGGAGCGTGAGGAGATTCTCGCCACCAAGTGCAAGGTGGACGAGGAAGTCTCAACCCTGCGAAAGATTCTGAAACACAACGAGCAAGAGCTTAAGAAGCGCGAATCTATGCTGCAGAGCAAGAACCTGGAGCTACAGACGCTGACGAAATCCCTGCCAAGATCCGCATCAAATGGCGGCGAAGGAGGTGGTTTCGTAATGATGAACGGCAGCGTTGGATCCCCAGATTCAGAACTATCTGCGATGTCACCGCCACCCCCACCACCGCCGCCACTACCATGTTCAATCACACCACCTCCGCCGCCTCCACCAGTCCCGCCACCACCACCCAGCATGAACGGTGGTTTCAAGGGCGTCGAGTCGCAGTACGCCAACATGAACCCCCACGAGTCGACACAACGAATGCCACCACCACCTGCGCCCGCTCTGCCATTCCTGTCGACATTCTCACCGCCACCACCGCCCGCGGCCGGCTTTATGCCCGCCCCAGACGGCGCCATGACCATCAAGCGAAAGGTGCAGACCAAATACAAATTGCCAACACTTAATTGGATCGCGTTGAAGCCGAACCAGGTAAGCGAGACGCCGCACGGAGGCAAGTCCCCAGTTTGTTTTTAGTCATTAGGCAGACAGTTGGACACTGCTAATGTGACGATGAGAAGTTAATGCCTTGTGTGTGTGTTCGCATGAGGAGGTAATTAACTAATCCTCGGCGAAGAACTCTCCCCCCAAGATGGATGATGGACGAGCGAGCGAGCGAGCGACTCGTGCAATCGGCAGAGAGATTGCGTGCCACGTTGGGGGCTATCGTGGATTTGATAAATGAACCCCAATCACTCGAAACATGATTGGTTCCTGTTTCTCGGAGAACGAGAGACTCTTCATTTATCTTTCACCTGATTGTGTGTTTTGATTGACCTTCTTTTTCGCCCCTCCAGGTGCGCGGAACAATTTTCAACGAGCTGGACGATGAGAAAATTCATAAACAGATCGACTTCATCGATTTCGAGGAACGATTCAAAATTGGCATTGGCGGCCCGATCGCAAATGGCAATTCCGAAGTCGATGGCCTTCATTCATATCCGAGCAAGCGTTTCAAGAAACCCGAAAACGTCTCTCTGCTGGAGCACACGAGATTACGAAATATTGGTGAGCCTTTCCGCCCTCCCTCCCCTCACCTCATATGACCAGGATTTCTGTTCTTGCAGCAATATCTCGTCGAAAACTAGATATGCCAATCGATGAAGTGATAGCTGCGATTCATAGTCTCGATCTGAAGAAACTCTCACTGGAGAATGTCGAACTGCTGCAGAAGATGGTGCCAACAGATGTGGAAGTGAAATCCTACAAGGAGTACATTGGGGAGCGCAAGGATCAGAACCTGCTCACCGAGGAGGACAAATTCATGCTGCAACTGGCCAAGGTGGAGAGAATATCGTCGAAACTCTCCATCATGAACTACATGGGCAACTTCTTCGATTGCGTCCATCTGATCAGTCCTGTAGGTCAAATGAATGATTCCCTCAACTTCTCAACTCACTCCTTCTCTGTCTTTCTTGCAGCAAATTACAGCGATAACCACAGCGGCCAACTCATTGAAGCAATCGCGTAAATTCAAAGCCGTCCTCGAGATAGTGCTGGCCTTTGGAAACTACCTGAACAGCAGCAAGCGCGGACCAGCCTACGGCTTCAAGCTGCAAAGTCTTGACACGCTGATCGACACGAAGTCGACGGACAAACGAATGTCGCTGTTGCACTACATCGTTGCAACGATCCGACAGAAATTCCCCGAATTGCTGAACTTTGACACAGAGCTCTTCTGCACGGACAAGGCCGCTCAGGTATCGCTGGAGAACATCGTCACCGATATGCATGACCTTGAGAAGGGCATGGAACTGGTGAAGAAGGAGGCCGATCTGCGGGTGAAGGGCGCTCAGACACACATTCTCAGGGATTTCCTCAACAATTCCGAGGACAAACTGAAGAAGATCAAGTCAGAACTGAAGAACGCGCAGGACGCCTTCAAGGAGTGCGTCGAATACTTTGGAGAATCCTCCCGGAATGCCGATGCGAGTGCATTCTTCGCGTTGATTGTGCGATTCACAAGAGCTTTCAAGGTACACATCACTTGTTTGTGCATTTTCTTCTGAACTAAGACTTGATTTGTCCTTTTTGCGAACAGATGCACGATCAGGAGAACGAACAACGCCGCCGATTGGAGCAGGCAGCCGCTTTAGCTGCGAGTAAGAAGGAGAACGAACAGGTAATCCTTAGGAACAAGATGAATCAGAAGAAACAGCAGGTAAGCTTTTCCCTTCTATCTCTATCTCTCTCTCTCGCTCTCTCTCTCTTTGGCTTTTTTGTGGAAATTACTTCATGTTCGCTAAATCACTCTATAAACTTTGTTTTCTCGTTGAATTATTGTTTTTCTTCTTTTTTTTCGTTTTACATTCCATTAATTTACGTATCTCTCTCTTTCGTCCAAACACCATTGGCATCTGTACACACAAACATACACTCTTCACCTTCTCTCTGTCGCTCTCTTCTGTGCACGTGCAATTTACAAAAATTCGTTAAACGAAACAATTGGCAAACCAACCAACCACATTAGAAACACGGTTGTGTGACAACGGAAAGCAGTCTTCTGCACAAGGCTCTAACCAATTCGGCGCGTGAGGATGAGAGACATTTTTACTCGTGTTGACGCCGACGACAGTCGTAGTGACTTGTGAGAGGGTACGAGATCGACAAACAGCCAACCGCTGTCCAAAGAGAAAACAAAATAAAAACGACAATTAATGCACACACACACGCGCGCACATCTCATCTCACAACAACAACAAATAATTGAAATCGACTGAATATCTGTGTATAAAAATATGTTAAGCAAGCACACGCTCATAGAGACGTTAAGTTTTTGTAGATACTCTCGTATAACCGTTCCACTCTCTCTCTCGCTCTCTCTCTCTCTGTAATCTTGGATATGGTTGCTTAAGTCGTTTGACGTTTATATGTAAGTGAGCGATTGATAACTTGTTAACTAAGCTTTTGCGTGGATGTCCTTGATTTTGTTGTGTAATTTGTCCTTTGTTTGTAGTTGTGTGTTGTTTTTTTGTGTTTTTTTTTGTTCTGTGTAGCAGTTACTAACACCGTAGATGACGTTTTACAAAAATTTGTTCGTTTTTTTTTTTTTTTTGTTGCAGCTGAAGAGTCGGTTGAAGACTAAATCGTTTTTTAAAAAATTACAAGTTGATCCTTGACTTTTGAATGTGAACGTTGTTGAAGTTTAAATTCTGAAATAAAATTGTTACTTTCAATGCATGCGTGGGATACGTTAATCGATTAAACTTCTCTTAAAATTAACACAGTTTGACACGCCTGACTGGGTTGTGGTGACTCTCAAGTGCCTCCAAAGAGGTGACAGCAGCTTTTCAGAAGTGACACTGAGGGGGTGAATTTTCAAATGCAGTGCTCCGTATGGAGAGGAAACTCCGTTTGTTGCTTGATTCTTTGTGTGGGTTTTAAAGCGTTATGCAAGTTAAGTCCAGGAGAACTTGTCTGTGTCCTACTGATGTATCCTAGGTAGAACAACGAGTTATAATTGAAGAGCTAGAAATGTTATCTACCGCCATGATGGTTCTGCTTGCAGCGCTTCTGTCTTGACTAACCGCTTTCACGTGTGTTAAATGATCTACCATGTCTGTCACTTCCTTTTGAATTCCAATCTAGAACTTTTCTTGGGATGTCCTTTTTTATGTAGCTCATTTTTCTTACATGCTAGACAAAAATACTTAAAACTGTCCTGTCCTTACTGACTCTTCACGAGTACTCTAAGCTAATCTAGGACATTTTTCTGTTAGCCTTCCGGTCTCTTGTTGCGATGTCCTCATGGGGACAGAGTGAACGGATAAATCTACGGAGTGATTGGACAATCTACTTCAATTTGCGGCGACGGATTTGGAAAAGAGTTTGTACCTTTACCGTAGTTCTACGTTAGTGACAGTGCAGAGCCAGAAAACGAGCATTACCTTCCAGAGGCAACGGTTGATGAATCCCATGTGGCGGTTGAACTCTCATTCCACGTTTCGCAACCATAGAGGAGCACTGACTTCAAGTGCGATTCCAAAATGTTCAACTTGACACATTATCCATCATACCAAAGGCCACACGAGCCCTTGATATTTGGATCAATACATCGGCTGCTAAGCCGTCAGTCTTAGAAATGATGATGCTAGGGCAAAAGAATTCATTCACTGCCTCGATGTTTGAGGTCTCGTCGGTCTGATGATGTTTAGAAACATCGGTATTGTTAGTTTTTCGGCCTGGTTGTACTGTCAACTGACTTACTGCCTCCATTTGGGTGCATTGGTGGGACAGCAGGGGCTGTTGTATACTGCTTAATGAAGTTCACAATTTCTGTAAAGTAAAGACGATTGCATTACAGATTGAGCGGTTGCTGTCTTCGGGTATTGAACTGAATTCAAAGTATGTTAACGAATAGTTCACCCTACCCAACCTTCAGTTCTGTTTGCTGATATCCGCACAATAATCGTTTGCGTATGAATTAACCACGATTGTCTGTGACTCATTGTGTAGCAACTCTTTCAATTTTCTTCATCAGTTTAAGCTATAAATTGACTTCAACGCCGCCGATAGTGAGATTTTTTTCAAGCATTTCCTTTTGAATCCCTTCATTCCACATCTTCTACTAACCACACTAACCACAGTCAAGATGGGAAGATGCAGTCGCCTTCCTCGCCTTCCGGCCACAGATTTCATTTTGACAGTGCTTACCCGCTTCTTTACAGCTTAACAGAGAATACGTGCAAGACAACCAGTTTTGTGTCGCATTTCCTCCGAATTTTCTTCGTCAAACCAGCAAGGTACCATAGCCCAATAAATAATTGGCTGCGTTCTAATTTTTAGACAATTTTATGGGGCAAAGAATTTCAAATAAAAAAATCCACTCGCTCTCACACACAGCTATCTCCCATTTTTATAATTTTTTGGAGACAGATAGACAGCTCCTCAAAAATGAATCTTCAAGAAGTGAGAGAAGTCAGACTTTGCATCCCCGTTCCTCCTTTAGAGCTCTTATCTGGGTCCCACACTTTTCCCCTTAGTTTTTAAGTGCCCTCGATGCATGTTATGAGATGAAAAACATTCAAACAACTTTAAAGAGTCACGTCCCACAACAGGAAACGTTAAATTTTGAACTTCCTTGACCAACATAGGGTCCAATAGTGGGTCTCATTTGGGTACCATAAACTGACTGAATAACATCTCTTGAGCATACTTCAAAGTGAAGTTTCATCGAGTAATGTAAACTAACGAAAGCAACCTTGCCCCCAGCCTTTGTTTCTGGTGCCATGCTTAAAGATTTATGCGGACATTTACTTAAAAAACCAATTATTGTAGTTTTGGACAGTGCTGCGAACTTCTCTCCCCTGTGGTTCCTGCTGCACACAATCGTCATATGGCACGCCTCCGGATTTGTGTTTGATCTGCCTCAGAATCTTTTCAAGACCAATTGCCCCTACATGCCATTGGATTGAATCTCTTTGCCAGTTTTAAAGCCATTTCATGCACAATGCCTTTATACAACAAGCGCAAAATTCAATTTCAGCACGCCCCACGCAGCCGACTTCCTCGTCTCCTCACTGTCTCATTGTCTTCAATAACATTTCCTCAGCTTCTTCACAGCTGCATGACTAACACAAACGTAATGGAATACGCGTAAGGCAGCCATTTTTGTTCCGAAAGGAAAAACTTAAACAAGCACGTGCGAAAATGGCAAAGTCATCTTTGATACGCGATTGAACCCACCTCCTCAGCTGATTGAAAATGGACTTAGAGAAAATTGGACTGTATCTGGTGGCTCCAACTTTTTTGGGGTCTGTTCGGGGACAAAAGAAAACAAAACCGTCGAAGTTGACTACAAGCAGGCGCAAATTTTGTTCGCATGCACTTAGGAAAATTGGATTCCAATAGGTAGGCGATCACTTGGCAAAGCGATCACTTGGCAAGGCGATTACTTGGCAAGGCGATCACTTGGCAGGCCCATGGCTAGGTGGGAACAAGTTCAAAATCGCGCCTGGTTACTCTTGGGCATATCCCCTGATGAGGTTTAATCCCCGACGAAGGATCTAGATCTAGGAGATCTAGTGGCGTGGAACTTTTGCGTGCCTCTGTGACTCCGCTAGAGGAACTTGCGACTCACTGAAAACGATGAGGATGAGTTTCTCTTTACCAATCTCTGGAAGCCTTTGAAAACTGTGAAACCAGTCAAATGTTATTTCTGTCAATCTCTCTCTCTCTGTTTCTCTGTGTCTACTTGATGAAATTGATCCTCATTTAGCCCAAAAATTAGAGAACCAGTCAGTGCGTGTACGTCTGAACAGTCCTCGTTTTGCATCTGTGAAGATTTGAAAAATTCAACCACAATTCTTGCTAAAACTCGAATGTCAGCATCAAACATCACTTAAGAACTTCCTGTGAACAAATGTCCTTCACAGCGGACGGAATGATGTCCTATGTGGCACAAAATCGCAAACCTTCCGATAGAAAGCATAAATTTTGCACATTTTTTTTTGTTTATTTTGTATTCACCTTGTATTTGTTGTCCTTGCTATGCACCGTGTCCTCGTCCAATTATTTGTTTTGTGTATGCGTGTGCGTGTGTGTGTTTTGTTGTGTGGCTTACGTAAAGTGTATCCACAGTCCAACAGCTAAATTTTATTCCTTCACTTCATTTCACTTCATCCCTCCTTTTTTCTTTCTTTCTTTAACTAACAAATTACCTGCGTTTTTTCTGCATCTTCTTCCAAAACATCAAATTAAAAATGAAAAATCACACAATTTTACACAATTTTGAAACATATTCTGTATCCTTTGATTATACACGTTAAGTTAATAATTTCTTTTTGATTTAAATTTTAGTTAATACACATTGGGTTTCACGTGGAGTACATGGTTATACTAATACTGGTTTTTTGGTCTCCCCCTTTCTTTCTCTCCCTCTCTCTCTCTTTCTCTTTCTTGCGTTTGTTTTCTAGATGACTTCGGTTTCATTGCAGGAAGCGGTAATAAACGAGTTGAAGAGCAAAGCGAATTCGGTTCGCGAGAAGAAACTGCTCCAGCAGGACGAGGTGTACAACGGGGCACTGGAAGATATACTATTGGGACTGAAGAGTGAACCGTACCGACGGGCGGATGCGGTGCGTCGAAGTCAACGACGCCGTATCGACAACAATCGTCTGTCGCGGACATTAGAAGAAATGGATGTTTGAAGCAATGGATTCTGAAAAAACTAAAAAACAACATTCCATGGGACGAACACGTCTTCTCTTCATTCTCTCTACATGTACACAATACTGTTCTATTTAAATCTTCAGCCTGGAGACTTTGCCTCTTCCGCCCTTGCTCTAGCTCCCTTTTGATCGTTTGCAAGCTAAAATCTCTTGGATTGTGTGTAGAAACTCCAGAGGGAGTTGCTTCTTTTTGAAATGATGGAAAAATTTGTAAATAAATCGAAAATTTAGGTGATAGTTGAGGAAAAAAAAATACACGCGCACAAAATGGTGTAGTCTAGGGAACCGGGGTTTGGGGAATTTCTTTGTACGCGAAATTTTGTGATTTACAATATATACACATATTTTTTTTGTTTTTGAAAAAAGAAAAATAATATTGCTTCAAGAGATCCATAGAAAAACAAAAAAAACAAAACAACAAACCAAGAGGCCTTCTGTTTAAGAAACAAACACAATTTTTGATCACATGGAAAATCAAGTGGAATTCATTTTCTTTTTTGTACAACAACTGAATAAACAGAAAATATTTGAAAAATGTTGAAGAAAAAAAAATGTTTTTCATGTCTGAAATTGCCATTTTGAATGATAAACTTTTGTATAAGCATTTATATAACAGTATTCAGCAGATTATACAAGCATCCTACATAAGCGACGATTTTTAACGGATTTTAGAATTTTTTCCTCTTTGTACATATACACATACAGAAACATGAAACGATTTTTGAACGCAAACAATATGATGTACGCGATGTTTTTTAAACAACAAATTTTTGATATTACTCTTTAGGACATGTTCAGTTTCTTTTTTTTCTACATTTGTAAGTCTTTTGTAAATAGAAATAAATAACGGAAAGCATGTAGTTTGTAGATGTAAGTGTGAGATTGTTGAGGGAGATGTTTTCGTTTCCCAGAGTGCTGCTCGATTCTGTGGGATGCAATGTGAGGTGTGAGCTTCTTTGTTGGTGTTCATGGCTTCAATTAACACGAACTATGTTTCACTTGCACTTCTATTGAGTTCCTTTCAGTCATTTCTTCAATTTCTTGAAGAAGCTTGTCCTTTTATACATTATGATGGTCCAAAGTCGCGGAATTCTTAGTCTGTACTGCAGAGGTTGGACTAAATTTGAAGTGATATTTGAATGACGCAAATTCACCAAATTTTGAATTGTGAAAGTTCTTTCCCTTCCCTTACATTGTTAGATTGATAGAATACTACCTGCTACCAACCAACATACATCTCATCTCTTCAACGAGATGAAAGGTCACAACATTCCTTAAAGACTAACCACAAGTTTAGTGGAACCGCCGAAGATTACAACCCCAAAACTGGGTCAGAATCCTAAATTGCCACATCTCTGAGAGACCAAATTTCAATTCCTGATCATAGCACAAGCATTTCTTTTCCCTGAGGGACCGACATCTGCCAAGAAAAGTAAGACGTGTGTGGAATGTGGAGGACGAGAGATCAATTACAGATCAAAAAAGTCCTCCAACTTGCATCTGGCTATGTCAGAATAGGAACTGTCTTCCGCTGAGAACTCTAAGCTGTTTGAGAGGTTCCTTGACATGCATATGACATCATAGAGGCAGGAGACCCTTGTAGCCTCGGATTAGAAATTTCTTTGAATCGTTGGCCGGTAGCCCACACTTTCCATTCAAACAAACACAAGTGGAGAAGGACCTCAACCAGCGCAACTGGCGGCAGATGGCGAAAGATCGTGCTGGCTGGAGTGGCATATTGGCTGAGGCCCAGGTCCAGCCCGGACTGTAGTTCCACAAGAAGGCACCGCCTAGCGTTGAAACGGAATCTCTGACATTTTCTGGAGAAAAGTTTGATTTCAGATGTTTCACAGGAAATGGATCTTCTGATGGGTGTCATAGATTTGGACTCTAAGAAGGCTCAAAGGCTAAGCATGATTGTGTCGCATTTTTATGTTGAATCAGACACTATTTCAATTTTGTACCCATTCTCTTTGAAACACATTCTTTGAGCCAGAGTCCAAGATTTTCTGCCTCATTATCCACAAAAATTCAATGTGGATGACAGTCTTTTTGATGTTGGATTCGCCGACGGGCAAAATTTTTGGATGGAAATAAATTGCTTATACGCCAGAGAATCCAAGCGTCTCTTGTTGTGTTGCATTCGCACAGAGTTTCATATCTCCCGTGCAGACTCTCTGCAGGCATCCTCTGATGTGTTCAATTCGGACAGAGTTGCGGATTCATTGTGCACAATCTCTGGATGATTTCTTCACTTTTGGTGGTAGAGCCCTATTCGAGTCTTTTGCTTTAAAGCCAAGAAAGCGTCGTTTGACTAAACCTGAGAAGAATTTCTTCAACAATCCGAAGTCAGGAGATTGAACATCTTCAACTCTTCGTTAAGTCACTGCTTTGACGTTCTTTTTGACCTTGCTTAGGATGATTTTTTTCAACTCAAACATTCTTCAAGCAACTTAGGTCGTCAATGTTATATTTATTACCTTCGTGGTATCATGAGTTTTAACTCAAAAGATACAATGTCTAGACTTAACTGGGTTTATTGAATTTGAAAGGATTGTGATCCTTTTTTCGGACAGAGATTGTCTACCTCAGAGAATCCTTTTGTCGGACAGAGATTGCTTACTTCAAAGAATCCTTTTTTCGGAGAGAGATTTTCTACTTCTGAAAATGTGAGCCTTGATCCTTTTGTCGGACTAAGACTATGTACCTTTGGGAAGGCAAGTCTTTAGCGTCTTCATTGTCTAGAGTCAATGCAAATGGCTTCGTGATGCACGTGCATCCCTTGAAACAATCTCTTTGGCGCTTCGATATGCAAACGGCTTTCCAAGGATCTCTAAACATTTGCCTTTGCATATACAATACACTGACATTTTATAGCCAAGAATTTGAGGCTGAGGTAGCCCTTTTGTGAAAGCCACTCTAATTTTTGGGCTCAGCCCTTTTAAATGGATGACTTTATCCGACAGGTAGAAATGTATGAAGGTCTACAAAGAAAGAACGGACACACGGCTGAAAGAAAGCTCTCATATGCCATGGGCCCTTAGACAGACATAGTGGATAAAGTGGAACTTCTCAAATTTGAAATTCTTCAATGAAAGAACATAAAGATTCAACCCTTTCGGCTGAATAGAAAGTGAAACGCAGTCAAACAAATTCAAATTACCGAAGTTCGCATAAATTGAAAGAGTTTCCCTCTTGCCACTACAGAATCCATCAATTCAAAGTCCTTTGACCGCCTAATTCTCCTGAAAACCACTCCCTCAACAATCTCATACAACCTGAAAAAGAAAAAAAAAACGAAAAACAAAAATGAACCCCCTATGCTCCAATAATAACATTAAAATATTCATAAACAAAAAAACCCAACCAACTTTTGTACATTTTATTCTTTTGTAAGACAATTATATTTTTAAACCCTTAGCGCTAAGTTGAAAACAGTCTGTAAGTCGCAGAGTTGAGCCTGCGTTGTATGTATGCACCCACGCAAGCAAAGTGGACGCGATATTTATTTGTTAAGATGGATAAACCGCATATCTTTGGTATATAGTATATATTATATATTTTTGTTATTGTATATGATTTTATTTACATTTATTTTGTTTCCTCGCTCGATGCGATGCGCTTGTCTTTCGAGTTGGTAGGGCTTCAAAGTGGAACAAGAAAAAAACGAAGATGGACGAATGGTTATGTAATTAAATGCATTCTCTTGTAAACATATATGAGTATAATTATCTTTGCGTAGTCAATTATTTAGAAATGGATAAAGGAGGTACCTGGACGCGTGGCCGGGTTTTATTTTTTTTTTGTATTATTTTTATTGTTTATTTCTTTTTTTTAATCGTATATAGCTTTTATTGTTATTAAATATTATTATTATTTTTTTTTCGTTTATTAAATAAATACGAGTAAATTGCAAATAAAATAAATTTATTAAAACAAAGTTGGAGATGTTTTTTTTCTTTGTGGATAGTGACGATGTGATTTGGGGAAAGGAATAAAATTAAATTTTCTTTGATTGAGATCAGTTTCGAAGACTTTTCGGGCCGGAGCAGTGGTTTCCATACGCTCTACATGACTTAGCCATCTTAAGCGTTGTATCCGAAGACGCTTGACTAGGCAAATGTCGCTGTACAGCTCATGGAGTTCGTCGTTAAATTTTCTCCTCCAGATGCCGTCAACGCAAACAGGACCAAAAATCGCACGCAAAACTTTTCTCTCGAAAAGACTAAGGGCTTGCTCAGCCGCTTTTAGTAGCGTCTAGGTTTCTGCGCCATAGAGTAGGACTGGAATGATCAAGGTTTTATATAAAGCAAGCTTAGTCCTTCGAGAGAGGGTTCTATTACTCAATTGATCAAAAAGAGTGATTTTGCGTTTGATTTCGGTACTAGTGTTATTGTCACTGCTTACCGCGGAGTTCGTACTTAAGTTCTTGATCGCTGTCCCTATCATTGCTCCAATGCTCTCAAACAAAGTTTACCGTAACAAGGCCACAAAATAGACAGATAGAAACTTAAAGCCTCAATTCTAACAGAATTCTGCTCCATTTCACATGAATAGCACTGTTTGACGGCCGGCTGCAGTTGTGGAATGTATGTGGAACATAGCGCTCTTAAAACGCCTTGTGTCGAACGAGTTCGGCTTTTCATGGCTCTCAAACTTAAGTTCCACTTCCGATGAGAATAATTGTTCAAAGAAAAATCGGGCAACTTACCGATTATGTGCCAAATATTAAGAATTTCTCAATTTGCTGGTCGCCGTGGCATTGTGGTAAGTGTCTCTACCGCCACGCAGAAAGTCAAGGTTCGATTCTCGAACGGGACATCTGGAATTTTTTCACGGCAGCACCTCTTTCGAATTGCTGACAACACTCAGAGAGTATTAATTGTCTATGAAAAGCTTCTCAAATCTTGCCGTTCGGAGTCGGCAAAAAACTGTGGAAACAGTAGCACGCACAACACAATTAGTTGTTGTGAAAGGAAGGCCCTGGTACGTTGTTGGTTGTAGTGTCACCCAATTGTTATTATTAGTCAATTCGCTCCTCAAAAAAGGCTCTTATGAAATCTTGACACATATCTCGCCATATTTAAAAATTCAAATGCAACTGTCGACAAAATACCCAACCGGTTCTCACTTCGTTAAACTGTTAGCCCAAAATTCAACACCAACCTCAAATTATTCCGATTTCACCACCATTTCCAATATCCCAACCTGAAGCACATCTCCCAACTAACACCAGCGCCATGCCACAACAACGACGACCGAACGAACTCCACTCTGTTTACATTTACATTGTTGTTGTCGCCCTGGGCAATCGCAGTCAACACACACTCACCAACAAATAAACACAAAAATCAGCTGTCTTTTGACGTTCGCCTTGTCAGCATGCCAACAATCAACCACAAATTCTTCGCATTTCTCTTTCCGTGCTCGAGTTTGCCTCGCGTGTGAGCCAACAAAAAAGTGGTGGTGATGCTCAGTACAGTGCGTAGCGAACGACATAAAACAGACCGCATCCCCTAGTAAATTGTTTATTAATAATCCCAAAAGGAAAAAAATGTTCCGACGTACATTTAAAGTAACCTACCGGCCGATGAAGAATAACTTCATCCTCCTGCCCGACAACTACTACCAACTGGTGTCCACCTACGTAAGTTCACTGGGGTCGAAGTGCCATTCTGCGTCGACATTAAGATTAGATTACAAAATACACGTTCGCGGGATAGAGTGCAGTGTAGATTCACTTACACGTTACATAAGTGTAGTTGCGCGCGTTTGACGGATTTCTCTTCTTTCATTGAAATTCCAGGACAATGGATGTCTCAGCCTCACATATGGCAACTACTGTCATTATGGGACGTGGGTGCCGCACGCGGGCAGCGTCAAAGACACCGAAATTGGGATCAATGCCAGGGTTGCAAAGGAAATAGGTGGGTTCTGTGTGTGGCCGCTTCTCGTTGGGTTTTCGCTTTTTTCGCAACCGCGAAAGAGAGATGTCACAGTGAAATGGACGTCCAATTAAGCGAACCATTGGCTGGCTGTTTGGGTATTTTAATGATGATTCTGTGAGTTTTTAGGTCTCAAGGAAAACGATCTGGTGAAGTGCGCCCTGGTGGCGGATGTGATGCTGCTGAAGAGTGTCTATGTGACACCTGTTTCATCGAAAGACTGGGAAATTATTGTAAGTGTCGGTGACGGGTGTTGTGGGTCAAGTGTAAAATTGTGCGGTCTTCTCTCGCAGGAACTGAGCAGTGAGAAGATTCAGAGCAGCGTGCTCGATCAGACGAAGATCATCAATTCGACGCAAATTCTAGTCATTTGGATAAACAAATCAATGCAAGTCACGCTGACTGTTGGTGAGTTCATTAGATTTTGTGTGTGTGGGGGCTTTGTGTGGAGAGACTGGGGCTCTCCCCCTCCTTGCCAAGGCCAGAGATACGACACTATCTCTATGCAGTGAGTGTAGACTTTTTGTGGATTATCTTGACGTTATCGTGGAGATATGAGTAAGATTAGGGGGTTTCCAACAACCATGTGCCACATTCAGTCCAAAGCTCCTATGAGATAAGGTAATCCATAACTTTTCTCAAAAAGCAACCTCCTTCCAGATCGAGTTCGTCCCAACATCTCCTACGGTCGCATCAACCACACAACCGAGCTGATCATCGCTCCAAAAGTAGACAACTACAGCGCCAGCAATGGCACCAGTGTCAATGGCAGTTACCACAACAATGCACTTGCCAAAAGTCAAACAGTCTCATCCGTGGCCAGTTCAGATTCAAATCTCTCCCGCTCGACGACGGTGAGCAATGTAAAAGCCCTGCAGCGCAAGGATTCCCTGGTGAAAGTCAATCGTTTGGACAAGATGCGACGTCTCATCAAGGACCTGAAGCGTGAGAACAGTCGCACGTTTGAGTTTCGAGTGATATCCGGAAAATGGGAGCAAAACTCACAAATCTCTGATATTTTTGTGACGAAAAACAATCTGCCAGAGTTCATGGACCTCGAGCAGATATTCTGCCTGCGGACAGCTGACGATGTCGAATACTACGTCACGGTGAAGGTAGTCGGCGAGGCGGACACCTTCCCCAACAACATTCACCAGACCATCGAAGTGAATGAAAGCCTCATGCATCTGCTGAAAATCCGTGAAATGGAGAAAATCACCCTGAATCCAAAGCACATGGTACTGAACTTCGTGGAGAAGATCGAGTTGTTCGCTCACAAGAAGACCCACTACAAGATCGTGGAGAATGCATTCAAGCGCTTTGTCATTGACAAAACAAAGCTTTCGCCGATGCTGCTGAATCAGGACGAGGTCGTGAAGTTGGAGGAGGACTTGGTTGTGACGGTGCTGATAACTCCCGAGCACTTCCGATACTGTCTGGTGGACTCACAGATTCTTAAGGAGTGCAAGATCTACGCGGCGGATGTGACAAAGAGTGCCAATGACGTGCTGGATGTGGACAAGAAGGAGGACACTGTGCTGAGTGTGAAGGATCTCATTAAACTCCCAGAGTTCGATGAGATTGTCGAACAGTTGGTGGAGGAGTTGAAGATGAATTTGTGCCTTGACCACAGGAATTCGGTGCTAAAACAGGGAAACATTCTGATTGCCGGTATGCAGGAATATCTGAGGTCATGTGTCCATCTGACAAATTTCTTTGCAGGACAATCTGGAGCTGGAAAATCTGTGATTGTGGAGCGCGTGGTTGATCAGTTGGTGAAGAAGCCCTTTTCATGCTCGTACGATATTTTCTACAGCACTCGCAGCAAGGGACGTAAGGTGAGCTATAAAGAATGAGGTTCTCTTTTCGATTTACAGAGAACACACACAAACACAGTCACTGAGGCAACAGGGGGGGAGAATTTGGAATTCCCACACGACCGTAGGTATGATTGCAAGCATTTGAAGTGATAGATGTCCGTATGTCCAACGCTTTGCAACTCCTACGCCAATCCAAAGCCCGAACAGAATCGGTGCGTGGTTCATGTCCTTGTCTGCTCGGCGATTCTCTTTGGATCTACTCGCTGTCACAGAACACCTCTCCCATCCATCCTCAAACTCACTTACTCAGCCATAACGCCGATTTCTTTTACAGACTGAATCAATCCAAAAGGATCTTCGTCAAATTTTCACCACCTGCCTTCAGAACGCTCCATCAATTGTCGTCCTCGAAAACCTCGATGTCCTCGCCCACTCGACAGGAGACCAGCCGACGCAGGACAGCGAGTACTACAGTCGCATAGCGGACATTGTGCAGCATTTAATAGTGGAGTACACGTCCAGCAATCCAATTGCGGTCATAGCCACTGTGTCAAGTCTGCAAGCGCTCAACCGTCGACTGTATTCGCCACGCGGTCGTCATCTCTTTCAAACAATCGCCAAGGTCCCGAATCTTGACCGACGAGGCAGGGAGTTGATCCTGCAGGAGCTCTGCAGTCACATTGACGCTGATCAACTGGATGTGGCCAGGTTCGCAAACCTCACCGAGGGCTACAACAAGGGTGACCTGGTGCAGTTTGTGGAGAGAGCTATTTTCTACGCATACAGACTGAGTGAGTACCGATCTGTCTGCACTAATTTCCTGTCTCACAGCGTCGTTCGTCTAGGTAAAACGAATCCCGTCCTGAATAACGACCACTTGTCGAAGTCTCTGGAGAGCACCAACACCTACTGCCTGCATGGCATTGTCAGCCATCACAAACGATCCGCGTCCCTCAGCGATGTCGGCTTGAAGGTGGAACAGATTCCTGGTCTCGAATCGGTTGTGACTGTTCTCGAAGAAGTCCTTCTCTGGCCTTCAATGGTAACAGTTGTGTTGACTTCTTGAATCTTCACCTCATTCGTCTATTTCAGTATCCAAAGATATTCAACGACTCTCCTCTCCGGAATCAAGCTGGAGTGCTGCTGTATGGCCCACCTGGCACTGGAAAGACCTATCTAGTCTCACAGATCGCGAACACATGGAATTTGCGGACGATTTCCGTGAAGGGTCCCGAACTCCTCGCCAAGTACATCGGTCAGAGTGAGGAGAATGTTCGCAACTTGTTCAGTCGGTAAGTTCGAAAGCATGATTCCTGAATCTGCTCAGTCTCTCAATTTCTCATCTGCGTTTGTTTCAGTGCCCGAAGCGCCAAACCCTGTGTCCTGTTCTTCGATGAATTCGACAGTTTGGCTCCGAAGCGTGGACACGATTCGACCGGTGTCACAGATCGTGTAGTGAATCAACTGCTGACAGAGTTGGACGGCGTGGAGGGCTTGCAGGGTGTCACAGTTATCGCTGCGACATCTCGCCCTGAACTCCTTGATCCTGCATTGCTTCGATCGGGAAGAATTGATCGTTTGGTAGAGTGCCCACTGCCAGATGTTGCCGCAAGATTGGGAATATTCAAGGCTTTGTCGCAAACGCTGATCCTGGACAAGAACGTTGATCTGGGACGGCTTGCCGCTAAGACACAAAATTACACAGGAGCGGATATACAGAGTATTCTTACGTCTGCCAATATGATGGCTGTCAAGGAGGTGTTGGCTAAATGTGGAAATCAAGTAAGTAGCTGAAATTATTTGTTAAGGATGTAAAATTTCATGTTGTAAGTGATAATCTAGCAGAACTTCGTTCTTTTTGTTTTCTGAAGCAAGAATTTTGGTCAGGTGGTTCTATCCCCTTTGAGGACTTCATCTGCATCGGATCCGAAACAGGGGACGTGGTACTCTCCTACAATCTCCAAATTCATCAACGTTGTGAGTAAAGCTGTTGTAAAGGCGACAAATAGTTGATTGTCCTGTGGCGCTGGCTCTAACATCAAATGCACTGAAATGCAGGGATACCTCCCGCCATAGGCAAGCTAAACCTGCATGGAATCAAAATATGACCAATATCAGCAGAAAGAGGCGCTGCCTCTGATCCCAAAACGCTTTAAAAAGCTGCTCTCTCATAGCACACTTGACATAAATTCAGTAATAATTGAGGGAGCATACAAATAGACTACACGTCCCCTTTAACGACATTTTGCAATGTTTGATGGATGGCAGAGGAACGCTCTATCCTTGTTGTACCTGCCAGGTTTCTGCACATTTCAAACATATCCACATAACAGCCTTGTTGTCCGTCTAATTTCTTTGGTACAGTCTGTGAGTTGTGATTCATCTGACTTCTTAGGCTATTTGCCCACTGCAAGTAGATTGGCTCTTTATTACGGGTTAACACACATAATTTGGTGTCGTCTGCGCTAAATTCAAAGGATTCCTCACCCCTCCTACCTACCTATCACCTACTAGGAGACGTGTGTGTTTCTGGGGGATGTTTCAGTTTCTGGGAGAAGTACGATTCTGGAAATTGGTTGTGTTCCTTCTCGTGGAGACAGTTTTTGTTAAGAGGTAATTATTCTTGATGAAGGAGTGTCACATGTCAAGGAATAGCAATTGTGCACCATTCAGTTCATTCAGTCACCTACTGACTTGCGTTATTACACGAACCCCTGTTCCTTCCCAGCTCTTAACTCTGAAAGAAAATCCCACCAGACGGAGTATTCCTTCGACGGTCTCACAGAACTCAATGCATTAGTAAGCACAACAGTTTTTCAATTAGATTCCAGGGAGCAAATAGATTGTCCATCCAACTTGTCATCACAATGAGAACAATAGGAGTTAAGTGTAGCTAATTGTTCCTTACAGCAAATCCCTGCAACATTCTGCACAATTTCTCTTATATCTTGTGTCAGAAGTCTGTGCTGTCTGCTATGGATTGTGTGTGAAGGAACTCAGCCACAAACTGTTCGGCGGTTGCGGTGGTGCTGAAAATGTAGACAGTGCAGAAAACATAGCGTCCGCCTAAAGAACACTCAAAACACTTGAATTCACACCCTTGGAGTAGCACAATTTCAGCAACGCGCCCAGGTGGAGTTTTCGTAGCCAAGTGTACGCCACTAAGCGATAAATCATGGCATCTGGCTTGTACTTTAAGGCCCAGGTCGATCGTCATCTGTAGGAAACAGATGCCATTTGCAGACTTGTAACATCCACCGATGGAATGAAGTCCTAAGCTCCGACGAGCATTTATTGGATTCCTGTTACCACACCGACCATACTGTCATCGACACCCTCAATTAACAGAGTGGCGATTGTCAAGTGTTGCAGCATTTCATGCGTTTGGCCACCTAGCCACTCTTGCACGTTTTGGAGAGAATACCTTCTGCCAGCTGCCTCCAATTTCGCACTCCATGTGTTCGAGTCCCTTCTCCAGTTGTCTCAATGACTCAGATTCCAAGGCTCTTCGGGCTGGAGCAGTCGTATGGAGTGTCTCCTTTCTGCACTCCATGTGGTTGAGACCCATCTCCCGTTGTTCCAATGACTCAGATTCTAAAACTTTCCTGGAGCAGTGTTATCCATCAGCTTTACCTGACCTAGCCATCATCAGCGTTGTATTCGTAGACACTTGACTAGGCACATCCCGCCTTGCAACTTATAGAGTTTGTCATTGAGTCTTCTCCCTTAGATGCTATTAACGTAAACACGACTAAACCTCACGCGTACATCTTGAAAAGAGAATGTTTTCCTCACCCTCTTTTAATAAAGTTCAAGAAATAAAATAACAATGCATCACCAAAGCGACCGTGGCACTATTCGGCTCCAGTGACAGAACGCAGCAAAAATTGTTCTCTTTTACTGCGAACCATCAACCCTCTCATTTAACACTTCAAAATAGACTCGGCCTCGGATTTCTGCCCTAGTCGAACCCAAAAACAATAGATCGTGGTAACCACGACGTTTGGAATTCCAAAAATAAATTCACTTCTCATTCCATGCAACTTTTCGACGCATGAAGCACTTCGTAGCAAGAAAATTGGAATGCTTGCTGGAACAACAGCACAAAACTTTGATACACACAGACGTCTCCACATTATCACTGGGCTTCATTCTTCCAGAGTTCCAAGGTCTCTGCTTTCAGTCTACCCATACTTTCTTTCCATCCTTTATCATCAGTCATCACTAGCGGTTTATACAAGAGTTTTGGTCTTTCATTAGAGTGTGCTGTCAAGACACTCCTGGTTGATGCATTGTTATCCATTCGCTTGAAATGCATCCGCCACTTGTAGTTAAGAATCTTTACCTATCCCTCTGCTTCCACATCTTGGTAGAGATCGTAGAGTTCGCGTATGTTTCTTCTTCATTCACCTTCCTAGCAGAGACACCATCGTTAATCCGTCGCCAGAATTTTCCTTTCGAAAGCTTCCAAAATTCGTTCCACATAACATTCCGTTCGTGCACAGTCAAACAAACGCTTATTTTAGACTCTGCTTGACATCAGCTATGAAGGGATTCGATTTTTAAACCCTATTCTCATCTTCAAACCCATAGTCTCATACATCCTGTGTTCATGTCCTCCTGTCCTCCCACCTGTTGCACAAATCCCACCTCTTTCATTAACAATTCCCTACTTGACTTCTTTATCCATTTACAACCACTACAAAAAAAAAAGAAAAACAGAAACAATCTCTCCATGTAACCTTTTGCTCATTTGCTGCAATTAACTGAGAAAGGCCACCACCTTCGACACCACACAGCAACCAACTACACTCAACTACAGCAACTTTCAATAACCACAAACGACGTCATTTATACATCCTGTCTCCATTATGAAGCCAAGCATTATCCCTCTCCATTTACCTCTTGTCTGCATTCTTGGGCGCTTCGCCGAAGAAAACAAGGATAAAGTTTAATTAAAGATTACCAGCACCAGATACAAGGCAATATAATCGTCCTGTGCATTAATCCTTTTCCCACACTGTCCTGGGGTTGTCGTCATTAAGTGAAAAACAAATTGAAAACCGTCTACTCTGTAATGAGTGGCTGTATGGTGTGAGTAGAATGGTGTTCCCCCTTACTCGTGTAATTATGCGGTACCTGGCCGTTTAGACTTTTGCCGCTGCCCCTTTGTTTCATTTGCATGTCTGGGGATGGGGGTGTGAGACAATGTAATCACTCTCTTTTTGTTTTGTTGTCTGTTTGCTTTCAGGATCTGCCCGACAAAATAGTGGTGACCCATGAACACCTAATTGAGGCGTACAAGACCACAAGGCCATCACTGAGTCCAGCCGATGTTTCACGATACCGACAAACGTAAGTTCGGACACTAATCGCTTATCATCTCACCATCATTGATTCCCTTTTTAGATATGCTCGCTTTACGAATAAGGAGAAGTCTTCCAGAGAGTTTGTGGCTAAACGGGCAACGCTGGCATAAGCCTCAGGCTGACAGAGGAGCAGTATTGAGGCCAATCGAAACGACTGTCAGAACGTATACGGTGTAGAGATGAGGACACTCGGATGATTTTAGTAGTTTAAGCCGAATTGAGTGCTGGGATTGGAATTTTTTGTTTGCATGTTGCATAAGGTTTTGGATTGGTTTTTGGCGCCTCCCCTCGGAGAGCCGGGTGTGGCTGTATTTATTTATTTCTTTTCTGTTTTCTTTTTGAGCAGTAAATTGAAAGAAAAATAAAGATTTCTATTTTTGGAAGTTTCTCTCTTGTGGTTTGGATCATTTGATGAAGTGGCGAAGGCGAAGTCTTTGAGTCTTGTGGCATATTATCCAGAACCATTGACGCTAGTAAAAGCGGATGAGGAAGCCCTTTGACTTTTCGGGAGAAAGACTATGCGATGCGTTGATGGCATCTGCAGGAGAAGATTTAACGACTAACTCTATAGGCTGTACATTGACATTTACCTAGTCAACCGTCTTTGGATACAACGCTTAAGATGGCTAGGCCATGTAGAGCGTATGGACACCACTGCTTCGGTCCGAAAAGTCTAAATCACTTGACAGCTGATAAAATGGCCGCCAGTTAAAATATTGTTTCCAACTGAAAGTTCTAAACCTCTTGTGGAAGCTTCTTTATGACTGACAGTGTGACTTTCGCAGCAACTGGTCCACTAGTGATCACCAAAAAATGGAACCAATCTTTGCGAAATAAAGAAGGAACCCAGATCGAAACATGAAGCAATGTCATGGAAAAAAACTGACTTTGTGTTTTGCTTCTATCGATTCCCTGGCCTTTTTTGCAAGCAGTGGTCCAAGTGGATTACACGTTGAGAGTTCACCGTTTGCGCCGAATCAATAGACAACGTTGCCTTGGTCTCACCTAATACAGTGGCGAAACAGACAAAATGTCAAAATCCTTAATCCCAACAAGGCAAAAATCTAGAAAATCAGCTATTCTGAAATGTCCAAAATTCCGAAAGGACCAAAATATCGTCAAGACTAGAATCCCAAAAATATTAAACTTGAAAACTCTCTCAAAAAAAAAAAAAAAATAGAAGAATAGACGTTATAGAATTTTGGGACCTACTCCAAATCGAACAGCGACTACAAGCCGGGGGGTTTGCAGAGTGGCAGCATGTACACCCTGTGTCTGCGCCTCTTAAATGTTTCTTTCTTGTTCTTTTCTATGATTGTGTTTTTCAGTATTTTAGACATTTCGAAACTTTGGCCTCGCGAGATTATGTCCCAGAGCCTTGTTTTTCGGCCAAAGCAATGTGGCTTAGCGGTCGACTCTTTGGGCTTGGAAATCTCAAAATAAACCCACTTTTCCCCTGCAACTCGAAAGAGGTGGTACCGTGAAAAATTCGATGTGGTTCGTCCGGGAATCGAACCTAGACCTTCGGTGTGTGAATAGACGCAATTACCCACTACGCCACAGCGACCACCGTTTCCTATCCGGGCGGAAAGGGACCTCGGCCATTTTGGTGATCGAAATTTGACGCTCCTTTTCCAGGACTGTGTGAGATTATTCCCAACTGTAGCTCCAACTTAGGACGAAGATATATTTTTGTTTAGATTTCCGACGTACCTTGTCTAAAATATCAAAACCACGCAGTAAGACGACTGATCAGCCCATCTTTGGGCAGTGCGATGGGGGCTGAACACAGTTCGAAACTGTACTACTAAGGCAAGTCCACACAAGGTTCTGTTCGCCTATAGATCAAGAGGCATTTCGGGGGACAAGATATTGACATGACGAGAGCTCATCGGCATTCATTAGAAAACGAGGTATGACTTTAAGCGTCACCAACTAGACTTATCAGAGAGATAACCACGTTTTTATAAAGATGGAGTCTACTGCTACCGAAGAGCCCTGTCAAGAATTCTGGAGCCCAGCTACCGTGCATAATCACCAAGATGTTGCCGGATGACGTTCCATAAAGGCAACGACGCCAACGAAAATTGAACACAGCCATATCGTCAGATAAGCTCAATCCCTGGTGTGAGCTTCTAGACGGAGTTTTTTCTTGTGACCATAGGGAAGACGACGGGTCTGCTCTCACAGACAAGATCAATGATAGAATGGCCGAGCTGCGACGAACACTGTGTGGGTCAGTCGCGAGTTGCATAATCCCTAAATCAGATATGGGTCACATGGATCTGATCATTCATTGCCCTGATTTTTGTCTATAAGACATCAAAATGGCCGGGAAGAAGACCTTGCCCTTCTTGTCATCATTTTGGAGGTATATACGAGAGTCTCCAGAGCAGAGGGCTTTCTAACTAAATCCTTATCCCGCAGTTATTTGTCTCAATTCGGATTTTATAGTTGATTCCAATATCAGCGGGGCCTTTGATGCTGATTTAAGTGTTCACAGGGAATACTGTAGTAGGTCTCTTATGATAGTAGCTTTGAGTTTTGGAGAATGATCCCGCTATCCAGACAGTTGTTGTTCAGTGCACCATCGACTTCGCTTTTTTAAGTTGAAAGTCCCCTTAGCCACTATCATCTTCCCGTGGATATCATTAGGTAACAGATGTAAGACCGTATCCAGGGAAGGGGTGAAACAAAGAGCCACTCGGATTCCCACCGGACCCTACCAATCCACAAGAGATTTTGTCAATTTTTCACTGCTCTTCAGTTCAGGATATCTCTTCTTTAGAGTAAGTAAGAAATTCATCCCTCATCTCTATGACCTATCCCACCGAAGCGCCGACGCGCCGCGCCCATGCAACTCCTCCCGCAGTCAATCACCAATCAATTAGTGAGCGATAAAATGATTTGAGACTCGTCAACAATCTGTTGAATTTCAAATGAACCCTTTTTTGCGCCACCCCTCATCAGTTGGCGAGCGTGCAGCGCTGCACTGAAGTCGAACGCCACGCGATACACCAGCCCTTTGTTGACATCCAAATTGAGACATTGTGTTTGCCCGCCAACTGAATTGCCAACCGCTACAGCACCGCACCGCACCGCACTGCACCGCCAATCCCCAAGAGACTACAATTAAACAGCTAAACAATATTACGCCACACGATGACGACAAGGGGGCGGCCGCTGTCGATTTTCAAAAACACAAACCACCCTCCGCCGGCGACACCAGTGTGTCACGAGTAAACAAGTAATAAATTTGATCTGTAAATCTAATAGCGTAACCGAGGAGTCAACACCACCGCCACCACCGTCGGCAACAGCCAACAACAGCACGAGCAGCAACAGCAGAAAGCAATAACAACCAACCGACCGGGGGGGAGGGATGATGCGGCAGAGCTGCTGTGTCGCCGTCGCGCCCTCAACCACCACCACCGCAGTAATGAGGGTGAAAAACGATTTTAATGAGATGTAACATGCGTTTCGCCGCCAACCCCCAGCGCGGCGGAAGTGTGTGTCCAAATCTAAATCGAATTGTTCCACATTCCGAGCAGGCCCACCCCCTCCCACACCACGATGCAAATTGCATTACGATCCATGAAATTACCTATTTTTGGTTTTCGGACGAAATTTGTTTACGCGGCGCGTTTCTGCCATTTGCGCGGTCGATCTCTGTGTTGACGGTTGTTGTGTTTTCTTTTTTTTTATTCGCATTTCCTTTTTTCATTTTCTATTTCGACAACAATCGGCTCCAATCAGGCAGCGCACGGGGCACGGGGAACGGCGTGGTAGCGTTGCGAAGGCGGTTAATCCAACGCTGACTCCGGCTCCTGCAAGAGTAATGAATGAGATCGAAATTGCATTGCGTTGCATTTCTCGTTTTTTTTTTTTGCGCATTTTGCGGCACTATCGGAGAGGACCGCTCATCGCAGCGAGGACTTAATCGTTTTTGGGGACGAAGATTGCAATGGAATTGGATTAAGGGCTGCCGCCGTTGATGGCTGCTAACGGGTGCCTGACGGTTGGCTGACGGTTGGCTGACGGTCCAATGCAGTTCTGTGCGGATCGGGATTACATTTCTCATCGATACACAGGCGATGTCATCGATATCATTCAGCAAGATAAAGCAATTATAAAATCAATTTGCGGCTGAAATGAGGAATTTTGTTGAGGTTAGGAAGAGGCGAGAGAGAGAGGGAGAGGGATTTTTGAAGAGGTCCCGATTATTGACCGGATTTGGTGAGGGAGAGGTGGAGTTGGATCTGTATCCATTAGGCGGGGTTTTGTCGGACAAGCACCAAAGGAATTATTTGAAATGTGGGCAATCTTTAAAAAGTTTGTTTGCTCTGGAAAATGCCAGGGAAAGGAATGAATTGTGAAACAAACAAGAGGCAGACAAAACTTTTTCCTTTCACCTCAGATAGTGCAGAACTCTTCACTGAGCTCGTAGAATAATCCTGTTTCCACATGACTTGGCAATCATTGGCGGAGGTGAGCAACGACAAAGTACAATAGATGGCCCACTGGTTCTCATTCTTCTTCCTCCCTACAATTCCAATAGAAATCTTTCACCAAAAGGTGTAATCTATGTACATGCCACTGCACCAATTGTGCAGTGACCAGTAAAAACCAGCCCCATGCCGAGGCTGAAGACGGCACTACATTCCGCACAACGTGAAGACTTCTGCTTTATGGGGCATGAGCCTGGACAATCTCAAGAGCAGATCAAGAAACTCTCTTTATCTTTCCGAAAGAAAAGTTCTGCGTTCAATCTTTCACCCTATTTGCGATGATTTTTGAAGAAGAAGATTCAACAACAAACAGTATGGGCTGTACAGCGACGGGAGCATATCCAGGTGTCTCCAGATTCAACGTCTGAGTTGGCTGCTCCAACCCGAGGACTCTTCAACTCCGGAGAGTCCTCGGGTACCAATGGGACAAAGGAATAGGAGACGCCCTCGGATCCGATGGCACACACAAGTGGAGAATGACCTCCATCAAGTTGAAATGCACAATCGAAGGTAGCTGGCTAGAGACCGTGCGGAAGAGAAACGTTGATTCATACCCAAGTCCACACCGGAGTTTAGTGTCATCTCCCGAAGGAGATTGAAGTGAAAAACTTGGACGATATGTGGTTCCAACCAGACGGGACAAGGGGCCACACAACTCCACCCACAGTGGCCTTATTCTGTAAGAAGCTTCTTGGCCTCGCAAATGCACGTTTTGGCGACATCAATTGGTTGAGGCCAGACTCTAGCGCCTCACAATCGCCAAAACTAAAATCAGCATCAAAATATAAATGATAAGGGGAAGGCAAAGATCTGCCATTAATGGGGACATACCAAGAGCATGTACAACAGCTTAGAGGATCTTTGAATCCCAGCCTACAAGTGCAAGCAGAAGAAGATTGAACAAAGAGAATTTCTTCTTGACGACTGAGTACATCGTCTTCAAAGATTATAAGACAGCTCAGGTTCTGGCGTCCCAAATATTTGGAATTGATGTCGATCTTCTTCTTCTTCTTTTGGCGCTACAGTCCGGGGTGAACCTGGGCTTCAACCAATATGCCTCTCCAGCCAGTACGATCTTTCGTCAGCTGCCGCCAGTTGCGCACTCCAAGTTGGTTGAGGTCCTTCTCCACTTGTGTGGCCATCTCAGCCTAGGCCGTCCTCTGTTGCGTTGTCCCAATGGCTCAGATTCGATAACTTTTCGGGCCGGAGCAGTGGTGTCCATACGTTCTACATTACCTTGGCGTCTTAAGCGTTCTATCCGAAGACGTTTGACTAGGCGCTTTAAATCTTTAGCTTTAAGAATTCACTGGTAAAAACTATTTCCGGTCATTTTCACTTATCTCGCGTGATGGCTAAAATCAGATGTTTGTCGGCAAAACATCGTTTCCTCCATTTTGCTGAACATCTTTTTTAAATATTCAAAATCCATTTCAATCCTTTGATCTATAGCCACACCCTGATCCATCCCACAACTCCAATCCCCGCCCTCCTCCCACCCCAACCTCTTTTAAGAAATCACATCTCACTAACATCATTAACTTGCATTTTCTTATCCCATAGCATGGCACGACCGGTTGGTCTTACAATCGCCTCCAGAGATCGACAAACGTTACAATTCCATTATCCTCGATTAAAATCGCCACCAACCAGATTCGCTTTCCACAATTCACCGAAGAGTGAATAACACAATAAATGATGCCCCCAGCGATTTGTGTTCGTCATTCACCGCTCAAAACAAAAACAACAACAGCGAGGAAGGGCGAAAAAATATTAAAATGCTCCACCACCACCACCAGTAGCAGCAGTGGGAAGCAACGGTAACAATAAACGACACAACACAACTCTGGGGAGAATGGAGAAAAAAATAGAGATACGATGTCCTGGCAATGAAATGGAATTTCATCTGTTCTTCTTTCATACGCCATTTTCTTTTTTTTTTTCTTTTTGTCCGCAGCTCAGCTCGACATGGCGGCGGTGGTACCGTGGAAGAAAGCCTGAATTGTTCCACCTATAGGTAGACACACACAACGCAACTTAAACTGCAGCCATTGTGAATTGGTTCGCTGGGGAGCGATGGAGGATAAATCTCGTTGCTAGACTCAAACTGAGAGTGGGAGCCTCTGGCGATGTTGGCGGACAGGGTGAGGCGAGAACCCAATCATTTGGGCTGTTCGAGTGGCAAAATTGTTTTATGCGACGAATGGGTGGAAAAAGTGGAGAGAAACGTCCTCCCGCCGCACTGGTGGATGGTGTCATTGAATTGGCCGCGGCGAGAAAGGGAGCCGAGCGCCTCCAGTGTGCGGCAATAAAGCGGCATAAAAGGTAAGCCGATCCGATGACAATATTTTTATGAAAACATCTAGTATCGTATTTTGTTTGATTCTCGGTTGAGTGAGGCCCGTGAACCTGATGGATGGGCGGGTGGGGACAATTGAATCAAAGGGATGCATGATTTAACTTGTAGGCAGGTTTTAAAATACGTTTATTGTTTTTTTTTTGGAACAACGGAAGGTGAAAAATACATGAAGGACATGAACAAACTTTTTGTGGGATGTGTTCATATGATGGGTTCTTCTTAGTGTTTGAGATGTTTTCACGGAGAAAAGATTTTTTTAACATTCGGTAGACAGATAAAAAGTCTTTTAGTCAAAATATGATCCAATTTCTGTGGTACATTTTTCCCATCGAACACCATTCATGGCAGATCTCATTTTCGAAAGATTATGATCGAGTAATCGTCATCGCGCCGCCAGCCCATCAACTACACCAAACAGACGCTCCTTGTGGAAGTATCTGCTTTCCAACAATCACTTGTGGATCCTCGTTTGCCTAAATGCATCAATTCTGCTTGTTTACGGATCCATTTGGTCGACTATACTGATTAAGAAGAAATCACGAAGTTCAGGAACGGTCATTTTTGTAAGATTCTTCAACAATCTTCACGTCCTGCTCAATTGTATGCCTCTCCATGGAATGAAAAATGAAAATATTTCAAAAAATGCCCAAAAAACTTCACATGAGAGTGTGGTTCATAATTAATGATCGGTTCACTCATAATCTTAATAATTCAGCTGAAGACAAAAAGATTCAGCTCGAAAGTCAGCAGGTGCTGAATGCCTTTTGTTTTAAAATTTACACTCGCGCCATTGTCCTTACTCTCCTGAATCGCTCAACTCAATGCTTCTAGACTGATTGACAGTGTTCACAGGTACAGTGGTAAAATTATGGAAGTTAACCTACTTCCAAAAACAGACAGTCATTGGATTTGTCATACTTAGTATTTCAACATCTCTCCTTTCCAGTCGCAAGATTGCTCAGGGGCGATGCAGCGTTTCCAACCAGAAGAGCGCGTCGCCTTTGCTAAATGTTTACAAATTGACGATGTTAGGAAAGGACACGCATATGGAGAACTTAAAAATGCAGCTAAAGTTGAGAGGACCTAGCGAAAAAATTGCTATTCTTCACAAACTGCTCTTCCTTTCGAATTTGAATTTCCTCTTGAGATAATTAAGAAATTTCCCTCAACTTTCTGTTAGCCCCTTTTCCAGTTCACTTACAAAGCACATCACAACCGCTCTTCACCGCCAACAGTTTGATGTACCGCTGCCCAAAATTAAGCGATAAATTTCAAGCCCGATTTCCGCTGAACAACCGTCACTTCCGAAGTTATTCGCCCACAAAACTCCGCCGGAAAGAGTCCTTGTATCGGCACCGCGAAGGAATCCTTTCCCCGACTCGCTCTCATAGTTTCGCATCTTCTTGTTGCGAAACTTTTGGCCTCCGCGATAGCAATCAGCGTCAGCGCGCCCCTCCCCCCCGCCTGCCATTAGATGCGCCGTCAACGGTAAAGTTTTCACAAACTCCCGCGAAAAGTGTCCGCTTTTTCTGGTTCTACTTGCATTCTTGAAGAATCTCCGAGCGGAGTGGTTTCCTTTTCCCTTGCTGGGGTAACAAATGTTACGCAGGATAATTCACTGATGTGTATGGCAGATAAAATCATCATCAGTGTGCGCCACGGCGCGAATTATTTGGCAACTTTTGTAAGTTCCCTGCACCGGAAATAATTCTCATTCATTTGCGTTGGGCGCGGGAAGGAGGGGGCGGCGGAGAGAGAGATACTCGAGAAAGGATTGCGGCAACGTTAAACAAGGATCTTGTTCTCCTAATTATCCGCCAGGATACACACTCCAATTCTTTGCGATAATTACTTTAAGCAAACTTCTTTCTTCCGCTCGCTTTCGCCGCCGATTCCCGGCTGCGGGATAATCTGCAGCAGAAGCCACGCGTCCTTGAGAGAAGGTCTGAGTCTGTTGAGTCTGTTGCTCAGTTTTTGCGGAGCATTCTTTATGCGCTCAAGAGCTCTTCAGCCCCTCCTTCCGGTGGCAATTTCTCTCCTTTTTCGGGTTGTGCCGGTGGGGGTGTCCTTTTCAATTTGCATTCCTGCCGCATGATCGGGTTTCCAATAAACTGTCAATTTAGCCCCGATGATGCACTCGAGGATTTACCAAATTCTCATCCTCCCTCCACCCTCCACCCGGCGCTGCTTCCTCGCACGCAGGTGTTATCCTTGTGCTGGCACAGGGCATTGTGTTCCGCACCGCAAGGATAAACAACAACCGAGTCCTGTGCTTAAAATGAGAAACAAAATGGGTAAAGGTAATTCAATTCCGCATCCCCCGCCGGCAGATTGCAGAGATAATGGTGTTCCGGTGTGTTTCGCTCTGTTCGCGTCCGGATGCTTGAGGTGTGCCGTGTCGGCGGGGTGGGGATTTTTCAATATTCGCCGCGTTTCCCAGTGTCAAGCGGGCCTGATGCACTTAATTGGCCGTGAAAAGTCAAAATGAAAACATAATCACGGCCAGACACAGCTTCAATGTGTGTCTGGCGTTTTAGGCTGCATTCACTGTGTGGCGGCGGCGGCGGTGGTTTGGTTGTGTGTGGCCAAAGGCGTTTTCCATTTGCCGCTGCCTAGTCCTTCAAACTATTGACTGGAAGCTGTGCAAAGGGGGGGGAACGGTGTGGAGGTGGTGGTGAAATAATGAGTTTTTGTCTACCCAACAAGTGGGGGAGTGGGCTGCACCGGCACCTAGACGGGTGGGATTTTAATGAGTTTCTGGGGCTTCGGAATGGATTTCTGGATAATCTTCGATGATTGCACACAATTTGTGGTTCAGAGTGAAGGGCAGAGATCGAATTGGGTGCCAGGGAAGGTAGACTTGTTCGGAAGATGGACACAAGTGGTTACGGTTATGAACAAGGCGACTTTGGACATGAGTCTAAAGGACCTCAAGAAACTCATTTTTTGGAACTTTAGCGCAAATTTTGCATCTCAAGCTACCTACTCGTAGAAGTGTCTTTCAAGCGAAGATCCTAGCAGTCAATGAAGCGGGCAGAATTATATCCATAATGGAGCCACCACTACCACTCTTGGCGACAGCCAGGCGGCCATTGTGGCAGTCCCTAATATGGGCATCAAGTCACAGCCAGTTGCGAAGATACCATCGCTCTTGGCGCACAGCATTCAATTACTCTGTGCCGAGTTCCTGGACATATGTATGTAACTGACAAGGAAATGGCTGATGTTCTGGTAAAAGCAGATCTAATATTGGCCCAATGCTGGAACTAGAGCAAACTACCTCTAGATGATCTGCTGAGGAAGGCTGGCATCAAGATTTGAGAATTATCAGGTAATCGGTGGCGCTCTCTAGCTACTTGTGAGGCAACACAGATCATGTGGCATCGGCATAACAGTGCAAAAACCTACAGTACCCACAGAACGGCGCTTTTAATGTTAGTTGCAGCACTAACGAGTCATCTGAGGTATGAAGAAAGTAGGTCCCATGAACGACAGCCAATACACAGCGTGTAGAGATGAGGGGGAACAAGTTTTGATTCACAGTTACCATGGAAATGAGATCGACGCTGAACTCGCCAAAGTATAAGTCGACGAGGTAATCTGAGGATCTGCACATAACACTAAAAGATGTGGTCTAAAAATCAACGTGGCCGAGACAGAACTGACGAAAGAGTTGCGGGGCACCACTCTTCCAAGGTTAGAGCCCAATTGAGGATGTGAACAAATTTTGCTACCTCTGCAACACTTTGTCTTAAGATTACGGTGCAGAAACTGACATCTTGTCTCTGATAAACAAAGTCCGTTTGGCAAGGTTTTGGAGATCCACACAGGTCTCCCTCTCACTCAAACTTCGGATCTTCAATTCTAACGTGAAATTCGTGCTAATGCTGATCGCTTCATTGCTTGCAAGCTTCAGGTCTTCGACAGTAAGTGCTTAAGCTGAATCTTGAAGCTCTTTTCACAGGAATGGATAACGAACAAAGTGGTGTGGCGTAGAGCTTCACAGGAACCCATTCCACCAAAGATAGAAGAATATGGAGCCAGACAGGCCACACCATTGTTAGGAGGGCCCTCACTTGGAAACCGAAAGGAGTGCGACGTCACTGGGGTCAATCACTCTCTATCCAGAGATCAACCTTAGAGAAAGAACATCGACTGGCCCAAGGCAAAGTTGCGTTTAGATCTTTCACATCTGTCTTATCCGAGTGTCCGAAGCAAGGTTGGGATCACTCGCATCCCTGCTTTGGGCTTCCATCTATGGTTGAGCCACGGAATTGGCTAGAAACTCCAGGTTGTAGGTAGGACAAGCCTTTGCTCCCAACTTCTGTAAGAAATCCTCCGACAGAAAGGACGATGACTTTCCAGCTTACCAAGGGCAGACTACACCTTTGTGTAGCACCAAAATTATTCAATGCCAAGTGATGAAATTCTCTGGGACGTCTGCGGACATGAAAAGGACACCATAGAACATTTTAAAGCCTTTGCTCATATCAGGTGGCAGATGTTTTGCAATTATGTGGAGAGTAGGTTCCTTGTCATAGAAGTGTCTAATGGAGTTTTAAAAAAGAGTTCAAAAATGTCCAACAAAAAACACATACCTCTGTAACTGTCTTAACCAAAGTCAGAGGCTCAGAAGTTAAGCACATTTCAACTCGAGCAAACCTTTAGTCTATATTTGCAGAGCTCTAGGATTACCAAATTGGCTGCATTAATTTCGGTTTAACGAGCTAAGCGGAAAGGTAACTTGATCACCCCTAATTCTGGAGTGATCACGAGGACCTATGCGAGACACGGTTGTGTGACACCTGTCCAGCAATGAACCAACCAACCCTAAGTGCAAGCCTTGAGATGTTTCATTCTCATTCTCCTTTAGAGCTGAAAGCTAAACTAGGTTTAAGCGCAATCCCTGAGTTACTTTAGTTAAGGATTGAAGTCAAGATCGATTTAGACGTAACATTTAGGGAGCCTTAGTTTCGATCTGAAAGTCGGCTAAGGTTCAATATTAGAGTAGCTTTGTCCGTCCGACGGCGATGTCGATTTTACACGCAGTTCTGGATCCTTTTCAGTTGCAACTTATGTCCCACGATGGCTTACGCGTAATTCTTTAGTTGCTTCAGTGGGAACTTGAAGTCGAAGTCGATTTATACAGAGCCATTGAGCTGCTTCAGTGAATTCCGGACTAAGACAGATGAGAAATTACGCGTAACACAACTCCTTGTTTCAGCCGTGTTTGAAGCTGTTCATGAATAGAATCCAAGCGGTAAGAGGGCATGTCCGTCTAGATTCTAGTCATGAACAGCTTCAAACACGGACTTGAGCCTGAAGTCAATTTTTGGGCTGGTTCAGTTCGGGCTTGAAGCCAACATCGGCTTAGGCTCAATTCTTCATCTACTTCAGCTTAGGCTTGAAGCTGACCTCAGTACAAGAGCACTTCTTGAGTTGCTTTAGTTACGGTAGATGGTGGGAGACGGTTTAGACTTTATCCTGGAACACCCTCAAGTACAGCACAAGCTCAAGTTGCGTTAGGTGTAGCTCTTTAGCTTCTTCAGTTAGGATTTGAAAGGCGAAATCGACTTAGGCGCAGTTCTTAAGTTCGGACTAGAAGCCAACCATCACTACAGGCGCATTTAGTGATCAGTTACAGTCTCTCAAATCTCATCTTGGGTTAGGCGCCATTTTTGCGATGTTTAAGTCAGAAGCTACAGCTATTTATGGGCTCAGTTACGACTTGGAGTCGATGTAAGTATAAACACATTTTTGGAGCTGCTTCAGCCGCGGCTTAGAGGCAAAGTCGCCTCAAGTTCTGTTCTTGAGCAGTTACAAATGTGGCGCAGATTTGATCTTGGCTTACACGTAATTTGTAACCTGCTTTAGTGAGCACTTGAATTTGAAGACTTTTTCGACGCAAATTTTGTAAATTGAAATTCTTGAGCGGTTTCATCTCGGTTTCCACTTAGAGCTTAAAGCTCAAGCCGATGTGGACTACTATTCTGATTAAAACTCAGCTCTGCAGCAGCAAGTCTCCGTCGCCAAATCCGTTGAATCCAGAAACTGACCTCCTTCATCCTTCAACCAGAGCTCCCATCGTTCCTCAATTCTAAATCCCAGATTTCGTTCCAAAAATCCCCGCTAATCACTTCTCAATATTCTCATAAATTTCAATTCAACAACTCCCCTTAAGCAAAAAAAAAAACACAAACAAACAAACAAACACCCACCAGCATACAGCGCACCCAGCCAACCGCCCATCGCTCCAGTCATATTATTGCCCCAAGGACATTTGCCTAGCTCCACCTTATTTGCAAACAAACAAGCGAACAAAACCGTCAGCCAGCGCCAGAAAGAGACACAACGACGACCATTGAATTGAAAATAAAACCACTTCCACTTGTTCGCCTTTCGCGCGTTATCGCCATTCAGGATGTGGCGTGGCGCCCGCCCCCTCCATTCCCATCTACAGTACACTCCTTCGAAGGACACCACCAGCAAAGGAAGCACCATTCCATGTGTGTGTTTGATAAATTTCCTCGTCGTCTTTCCAAAGAAATCGTCATCTTCGTCGCCTTTTATATTCGAATCAAATCCCAAAGAAAGGATATTTTTCTGTGTGTTATTTTTGCAATTTCGCAAGGACTCTGTGCGCCCGTTGGGGGTGGGGGGACTTACATCTTCCAATTCGATCGTTGGAGAGATTTAACACACAAAAAGATGAAAAAGAGAGGAGTCGTGAAACCGATTCACGGCAGCAGGACTTGAATTCAAATCAAAAGGATATCTGAATACTTCGAGGTGTTTTTTTTTCTTCTTCTTCAAATTCAAAAGGATACACCCAATGTGTGTAACAGTTTTTTTTTTATTTTGTCACACAATCAAAAGGATACAGAGTGGTGGGAGGCGGGGAGGTTTCTCAGCATCCAGCTGGTATTGTGTCGGTGATTCGGGCCGAGATGAATCCCTTTCGCTGAGGGAATTCCGCTCCCCAGTGCGAACTCGTATCTCATTAGAATGAGACGCTGCCACGCCGGTGTGTGGGGAAGATATCCGTCCATTGTGCACGGCTCGGGAATCCTTGTTTTGTTCAGCCAATGACAAAATACCGACAAGACTCCGGCACGCCTGGGTGGCTCGCACATTTGTCGTCCGTTGACTTTGGCGGCAATCCTCTGCCGATAGCTCTCTCACTCGTGTATCCTTTCTCAATAATAAAATGTTTTATGCTCAACTTGATGGGTGTCCCACGTCGTCGTCGTCGCTTCGTGCCCTTGCATTCCGCATTCGCACGCACCCTCCTCCATGTGACAATCGAAATGGGCTTTTAAGCGTTTTTCTTATTTCCTTATCCTTTTTCTGGGGATTTTTTTTTTCGGCTCGCTACCCCTGCCCTGACTGATTCCTTGTTTGGCCTCGATTGGGGTGCAGTGTAATCAGGGCTTTGTTCGCATGCCACGGAAGTGAGATTAGGCGGGTATTGTTTGCTGTCAAATGCAAACGAAGGACAAAAAATAGAAACCGAGGGGTGGCGGGGGGCGAAGGTTGCCGAGAAGAAGAAAAATGATATTTTGTTGTAAAATTACGTGATGTCCTTATCAATGATGCGGAGCAGAAGAAACAGGCGGCCGTAAATTATTCAGGCGACTAGCCTGCTGAGGGTAAACGCACGGAACAGGACCACAAATGGTGTTGGCGGCAACAAAGCGTCGCGCGTTGTTTCTGGAGGAGAGTGCGACACCACGTGGAGGCAAGAGAAGGAGGACGAGTGCCGCGGCACGGAAATCGTGGAACATAAAACAAGGTTATCAGTGGCTGGGTATCGCCTTGTGATACTTTGTCTTATGTCGTGGGCTTGAAGTTCTGTGTTTTGGCTGCAAGTGAAAACATAAGAAAATTAGTTAAAGTTGAAGAAAATGATGGGCTGTACAGAGGGACACTTTTAAGTTGATTGTGAATCGTTTTTAGCTTCAGAGGAACGTTCCAGGCAAGCCCTGAAGCTAAAGTCGGCTTATGATCTATTTTTGGAGTGGGTCTTTAGACCGATATCGGCTTAGATGCAATTTTTGAGCTAAGTCCTTGAGGATAGGATGGTAAAGTTGACTAAGGCGCATATTGTGCACTGAAACAGTTCGATTTTGAAAGTGATATCAATTTAAGGCCCATTTTACAGAAGTATCCAGTCATGTCTGAATTTGTTTGTCAATCAGCCGATTCTTAAGCTGATTCATTTAGGGCTTGACGCTAAACTAGTACAGACGCATTTCTGGACCTGTGTTGGTCCAAATCGCTGTTTCTTTGGGCTCAAGAGGCGATTGAGCAATAAAGCCCTCTTTCGAAGGACTAAGCTTGCTTGATCATCCCAGTCCCAGTCCTTATGACGCTGACGCTTGGACGTTACTAAAAGCGGAAGAGGAAACCCTTGGTTTTTTGAGAGAAAAGTTCTGAGTGCGATGTTTAATCCTGTTTGCGTTGATGGCATTTGGAGGAGAAGATTTAACGACGAACTCGCTCGTGACATGCGCATGCTTAAGCGTTTTCGGATACAACGGCTAGGCCATGTAGAGAGTATGAACACCACTGCTCCGGCCCGAAAAGCCTTCGAATCTGAGCCATTGGGACAACGCAAGAGAAGACGGCCTAGGCTAAAATGCGCACACAAGTGGACAAGGACTTCGACCAACTTGGAGTGCGCACCTGGAGGCAGCTGACGAAAGATCGTGCTGGCTGGAGAGGCATGTTGGTTGAGGCCCAGGTCCACCCCGGACTGTAGCGCCACAAGAAGAAGAAGAAGAAGTCAGTCCAAATTTGAAGAATTAGAATAAGGCGAAATGTTTGGTCTGTTTCTGCACGGTTTTGAAACTTATATCAATTTAGGCCAATTTCTGAGCAGGTTGTCAGTCAGCTGGTTGTCGATTCTTGAACTGATACATATAGGGCCTGACGCTTAACTCGGTGTAGGCTTAATTCTTGAGCAGCGTCGGTAGGAATTTGCAGTCAAAGTTGGCCTGGGAGCCACATTTGGGTTGATTCAGTTGGGATTTCAGGCTGATATTCATTTCAGGGCACCAGTAAAATACCCTTTTCTCGTCTTCATGTGGGTGTCATTTAGAACTAGAGGTTGAAGCCAACTTTAGCACTATTCTTGAGCAGTGTCAGTCAGTGTTGGGACTTGAAGTTGAAGCAAGGGTAAGTTTTGGGCTGTTCTAAGTTGGTTTTTTCAAGCCATTCTTGAACAGTATGAATCCCATGTCTAGTCAAGTCTTAATGTCATGTGACAAGATCTGGAAACTAATGTCAATTTAGCCTCGATTCTGGAACACTTTTAGCCGCAGGTTAAAGGAGCCTAAATTTTCTAAAAATCAATCCTTTTGCCTGTTTTGTAATTTTTTTTGGCACAATATAACACGAGACGAATTTGAAGTTAGAGTACAGCTAAAACCACAGAATTTTCGGACAAGAGTTCAAGCAGTCTGACATTACGACATAGTGGAACGCATGAAGTTCCAATGAGGAAAATAAAGCAAATTATCTCAGTTGAAAGTCTTGATCTTCCCAGCCAAAATATTGTACCAATCCAAAATCTCGATTGTGCCAAATTTTTCAAATTTACGAACTTTGGGTATTTGAGCAAAATTTCTCTTCTGATCTTTTAGCAATTCCGGGTCGCTTGTTGTCCTTTTTAATTCCTGACAAGATTTCCTGCGCCTGTTTCTTTATAAACCGTAATTTGAATGTCTGTACATCTGATCAGAAATGTTGATGCTTGGCAGACTTGCCCTTAACAGGAGCAATTTTTCACAAAAAACATCACAACCGATAAATTTGTCCATCTAAATGATAATTTGCCAAGACCGTCCAAAATTCCTAAGACATACAAATTTCCAAGACCAAAAAGACCACAAAACACATTGATTTTCTTACGTAACCTCACTTTGAGTTTATTTATCAAAACAGCAGAACAAATCTTAAGTCAAAATTCCACCAGCAGAACTCAGTCTCACGTTCTCTCTCGATTATCACATTTGAATTCCAAGGAATGAATTCCTTCCGCATTCTCCGGCCGAGGTTACACGTGGTGCAGCAGAATCAAAACACAAACGTCCAGCGTTGACAACAATGCATCAGCTTTCGAACGTTTCCTCTTCTGCTCCTTTGCCTTCGAATCGCAAGTCTGAGGGCTCTTCACGAACACAGATTGCTGCAAGGAGAAAAAAAAAGATTTCAATTAAAGCTAACGGTATTGAGAGCAGTTTCTTGAGTCTCACCTTTTCGTAGACACTTCTGAGATCGGTGGTTTCCTTTGGTTCTTTGGCATCATCTGTCATCGGAGACAAGGCCAGAGGACACACCCAACACTTGGATTTCGACATTAAGGCAACTTGATTCAATTGGGGCAACATTTTGGATTGTGTCCGTCTGTGATGATGTTTCAGATGAGAATGGTAAGGACTTACCTGCCGGGAGAACTTTTATATTCCGCCTCTGTTGAATCGACTCTTATGACGTGCACACCGCGGAACCTCCCACAGTTCGGTTATTTTTAGGTCACTTTGATCCGTTTTTGGACTGTCGCTTTTGCAGCAGAAGAACGTCACAAGAACAGATGACGCAATGTTCGTGATGTTTTATAATTTTGTTTTGGAATATATTTAAAAATTGATAATTTCTCGGGGGAAACCTGTTTTTGATGTGAGGAGAAAGGCAATGAGGACGTCAATTGAGTGATTTGTGAGAAATGTGCGACAACGGCGGAGCGAAACTCGTTCGACATGTGTGCCAATTGTCATGTTTTGACGCAGGTCACAGACCTGCAGGGCGACAAGAACCGTAGTAGACACAACGACGGCGAGGTAACACTTTGAATTTTGTGCCAATGTGGGATGTTTGTCAATTGTTTGCCTGTTTGTGTGAATGCAGTTGAAATTTGATTGGAATTACATTTCTGTGTGAGGTTCCTTGTGTTCGATGTTGGCAATAGTTAAGGAAAATTGAGTCAAGTGAACTGGCAACGTCTAAATTTTGTTAGAGGTCCAGCAACGTACTTACAAATTGCGGACACATTTATAGAGGGTGGCTTTCCGCTCGAAATCTTGTCATATGGCTGAAGCAACTTGGAAACTCACTTCAAAAAGTGAGTTTTGTATCTTGGCAATATCAATTGGCGGCCTCAGTCATCTGATTAACTCCCTATGGCCTTGTTTTAGTGAGGAATTGATGTTATGACACCAACAATCCTAAACCTACAGCCCGAAACCATCAGCACGGTCTTTGGGGTTTGGGAGAGGCAGAGTGCGCAACTGCGAAGCAAGCTAAGGCAGCCATGAGAATGTTTGAACAGCCATGGAATGCAACATTTATAACAAAAAAGTTTTCAAAGCGCATAAGCCGTAAGGAAACCCGAGATAAACTTTCCAACCATGAATCAAACATAGGATTATCGGCGTTTGAGTTGACGGATTTACCCACTAAGCACATATGTAATAAAAGGTGTAAGCAATGTTCTAAGTTGATTAACTGAGTGGCACTACAGCCCACAAGGGACTAGGGCCTACCTTCTACATCAACTACTCGTGTTGTACGTGCTTCTGTTCACTCACGGGTAGAAGAAACCTACAGTATTTTGCCGACATCGAAAGTCGAAATTTGAGAAGGTTTCCATAGACAGTTAGTACTCTTTGAGTGTCGTCTGCAACTCAAAAGAGGTGGTGCAGTGAAGGTGTTCCGCCGAGAATTGAACCTAGACCTGCATGAGGGTCGACGCACTTACCTACTATGCCACAGCGACCACACTATTGTCATTTCCATTCGCAAATTTAAGTCCTAGCTTAGATTTGTGGATGATACTCAAGTGGTAAAACTACATCCAGCACCGGTCGGACCACATCCAACGGCTGTAACTAAGAGCGTGAATGTTACCGTCAATTGTAACACACATCACGCCTTATTAACGAGCATTGTAGCTCTATGCAGCAAATGGACTCGGTGAGCTCCGGTTTCAAAAAGACGACGCTATACGCCACACAGAGCGCGAAGCAATGGACTTATTGAGAAATGATTTTGGTGAGCACTTAATTTTAGGTTTTGCTACGGTCCCCTAAATCGTACGATAGCATACGCTTTGGAGGAGAACATTACTAGTGTTAACCCAAAGATACCAGTCGCTATGCTCGAACGCGTCCTCCAAATTTGGACTTTCCGAACGTACCATCTCAGACGTGGTCGTGTCCAAAATGTAAAGGATATTGTTCTTAAAACGTAAATGCCATGAATTGTTTATTTAATCAATGATAAAAATGGTAACTTCACTTTTGGATTTATGTGTTTTATTTAACATTATAAATGAAATTTCACGATGAATTACCCTTTATTCGAATATGCGATCGTAGGCAGTTGTAGTAGTAGTTGTTTGTATACTCACTTATTTCGATTATCAAGTAAAAATAAACCACGTCCGTCACCGAGATGGAATCAACCCATGAATCGGGTGAACACCGAAGCAAGAGTGAATCGCCACCAGAAATCCCACAACAGTAGACTCTAAGTGTCCAGGACGGCTTTGGATCCATACACGCCACTTGCTGTCCCCCGTTGGAAAATCTGAAGAACGGGGAATATGCAATTACACACTATTTTGTTAATCCCTGCCCTGCGCACAAACGTGTTCTTAGTGTTCAGTTGTGCAATCTTACAAGACTGACTCTCAGAGAGAGAGAGAGAGCAGGTGTCGTACTTCTCTTCGAAGGTAAGAATGCGAGGCGCATCATTTTCAGAGAAATTTCCATCGTCTTTCCAACTGGGCAAAGAATCTAAAACAGTTCAATTTGAAGTCAACTGATCATTGGTGCTTCAGAACACGCCCCGAACGGCCGATACCGGACCTTCAAAATTGACCAAAAAACTTGAAAATTGAATTGTCGGTCTATGTATCAATAACAGGACATTCTGTTCACTTTGGCCACTTATCGTTCAAAACCAAAACAAAGTCACCCTTGTGACATAATTTTATTTCCCATTTCTCTTTCCCCTGTTCCCAATGACAGTTGCTGCGTTTAACAGGCGGCTTTCATTTTGTTTCGCTTTCGTGACCTTCCAGCTAGGTCTGAAGAGGACCACGTTCCGCAGTTCCCTCAAAACACTTCTGTTTATCTGGAAAATGATGAAATTCCTTCTTGTTGTCGCCTTCGTCTTCGGTAAGTTGGACTTTTAAGTGCGCCAGCCCTTGACACCATCAAAATTCATTTAAGCACTTATTGGGTTGGGTGTCGCCATCTTGCCTGACATTCCGCCGGAATACTGTGATTGGAACTGCTTCCAACGTTTTGCTGGTAAATGCGAACACGACAAGTTCAGCTGTCTTAATACGCAAAAGCGTAAGAACCAACTGGTGCTTGCGGAGATGACTTTGAAAAGGAAATTTTCTTTTGGTTGCAGATTTTCACAAGGTTGCCGATCGCAAGTGTGATGGTGGAAATGTTGTTATCTGTAAGTTGGAGTCTCTGAAAATGTGAAGAAGCCTGACTACAGGATGGAAGGTGTGCCCCTGTGGGGTGAAAAAATATTTCTTTTCCCTGTACAACTGGGTTCCTGATGGTAGCGAGGTGAATAAATGGACTCACATGCAAAAGTTTCGAAATTTCATTCCCAGACTGTTCACCACGAAATTTTTCACAGCACCATCTCCTCCGATCTGCTAAAAACACTCGAAGAGGAATAATCGTGGAGATCTTCTAAGACTTCGCCCTTCGAAGTCGAGCGCAGGGCTCGAGTAGGAATAGTTGCTGAAGAAGCCATCCTTGAACCCCTATGACCAGTGTACCGACACAATAGTGTCGTACTTCACCTCGCAACTTCCCATTGTGAACCCAACTTCTTCTTCTTCTTCGGATGGCGCTATAGTCCGGAGTGGACCTGGGCCTAGCTAGCACGATCTCTTGCCAGCTGCTTCCAATTGCGCACTCCAATTTGGTTGAGGTCCTTTTCCACTTATGTGTGCCATCTCAGTCTAGGACGTCCTCTGTTACGTTGTCCCTGTGGTTCGGACTCGAAAGGGCTATAAGATCCATAGAACACAAGATCGTCTGCCAGTAAGGTTACCCGTCATTCCACTCTTGAACTGAGCTTTACACACGCCACACCCAACAATAGGATTAGGTGCACCAACCGACTCAATATTTCCAAAACCACCAAACAAGTAAGTTACAAACGATGTATTCATTTTATTGGCTAAAAAGTTACAAAAAACAACGATCTCTAGTAGTCTCCAGTCTGGCATTGTGGCGCGGCATCTTGTCCACACTTGAACTCCTCCACCTCATGGAATGCTGTGTGAAGAAAAAACCAACCATTAGCCATCATTCTCAGTTCATACTCATCTCACTGCTCTCTTCCTCTTACCTTTCTTTGGGTTCAGGCAGTTATATTTATCCAGGGCACACGAACCGGTGAAATGGCGGAAACACCGTCCGTTGGTGGCGCATGTTGGCAGATCCAGTTTGGTGCACTCGAAGTCGCAGTGTGACGGTGGGGTGGGGGCAACATTGGTGGCGATGACAGCTCCAATGGCAACTGAAAGGATTGAGTTAATTGTTGCTGGACATCTGTCAGCGGATCTGTGAAACTTACCGAAGATGAGGGCAACTACGACGAAGAGTTTCATTTTGCTTAGTTGGGTTACTTGACTGAATGAAGTTTGCGACAGGTTTGTGATGATCCTTTGTAAAGTTTGCCGCTTTTATAACACTCGCTGTTGTAATTTTGCATTATGTGAGAATGCCTTGCGAAAGGATCAGAAGAAAAACAATTCGACGGTGTAACAAAATACGTCCAAAAATAATCGACGAACGGAAATAGACTGCGTGACGGAAAATGAAGACAAATGACGCAAACGATGGGACGGGACGCATGTGCCTCAATTTCATCCATCTTCAGGGATGATCCTACTGAGCAGTTTCTAGTTTATCAAAGGGGGAGTATTAAGAGAGTGGGCACGCTTTGAAGTTCTCCACAGAAGGAACGGGCACTGAGCTAGACGCTGCCTAAAAGCAAAAGGGTTGTTGGTTGAGTGCAATAGTGTTGTTCCAGTAAGATGTGACAAGCAGGTCAGCCTATCTGCGTCACTCATGTGAATCGGCTAAACGTCCTTCTGTGTACTTTTTGTGCAAAATATTCTTTAAGGTACAAGCACGCTAACAAAAAAATATTTCTAGTTAAATTTGAAGTCTATTGAGTTTTTTGGGCGGTGGGGAAAAATTTGCCGAGTAACATGTTTGTTTTACTGCCAACAATAAGGATGCAGGATAAAATGTCCTCACTTGGAGTAACTTGTGGGATTAGAAAACTTAAATTGGTTTGGGACACTGACCTTTAATTAGCTGGAAGTTGAGTCTAGGACCCTCGCTTTTACTTCGATTTAGTTTGTAGACCGTCTGCATTTCAAAACAGACTTCGCTACCGTACCAACTATATTCTCAAGCCAAATGTTCAATCTCTCAATAATCAAATTAATGTCTTTAAAGAGAAGTGCACACATCAGAGAAAAGGACATGAGGCATTTCCCTTCACAGACGTTGAGGCTAACTTTGAACGCAAAATGACTGCTGAAACTGCAGCAAATGACGAGAACATAAGCATCGGAGATAGCTTTTCAAATGTTTGTTACACCAACGAGATAGCCCTGATGGAGCCCCGCTTCGTGTCCAGGCGATCTTAATTGTCCGCGATGCAAAATGACATTCTTGGGAATTTTGTCTTATAAGCACAATCAAAAGAGCTATGAATGACTTCTCATCACTGAAAGTGGTCTCGCGTATTCAAGAGAGAAGGTGACTTGTTTTTTGGAAGGAGATAGAGTCACAACCATCAACTGGATGGTGCCATAGAGAAAATTTTCTTTCTGAACTTTCGCAATTGTACACAACTTTGTCTCTCACGCCCACTGCATGGTTTTGAGTTTACGTACTCTAATAACACGACACCTCAGCAGAACACAATACCAAAAAATCCGTCGGCAACAATTGCTTCTTGCGTCTCAACAACCCGACACCACCATACAAAGTATGACATCTGCCCTCACTTGCCACTAAGAACTAAGCACGCCTACCACCTGCCCATGCTGTCTAGGGAGGCGTATGTGTCCATTCAACGTTTGAAACTGTCTTACTGCTGAGTCTGTTAAAAAAAGGCGTTTTCCAAGGCCACGACGCAGATGACTCAGTCCGAACCACATGTTTCGGAAGGGTGAGTAAGGCGCCGGTAGACTTCGTTCCCTTGCAAGAAGACAGTACTGTAGAGATCCATAACAGAGGCAATAGCCACGATACCCACAGAGCTGCTGGAAGTAATTTCACGTCTGACATATGTCAAGTCAACGTCGGCGGGCTTATCAGTTGCGAACTTTTTGTTCCTTCGGATCTAGCCGTAAGCACACTACGATGTGTCATCAAGAAGTTTTAAGCCAGTCAGCGTACAGGGGTGCTCTGGATAACGTCGACATAAAGCATGTTTCTTGTGCCAAGTACTTACGCTTACCAAGACTAAATTCAACCAGAAATGCACTTGCAATGGTGTAGCCAACTCCAAGAACCCAAACCTAAATTCCATGAGTTGACCTAGCCGGGCATAGCCGTGGCACAATCATAATCATCAATCATGGAAAGATTGAGAAACTCCATTCTCCAGACCAAAACTTCAATCTGAAATAAAAGGAACCAATCTCTAGAAACCATCAACCTTCCCCAAACAAAACAAACACATGTCATGCATTTAAATCATTTATTTCTTTTCCAATGCATCAACACCAACTCCTAATAGTCTCCAGTGTGGCATTTGGGAGCCGCATCCTGGTTGCACTTGTACTCTTCCACTTGGCGGAATGCTGTAAACAGAATTCAAACAATTAGCCACGATCACAACCGTCTGCAGAGCGCAGTCTTACCCTCCTTTGGGTTCAAGCAGTTGTACTTCTTCAGGGCACACGGTCCAGCGAAGCGCAGGAAGCACCGTCCGTTGGTGGCGCAAGTGGGCAAATCCAGTTTGGTGCACTTGAAGTCACAGTGCGACGGCGGTGTGGGGAGAACGCTTGCGGAGATGGCAGCGATGACGGCTGTAAGGATGGAGATGTGATCGTTAGTGGAAGATAATTTTGACATCTGTAGGACTTACAGAAGATGAGGACGACTACGGCGAAGAATTTCATTTTGAGTGAGTTTGTTGTGGAGTGGCTGGCTGCTTGACTGAACGAAGTGTGGAACGAGTTTGTGATGATCCTTCGAGCCGTGTGTGGTTTTTATACAGATGGCAGTTGATTGCATATTTTGCGAATGAATGACAAGGAAAAGGACAAAGAGGAAGAAAGATTTCCAAAAATACTCGTGGAACGGAAATAAACCGTGTGAGGCAATTATGAGAGTATTTTAAGCAACCCCTCTTTCGTCTTTTGTTCTTTCTTTTTTAAGATAAATCGGTTCAATTCGTTTTCTCGTTGTAGTATTTGACGCATTACAGCTTTTTTCAGATTTTTCGGTTAGCTTCTATTTACTTGAAACTATCCCAAGTTCATTCTAGCAAGGGACTTGTAATGACTGCTGATGTGTGCACTTAAGCATAGTGCCATAGGGCATTGAAAATATTTCTATTTTTCATAAGTAAGAACTAAACAGGAATTGAAGGTTGCAAATAAATGGTTAAATTCTCAAACATGATCGCTACACATAATATGACCTTAAACAAAAATCTTTAGCTGATTAATTGATGGAGTAACATTACAGCCCACAAGGGGCCAGGGCCTAGGTTCTGAATCAAGTAAGCGTGCTATTGCTGTCTCAAGAGTGGATCTACAATCTTTTATGTCAATTTTGAACGGCTACCTTTGAGAAGCTTTTCATAGACAATCAGCACTCCTTGAATGTTGTCGGCAACTCGGAAGAGTCGGTGCCGTGAAAATTGCGAGATGTTCAGTCCGTGGATCGAACCGCGGACCTTCGGCGTTTGAGTCGACGCATTCATCCACTACGTCACGGCGACCATTACCTATTTAAACATCTTGTCAACTGCCGACTGATTTATTTTACGATTGGCTTGTGATCTCAACATGAAAGGACTGACAGCATATCAAGCAACTCGTGACACATTGATTTATTGAAGAAAATGTCTGGTTACCGCAAGGCTTCACTTTAAAAACCCGGCAGCTGTCCTCCAAGATCGTGCGATTTGACGGTAATTGACTACTGTCTGTGAGGATGGGTGAAGTTGCTAGTATTCGCCGCTAAGCACCACACGAAGCACTTGGAGGAGACCATTCTGCGGGTCATTGCCACAAATGTTGAAAAAGTCTTCAAAAATTTGACCTACAAATTAGACAACGCCCGAGTCTGTCCTGACAGTCATATGGGAGAAATCATACTTAAATTATTTTCCGAGCAAATTAAATTCCATGTCAATTCAAAAAAGGCATCTTTGTTGTACTCCATTTCCAAGTTCTATACCCCTGTTGCACTGCTTTAAGTTAATCCTACGGAAAGCCATCCTTCTATTCAATCGTCCTATATCCCAGTCTGTTCTCGAGTTACAAGCTAAATAATAATACATAAATTAAGCATTTTTAATTGACAAGCAAGTGATCTTTATCCTCAGAAATCAAGACCCGACACTTCTGTCAGCGTCACTTTTCATCCCTCCACCTACGCTGTTTATTTCCGTGCAACAAATATTTCTGTACACATCTTTCGAGCGGCTGATTATCTTCGCTTCCTCATCGCCTTATCCTCTCGCAAGATAAAGAAGAAAAGTGTAAACTGGTAAAGAGTATAAAAACCACTTGGTGTCGTAAGAATCATCACAAACTCGTTGCACACTTCGTTCAGTCAAGCAGCCAGCCACTCCATAACCAACTCACTCAAAATGAAATTCTTCGCCGTAGTCGTCCTCATCTTCTGTAAGTCCTACAGATGTCAAAATTATCTTCCACTAACGATCACATCTCCATCCTTACAGCCGTCATCGCTGCCATCTCCGCAAGCGTTCTCCCCACACCGCCATCGCACTGTGACTTCAAGTGCACCAAACTGGATCTGCCCACTTGCGCCACCAACGGACGGTGCTTCCTGCGCTTCGCCGGACCGTGTGCCCTGAAGAAGTACAACTGCTTGAACCCAAAGGAGGGTAAGACTGCGCTCTGCAGACGGTTGTGATCGTGGCTAATTGTTTGAATTCTGTTTACAGCATTCCGCCAAGTGGAAGAGTACAAGTGCAACCAGGATGCAGCTCCCAAATGCCACACTGGAGACTATTAGAAGTTGGTGTTGATGCATTGGAAAAGAAATAAATGATTTAAATACATGATATGTGCTTGTTTTGTTTGGGGGCATTGTTGGTTTCTAGTGCTCGTGTTCCTTTGCTTCTGGTGCTTGTTCTGGAGAGTGGAGTTTCTCAATCTTTCTATGATTGATAATTATGACTGTGCCACGGCTATGTCTGGCTAGGTCAACTCATGGGATTGGGGTTTGGGTTCTTGGAGTTGTCTACACCATTGCAAGTGCATTTCTGGTTGAATTGAGTCTTGGTAAGCGTAAGTACTTGGCACAATGAACATGCTTTATGTCGACGTTATCTAGAGCACCCCTGTACGCTGACTGGCTTAAGACTTGTTGATGACACTTTGTAGCGTGTTTACGGCAAGAACTGAGAAGGCAAAATGCAGAGACGTGATAAGCTACCAAAGTAGACTTGACATATGTCAGACGTGAAGTGACTTCCAGCAGCTCTGCGGGTATCGTTGGTAATGCGTCTGTTATGGATCTCTACAGTACTGTCCTCTCATAAGGGACGAAATCTACCGGCGTTTTACACACCCTTCCGAAACGTGTGATTCGGACTAAGTCATCTACGTCCTGGCTTTGAGAAACGGATTTGGATGCAGTTTTCTGTTTTTGACAGACTCAGCAGTAAGACGGTTTCAAACGTTAAATGGACACATACGCCTCCCTAGACAGCATTTGCAGGTGGTAGACGTCCTTAGTTCTTAATAGCAAGTGAGGCCAGGTGTCATACTTTGTATGGTGGTGTCGGGTTGTTGAGACGCAAGAAGCAATTGTTGCCGACGGATTTTTTGGTATTGTGTTCTGCTGAGGGTCGTGTTGAGTGCTGGAGTGCATAAACTCAAAACCAAGCAGTGGGCGGGAGAGACAAAGTTGTTTAGAATATCAAAAGTTCAGAAAGAACATTTTCTCTATGGCACCATGTAGTTGATGGTTGTGACTCTATCTCCTTCCAAAAAACAAGTCACCTTCTCTCTTGAATACGGAGACCACTTTCGGTGATGAGAAAAAATTAATGTTCTGCTCTTTTGATTTAGCTTTTAAGACAAAATTCCAAAGAATGTCATTTGGCCTTGCGGACAATCAAGATCGCCTGGACACGAAGCGGGGCTCCAGCAGAGCTATCTTGTTGGTGGAACAAACATTTGAAAAGCTGTGTTAGCTGCCAGTTAAGCGGACCTACTGTTCTCGTCATTTACTGCAGTTTCAGCAGTCATTTCCTGTTCAACGTTAGCCTCAACGTCTGTGAAGGGAAAGGCCTCATGTTTTTTCTCTGATGTGTGCACTTCTCCTTGAAGAGATTAATTTGATTATTGGCTTGAGAATATAGTTGGTACGGTAGCGAAGTCTGTTTTGAAATGCAGACGGTTCGCAAACTCAATCGAAGTAAAAGCAAGGGGGCACACTTACGTACTTGTTTATAGTGTGATAGGCCGATGGTGTAGTGGGCCGATAGTACACTGGTAAGGCATCCGATCTTTCTTTCGCTCCTCCTCCTGAAGTGTGATGCCACCTCCGGTTCTACTCTCAAAGGGCCCAACCATCGTTCAAAACCTTAAACAAGTACGTGGGTAGACCCACCGCGGATTTGGCTCCTAAGACGATGCTCAACTGATCCTTATCTGGTAACTTCAAAGGCCACTCTCATTTTTCGTGATCCCTAGGTGATCTGGTACCCGAACAAGTTCCACCGAATTTAGACTACCGATCAAGTTCAGGTTGGCAAGAAAAATTTTGAGTTTTTTTTAATTTAATTTTTTTCCTTGATTTCTGAGTACTGCTTCCTTTATTCCTCCTCTCAAATTTCGAAGTGAAGACTGCTTCAGTTTCCTCAAATGTACGTTACCATATGTTGCCTTAGTTATTCCTAGATGGCGCCACTTTGTGTAGCTACAAGAGAAAACTTGAATTCTTGAACCATTTTAGAAGCGGGGAAACAGTTGAACAAGGCAAGGCAAGCAAGGTGTATGTAACTCTCGCTGTAGACACAAATATATCGCCTCCGTCACCTGTTTTTGACTCAACTGTTCATGGCAATTAGGATCGGATGAGGCTTCCGCTTGAGAAACTTAAAATTACGAAACGAGGCTCGTAATCATTGCACTCCATGTTGCCTTCCATCCACTAAGTCGCCAGAACCAAACTCTTCCTCAGTCTATGATCTACAACCACAACTAAGAAACGATTTATAAGCAAAAAGACCGATAACTAGCAGCTACTCTGACACTTTCGAAGTACAGTTGAAGGAAATGATTTCAGTTCCAGTAAACGTATCAAAGCCAAACTGGCCATAAGCCCCCAACAATGAACTCCAATGTGAATCAAATTTAGCAGATCCTTTTCCTGATTTTTTCGACAAGTTTTAACAGAGTCAGTGAACGAGTTCCGTCACCCTTAGTCCCCTCAATAAAAAGCGAAAACATTTTCTTTTGTTCCATTTTTATTTAGCGTTTATTGACCTCAACTCAACTCATTCATCGCAACTGGATTGTCTTCTTTTTTCTGTGGGGGCATCTCTGAGCTCAACACACTTGTATTCGTTGACCTTACGGAAGGCTGTTGGCGAGCAAATCGCTCTCAGTTCGTTGGCTAACATCGTGGTGAATTGCAGGAAACACCTTCCGTTACTGCTACAAGTGCACAGATTCAGTTTGATGCGGGCGAAGTCACACGGTCTTGTTGTTTGTTGTTTCGGAGTTGCGTTGACGGTTCATTGCTGAAAAGATTAGATTTAGAAAGTTTTCGGGGCCGATGTCGGATGCAGGACTTACCGATGACGATGGCAGCTGCGACGGCGAACTTCATTTTGCTTGAGTTTTCAATTTTGAGACTGTGCGACTTGACTGAAGGAGATGCGCGATGTGTTTGTGGTGATCTCCGGGAGTGGCTGTGCTCTTTTATACCCGGATGGACGTTGTTATTTGGGGACTTTTGTGACGTCAGTCTGATTGGAGGAGGCAGAGTTGAGGAGATGTGACGCGATTTTGTAAACGTGTTTTTTGATATATTTTGAGAATGCGAATGGAGGGAGGAGTTTGTGCGCTAAAGTTGGAAAGTTTTGAGTGAAACAAACCAGAGGGTCGATGCAGAGAGAGAGAAAGAGAGAGAGAGGAAATGTGACAGAGGTTGAAGATGCTTTTTTTGAATGTCTTCCTTATAGCTCTGAATTGGTCTGTTTTAAACCTATTCCCTGAATACCCACACTGACACGGTTTTGAAAAGATTCAAGGTTTGGTTTCGACGTGACGCAAATAACACAGAAATGTCTGACGGGTGAAAAGAATACACTTTAAGGTTTGTTCTGGTATTGTATGAAGTGGGGGCGTTAAACGGAGTTTTTTGTAAGCTCACACTAGAGCAATGTCTGCTTTGGCATTAGGGTAAATTTTTGGATTTTTTTTAAAGTGCATTTGACATGAAATAGGATTACAAAGTCGTTTCTTGAGTTTTTGGAAGTGAATTGATGTAGAAATCTCTTCCATAAGCGGCTCCTAGACTAGGTTTTGAAGTTTCAAAAACTGAATTGACTTCGAAATGTCATCGGGTCGGTTGACTAAATCTAAATTTTAAGATGTTTAATGAAAATTCGACCGACAAGAGACTATTTTTGAACTTTTTTAAGTCAATCAGCGTCAAATTCCTTTCAGCTAATAGCACTTAGACCAGTTTTTCATATTTCCAAAATGAATTAACTTCGAAAAGTCTTCGTTGAGTTTCGAGTTCTTAAAATTTTTGATGTGACCAAGAGTCATTAAGGCCGATTGGATTTTCCCAACTGATGCTAAAGAATTCTGTATGAAGTGAATTGTCGTCGAAATCTTTCCAGAGAAAGGCACTTAAGTACGTCCTTGAAGTTTTTTAAAATGAATTGGTGTCGAAATGTCTTCGGGTAGGGTCACAAAATCTGAATTTTGGGATTTTTTATGGAACTAAGGGCCATTAAGGACAATTTCTGTATTTTTCGAAGCGAATTATCGTCGAAGACTCTCCATTTAGGGACACTTGGGCCAGTTTTTGAAATTTAAAAAAAGAATTGGCGACAAATTGTCCCCGTTTGAGTCACTCAATCCATGTTGAAAGCCTTCTGAAATGAATTAGTTTGAAATTTTCCCCATTTAGAATTACTAAAACACTTCAGGATTTTTTTTGAGTCAATCGGCGTCGAAAGTTTTTCAGTTACAGTCGACTATGTAAAGTTTTATCTATTTTTAGAATGATATGAAGTCAAATTTTCTCCACTAAGGGACACATAAATCAAGTTTTGAAGTGTTTTTGTGTGACTTTGAGCCAGTAAAGCAGTTGTTGTTACTGTCACTAAAGCAAGTTTTTGAATTTTGTGAAACTAAGGTAATTTTTCCAAGTTTTTGAATTGAATCGGAGTAGAAATACCCTCAGTTAGGGCCATCCAAAAAAACTTTTAATCCCTTAAGAGTGAAATAGCTCGAAGTGTCTCCAGTTAGAGCCCAAAAAACCCTGATTTTCATGTTTTGAGAGTAGATTGGCTTCGAAATGCCTGACCTAAGCTCTGTTTAGAATTCCCAGTGAATTTGCATAAAGGTTAGTTTCCAATTTTGATGTTTCAAAACTACTCATGGATCTCGCTTCTAATGTACTTCTTCCTTAAAATCAGATTTCACTCCTCAAAGGATCCAAAATTAAACACATCTATTCAATTTTTGTCAATTTTTCATACGTCGAGGAACCCATTTGATTTGAACTCCTTGCCTATCCTTCACTCAGTTCAACAGCATCCATCAACACTTTCTAGTCACAACTCATACCCTCGTCCCATTTTTTTGACATTCATCAACCCTCAAACCCGATCATTGAACTCCTTTCTCGTCCTTTCCCATTGGAAAGCAGTTACTTGTATAACAAATTGATCAAATCACAAGCACCCATTGAGGACAACAACAAAATCAGGCGCCCATAAAAGGAACAAATCGTAATTCATCCTTTCATCGTTTCGGACCTCTCTGCGACGTGCGTCCTCGGCGGCTGCTGCTGCGGCGGCGGAGTGTTTGAGAAGAAGGCCATTGCCCACTGGACAGTCGCTCAGTCTTGTCCGAACGCGGGATGCGTTTGTGTATGTGTTTGTGCTTTTCTTCAGCATCCTTGTGCCATCAAAAGAAATAAATAATTCTGAAAGGATAAGAACCTTTGTGCCGGATATAAGGAGATGCTAATCAACCTCACCACCAGAAGTCCTTCCTCGGACTACGACGACGACGACGACGACAACGGTGATGACAGTGTTAGCGTTTCACTGCATCATCGGACCGGATATCGTTTTGGAAGAGTGAATTATTATGCTCTCCTTTTATTTTGTGCCACAAGCACACATACGGGCATTCTGTGGCACATATTGGAAGGATATTGCAAGCAGTGAATCATGTAAATGGTCAGATGGCCTGGGAGGGCTGGGGTGCGATGCAGGCAGGCGGCCGCGACATAATAAGGGATTCAATGATTCAATTCGGTCTGCACACCCCACCCACGGGGTGGTGAATAGAATCGTGATAATTTCATCAGGACGCCCATCCATTGCATGGAAAATTTAAGATGCATTGAGGATTTTTAATTTAATTTCCCGTTACTTTCCCACTTGTCATCCTGCACACAAACACACACACACACATCTAGACTTTGTCTCTGAGCAAACAGTGCAAGGCGTTCGTCGCCGTCGGAGTCATCGAAGAAAAATCTCTGTTTGTGTGTCATTATCCCCTCGAGCGTCACGTTGAAAAGCGTGGGGCGTGATCAACAGTGACGACGACTAAATTTCGCTATTGTATCCTTTTTACTGTCAACAATTGCAACGGTAGCTGTGCGATGAATGGAGCCGCCTGTCGGACCATTATTCGCTTGGCAACACATAGTCGCAAGCGTCGAACGTGACGCGATTCCACAAACACCAGAGACTTCGTCACCGTTTTTTTTTTCTCTCACTCTGTCTCGCTGGGTGGACTTTTTTCCCCGTTCGCCCCTTTTGGTGTTTACTCCGTTTTGGGCAGGACAATCGGGACAGATTTGAATTTAGTAACAGTGCGGGTGGCCGAATTCTATCGACGGCGGCGATGGTCAGCGTTGGCGTTGGCTGCAGTTGGCGGCTGGTACGTGCTTCGGCTGATTTATTGTTGTGCTCTTGCACCCGTTGGGTGGCGGGTGTATTGTTCGCGAAATTGCGGTAATAATGACATCCTTGTGATGCATTCTTAACACAGCCTCACAATCGGCTTTGGAGCGCGACGCATTGTTGAGGGCTGCGCTCTGATGGCTGATGGGCTCTTTTGTTCTTTTCTCTATCATTGATTGCGCATTGGGAGTGAGTGCGCTTTTAATAAGTGGATTCGAAATGACAAAACAGATGGATTATGAGAGCTGATTGGGCTTTTGGCTGTGATAAGAGTTTTCTTTGTGTCCTTTCTTGTGATTTGAATTGAATCAACTGATGGAAAACTCGGGTAATAGTCCGAATTTCAAGACGATATCGAAATAACTCCGAATTTTACAGATTTTGTCAGATATTTCACCGAGAATTTAAAATAACATCAACCCCCAATTTCCTGCACACTTATTCTTAATTTTCCAAGTTTAAACGGTAGTCCGAATTTTCGGAGTAAAAGTATTTTTCTGAAAAACGCAAACAAATAATCTCTTATTTCCTGGCCTTGGATAAAAACCTTTTTTTATCGTTTGGAAACACTCCGAATTTTTCGGAGTAAGGGAAGCAAGCGCAACTAAGCGAAAATGCTACTCTCTTGACCTTATCTCTGTCTGTAGTCAAATATTTCAAAGGCTAGGAAAAGTATGTACAGTAACAGTCCCTCCTTTTCACCATTTCCCACTAACGACTTTTGAATTTTCTTTTAAATCAAATTTCACACCGCCACAGCTCGCCAAATGAACTGCAAACAAATGGAAAATTCAATTTCCCTTCACAAAAACTTCGCCACAATGTGCACTGAGTTTCCACTTGCCACGAATTCTTCCTTCCAATGAGCACCTCCTAGCCCGTAACCCCCTCCGACCCGTCTAACAACCGCCATTCCATTATGCTTATGTTAATTCCTACATCCTTTCTGAATTGGTGACAATTACCCCGAAAATTCAGCCATCCGCACCGCCACTCCTCCCACCTCTCACTCCACCGTTCATCGGAGCTAACTGCGTTTTTTAATCCCCTAATGAAGTCAAGGCAAATTGGGGAGAAAAGGGCAAAGAATGTCCCTTTCTGAGCCGAGAAAAAAGTGCTTTCCTCAGTAGAATCCTCTAATTACGAGGCAATTCACTTGAAAAATCATCATTTTCCACGACAGATCATTCTTCTCAGTGGTGGTGGCGGCTACGTCGGTTGCTCAGCTCCCCCCAAAAACCCATCCATCGAGCCACTTCATTCACTCATTACGGTCCTTCGCGTCGTCAGTCGTCTTCGGTCGTTCTAATCCCGGCATCCTTTCTTGTTGCGAATTATTTCAAAGATGCGATTGTGATTGTGGGGTGGCCTAATCTTATTCCACACAAGGGCGGTGATTAGCAGAAGAAGAGTCCTTTTCTTCATTTCCTCGCACACAAGGGAAAAAGAAAGGGGTGTCCTTCGCAGCAAAAAATGAAAATCTCCTCAAGACGATGACGAAGGATAAAGGATTCCACACTCGTTGTGTGTCATATGTGCCGAAGTGGGGGCGCTACAAAAAAACGGAAGACAATGTGGAGGAGGATCTGTTAGGCGGAGAGATGCGATTTTATGCGATGATATTGTTTGCGATTATGACACCCGCTTGGAGCCCCTCCCCAGCCACAAAACAATCGCACCCACAAGATGCGCAACGGAGTCTGCCTCCATCGTGGAGGAAGGACTTGGGTGCTGGGAGTAGGACTGGCTGGCACTTCATTTGCCTGTTGTCGTCGCATTTCGAAATCTTTATGCCACAAGGAAGCGGCGGCGGCACTCTTATCTGGCGTGGAACACACGTCATATCTTCGCATTAGTGTGGTGTTTTCGTTTTGGTTTCAAAGTGAGACACACACACACATACACATGCTACCGTGTCGCTCTTCAGACACAGGGTGGTGGTGGTGGCGACTGCGACGCCTTGAAGAGGACGAACAGCGGCACACACACAATACCGGGACATAAAAGGAACATTTAATTTTAGTATAATGCCTCTGAATGGAACAAGGACATTTTCTTTTCTCATTTCAGGTCCTCGGAATAATCTTGCTTTATATGCTCAAAGACAGAGTCGGCGAGATGGGAGTGCTGTAGTGGGGCAGACGACGACGACAACAGCAACGATGACGAGAACGTCGTCAATGGGAGACAGAAGGAGGACGAGCCACCGTAATAGAAGAGGATTAGTTTTGAGGAGGATGTGTGAGACTTGTGTTGTGCTCCTTTGTCAGGATGTGTGTGCGGATTGTGCTCAACAATAACAATGTTTAGCAAATGACTTATTCTGTTAAGACCGATTCTTATTGGATTAGTCCGGAAGGATGGAAGGGGCGCGATGGCGGGAGGCACTGTCTGAGGATTTCATTGAGATGAGAAAGCAGTGAGCGATATGGTAATTGTTTATGCAGATTACTTAAACTGTTGGTTGCTGGTGGGTGGCGGGCCGTTTCGTCGATTAGACGACAGACGATGCATACGAAGGAGATAAGACTCACTGGCTGTTGCAGGTGTTTTGGGTTGGTCCACGTGGTCAGAGGTGTTTACAGGTTGCTTACAACGATTAGAAATCATTGCGAATTGTGTGAGATTGAAAGGGTGATATAGTTGGGTCACTCCGAAATTTCGGAGTAAATTCTTTTTGAGTCATTTTTGTGAAAGCTAAGGATCATACTTCATATTCGATAGGTCGAAGTAGGGCGATTTTGTGAAATTTTCGGTTGAGTTTATAGATCATGATTTATCCAAGAGGAGTCTTATTTTGTCAGGTCATATGTGAACCTCCGAAAATAGGGACTCTGCTTTAAAAAAAATGTTCATGGCTTGTCTGAGTCTACTCTTTAATAATTCTGGTAATCGGTGCGCAAGAAATTCAAATTCCGAAATTTCGGAGTGTAAGATAATGAGTTGGTCTACCATTTTCTTTGAGTCTCATGTTTATTTTTTACTAAAAATTACTTCTTACAAAGTTTCTTCGCATACAAATCTTATCAAAAATGCAGTTCATTGACAACTCCGAATTTTCGGAGTGCATATAAAATAGCTCGTCCGCGTACTGGTTCTTTCTAAAGAAAAAAAACTTCTGTAAATCGTCAATTTTAATCCTTATTGGACTCTTATATGATTTTAAACTATATACATTTGGGACTCCGAAATTTCAATGTGCGTCGAAATTGGTTTGAATTACCAAAATCACACTTTCTAGATAGGGGCAGATAAATTTTTGCCCTTTTTACTGCTATAAGCCTAATATTCCGAATATCAATTGCTGAGTTCGGAATTTCGGCGTGTTGATTGAGAGAAAATTTGGTAGAAAAAATTTATGTTTTTTGTAGAAAAACTACTCATGTTAGCTTGAATGAAATTTTGCATGCAAATAACATTAAATGGCATACTCCGAAATTTTCGGAGTTAAGAAGTAGAGCTTGAAAAATTTGCAACGTCTTACCTGTATCAAAATTAGAAGCAACTCGCTATTCTACAACCACCCACAACCTCTTGCAAATCAAAACAAATCTCATACAGTTCTCCTCGAATTGTTTGCCCCCCAAAAAAGCCAACAAAGCGCTCTGTTATCGCAATCTGCTGTCAATGGCATAGTCTCTTTATTCACAGCCCACCGCCTATTCATCGGCAATGACAAACTAACCCGCCTTGGGAATAGTGGAATTCTTGTTTCACTTGCTCTATCTTTCTCTCTTCCACTCAAACACATGCACAAACAATCATTCTCCCATTGTGAAGGAACACGACTTCCGTCAGCGATTATTGCGGCCGAGACCATAGCCAAGACGACCACGAGACCACCCTCAGCACCCAACGACCACATCCCATTGGTAGTGTTATTCTCATTCTTTCAGATCATGCCTCGGCTTCCTTTCGAGATTGTGTGTCCATGTTCATTATTCCGGCTTGCTGACTGTGTGCTGTGCCGTGAAGGAGAGACGCCGGAGCGGCAGCAGAAGGAGGTCGAAGTTATGTCAGTCGTTTGTTGGACAATTGTTGGGTGTCCTTGTGCTCCGTTGTCTTCTGAGGAAATATACTAATAAAAGTAAATGTTCGGCTCTCATTGTTCGTGGCAATGGAGTTTGTGGCACACAGAAGAGCCGATTGGCAGGAGCGCTGTCTTCCGCTCTTTGGAAAATGATTTTCTGTTGCCTTCTTTGTGGGAACTTTTGTTGCTATTGTTGGGTGGAACGATGGGGGGGTAGATGTGTTTGGTGGGGTCTGTTGGGAAGAAAGAGGACTTGGGTGGACCTAGAAGGTGAATTTCAAGGAAGTGAATATGATACTCCTGAGGATTGATTGACCCTGCGAAGAGAGCAATATCGATATCATCCCCTGAAGAAGCCACAAAATCAAGCAGGAGACCATCCACGGAATGCATGCATGGAATGAATGTGACAGGACCCTAAGCAACATGAGCAATGCTAGGGTATGTTAAGCCAAGAAGTGTAGTCATATACCTGGCAATTCGTACATTTCAACAAACATGTAGAAGCTGCTCTGACCAGAGCCCTAGGAGCTAGCCCGCTACACGACTCTCAGTCGGACAATGCTCAACAATAGATGCCCCTTGTGGTTCAACGTGAGTGCAATCCTGATGGCAAAGAATACAAGTGTTCGAGAGGGCATGCCTTCGCCAGTGTAGAGCACCTCAGTCCAAGTGCAACATGGCAAACCTTGAACTAGCAGACAATTTTGTGATTAAATGGATCCGCAAGCACGCAAGCATGGACGATGAATTCTGCCAAAAAAATGGTTGCTTGGGCTTATTACCATCAATCCAAGCTGGGTGCCCCCAGGAGCTTTATTTTGAGTAGGCAACCCCGCATATTGTTCACATCTCGCGTTCAATTGTGGATGGGCGACTGAACCATGACTGGTCCATCGAACAACGAGCTGAGGAAGGCATTCTTCAATTTAACAGAGCGGTGTTCTTCGTTTGAAATATCGGTGCCTAGCTCAAACAACAAGTCTCTTCAGCTGCCACGATCTTTAGTCATCTGCCACCAATTTCCCACGACACGTTGGTTAAACTGTTGTCGTCATGGCCCAGTGGTTAAGTGCGTCGACTCACATGCAGAAGGTTCGATTCCCGAATGGGACGCCTGGCATTTTTTCACGGCACCACTCCTTTCGAGTTGCTGACAACACTCAAGGAGCATCAATTGTCTATGAAAAGCTTCTCAAATCACGCCGTTGGGAGTCGGCAAAGAAGACTGTAGGTCCCTTCTACTTGTGAGAGAACAGTAGCACGCACAACACGAGTAGTTGTTGTAAAAGCTAGGCCGTGGTCCCTTGCAGGCTTTAGTACCACTTAATTTTTATTTATTAAATTGGATGAGGTCTTTTTCTACTTGTGTGCGCCATTGGGTGTCCTCTGTTACGTTGTCTTACTGATTCGGAGGTGACTGCTGCAGTATGGTTCATGGCCCTCTATGGCTTTGAATGCCTAGACGGTACAGCAAGCACAATTCGTGGTTAAATTCAAACCTTCTCCAGGAACCATCAACGAAAACCGGGCCAAAGATTGAACGCAGAAGTTTTCCCTCGGAAAGACCAAGGACCAGGGCGTCTTCATCTTCTTATGAGATTGTCCAGTCTGTTGGGCAATAGAGCAGAACAGAGTGGATCAAGGTGTTATACAATGCTAGCTTGCTTCTTCGAGAGAGGGCTCCACTACTCAATTATATCTTCAGTCCAAAAATAGCGATTGACAAGAATTGTCCTTCATTTGATACCGGCACTGATGTTGTTCATATTTTTTACTTGGGAGCCGAGGTAGACAAAGCCCTTCACTGCCACGAAGTTCTAGCGGCCTATGGTGACATTATGGCCGAGTCGTGGATGTTGTGCGTCAGCATACTCGATGACAGCATGCACTTCCATTTTGGCAACCTCCGCCTCGATACCAGCATGTGCTTCATTGATGACTCGCTGTGTTCGAGCAATATTTCCAATGCCGACCGCGTATACTAGCAGCTGTATGGACTCTTGAAAGATCGTGTTGGCGAGTGAAGTCGGTATCACCTTCTCAAGGCGAAATTGAAAAAGTTACAGGACAGCACCTCGCTTTGTCTAAAACCTTTTCTGACACTGAATGTCTCGGTGAGGTCGTTACCGACTTTGACGGAGCACCGAGAATTGTCCATCGTCATCCATAACTTGACGGGTTTGGCAGAAATGTCTATGCTAGACATGGCAGTGCATAGATCGTGCCTATGCACGCCGTCATATGCGGCCTTGGAATGTTTGATTTTGTTGGTTTTTGGCAGGACAACCTACTAACTGACTGACTGACTAAGAGGGACTGTAAGTAGGCGGACTCCAAAATTTAATAATTGGCAGTCAAGCTGCTCACAATTTCGAACCAAACTGATGCAACATTTCTCCTACTACATGCATCAACATCATCCTCCACTCACTCTCTCTCTACTCCCCCTGACAGCGATTATTTTCAATACAATCGAGCTGATTCAGGTCACTGTTAAGAGGTCCCATTCAAAGTGAATTAATTCCATAGCCAACCTCAACAATTGTAAAAATTTCAACCTCGCAAACCGCACTCATCCGCTGAACGACCACACCACAAAATCCAAAAAAAAAAAGACACATCACCTCAAAATCCATTCCGCAATCCATCAGTCAGGACGTGACAAAAGGCGCAATTAATTGACAGATTGTCCCGCATAATTGCTGAATAAACCATCAATTAACCGGACGGAATGCATTCATCCTTTCGAAAAATGCATCGAAAACGGATTTTGCACACTTTCCTCCGCATTTTCGTTCATTTTTCGCCTCGCCCAACAATCGACACCCAGTCAGCAATAATGGCCACGTCGAGTCGAGGCAAGGCCAAAATGCGAGCGCACACAAAATGGCTAACGACCACCAACACCCGCAGAGAAAGAGAGAAAAAAAGAAGAAGTGTCAAAATCGCCGTCAAAACAATGCAATTTGGTATGCAATTCACACTCGATTGCGTCCGAAACGTGAAAAGGATTCATTTGAATCGCGTGTGTCTCCTTTTTTGCTGTCTAACCACTTAACTATGATTTTTGAATCCTTTTTCGGTCAAACACTCGACGACGGCAGGGAAGCGGCAGAGTGGCGCAGCCTGCGAGGTGCATACTAATGGCCAGTTGTTGCAAGCCTAAAAATCAAACGCAGACGGAGGACGAAAACAAACAGGACATCCCGAACGTACACCGAGGCAGCCAGACACGCACAGGCCGACACAAACGATTGATATTTGATTTCTTTTCGATGGAAAATTATCCTTTTTGTCGAGTGGGACGGGTGGGACGAGTGTCACCTCGCCTCACCGCTAATTTATTCATGAGACCTTCTGGAGGGGTTGGTGCGCTGCAGTTTTCGTTCGCTTTTTATCGCCTCACAAATTGGAAGTGATTGAGAATTGATGCACTGATGGCAGGACACAGCGGCAGCTCTATTATCCTTTTAATTGTCTCTCTCTCTCCCTGTCTCGGTGTGTATCTCTGCACCGGGGCGGAGTGCTGGCCGCCTGTCAAAAGTGAAATAACACGCACGTGTCGAATATCAAAAAGGATTAGCTGTGAATTGTTTTGATTGTGGAATTATGCAGATCCACTCGCACACATAGGCGTCCACAAAAAATCAGTCCGGGAGAAAAACAAATAAAACGGTTGCGGGGTGTGTGCGGATAAAAAAGAGAAACCTTTGTTTATTTGCTCGGGCGAATAATCAAAGGAAAAAGTGAAAAAAAAGGACACTCGAGGGGTTGGAGAGAGACTGGCTTCATAATGGGATATGGCACTTTATTGGTGTTTATCTAACGATTATGGGTATTTTGGTTTTTTTTTGCGCTGAATTAGGGATCTACTCCGTGGGACATTGTGGCTAAGACGAGTGCACTTGGGGTTGTTTTTCTTTCCTTTTGATAAGTGCTGCAATTGCAATTGGAATCGAGGCAGCAGTGTACGAATTTGAGATCAATGCTAGGAGGCAAAATTTGTGACCATCGTGGCTCAGTCACACATTACTCAATCAGTCCCGGGACATGCATATGCGGGGTGCCACTTACAAAAATATTCATTTGATATTCGTTTTTTTTGTTTGTGGCGCCCCCTATATGTCTTATTGAGTGATGTTTTAGTGAGTAAGCGCAGCGAATCACACCCCGAAGGGCCCGGGTTCAATCTGTGGATCGAACATCCATCTCGGGAGTTGCAGGGACTCTCAAAGACTACTCAAAGACTTAAAGTTTCTCAAAATCTCGCCGTTCGAAGTTGGAAATAAACTGTAGGCCGCTCTACTTGTCAGAGAACAATAGTGTGCACCACATGAGTAGTGGGTTTTCGACGCCAGGCTGTTTGTGGACTGAAGCTCTGGTCCTTTGTGGACTGTAGTGCATTTGCAAGGACTACGATTTTCCTGTGAGATACAAAGTGATGGTTTGAATAATGCCATGGTCAATTTTCACCAATTTTGATCATCGGTACCAAATTTAAAACGTTTTCTTACTAGAGCCATTGAAGGTCACACAACAGTGTGTGCCACAGCTGTTTGTAGACGTTCTTGCAGAGCTTTTACAAAAACAAAACAGATTTCACCCCAAGTACTGTCTGAAGTCGCGACTTCTTCTGAAATTGACAGCTTGGCAGGCTGCCTTCTTTTCTGAGGAACGTCTGCACTGCATGCTCCGCATCCTCTTGCACATTTTGACATTCCGGGCAAAGGGGCAAGCTATCGTGTCCACATCTGTGAAGGCATTTACGATAACCTCCATAGCCGGACAGGAACTGCGTTATGTGGTACTTGCAGTTTCCGAATGTATTGTTTTTTGGGATGAGTTTTTACGTCCATCTACCCATTATGGAATTGCTCTATCTAGTCTGACAGAGAGCTCGTGAAGTCGTTCTTTCTTCTACTCTATTCTTCTGTCGATCTGATGGTAGTCTGTAAAATACCTTTCCCAACGCGTCAATCATGATGTCCATGGGGAGCATTTTGGCTAAAACGCGTGCAGCATCATCAGAGATTATCCTGAAAGCGGGTGAGGGTATGAGACTCAATTCACGAACATCAACTCGCAACACGGCACAAAATAGCCTGAAGGGAATTCTGCAAAAAGACAGTTTTTTTTTTCATTCGACAAGATGCAATTGAAGGCGATAGACCATCTAGTTAAAAGTTTGGACCTTAGATCAGCCTGAATTTGGCAACAATTTTGGCCAAAGAACCATATTTGCAGACAATTCGTGTTTGCATCTCGGTGGAACTGATCTGCAGCTTCAGGAACTTGCAAAACTCGCACGTTTCTCCCGCATCCACGGAGAGTGACAGAGCTTGGAGCAGATTGTGGGGCGATGGCGATGACGAATTTGGAAAAATTTTGACGATTTTTGTGAAAGAACTGTCGAAACGGTGAACGACTGAATTTTAAACACCAAACGTTCCCAATGGCATCCTGAAATTGAGATTTGTGCTCTACACTCAAAAACCCACCACAAGTAAGTTCATCCAGTACATACAGCCTCATCATATTTCATCAAAGCAACATTCCATTTCGATGGACCGTCGAAATTAAGGCTGAGAACAATGTTTGGGGCAACGGTGAACGCTACAGAGCCGTGCTAATGACTCTTTTTTGAAGACATGGACTTTGACGGCCTCTAGGTCATGTAAAATGAAGCGCCATGCTACACAGGCCATGCCACACATATCAGCGGAGGCAATACCAAGAAGTCCCATAAGAAAACGAGCAAACTAAGCAAAAAGCAAAAAGGAGGTTGCAGAATATGGATTGTACCGAAGGCACGATAAGGACCAGGAAAACAACTCATGCACTAATTGGGTTTCAACAACCGTGCTCAGGCAGCCATCGCAACCTTACCAAATCTTGACCACATTCAGCGGAGCTGGTTTTGTAGATCCAGGCGAAGACACTTCTTCTTCTTCTTCTCCTTTTACTGACGACGCTGTCTGGGTTGGAGCTGTGCCTCAACTAACATGCCTCTCCAGCCAGCATGATCATTCACTAGCTGCCTCAAGCTGCGTACTGCAAGTTGGTTGAGGTCATTCCCCACTTGTGTGCGCCACCTTAGCCTAGGCCGTCCTCTGTTGCGTTGTCCCAATGGCTCAGATGCGAAGACTTTTCGGGCCGGAGGAGTGGTGTGATGGTGATACGCTCAACATGGTCTAGACATCTTAAGCGTTGCATCTGGAGACGCTTGACTAGGCGCATGCCGCTGTACAGCCTATAGAGTTCGTCGTTAAGTCTTCTCCTCCAGATGCCATCAACGCAAACAGGACCAAAAATCACACGCAAAACTTTTCCCTCGAACAGACTAAGGGCTTGCTTATCCGCTTTTAGTAAGGTCCAGGTTTCTGCGCCATACAGTAGGACTGGGACGATCAAGCAAGTTTAGTCCTTTGAGAGAGGGCTTTATTACTCAATTGCCTCTTGAGCCCAAAAAAGCAGCAATTGGCAAGAGTGATTCAACATTTGACTTCGGTACTGGTGTTCATGCCCCTATTTACCGCGGAGTCGAGATAGACGAAGTCCTTGACTATCTCGAAGTTTCTGCTGCCTAGTGTGACGCTCTGTCCGAGACGCCGATGTTGTGTGTCCTTCCTTGATGACAGCACATACTTCGTCTGGCCCTCATTTATCAGCAGACCCATTTTAGCTGTTTTCGCTTCAATGCCAGCAAAAGCCTCATTGATGGCTCACTGTGTTCGTCCAGTCACATCAATGTCGTCGACGTAAGCTTGCAAATGAAATTACTTTTGGAAGATCGTGCCTCTGGTGTTGACTTGTGTTACGCACAATCTTCTCAAGGATGATGTTAAAGATGTCACATGACAGTGCGACGCCTTATCTAAAACCTTTTTTGACATTGAAGGTCTCGGTGAGTTCGTTGCCGACCTTGACGGAGCAGCAGGAGTTCTCCATCGTCATCCTTCACAATCTGACGAGTTTGGTAGGAATGACAAACCGTTTCTGTACACGCTGTCATATGCGGCCTTAAAGTCAACCAATAGGTGGTGCGTGTCGATTTGCTCTTCTTGGGTCTTTTCCAGAATCTGCCGTCGTGTGAAGATTTTGTCGATGGTGGACTTCCCTGACCTGAAACCACACAGATATATACCTATCAGGTTGTTGATGAACGATTTCAGGCGTTTACGCAATACGGTAGAGAGGACCTTATACGCGATGTAAAGGAGACTGATCCGTCTATAGCTGGCACAGTCGAAAGAGTCTCTTTTCCTGTAAATCCGACAAACCACTTTGAGGTTTCACTCATCAGATATGCTTTCCGGACAGTCCATCCACTCCAGCAGCTTTTTTCGTCTTCCGTCTTGATATTGCTATCTTGACCTCGTCTAAGTCGGTGGGACGAAATTCTTGCCTATCATCGTCCAAATTAAGAGGAACATTCTGCCTAACAGCGGGATTTGGTCCGTCATCGCCGTTAAGAAGTCCATGCCACACGGGCCATGCGACACAGGCCATGTCACAAAGGCAATGGCACACAGGCCATGCCAGAAATCGATCTTTTGAGCAACAATTTTCAACATTTTGTCACTAGCCGTCTTAGCGATGCCAATTGGTCACCTCTGCGGTGTGACATCTTTTTGTGGGAAACTCCGATCTAGCCAAGCCCTTAAGGCCAACCTGTATACATTTCGTAGCAGTAGCTGCCCAGTGTGTTGTTGTGAAGGTGTGACCCTGTCCTTTGTAGGCAAGTTTTTATCAATTGCCCACAGCTAACGTGAGACCTTACACCATTTAAATATTTTCCCTGAAGTCGTGGCAAGTGCTTAGTCTGTCGAGAAAAAATAGGTCTAAGTGCGCTTTGTGACCCAGATGCATAAAAAACATTTCCCAGTCACCAGGAACTCTCATCAAATTAGCAACTCCCTCCCCGAACACATTAGGCATTCGACATGACAGCAAGCTACATGAGACTGCCTTTATATCACCCGCCCTTGCACTGTTCGCCTTATCGCTTCCCCTGCCCCACATCGCGTCAGCTTAAGACAACCCAGCACCGTCTTAACCATCAATATCTGCAACAAAAGTCCTTCCGTCGCATCCCTGAGCATAAGTTCCTTCAAAAAATCCCGCCCTCGCCCTCGCCCGCGACATTGTTGTGCGGGATGATGAGTGTTTTCTTTTTTACACCCGCAGTCTTCTTCATTCGTTATCTATAACCTAAAATTCATTTACCACCTCGCCCCCACCCTCCCGGACCAACGATCCGGAGCGTAACTCACGCCACCAGTGTCGGTGCGGTGCTTCCTTTTGCATTTTTTTTTTACTTCGGCGAAGCGCGATTTATATTCTCTCTCGTGCGCGCATTTGGGAAGGATAATAAACAAGACAACGAATCTGTGTGGCTCCTCATCCCCCCCCCCTCCCCCGCCAACACTGATAACCGCAAAATCAACTCGCGCTCCGCAGATATAAATATTCCCCAGAAGTCAAAAGGTCGTGCTGCGTAGGAGGATGAGTGAGCTGGCGAGAGGAAGGATGAGCACAAGACAACCTAGAACAGAGCGTCTGCTTAATGTACATACAGGGCCCCACCATCCCCCACACCACTTTCTCACTTTTTTTTTGGTTTTTTTATTCATTTTCATCAACTTGTGAGTTTCTTATCACTTCTCCGTTTGGTTTCCTTTCATATTCTGCCACCGCCACCACCATGCCGCTGAATCAATCCCCGAAGTATCAATTGGACTTTGAATACACTTAGGGTAAGTGGGCGCGCAAGGGTGTTGGGGGGTGTGGTGCGGTGCGGTGAAAGAATCTAAATTATGACATTGTTTTCGTTTCTTATTGGTTTCTGGTGGTGGTGGTGGTGATGGTGGTGGTGCGAAGTGAAATGAGAAAATGTCCTGTCCACACGGGCACACAGGACGACCGATAAGCACGGAGAGTGGTCCGTTTTTCGGGGCCGTCTTGTATTCATACGCAATTGGCAATGGCCTGGACGACTGCAGAACTCGCTGCTTTATGAGTTCTTTCTTCTTCGGTCCTTTCTTCGAAATGGGAATGGACATCCTATTCGTTGGTTCGTTCGTTTCTTTTTCCCTTACCAACCCCCGGTTGACAGGAGCGTTTTCCTTCGACGCCGCCGAGGGAGGGTGGGTTGCTGCTGATTCGTTTTCTTTTTCTCGTTTTTATCTCCGGATGCGATGCGATACGGCATCACTTTGGGTTGCGTTCTGACTACTATTCTCTTGACAGGGCGAGTCGGTGACGGTGCCGTTGACGGCGACGGCGTTCGTGTGCTTGCGCTGGTGTGTGTGTGAGGGCAACTATGAGAAAAATGATTTTTAATGGGGTGGAAAATTGAATGGGAGCGATGATGAGCAAATAAAGGAGCTCATTGTTATAAATTTTTATCAAGATTCAGTTTTTCCTCTTCTACTCGTTCTTTTCTTTTTTTCGTTTTCCTCTCGTTTTGGCTCATTTTCTCGGCAACCGCACCCCTCCCGGCCGGAGTCCGGCGAGTCCTCTAGCCACTGCTCGCACCCCTCGAGTGTGTTAATGTTTGTGGTACTTGAATGAATACCAATAATCGTGATGGGGTGGTGGTGGTGGTGGTGTTTCTTGCGTTGACCTTCAGGGGGTGGTTGGTGACGCGAAATGAAATTGAAAGTGTGACCTGTTGGGGTTGGAGGAGGGTGCTTATCGCGATATGTTCTTCGACAGGCGAACACTTTTCCCGCCTTCGAGAGTCGATAAATAAGATGTTGTGTGCCTTTGTTTTGCCCAGGGGGTGGGTTGTGATGCTGTGGCTTCTGGCTTTTGTGTGTCAATAGATCAAGCAGAACTAATTCAATTATTTCACGGTATTGTTGCGAATTAAGGGGGCTTTACGCGCTGCAATTTGTTTTTGATTTTCCGATGACGCAGCGGCGTGTGCGTTGTGATCGAAGAATGATGACAGTTAAAGGAGGCGTGTAAGATTGTGACGGGATTGAATATTTGAATGAGACGTGGCATTTGTTGGGGGGAATGTGCAAATTTGCAGAAGGGAAAAGTGTGAAACTTCGTTTCTAATAGTTTTTCTCATTGCTCTGGCAGCTTTGGTATTTGGTTTAAAACCGGTTTTAAAGGCAAAGCTCTTTCAAAACCACATCGCATACTATAAGACGTCATAAGATGAAAAATTTGCTAGGATGCATGCCATGGTAACTTAAGTGCCCATCATTCTTCAATTCACAGTTTCTCTAAAGACTCTCGGAATAGACAACGATACCCTAAATGAGTAAAGACGAACCACTGGCAGTGTGCTGCCTGTGCATGGTCAACTGGTCCTCTACAAAGTATAATGCATTCTAACATCTTGTTGTTTCCGTGAAGTTTGTTGCCTCCCAGCACTTCAGCTAAGTTTGCATCATGCCATCCTTCCCCTCAGTGTATTTGGCAGAATATGGACCTTCCTAAGGCGAAGTGTTAATTACAATTCTTGGTCACTAGAATCTTAGAAGTCGGGAGAAGGTATTACAGGTACCGGAGGTGTCCAGAGATCATTGTTCGAAGACTGAATCACCTCCTAGCCATGTGGTTAAAATAATTGAGTGGCATTAAAGGCCAAGAGGGGACCAGGATCGAGTTTCTATAACAGCTGTCCGTCTTGTGCGTGCTGTTCTCTCACGAGTAGAAGGGAACTACAGTTTTTTGCCGACTCCGAACGGCGAGATTTGAGAAGGTTTTCATAGACAATTGATGCTTTTTCAGTTTTGTCAGCAACTCGAAAGAGGTGGTGCCGTAAATAAATGGGAGCTGTACCTCTGCTGGTTTCTGCTGAAGCGCATTCCCTTTGCTTCCTCTTCTTTTCTTAGAGCCACAGCTCTGGGTAGACCTGGGCCTCAACCAATTTGCCTCTCATTCCGTCACCTAGCCCAATTTTTTCAAGACTTTTTTGATGTTTTCGGGCTGCAGCTTAGGATTGAATCGTTTAAGGATTGTTGGTCATTTACGGTTCCCACAAAAATATGTCAAATCGTAGGTTATAGTCGGTCTATTGACATGCCTCATGGTTCAATGGTGCCAACTTTTCACATTTCACATCAAACTGTCAAACTTCGGGGAGGCATTGGCTTCCCGGGAGTAACGTGAGGATTTTTCTAGCCCCTGATGCGGCAATTTTGTACCGTCGAGATGAAAATGCGGCTCGTCGGAAGAGAAAACGCCCCGAATCGTATTTCAATTCAAACTGATCTAAGGTCCAAAGTGCGAAGGGGATGGTCGAGATCTTTGTGCAGAATTCTCCTCAGACTAGTGGGTGACACGTTGAGCTGATGAGATCGACGGTAAGTCAATTGAGTCTCACACACTCAGCCATTGCAACCGCCTTTTCATCTGGGAGCGTGTGTAGGGCGACGGAGTTTTCTCCACTCCGCCTCAGTATCGCGAACATTCTGCACACTTGTGTACCACAGTTGCGATGGGTACTCTGGTACTTGCGGCCAAAACTACTTTTAAGAAAGCGCAATGTTTGGGCGAAACAGCACTTACTTTAAAAGCAAGTCTTCAGTATTTTTCAACTTTGTTTAATCGGAAAGCGACAGAGGTATGCAACTGACTTTCTGTGAAGATTTCCAGGAACCAGCTTCTGGTGTCTCTACGATGCGAATAAGAGACACCAGATGGTTCACCACAGAGTTCCTAAAATTAGTTGGCCCTGTTTCCACTTATGCCATCCCGAGGAGAAGATTCAACGACGAACTCTATAAGCTGCACGGCGGCAGCATGCGCATAGTCAAGTGCCTATGGATCCAAAGTCAAGGAATGGTTAGGCTATGTGAAGCGAATAGATGACACTGCTCCGTCGGCAGAATTTTTGAATCCAAGCCATTGGATCAACTGAACTGAAGACAACCTCGTCTGAGATGGAGCACACTATTGGAGAAGGCTCATCCAACTTGAGGTGCCAAATGAAAGACAGCCTGCAAAAGACCGTGCTAGCTGAGGGGGCATTTTGGTTGAGGTCCATCTTGGACTGTGTAATGCCACCCAAAGAAGAAGAAGACTATAAGTGAACACCACAAAAGTCACAAATCGCTTTCCAACAGCCACATACACTCGAAGGTTCACACGCTCCCTCAATCCCTGGAACTGGAACTCGAAGCACCTGCCCAACACAAGCTTCATGCTCACATCTCATGTTCTCAGAATCAGCGGACGCTTGGATCAGCATTGTTTCCAACAGCAACGATCCGGGCACAAACTTCCGACTCAACAATTTGTCGCGCTGAGGTTGGCTCTAGAAATATTTGTGAAGTAGATTTAAGTTTAGTTCTGATTGGCAAAATGAAGTGGGCAGTTGTCCCAACGGAAAGTATTCATTTTTCGCAAACTTCTAACTTATGCCTTCCTACACCATTGTCACACGAAGACAGAAAATTCAAGCTTTGCCTAATTTTCCTTTTGAATCGTTCGTTTACTTGTCGTTTTAGCACCCGAACACCTGCATACAACAAATGTGACACAAAAACACAAGCCCAACGTGAAGGTAGTCAGCAATTGTCATTTTGTGACCATGGCCCCCGGTAGTCCCCACATCATAGAGCCCCTTAACGACAAGTCGTCGAAAGACTTTCTTAATCTTCAACTAGCGCCTCCGCTGTCCAAGTTTTTTAAGGCTTAGTGTCCTTTCGCTTGAATAATAAAACAAAACCTCCACTTGATGTCTTATTCATTTTTATTTTTATACAACTTTGTGTGTTCGCTTAAAATTTTTACAAAATCTCTGTGACCTTCCTTATGTACAAACGAAAAGGCAAACCAATTCAAAAATCTACTACACTCACTGTGGGATGGATTGTACTAGAACGATTTCTGTGAAAACTTAACCAAAGAAAATTCAAAACCTTTCACTGTCCCCCCATTTCCGGCAGGCGCTCCCCAGGGGCTGCCTTCAAAGGGCGGAACCGTTATAAGTTCTGGAACTTAGCACTTTATCACATTTACAATTAATTCGTTTTTGGGGTTTCTTCTGCATATTTACATGAAAAGACGGCTGCCTTCGCTGGCAATCCGCTGGGCTGGGACTCTACACGGACACGGGTAACGGATTTCCATTTTGCTAGATACTTGCTTTTGAAGATAATTCTGTAACTCTAGGACTTGAAATCAACAACAACTTATAAGCTAGGTGGTCAGCCGTGGGTAGCTGAGGTGGCCGGAGAGAGAGAGAGAGAAGCTGGCGGCGTTTGCTGCTGCTGCCACAGATGGTGCTCCTCCAGCGCTGGGTGGTGTAACATTCGTTCACACAGCATGTTCGGCGGCACCGTACCGCAGGGGAGTTGGTCATATGATATTCGGTGGTGGCTGTGCCGGTAGCGAGAGCGTTGGCGAAGCGTTTGCCGACTTAATGCAGCCGTAGGTGGAGGAGATGGCGGTGCCGCTGCTGCTCGGTGGTGAGGGTGGGGTTTCGGGGCTGATCAATGGGGTGCAGCCTAGATACCGCCACTGATGGTATATGCTGCCGGCGTACATGGCTTGCAGGCGAGCCTGCAGGTCGTAGGCTATTGTGGGATCGATGGGATAGTGGGGGCCAAGGGTGAAGTTGGGGACACGTTGCGGCAGGGCCAGTTCAAGGGGATTGCCGAAATTGTACTTCTGCTGGAGTTGGGCCACTGTGTCCTTGGCTGATTGATTCTGCTGAGGGACCGGGGACTTGGTGAGAGTTTTGGGCTTCCTTCGCGGTCGGTATTTGTAGTCGGGATGTTCTTTCATATGAAGGGCTCTGAAAAGAGGAGAAGATAAAAAAATTGAAATTTGTGAATGTAAGTGATGAGAAATGGCAATTGGAACGAATTAAATACGGTTTTGGCACCTTCTGGATGTCAAAATAAGAATGGCGCCCAATCAGAGGCGGCTTGGAACATGAAAGCAGGTCTCCAAAACTTCTGAGCGATGATTCTTGTGTAAAGCCTTGAAAATTTGGGCTAAGTGAATCACGTCTCTGTAACCCGCCAAGCAGAGGCAGTTGGTCACTTTGTACCACAATTTGTGAGACTTTCTTCATGACAAACAAGAATTCATTTAAGGGTTTAGAGTGCAGCATCGTTTTCAGTCCGGCATGTGACGTCGATTTCAGTGCTCCAATTGAGCCACGACAGGCTGCCTTTTGTCCTTCAATCTACTTCAAATCTCGATCACCAACCGATAGATTTAATACAAATGGCGCCCAACAGCAGACGATTTGGAGCAAAAAACGCATGAAATGTGTTCGAAAAACAGAACTGTTGAGTATGTTGGACAACATGACAAACATTGAAATTGCCAAAGTAAGACTTAAACCAAATGCCACATAAATAGAATTGGCGCCCAACGGAAGTCCACCTGAAGGCACAAGAAAACATGTGTTCATTATTGGATAAGCTTCAAACGGTCTAAACTAAATTGATCTCACTTGAATTTAGAGTGACGCAGTAGATTATTAGCCAAATTTTGACGGCAAATTATTCCCCAAAAACCTTACAGTTACTTTGTGGCTAATCTCGACTGTCGTGGGTCCCACAAATCGGAACGGCCCCCAATAAAGACCAGTATAGCAGCAAGAAGCTTTAAATTAAGGGACACAATCTCCTAAGGATAGCCCACAAAAGCGCAAATCCAACTTCAAATGATGAAAAAATGGCGCCCAACCGGAGTTCATCGGAATTAGCGTTGACAACAAACACATAAACAATTACGAGTAACGAATTAAATCCAAATTTCCGCAGTAAATCATGCAGAAAAGCAATAAAAAGTATTTCACTTCAATGGCTACTGATATCATCACCAAACCCTGGTCAACAAACAAGAGCGTCAATTTTTTGTGTGTTCTTGCGCAACGAACCAGTCTAATTTCGATTCACTGCATCGATCACGATCACATCGATCAATCCCGATAATCAACGCGAGCTCTTCCGCGCTTCGACCAAACACAAGCACAAAGCAAACACAAAACACAAGAGCTCACCAAAAGAATATCACCATCGATAAGCACTCCTTTTTCATTGGCAAACAATGGCCGGCACTGTTTACCGAGCCGGGAATAAAAAAAAGAATCGTGTTCCCAACAATCGATCCCTCTCCATTCTCGGGCATTGTTTCGATTTCGATTTTTCACGTGTTTGCCGGCTCCAAAGCACTCGGGCAAACAACACGAATTCATCAATAAGTCCTCTGAATGGGAGTATCTATCAAAGAACAACACCCCGGCGCGATAAGACGCTAAGGTCTGAAGACGTTGCAGGAATTTTTGTTATCTGCGCAAATATTGACTGTTTACAGTTGGCCTAGGTGATGTTACCTGGCTTGTGTGTTTGTTGCGTTGGTGACACCTTAAGGAAGCGTCCAGGCCTTGAATTCCGTCGCATAATCCCGAGGATGTGTTATCTTTTGTTAGTGACATGCCACGACAATTGATCGGGGAACAACTTCATGGGAATTTTCGAACTTTTGAATGCGCGAATCCCCACGATCGAGCGTGGGGTTGGGTTCTTTATTTGAAAGGGGTCCCTCCCGTCTTCTCGATCCCCGGCCCACGGATCGGGCGATCGAGAGATTAGATTCTCTGGAACTATGGTTGCTTTTAATTTATCGATTGTTTATGCTTGTGCATAGTCACTGAACAAACATTAGAAGTCGAGGTGTTTCATATCTCCGAGGCGTCGTCGTCGACTGCCGGGAGGTATGGTGGCACTGTGTGCGGTTTGATAGAGGTCAGATCGTTGATTGGAGACTGAAAAGAGTCTGAAAGGGGATTGCGTTATCGCCTAAGTGAAACTGATTGGTGAGTCAAGGCGTTGAAAGAGTGCATTGTCTTGTGGACGCACTGAGTGTGATACATGTGAACTTGAAGTTTCGTATAGTTTTCGTTTTTTTTTTTTCGAGAGACTTGCACTTGGAATCTGAGCTGCATTCTGATGAATCATAGAATTTGTAAGGCGTACAGTCTCTAGAATGAACGATCAGAAGTATATATGAGAGTCCTAGGGAGTCAGAGTTTAATGGGGACTCCTTGATGAGCACCCACTTATTCTTTAAAACTTTGGGAACTCTCTATGATATCCGCTTACGCTGGGTGTCAAGTTAAAGAGACATGTAGGAACAGAGTGCAGGCGAACCTGCTGTGGACACAACCATTCTTAATGACAAAAGACTCAAGGTGAGTAAGATATGAGGAGGTAAAAAACAGAATTTAACAAAAAAAATTGAAGGTTCTCTTTCTGTGGAACAGGCTTCCCTAACTCACACGTTTAAGGTTTGACTCCTGAACCGAATATATTCTTCTACAAATGACTTTCATTTTTCAAGCCTTTCAAATTTTACCATACATAGTCGGCAAACATCTGCAAATTCCTTTCATTCGCGAGACAACAATTTTACGCACCATTCTGCAGGAACTAGGTCCTGAGTGGAGTCAAGCGTCACTTGTAAGTAAATTTCAGGCAATAGAGCTTCTGTGCAACCAGTCTAAGAAAACAGGCAAAGAAAGCAGAGTTTTATAGTCATACCTATTGTCCTTAAGTTCTTCTTAGTAATCCATTGCAACGCAGAAAGGGGGGAAACTTGTCCTCTTTCTAATTAATCGATTTGTTCATTGCCCAGGATAACTTCATACTCATTATTAGGTAAGACTGCATTTAACTGCTAACTCTATATGAGATAGAGCCAAAGTTAAAGTGTCTAAGACTTTCCGGGTGGCATTTTTAGAGACTTTATGACCACGACACTCTCTCTGTATTACCATTCATAGGCTCCCTTGACAGAAATCAAGTAGTCTCCTGAATAGACACTGCAATAATCGGGAAAGCAAATTGGATATGTTTTGTGAGGCGACAAGAACTCCTCAGCTCACCGATTTCTCCTCCGAGTTGAAGTCATCCCTGGAACTGTTAAAGCACCAGTATTTCTTAACCCTTACCCACGGTCCTGTGATACCAATTTGATTTCTATAGCTAATCTCAGAGGGTATACTGTAGCTTTTTCTTTTGGAGAACTTTCCTATGTGAAGAGTTGTCACCACTGCTACCATCGACTGCCCTGTCTTAACCTGTGTGACTATCATCTTTCCATATACATATGGAAATGGGTAACAGATGGAAACTTCGCACCCTCTACAGTCAAAGGGGAACTTGCTACTTAAAAACTTTACGAAAGAAATTTTTTCTGACGGTCAAGATGTGATATCAAATGCAAAAAGATAAAAGTCATTTGTAATTGCAGAAGTGCGTCGATTTGCACGCTGAACTAGATTCCAAGGCTAGACTCTCATTAAATGTTTCTGCTTTTTAGTGCTTAATCCTTATGTTTGATGCTGCTTTTGTATTTTTGTGAACTCTGCAGTATTTCCATTCAGTGTTGGACAAAATAAAAGCAACTTTTCACTGCTGGCTGGAGAGGCATGTTGGTTGAGATCCAGGTCCACCCCGGACTGTAGCGCCACAAAAAGAAGAAGAAGGAGAATCTTTTCACTACTTTTTAATTTTCTTTCTTCTTTAGGTGAGGTTAGAGCGTTTGGTTTTCAATGGGTAACCACACTTGAGACGTCTTTGGAACCATTGTTATGTCTCTCTTCTTTGCTTTGGCAGCTATTATTATATACAACGGATTATAAACATGAATTCCTTATGTTATTCCGAGAAATTAAACGCCAAACTTAGAAGCAATTTCGAGGACGACTCACTGAAGAGCCATTGATGGGTGGTCTGGCAAGATGCCAAGGTTGTGAATAATAATAATAATTGAGTGGCACTACAGTCCTCAAGGTACCAGGGCCTAGCTTCTATAACAACTATTCGCGTTGTGCGTGCTACTGTTCTCTCACGAGTAGAAGGGACCTACAGTTTTTTGCCGACTCCGACGGCGAGATTTGAGAAGCTTTTAATAGACAATCGATACTCTTAGAGTGTTGTCTGCAACTCGAAAGATATGGTACCGCGAAAAAAATGCGAGGTATCGGAATCGAACCTAGACTTTCTGCCACTAGACCACTACGCCACACCGGCCACGCCAAGATTGTAAGGGAGTCACTTATTTCAGCAGATTCACTTCAATTGAAGCGCTTAAAAGTGGAAGACTATCTTATTCTCCGACAAATTGCAGCTTGGTTTAAGTTTGTCGGTTAACCAACCCTAACCTCAATCCATGACTATCAAGCATGGAGGAGGAAATGTCGGGGCTTGGAGATTTTTCTCAGGAGTTGAAATTAAACCGATTTAAAGAATAAAGACAACCATGCATCGACCTGAATAAAAAGTCAATCTGAGAACTTCTTGCTTACCCATGTTGAGGAGTAAAAATCGATGAAAGTTATATTTTAGCAAGACAATCCATACAAACAGAGTAGTTAAAGAGCGTCTAAAAATTTAAATTATGAAACGACCGGCGCGGTCTCCAAATCTTAAACCAAACCTTAGGGAGATTTTTGATAAGAGTGAAATGCCGCAAAACTGGTTCTATGCATTTTCAAGTCAAGTCAAAGAGCTTTGGAATAACATCCGAAATCGCATAATTGACTTTGTAGAGGTATGCCTTAAAGATGCGCGAAAGGTATTTAATTTCATAAATTTTCAATTGAATTTGAAAGTGCCAAAAACTAATGTCAAATCAATATGCCCAACGTTTTTCATTTTGTTTTTGTATTTCGAGTTAAAGTGTTTTTAATATTAACAAAAAAGTTGCGAACTTTAATTTTGGCCGACACTATATTAGACGTACATTAAAGTTTTCCTTAACATCTTTAGTTCTGCAAGAGTTCAGTATCAAAGAAGCCCGCATTTCTTTCAACGCCATTCATCGCATGCCCAGAAATTCAAAAATAATGTAACACAAATTATTATTTGTAACAAAACCCACCAAAAATAACTCAGAACATTTAAAAATAAACCTGTCTCCCAAACAAGCCCCAAACGAGGATTCTCTACACAGGCCCACCATCCATTATTTATCGCCGAAAACAGATGTTCCAAATTTAGACCGCGCTTCTGTCAGTCTTTGGAGCGAATTTCGAACGTTATTGCGTCATCCAGTTATTCAAAGTCGCACGTCACAGTGTTACGAAGTGCAACTTAAATTCTTATAAAACCCTGAAAACCAGCTCAGAACTCACATTGCAGCCAATCCAGTCGTTGTTCCAGTCAAGAAGAAACTCGTTCCACAGAAATCCATCAGAATGAAACTGATCGCCCAAATCGCCCTTTTGCTCGGTAAGTTACCAATCCCCTCAAGGACCGGAATTCCTCTAATCCTCATCCATTATTGCCTTTCTTCAGCTTCAATTGCCGTGGTCCTGGCTCTAGTCCCAACGCCACCAAGTCACTGTGACTACAGATGCGAACCGGCTGACGTGGCGGTCTATGCCACCAACGGAAAGTGCTTCCTGCAGTTCGCGAACAAGTGCAGCATGGAGAAGTACAACTGCCTGAACCCTCAGAAGAGTAAGTCTTCTCCCGCCTGCCCCGCTGAGCCTCACTCATGCATTTCTCATTTTTCTCCTCCTAGGCTTCCGTTTGGTCTCGAAGTCGGAATACTCTGCCGATACAGCGCCAAGATGTCATACAAAGGACTACTAGGCGCCAAGACAAAGAATTGAATAAATTTATGAAAAAAATCCAAAACCCTCTTTTATTTTGCAATTTTCAAAATCAATCACCACCCTCCCCCATTCGGAACTTCTCAGACAAAAGCTCGAAAAGCCCCTTAAACCCCGCATTGTTCGGCGCAAAATCCCCTTCCATTGATCTGCTCGCCGCTGCACTAATCCCCTGCCGCAGCATATCTGCGCGGCAATCGGTAACCTCACGCCAATTGGATTGATTAGCGCTCATTAATAACGAGCTGACGGGGAACAATCACAGCGATAGCGGTCACCCGCGTAATTGACACTTGTCACCGCTGCAGGTGAGCGACGAACGCGAACGCGGGTAATTAATAAAATCGGGGATTATGTCTTCAGTCGCAAGGCGGCGCTCTGCGGCGATCCGCGAAGCCAGCGCGTCACGTCAATCGCGGAGGTGCGTTGCAGTCGACCGAGCAGAGATTGATCGACCATGTCATCTATGACTAATTATGGGGCGCACACATAAATCATGCGACGTCTTCGAGCAACCCCACCCCACCCCCTCTGGAACATGGAAATCCCAATCCCAACACAATGAAGACCATTGTCTGTTAACTCACCTCAACCGCTTGGCCTCGTCAATGAAGGGTCGCTTCTGTCCCTCGGTGAGGAGCTTCCACTCGGCTCCCAGCCGCTTGGAGATCTCCGAGTTGTGCATTTTTGGATTGTCCTGTGCCATTTTGCGCCGCTGCCCCCTCGACCAGACCATGAATGCGTTCATCGGCCGCTTGATGTGGTCCGACTGGTGGTGGTGTGAGTTGGAGGAGGACGACGACGAGGACGATTGCTTGCCGGTCGGCATTTGATTTGACACCGAAATCTGAGTGCTGTGATTGAGAATCGATGAAATCGTTGCCATGATGGAGCCTCTGATGGTTCTTCGGTGAGTTGTGATTCGCTTCTGAAAGGGCCTTTGTGTCCGGTGGATGGTGGCCGACAATCAAATCATACTTTACGCCAATAAGCCTGCAATGAGAGGAAATTGAGGGAAGGGTGTGTGAGATCGTGTCAAATGATTATCGTTGCGAGATGCAGTCTGTGTGTTGGGAGGCTTTGAAGGATGAATTTGAAGTGGAATTCAAAACTACAGTCTGCAGGATAACAGGCGCTGTGCAAGCACAGGGCTGTGTCGGTGTTCGGAATTAAGCAAAAGGATACGCGACTTAACTTAAGACTTGACGTGACAAGACTATTAAAACGAAAGGATAATAGTTTGACTGTTCTCAGTGTCATCTGCCAGGTGGACAAGAGAACTGATCTCTACATCAACTACCGAGGAATCAGTCTCCTTAATATCGCATGCAGGATCCTCTCTGCCATTTTGTGTAAACGCTTCAAACCATTTCTAATATGTCCTTATCAGAGTGGTTTCAGACCAGGGAAGTCCATCATAGGCCAGATTTTCAAACTGCAGCAGAAGGTGGAAGCCACCTAGAAAGTCTTTTCAATATCGTGCATTGGGATAAGGTTTACTGTGTCATGCCCCATTACCTGCAACATCGAGGTATAGTAGGCTTCCTCTTTATCGTGTACAAGATAGATCCTCTGTCATTTTGTGTGAACTCCTGAAACCTTTCGACAACTACCTGGTAGGTCGTTAGCAGTGTGGATTCAGGCCAGGGAAGTCCTGAAAAAGACCAAAGAAGTACAGATCGACACTCGCCACCAATTCGTCGGTCGGATATGAGAGCGTGCGAGCTATACGGTGCCATGTCTAGTTTTGGCATTCCTACCAAACTGGTCAAATTGAGTGGGATGATGATGGAGAACTCTCGTGGCTCCGTCAAGGTCGGTAACAAGAAGAGGTTTTGAACAAGGCGACGCGCTGTCATGCAACTTTTTTAACATCATCCTTGAGAAGACCGTACAAAACTTACAAGTCAATACCAGAGGCTAGATCTTCTGAAAGTCTGGTTAGCTCATGGCTAGCACGGACAATATTTGAAATTGAAAATGGAAGCTGCTAAAATTTGTCTGATGACAAGCGAGGGAAAAACAAAGTGATATCAAGGAAAAAAAACTTCAAGGTTTTGGCCAGACCGTCACAAAAACCTTAAGGTAGTCAAACAAACCGGCTCAGAAGTAACTAAGGACACCAAGAAAAAAACATCAAAATTAGGTGTAGAATCACTCTAGCCATCATCGCTGTTTCTTTGAACATAAGAGGTAATTGCGAAACACTGGCTTGGGTGTAAACTCCAGACCAACCCCTCACTTGAATTGAAAGACAGCAACCGGCAATTGGAGCAGGAATGCTGCTTGGGTTACCGTCGGCAATCAGCCACAGTTGAATGGAACTCCATCTTGCCATTTGAAAATGTTTCTTTTATTTTTTGAAGGACCAGAAGTCGAAAACTTACTTTCGTCTGAAAATTTTTTAAAAGAATTTTTTGTCTTTCATGGGCTTTAATTTTAAATTGAAGGGGTTCTCTAGATTGATGGGTTCAAAAATCATTTCCTTTGCGTAAATTGTTTCCTTAATATGGCTAAAATGAGAGGAGGTAACGGGAAAGCATTTCAAAGAGGCTTGTGTTTGAAAGATTCAGTTTGAAACATGGAATTGAAACGTTTTTTCTAAAAACTTTGTTTTTCAAACTTCCCATCTCGAGGACGACTGCGCTGATGGACTTGAAATTTTAGGCATAAACTTAGCAGACGAAATTGTCATCTACTACCCCCAAAGATAAATGCAATTTGAAATTTTTTGTTCCGAAGTCTGAAAAGAGGCCCATTTTCGAAATTTCCTTTCCTCCATTCCGGGTATTCAAGCTTACGTATTAAAATGTCATCGATTTTATTTTTTAATTTCAGATAAGCCGATTAACTCCTTTCGCAGAGGAAGTGAACGTCTAATTTTTTTCGAAACAGGCATCTTCAAGGCGCTGTACGTAAACATTTTTCCAGCTTAAAATTGTGTATACTTTGAAAACACTTTAAGATAAATTGAAGAAGCTCAAAAGTTCTATCCCATCATTGGTGCTCACCCAAAAATTTCAAAACATGTTTCAAAATCAGACCGTCAAACCAGATTCAGTATATCCTGTACAGGGATGATGAGAATCTGCCTCAATTAGATTTCGGTGCCGGACAAGCATAGTTTATATTACACTGTGCTACCGAGATGCCACTTACAATGCTCAGTCCTATATGTGTCGGTTGATTCATGCGTGAAGTTTGATCTTCAAAATGTGTTTTTGACAGATTATGCGTGACTCCTATAAAAAGTGCTTTGTCATTTTTCTTCGGCAACGTTTGGCAAGTCACCATTGAAGGACTCACGCCACAAAAGTGTCTTCAAATAATTCAACTGTATTACAAAAATCAGCTTTCAAGGAGCAATGTTTTTCGGGCGATGCTTCATTTAGTTCTAGCTCAGTCTCTCCGTGAGCTCAGGTATCAACAAGAACAACCTATGAGTCATACAATGCGTCAAACAATGGATTTGTTGAGAAATAACTTTGCTTCTTACTTAATTTCATTGACCCCCTAAATCCTGCGATGTCATCCCCTTGGGGTATTTTCTCTGAGCATAGGTAAAGCTCAGATTGATGCTTTTGAAGCCGACATTACTTGTGTCGCCCGCGAGATACCAGTTGCAATGCTCAAGTGAGTTGTTCAAAACTGGACCTTCTTAGGCGAAGTTGTGGTATGTTAATACCATGAATTGTTCTTTTAAACGATCATTAATACTGTAAGTTCACCTTCAAATGCATGAATTTTATTTCTCATTACAAATCAAACCACACCGTGAGTCATCCTTCATATGAAAAAAATCAAAAACGTCGTCATAACCATTCGACATTCAAATTAACACAACATGAATTCTTAAGAGGCTAGATTCTATTCAAAAACTTTTCAAAAATTCACTAGAAACATTCTGTCATGTAGTTTAAGAATTAAGAACGTATTGCTTGGTTGGAGTGTAAACAACAATCAATTAAAGTTCACTCAGTACGTCGAGATGCCTTCGAAATACAGTGTTTCTGCAGGTGGTTCTATTTCATTATTTTAATATAAAGGAAAAAGCAGCTGAAAGTCATCGCGTTTTGGCTGGGCAAACGGCTGAGAAATGCTTTACAAAAATGAAAAGTGATAATGTTGGCTTGGAAAACGAAGAAACGCTACAGAGCGGGGGAAGCTGTTGCTGTTGAGCAGCTATTTCTTCAAACGCAAAAGTTTATACTTCGATGGGATGGATGTGCCCTTCATTACAACATTCGAGGCGGGCTTTTGATGCGATTCTGCTTAGCAGACCCAGAACGAAGACCGAGAGCGAGGAAATGTGATCAAGTCCATAAACTCGACTGGATTTGCTTGGGAAAAGCTTCTGATGAGTTAGAGTCGATGGCGGAGAATCGAGCGGAGGTCTTTCATATGTGCATTACCCCCGTAAGCCTTTTAGTGGAACATGCGGAGTATAAGGAACGTCCTGCAAGACGATGAAGAAGAAGAAGAAGGTGAAAAATTGTGAAGACCTATCACAAACGCCAGACAGTCATATTTGATTGGCACTACAGCCCAAAAGGGACCAGGACTAGCTTCTACAGCAACTATTCGCGTTTTGCGTAGAGGGAGCGAGTAAAAGGAACCTACAGTTTTCTTACCGAATCGGAAAGGAACATTTTGAGAAGCCCTTCATTGACAATTGGCCGTCATCAGCAACTTGAAAGAGGCGGTGCCGTGAAAACTCAGGAATCGAATTTGGGATTCTCGGCGTATGACTACAACGACGCCACTACAGCCGGTCTAGAATTAAGAATCTCAAAAATTCTGTTCAAAAATGTCAATCTTGAGCAATTTCATTTTTCAAATTTCTTGTAACATTGCGTTCTCCACTCAGTCAGTCATTCAGGCAAGTTGAATCCTTCTAAGGCTCAAGAGGGCTTAAAGAAGGTTCAAATTTTGTCCAAAATGCTTTTCAAAACATTTGCTGAGCAAAAATCTAAGAGAAGGCGCATTAAGGAGGACTTTCTTTCACAGGAAATCATTAAAAGCGAGAAGTTAATCAAAAGCCTTACCTTGTCAACGGCTCAACCTTTAAATGTAGGACGGCTAGAGCATAAAATTGGTTTAAGGCAATGATAGTCCTCCTGACATCAACTTTTTAGATTTAGACTCAAAATCCAGACAGATGAAGCCGTTTTTGGACATAATCAGATTTTGTTCACTTCAAAAAGTCCTTAAAATTTCAGTCACTTTCAATACCTTCCACATAACAAGAGATCAACAAAAACCAGTATGAATGCCACAAATACAAAAAGTCGAAAATAATTTCCAAACCCCCATACTTACAGATTTTCTCAAAATTTCGTTCTTTTCACTTTAAAATGTAAGATTTACAAAAACTCGCCAAAATCACATTCACTCTCAACAGAAACGTTTCAAAAATTCCTTTTTCAATCTGAAATCCACTTCAAATGCATTTCATTTGCTCGAACAACCACTCAACCGTTAGCCACCAATCGCCAGCTAAATTCAATTGTCTACACGCTTCTCCGTCAGAGCAGAACGTCTCGTCGTTTTCGCACAAAAAAAAAAAGAAATACGCCTTCGCTCGTGCCGTGAATGAGAATTGAAAGGATTCACATAAAAATTTCCGCAACTAATATCCGATGTTTATCGTATGCCGTTCCACAACACAATGTCACATGACATCACGCGACATAAAAGTCGAAAAGTTTGATCGCTGCTCACTATCGCACCGTTAAGGACCGTCGCGTCGTCAATGGCGCTGCATTCAAATCGGTCGTGTGCCGCCCGTTCTCGTCGTCGCGTGTATGGTTGACTGCCTTGACTACCAGATATGAGCATACAGCGACCCGCCGCTGCCGCCGTGTCGCGTTATCACGCGAACAACCCCCGTGCGACACACGGCGACGATGGTGGCTGAGTGTGTGCGAGAGCGAGGTGCATTTGCCGAACTTTCGGTTGGCCATCGACAGTGAGGGTGTGTGTGTGAACGGGAGGGAGAGAAAGAGAGAGAGCATGACTAAATCAGTGGCCGATAAGATGGATAACTGTTTTCCAATTCGAATTGCGAAGGATTTCCCGCCAAAAATCAGTCGTCTTGCGCAGAGCGGATTTGGAGAGTTACTCCTTGCGAGCAGTGGAGAAAGTGTGATGTCGCCCACACACAAGCACACACACACACCACCCCACCAGCAAGGGATGGAGGCCATGGCATGCGCATTCCTCCGCAGCGATGGCCAATAGCTACGCATTCGGCAGGAGTGGTTTTTCCACGCTTCAATAGACACAATGGCTGGTGTTTTTGTTTAGAGGGAATATCCTTGGATAATTACGTATTATGCCAGGACCTCCCGCTGGGTGTGTGTAAGTCCTGTGGGGATGGTTGGTTCACCCCTCCCACACGGTTCTCTCCACAATGGCGTGCATCAATATTTGGGATTGTTTTCACTTTCACCTCGCTCGGGCAACAGGTGACGCAATGATGGACGTGTGCCCCGTAGAAGGCACTCTTGGAGAGGGATTTGCGGTCTCCCGATGGACGTCAGCCTCACTTTCACTGGTCTGCAGGTTTGGGGAGGTTGCTGAGATTATCTTGCACAAACTTTAAGTCGATTTTGTCTAATCTCAATCGTTTTGCATTGCTCGACGGTGAAGCGATAAGATATGCACTGGAAGCGATTTGATTCGTCGACGGACGTCCAGACCACGCCATCTACATAATCTGTCATGCTCTTTGAAATTGCAAAAGCAGGATATAAAAGAATAAGAACTTCGGTTTTGAGAAATGTAAATTTTGAGGGATGAAAAAAGGCGTTTAGAGACACTTCAAGGCAAGGGGGCAACCAAGGACATCGTTGGGCGCCATTTTTCATTCAAGCAACATATTACTCAACATTTGATGATGCCTTCATTAGAATCGTATATTTCAAATTGTTCTTGGATAAGTGGCACGTCTTCTTAGGATTGGATGGTATTTCGGAGTAAATCGTTGGGCGCCATTTTTCCCAATTCCTCTCCAAATAAATCCAAGTTAGCACTTTATGATTTTCCTTACCATTTGAGTCCACCGGTGAAAGTTGCCTTAGATGCTTATTGAGGAAGGGTTTGGCCTTTTCCATTTGCTGCTGACGAACTTTCATTAATCAACAGAGTTCTGTCCTCATTGGACGGCAATATTGAACCAAAACTGAGTATTTTCGCTGGAGTTTGGAAAACCGTGGATGAAATCGCCGTCTGATTTGGCAGTTCACTGGAAACTCTTGAACAAGGTGTCGTTGTGTGTTTTGAGATATCCAACTACTGACATGTTAAAGAAGGACAGGGGCTGTACGTTCATACTCTTTCCTTGTAGCAGCAGCAGGGTATACTCAAATTTTTTTCCACTCAAAGATTGCTTGTTAGCCCTTGGTTTGCCATTTATGCCGATGCACAGGATATATTTGACTAGTGGTGGCCCGTTTGTGGTCTATTCTGTCCGTTCATAATCCACTGAGCGGTAGATGCCTTAGGGCTTGATTTGTTTTTGAAGATATCCAAGAAGAAGATAACTTATCCCTATTCACCCTTAAGACCCTGGTTAAGGATCAAATTCCAAAAGTCCACAATCCCAAAATCATATATCTTTACAATTCTGTGATACATTCGCGTAATGAATTCTTGAATCATCTAAATTCAGCATCTTCTTCAAACCCCAAAGGCAGGGGCAGCATGCCCCCACAATTATTGCTTTTATAAAATTCGGAACTTTGGGCATTTTTTGTATTTGGACATTTAAAAATTTTTGGACTTTCGCGATTTTGAAATTTTTAAGATGTGGGCCTTTTTTCATTTTGGCTAATTTAGAGATTTAGTTTTTTTGTGATTCTTGGCATTTTAGCATTTTTGGCACTTCAGAATTTTGGCCATTCGATATTTTGGACCCCTTTGGGAAGTTGGCGTTTCGGGATGTTGATCTTAATTTTAAGGTCTTTGATTTTGGGACATTTTTGGATTTTGGCGCTTAGTGATGTTGATCTTTCAGGTTTTTTGACATTTTGGAATTTATTTTCCTTTCGATATTTTGGGCCTTCTGGGATGCTGGTACTTCGGAATGTTGATCATTTGAAATTTCAACATTTTGGGAATACATTAGGAATATCTGAGGTGATAGCCTCAGGGTCTATCGCTATTTTGAACATTTCGAAATTTTTGGGTATTTCAGGGGTTATAGCCTTTCGGTTAATGGGCTTCGCGGATTTCGGACTTTTATATTTTCGACATTTCTGGACTTTGGGCATTTCGCGATTTCGGCTTTTCAGTATTTTGTACTTCTCAGAAGGTTGATCTCTCGGGAGTTCGCTCATTTCTGGGTAGCCTTTCGGTATGGCTTACTTTCCCAACTTTTTTCTTTCGATATTTTGGGCCTTTTTGGATGTTGGCGTTTCGTGAAGTTTATTTGCCATGATTTTTCCGGTGATGCTGGTATTTTTTGATGTAGACCTCTTAGGAATTTGGGCTTTTTTGAGATTTCGGACTGTTCGGGATTTTGCTCTAAACATTTGGGAATCTAGTTCATTTCCAGATCTTGCCTCCTCCAACCCTTATCTGCATCTGAGTCCTGACAGCTTTCTACCAAGAAGATCAAACATGCGTTTCTTACAGACTCTTTTACAAACTCGAAGTGGAAATTGCTATTGATTGGCTCTTTTTCACCCAAATGATGTTCGTTGGATCGTTTTTAGGTCGACAGTACATATCCCAATGTTATTCTAAGATTTTCTGGTTTGGCCTGATCTTGAATTTTGGGGAATGTTGAGTGTTGTACCACGGCCCGCTAGAGATGCCCCGGGGACTGAGTTCCAGTTGAACTGAGTTCTAGAAGATAGTCACTTTTATGCTTAAGCCTGCCATACGCCCTATCTTCTCGAGTACCAAATTGAAGAAGTAAAGCAAAAGTGTATCTTCTTGCCAAATGAAGAAGGACAAAGTCCCGAAATCTAAAGTACCGAAATTTCCGAAGCCCCAATAGGCCAAACCTCGAAAATTTCTAACAGTTGGCATATGGACCAAAATACACTGTGCAACATTGACTTTGTCAAATGTAGTCGTATGTCTCGGTTTCGATGACTATGCAATATGCAGCGAGTAAAGACGCTCCAGCCCGAAAGGTCTTGGAGCAATGCAAGAGAAGAAGACCTCACCTTCGATGGAAGCGCATAGAGCATAGAAGAGTCTGGATCTTTACGCATTTCGTGTACCCACTGGAAAATGTCAGAACTGGTTTAACTGTTTAAAATCTCGCACTTTGTGTCTTATTCTGTCGAAAAATGTCAAAAACAGCCACACCAATGTCCAGATCTTTAGACCTTCAAACTTTTTTTTGTGACGTTCTTTGAAGAGTGAAGTGTACCTCAGCTAGTGTTAGACCTGCACGCTCCTAACGGATGAGTTTAAGCTTCACTACACATCCCAGAGATTTCGTCGTGTGTTACCGCTGTGCGGCGAAAATAGAATAATTATGAAAGCGAGCACAAAGAGATGACTAAAAGAATCTAACAAACGGAGACTTTTCCTCGACAGTGTAACGAGATTAAGAAAAACAATCTTTTTCCAAAGAACTCCCTGGCGGCCACTTTAGGCTGAAAAGGAAAACTCACAACCTTGCAGACATCCTGAAGGTTTTGCCCAACTTCAGAGACTTCGGGAACACCCCTTCTAGCCATCTAACAATTCTCCATCAAATATTGATACCAAATCCTGCTCAAGAAACTCCAGTAACCCCCCCCCCCCCTCCCCTAATTGAGTGCCATTCTCTTCTTCTATTCACACCAGCCTGAGCATTAGTCCGATTAATTCCACCGCCCGCCCACTTCCTCCAGTCAGGGAAGTTTTGAATATTTTCCACATAACTTTCCAGATTGCACCAATCTTCCCACTCCCTCGCCTCTCCCCAGCCGCCGTCGTCGTCGCAGCACACAGCGTCGGCCGTTCGCCTTGAACTTCATATCTATTCACATGCAAACTGAAAGCTGTAGACCTTGTTGGCCCCATACCGCCCATCCAACGCCGAAGCATTGTCCTTCCATTCCCCCGCCAGCAGCGCCCAGCCATCCGCCATCGCTGGCAGAGACTCGGTCTCGGTCTGGGTTTAGGTGTCATCGTTTGGCATTCTGCTGTGTTATCAGAATAACACACTATAGTCGTTTGTTTTCGAATAAAGGACATTATGTGCCATTATTTCGGTCTCATCCTTTTTTTACGACACCGGGGTTGCAGGCCCGCAATTATAGCGGCATTTAGAGAAACAAAATCCCCCGTCCTTCGAGAAGTGCCAGAGAGAGAGAGAGAGAGAGAGAGAGTTGGCAGGCTTTTTTTAGGTTGTTTGTCCCTCAACCCACTCGCCGTGGCAGGGGACAAAAGTGCACTGCAGACCGGCTGACTGGCTGGTTGGGTGATTGGGTTGGCAGGCGGGCAGGAATTAAGTTGATTTGTGTTGTCCTCAGTGGGTGGCAGTTGGTTGCGGCAGCGTGGCTTGTTCTAACGGAGGACGCTTATTTTTTTTACCAGTTTTTGCGGAATTTTTTTTCCGCCGTTTGGCACGCCTTATCAGACGTAATAAAAGGAATTTCGGGAATAATAGGACGAAAAAATCCTTTTTTATGATGACAACGCGAAAGGAGTTTATTGTTGAGTGATTGCAAGGCAATAGGATGAGCAGTGGCACCGTCAGTGGAGTGGTGCTTTGATGGCAAATGATGGGGCTGTATGTGCTGGATGAACTTTGTGGTGGGCTTATGAGAGAAGAGCACAAATTTCACTTCCAGGATGCCATTGGCAAGGTTTGGGGTGCAAAGTTCTTCAAATCGTTCACCGTTTCGACAGTTCTTTCACAAAAATCGTCAAAATTTGTCCAAATTCGTCTAAAATTGTCGAAAATCGTTCAAAACCGTCGAACTTAGACCACCACTAAGTCGTCAAAAATGTGTCAATGTGGTTCGGATTTGTCCAAAATTGTCCCAAATCGTACAAAGTGATCCAAGATTGTCCAAATTGATTCAAAGTCATCCAAAGTGGTCCAAAATAACTGATTCTCATCTAAAATCGTTCAAAATCAAACTCCTAGATGAAATAGGCTGTTCTGGAGAATCACCTACTCCCCAGAAGACGTCCATAATCCTGCCAAAGGCACACAAACTCATCAACCTCCTTCTAAAGTCAGCCACCTCCTCAGTAAATCCATCAAGTGTAGCTCCATCACCCGCCGCAGTCATCCCAAAAAGCATCCTAGTATATCCTCGTAAGTTATTCGCGTTCAGTGTTCGAGTAAATCCTTGAATTTATTTCCCATAAAGGATCCGCGCGAAAACAACGCACACAAACACACAGCCATCCAAAATCACGATTTGTCAAGCTTTGCTTAGATCTTCCTCCGCTACGTCGTTGCATGTGTCTCCGATGGCAGTCTCTCCTTTCGACCTCTGCCGGGCACATTTAAGGATCACTGGAATTAATTCCTTCACATCCACTTCAGCACGCCTCGTACAAACAGAGGCCATCACCGCCATCCTCCCCATCCCCATCATCGTCAGCATCGTCGTCATCGCCGTCATCACCATCAATGTCACCGCTCACCACTCACCACTCACCACACACCGCACACCGCCTTTGTGCGCCCCGGCAATTGGCTAACGAAAACAAAAGGACGTCAAATCGTATCTCCTTTGTTCTCTCCCGCCACCGCTCCATTGTCACACGGAGATGGACAATAGTTTGCCGGGACAACAGAGTCAAGGGCCACTTCAGGATATTGATTCCACACACACACCCATCCCTCCACCGCTCTCCCGCACACGCTCTCGAGTCCTCAAGTGCGTGTCCGAAGATAATATTGGAAATTAAAATCGAAGGACACACACGAGAGCAGCTTCGCCGCAGGCCACAGTCGTGTGGGAGTGTGTGTGTGTGTGTGTGTGCGAGTGACAGTTGACTTAAGGGCACACTCGTCGTCGTCGTCGTGGACCTCGACACTATTCTGCGAAGCCCAGTGCTCTGTTATCAATTGCGAACGCCAATCCATCGACTGGCTGGACAAACAAAAACAACTCGACACACACACACTCCTCCTGTGTGGGAGCGCACGGAGGGGGAGTTAGAGTTCAATGGATCTGCTCAAGGGTACGGCGGGCCGTGACCCTTTTGCTACGCGCAGCATCCACGTGAATCCTCCTTGGTGGCGACGATGGCGATGAACGAAAGGACATCCGCTGGACTGGTTGGAAAATAGAAATTAATCGCTTTGGCCAGGACTCCGGGAGTAGTGGCTGGCCATTGTCGTCAGAGCGGTGTTTTCGCATGGCATTGGGTCCATTGTCTCTGGATGATAATATCCAATTTCCTTTGTCCTGTTTTTCCGGGCCACTCGTGTGGGTGATGCGTGAGTGTGAACGGACTGGGCGTCGTCCTGTGATTAGTTGGCATTTCGGAAGTTTGTTGTTTCGATACGTGTTGCTCGTGGGTATTCGCTGCGAGAAAAAGGATGACGATAATAGTTGCCGTATAAAGGAGACTCCCTGACGGTGTGTGGCTACGCGGGTGTATATGGGGCCAATTCACGGTGAATCTTTGAAGGCTTCCGATGGTTTGGTGAAGGGGTTTAAAGGCTAAAATGATTGGAATTGAATTGAGTGCTTGTGTAAACGGTTGGAGGGGGATTTGGGCGGGAACTGAGAACGAAGACAAGGCTTGATCATCGAACTGCACACCAATATGGTTCGGCTAATGAACGAGTCTCTAAACTTGACTGTCCGAAAAAGGGCTTGATGCTGAACGAACTGGTGGGCATTTCGAACGAGACGTGAATTGCGGAGGAATGGAGAAAGGCAGCTAGCTCATACATAGTCACGCACATTGCGGGCTGTAGCTCGACCACAATTCAAGTTGGTTCTTAAGTTTCCTAAAGTTCCATGTCTACTCGCGTAGACATGGTCGCGTAGTCCACAGAAACCCGAGATACCGTCCGATCTTGATGGTCAATTGACGTCGCCAAAACAGAATTTACGCGGCCAAGAAGCTTCTTACACAATATGGCCATAGTTGGTGGTGTTCCATGGTTTGTCGCCCATCTTGTTGGAACCACATGTTGTCCAAGTTATTCACTTCAATCTTCTTCTGAATACAGTCCGAGATGGACCTGGGTGAACCTGGGTTTCAAGCAACATTCCTCTCCAGCCATATTGATCTCTTGCCAGCTGCCTCCAATTTCGCACTCCAAGTTGGCTGAGATCCTTCTCCACTTGTGTCCGCCATCAGCTCCGTGGGCTTCCTCTATTGCGTTGTCCCACTGGTTCGGAGTTGAATAATTGTTCGGGCTGTATAGCCACCTCGGACGTTCAATCTGTAGACGCCTGACTAGGCTTATGTCGCTTTACGTTGTTCAATCATCTTCTTCAAGAACCATCAAAGCAAACAGGCCCAAAGATTGGACGCAGAAATTTTTTCTCGGAAGAGCATCTTCATATGTCTCAGAGATTGTCCAGTTTTCTACGATGTAGAGCAGGACAGGGATGAACAAGGTGTTAAGTAATAGTAGCTTGACCCTTCGAGAATAGGTTTTTCAACTCAATTACCTCTGGAGTTCAAAGAAATAGCGACCGTTAAGAGTTAGTCTGCGTTTAATTCTCCACACTGATGTTGTTCGTACTGGTTCCTTGGGCGCCGAGGTAGACTAAGTCCCTCTCTTCCGCCATGTTATAGCTGCCTATGGCGACGTTCTGGCGATGTCGTCGATGTTGTGCGTCCTTTCGCGATGACTGCGAGAAAGGATGCACAACATCGACGGCCTCCCTCCTCAATATCATCAAACGCGTCCTACCAAAAAAACCCTTATCTTTCGGCCAAATTGCCCAGAATTGACTGCCAAAGCCTTTCGAAGAAATACTGACCAATGACACCTTTCAACTATAGAGAACACCAAGCAGTCACTTTAGTTGGAAACAATCGCATCTCTTCCATCTCTTGTGAGTTTTCTGAGTCCCACCGAGTGAGTGACCAACTGTGCCTCATCCCTGAAGGAAACGCTGCTCTGCAACTCGGTGTTCTCAGCTTAGTTCAATTGTTGCGGAAGTTGAACTTTATTAAGATGAAGATCTTAATCCAAAAAATGGCACTACCGCCCTCAAGGAACCAAGACCTTGCTTCTTGAAGCACGTACTCGTGTGATGCGCGCTATTTTTCTCCTACGAGTAGAGGGGCACATACAAGTTTGTGCCGATTCCGAACGGCGAGATTTGAGAAGCTTTTCATAGAAAACCAGCACACTTTAAGTGTTGTCACTCGAAAGAGGTGGTGCCGTGAAAAAATTCCAGGTGTTCAGTGCGGGAATCGAACCAGGACCTTCTGCGTGTGAGTCGACGCACCTACCCTCTATGCCACGGCAGCCACATTCTAATGCAAAATTTACGTTTAATTGCTGCGAATGCCGGAAAACGCGATCAATTCTGATCTTCAGCAACTACTGACTGTATATTCTGATGATGCACAGGCCGTACGACATCAGAAAAACTTCAATTCTCTCCAAATTTCGTCTCCTTTTTACCAATTGCTTGCCAATCCGGTCTTTCCGCAACCATCGCGTAATGTGTGAGAGGTAGCTTCCAATCACTTTTGTATCAAGTTTTCACAATTTTTCAATACACATCTATAAGTTAAATTTTGGCCTTCAAACTCAACAACCAGCCAGTTGATTGCCTTTTCCTTCTTTTCTTTCTTCTCGGAGGGAAGTTACAAATCGTTTTAAAATTCCTTTTGATTTAAGGTTTACGTACAAGCCTTTTCGAGAGGAGAGTTCTATGTCCTGTTGTCCTGTTTATCTCGGCGTCTGACTCCATAGGCTGTACGATGGCATGTGCCTAGTCAAACATCTACAGATACAACGACTAGGATAACATGGCTAGGTCACATGGTGTGAATAGATTACACTGCTCCGAGTCGAAGGGTCTTTGAATTCTAGTCATTGGGACAATGTAACAAAGGACCATGCTCGTCTGAGATGGCGCGCACAGTTGGAAATTTACCTCAATCAACTTGCAGTGTGAAAATAGAGGCGACTAGCAAGAAACTGTGACTGGCTGGAGACATAATTTGGTTGAAACTTAAGTCCACCCCAGAGTGTTATGCCAGTCAAAGAAGAAGTTGAGCTTCCTAGTGTGGAATTAATTTCTTTGAAGCAGTCAGCTATTACTCACTTACAACACATTTTCAAATCTCTGTATAACAGTTAACAAATGACGTGTGCAAGTGTCATGTACACGAACCAGCATGTGTACAAAGTGGAGAACACAACCAGTTCAAGATCAATTCCTCACACAGATGGCGTCTACTACTTCCTGCACAAACATTTCAAACTGCGTTAATCGAATCACAAGCTTTTGTCAACTGGAAGAAAAGGAAATTCGAGACATGCCGACAAGACTTTTGCAGGTTTTGATGGCTCTAGTCTAGTAGCAAGCGATGTGTTCTGAAACCAAAAAAAAAACTTTGCAAATGAACGCTTGCGAAGGTGCTCTTTAAAAAGGCGACCTAAGACCTAGATGCGGACTCCTCTTTTCTGCTGTACTTTTCTTTTGGAACGAGTGGAGTAAACATGGCTTTAAAGTTGTCAAAACATCGGTGTCACAAAGTAGTCAACACACATCGTCAGTCAGATTTGACAGTTGATGGCAGCACAAAACAAAATTCTATAATTGGATAATCTAGTGGGGACTGCAAATCGTTCCCTCCCCCGAAGACGTCTCTCTTCTGCTGGAAATTACGAAAATTTGACGTTAAAGAACAATTTTTGGATTCTTTTGGTCTGTTCGCGTACAACCGACTGGTTCTTAAATTCTATGGATTGGTGATGAAGTGCTCTCAAGAAGTGTGAAAATAGCGAATTAGTATTGAAATGAGACAACAGACAGCAATCACTTTTGACAGATAACAAATTTTGAAGGACCCCCAAGGAATGCTGTGAGAGAGTCCGACCTGACAACTTGTGAAAATTTATGACTCCTTCACCAGCCCTCTCTAAGTGCACATGAATACGATTTTTAAATGTTTGTAGTGTACACAGACCGGGTTTAAGGTAACCGAACAAATCTTTTATAAGAAAAACGAACCCTTTGACAGTGTTGTTAAAATAAGCCAGGAAGGGGACTTATTCGAAAAGGGCCAGCGGGGGCAGCTGCACAGAAAATGCGTAGTTTTCTTGCCTCAAATGTCGTATTAGTGGCTGTAATCTGATTGATGATCTCTAATCGCCCTTTGTCTGGCTATGACTGTTGTTGTTCTTATGACCACAGTACGGATTCAGCTTAGAAAGTCCTTCATTGGTGAAATCATCTAAAACCAGCTATTTTCCAAAAATGTAAGCTATTTGATGTTTCGCTCTGACCCTGCTGAGTCTGTGTGTTGGTTTGATTTCATTAGATGACACTTTTCTGGCGAGGATTTCGGCTGAATTGATACTATTGCCCAGCTGCAGTTATATGGCCTTAGAGGTAGTTTTTCTTCTGAAATTCCCCAAATCCGCAATTCATTTCTTTAACTGTCCGTTCTGGATTGGTTAGGGTAAGTAAGGTTACAGGGGCATATGCCTAAGGAAGCAATTACATCCTGTGGCCATATAGGCCCATAGTGTAAGTAAGCATGCTGAGCTATGGATGTTGTTGAGACATCAAACGATTACCGAAACCAGCCCAAACTGAACTTTCTTGAAATCAGGCATTTGAACATTCGCCAGCTCAGGTCAGGGGGCAGGAACAACTCATGAAAGAACCTAACTTTTAAATGAATGAGAGCTCGTTCATGAAGAGCTGGACTCGTAGGAGGTGTTGTATTGGTTCTTCGTCTCTCCCACTCATACAGAAATCATTCGACGGAATTTGTAATCTCTCTGTCATTACACTAACCGTGCTGTGAATAGTGGGAGCAAAAGTCAAAATGTACTTACATCATTTTCCTGTTGTTTGTTATAAGGGACTTGGATCTGTTTATGTGGCATTTATGCCGTAGACAATAGAATGGTCGTGGCCTGAGTGGCGATGCCACAGTTCTCGACATATTCGTACGAGTATGTCTGACTGTCCAAGAAAATTTTTGTCTGAGCGAATAGTCGATTAAAAACCATTGTCAACTGATTCTACACTTAAGCTTGACTCAATTCAGGTCTTTTCGGTTGCCTTTTCATGATCATTCATGCCGCAATGTCCAGGAAATCAGCGAAGGTATATTTGGAGACGAAGTTGATGAGATAAGATTTCAATGCCTTCAAGCCCTTAACTAACTGAACAAAAGCTGATTTCCATGTAAGAAAGGTTCATTTTTTGCACAGCTTGCACGGCTTTAATTAGGCACTGGCATAGTCAGGACGCCGGTCGGTATTACACTCTTCCAAAGCAGGCGGCACTGCTGTCTTGGCAGGTGGCACTGTTTCCTGCAGACTATCTCTGAAAGCGGGATGCCATTCTTGCCTGTCTGGTAAGAAGGTCGTAACGCTATTTTCGATTTTTGTCATTTCGGATGATCATTACAAAATTGAAATCAGAGCACCCTCGCTTCTAGTCCATTCTTGTCAAAAGAACTGCAATAACCTCTTAATCGATTTGAAGAGGGTTTTACAACCTGTCTGTCAGGTATACCTCGACTAGGCAGTCCCAAGACGCTCATACCTTCGCCAGACTCAAAAAGTGCTAATTTCTGTCTGGATTTCCGAGGATGTCCATTTCTGCTTCATATTCCGAAAACGCTTATTTCTGCCTTAAACTCCAAAGACGATCATTTCTGCCTTAAGCTTTAAAGATTTTCGAAAACTTTTATTTTTGCATCAAGCTCAAAAATTGCTTATTTCCGAATCAAACTTTGAAGACGCTTATTTCTGCCTCGAACTCCGAAAACTAGAAATTGCTTGTTTCTCCCTCAAACTCCGAAGTTGGTGTATTCTTTCTCAAACGCCATAGACGTTCATTTCTGCCTCGAACTCAAAAAACACTAATTTTTGCCTCAAACTCAATATGCTTGCTATCTTGACCTTACTCCGAAACCTGTATTTCTTTTCCAAGCCCAGAAAACGCTCGCTTCTACTTCAAACTTGAGAAACGTTCAATTTTTCTGGTTCGAATTCACAAAATGCTAGAAACTCAAAAACAGGCTAGTTTCTGCCACAAACTCTGAAAACGCTAATTCTTGACACAAATTCCGAAAACGCCTAATTCTGCCTCAAACTCAAAAGATGCTCATTTTCGCCTCCTAACGCTTCTTTAATTGCAAAAAACAGTCGATCTCGAGACAAAATTCTAAGTGCTTATCAAGGCCGATAATAAGTGCGTCACAAAGACATCTCATCGCTCTCTATCAATCCAAGTATTTGCTCATCTCCGAGCGCCAATTAGTGCGTCCATAAATAACTTCAAAAACCAGCGCATATCGCGAACGTGCCGTTCAGAGAAATTCACGTCTTTGAAATTCAAAGAAATCTTGGCAGTGACCGACTTCTGCCTTATCTTCAAATGTTCATCAACAAGCGCACGTTTCCCAGTCAAACTCAGATGGCATGAGATTCAGTCCACATTCCCATTCGCATCCAAATTTTCCACACTCGACCACATTTACCGCAAATCGATTCCGATGACTCATGTGGCTTACATCACGGGACGGACACTTGTGTCATCTGCCACAACCGAGATTGACTCACTCCAGAGTCCAATCCCTTCGGGAAATGATTCAACTTCGTACAAATCACAAACTTCATTCAGATGTTCTCCGCTCTTCGGGTTAACGCCTTCTTCTGCTCGCTGGCCCTGCCATGACTCCAAAATTAGGTAACTGCTCGTTTTTTTATTATTGTCGTTACCGCGATCGCGGACATGCCATCACGACCAGCTGGAGAGTTGCGCTCTTCGGCAGCCGCTTGCCCCAGCGCTGCAGGCCCCCAAACGGAGACGCGCACAACTGCATCGGAATGTGTCCGACTTCAGCAGTTTTTTCGTTATCGCCATCGACACCCCACCACCGCGACAAAGCTTCGTGCACAAGCTTTCGTTCCACACAACCACTGGTTTGAGCACCGATCGCAGTCGCCGCGCCGCGTCAGTCGTGTTCGTGTTGCCCTCCCGTTCGCGTTGTGCAATCGAATCGTGTCGCGTGCGCGCTCTCTCATGTGAGACGACAGTCCCACGTCATGTGTTGTTCACCTGTCATCTCGAAACGTTGCGTGTAGTCCCGAACCAGCCACGAAACAGGAGCAAATCCACCCCCCGTGACCGGAAGTGAATCCCAGCAGCCGCAGTCAACGGAAAGTACCCAGGAAGCGAGTCAACCAAAATTGAGCGCAATTCACTGGATGCCAGCGTTGGATACAATTTATCGCTTGGTACGTAGCACAAGCTGGTGCGGGCGACGGCCAACGGGCGACGGAACAAAAAGCTCCAATTCCCTCTCATGGAAAACAAGTTCGCGCTCGGTGGGCGGGCGGGAGCGAAGAAGTGAAAGAAACAAAAATCGAGAATTCCTAGAGATATGGCGCAAGTGCTCGTCTCTTCGTCGTCGCTGGCCAGTGTGAGTGAGTGTGATGCAAGCCCCACGTCGAGATGAAACCGAAACAAAAACAGAAAACATTTCCCCCCTACACCCGCTCTCACCAACCACTCTCACGCCTTGGCCAGTCAACGCTCCACTGTTCCGTATTTACTTCTCAACTTTGGCGTTCTGTACGCTCGGCAATTATTGACGAGACGTGAATTGATTCGGCGACGCGGCGCTCGGGTACGCCTTTGATCGTGCGACGGGACTGTCGCTGCGTGACACCACTGAACGGGATTGTGCTGTTTAATTGATTTCTTTCCTTTTTCGTTCATCGTTACGGTTGTTCGGGCGTTTTTTTTTTTTGGAGGAAAGTGTGTGACACACTGGCTGTGGCAGATTTCTTGTACGCTCTGACCGATGACGCTCGTAAATCATGATTAAGGTCAACCAATTCGATTGTGTGGCGTTAGGTTAGGTTAAGACAGAAGTCAGGAGAAGCGACAAGTCACAGTCCAATTGGCGGCGGTGGCGCCCTGGGAATGGATGCTTTGAAACGTCGTGTGACAGATCATTGTGAGAGGGAGGGTGGTTGGAATATTTTCAAGTGTACTCACTTTCACTCTTGGCAGTGTCACTTCCTCTTCAGCCACTCGAAGTGCCTTATGCCACAGCTCGCTGAAAGGGGAATCTGTTGGAGGGGAAGTGTGTGCGAGAAATTCACACGCTCAGCGGCGGCTTTATTTCCCAAGTGACTTGTGTGGTTCCGAAGGTGAAGCAATGATTGGATGTTCTTCTGGTTTTGGAAGCTAATCAAACGTTGTCCCGGATCGGTGAGAAATTTCATCTTAACCAAAATGGCGTTGAAACAAAATCACCAATCAAGGGGTGCCCAAAGTGTAGCTTTACAAGCCATTCCTTCCTACAAGTGTCATCCAAGTCGTAAAAGGAACTCAACATATGCTTCATTCTCCTGCACCGCGGCCAAAATGTGGCCAAAATGATGCTTTCCAGTCATGAGTGCTGCAACATTTGTGAAGTGATTTCATTGAGCGTTGATCTTGGCCACGTTAAGGGTTGAACTTTGATGGCATCTTCGTTTGTGACAGCACTTCATTGACAGTACACTTCGGACCCAATTGGAGAACTGACAGCTTATTCTTTCCACACTGCGCCACGCGAATATTAACAAGATTCCAAAAGCCCCTTTGGCACTTCAGCTAATATTTGAAGTCTGTTCAGTGCCATTTTGCCCCTCGCGGTATTCGGTAGGATCCTTGGCCTTCCTAAGGCCGAGTGTTGTTTGCAGTTCTTGGTCACTGGAATACAGAAAGTTAATAGAAAAGATTAAAATTGGATCGCTGGAGGTGTCCGGAGACCAGTGTTTGAAGACAGAGTCACCTTCTAGACACGTGGGATGGGCCAAAACCATAAATCTTTTTACAAATGCAGTAAACTGAACAAAATGAGTTTGTTTCCACGACTTAGGACTGCATTTGTGTTGTGGCTGCCTCTGCTTCTTCTTCTTCTTCCATTGGCGCTACAATCCTGGGTTAACTTGGGTCACATCCAGCGCGCCTCTCAATCTGTGTCCCAGTCTAAATTTTTCGAAACTTTGTTGATGGCCTTGTGCTGAAGCCTATGGATTGCTTGGATGATATTGCCCTTGAATCGTTTATGGATTGTTGTTATAACACCAGTCCTTCACGGTCCCCCGCAAAAAGATTACAGTTTGTGGCTCCTAGTGGGCCAACGATTTGGGAATCCAGTGCGCAAGAGATCGATTGTTGCATGGGCTGTGGGGCATGGTGCGCCAGGTTGCACGAAACAGAGTCTGTCCAAATACATTTTTTTGAATCGCAGTTAAAATAGAGTTAGCTCTATAACTTTCAACATTGCCTGAAACATTGTTCCTAGCCTCATGGTCCAATGGAGCCACCACTCCACACTTCGCACCAAATTGTCACACTTTGTGGAGGCGTTGGTTTTTCAGGGGTAGCGTGCTGATTTTCCCAACCCCAGATGAGGCGCCTCGTCACAAAATATGATTTCTGGCTCAAAGTCGTTCTTCGACTCAAGACCTAAAGTACGAAGTGGATGATCGCGAGCCTTCAAGTAGGGTTTAGGTAAGCGAACAATCCAAGATCTTTCTCAAGAATTCTCCTCAGCCTAGTGCGTGACATATTGAGATGTTGAGATCGATGACGAAGTTCATGTTCGTAAACTAAGTCTCACATCTCGGCCACTGTAGCCACGTTTGTATCCATGGGCACCTTACGAGTACTCGTACTCGAGTGCATTCGCTGTGGATGGTTTTTGTCTGCACATCTGTGATTCTTCTTAGGTTTCCAACAACAGCTTACCTCAAGGAAAATATTTAGTCGGCTTGCGGTGAGGAAGAAGGACCTATAGAGGCTTACAGATTGAAAGCAGATAAAAAATAAAGTCGGATATCTTGAACGTCAGAGGTGTTCGGAAGTCCGCACCACAGTGGAGGGGTTGTCCTTCAAACATAAGCCCTGTTGGAACCTCGGTAACTGAGGTGACTAGTCTTGCGTGAATTAGAGCTCATTCTGAAGACTCCTTCTTTCTCTCTCTCTCTCTCTCTCTCTCTCTCTCTCTCTCTCTTTAATGGAGACCTATTTCCTTTTTTGCATTCTTAAGTGTGTTCTAAGCTCCCCCAAGAAAGTGTCCACTTAACTGGAAATTACATTTGACAGCTGCCACCGGGTCTGGTATATCAGCCTGAGACATAAGTGCTAACACCTGCCTCCGGGCGTGAAAGAATGCATTTGTTTCACCACCTAACACGGGTTGCAAACGAAGTGGTCTTCGTGGCGAAGTGAGTCGACTAAAACGCGGAAGGTCCCATTTTAAATTCCCGGACGGAACACACAGCAACCCCTAATCACATCAGAACGCAGTCAAATTCTACCAGAATGTTGAACGCTGATCTAGGCGCAACATCTGTACCGAACAAGCTGTCAAAGAGAATGACTTTTCAAAGGATTCGTTATTCCCTGACAATTTTCTAGAGTCAGGCATTCATTCTCCTGTCCCCTGAAAACTTGGTCAAAACGCCAAAAACCCTGTCAAAACTCATCAGCTGAGACAACAGCCATCAAGGATGTTACATAAATCACCCACCCCTTTCCTTCCCTTCCACTCACTATAACCACCAAACGCCTACCTTCCTTTATGACCTTGAATAAACCAGAATTCGAAACTGCGTCTCTTGCTACATTCAAAACAAACCACAAATTGAGGCTAACTGAGCGCAAACTTTCGTTTCGAGTCAATTTCAGCGCGTCTCTCAATCGAGCGCGAATTGATTTGCATGCAAATCAGGCACTTAAACGCCAAGAAATGTTTACAAAATGTTAACCGGATGACATCACTGGCTTTGCGGCATGCAGTGACTATAGGCAGCTGTGCGGGCAGCGCAGGGACTTTCGTTTTCATTGCAAATGGTGGTGGCAGGGTGGGTGCCCAAAATAGACGATATTCCAAGTGACCTGTTGACCCATTCTATGCTCAAATGCAAAATCGAAGTTCTGTCCAAAAGCGTTCGTTTCGTAACAACACACTCACTTAGTCGAGGAGAACCGGTTGACGATGTGGAATAAATCACGAGAATGGCAGCGTCGCCAGCGATTCACTCAATTAACGCGCGCCCTCCCGCAGACTGAACAATGACTTTGACTGATTTTCACTAGATGCACAGGTGTCGAAGGGGACTGTGGACGAGTGGGAGTGCAGGGGGAGGGACGAGGCTTAATTGTCCGATTAGTCGTAAACACAATCGTGTGCGCCCCTAATCGGAATCAGAATTTTCCAACTGAGATGTTGCTGCAGCGGCAAAGCAAAGCCGGTGACTCAAGATGGTGTATGATCAGCTATCGTCACAAGGCTGTGAGAGACTATTTCACCGGTGAAGTGTTTCCAAGGAAGATGAGTTTTATGGAGACCGGTGGTCATCTTGAGAATTGCCACATTAGCAGTGGATAGAGTTAGACCATCGATATGGGTTGGTTAGAGGCTGGCCGGAGCGGTGGGATCACTGTCTCTGAATGATAATATCCTTTGTCCTTTGTCCTATTTTTCGGGACCACTCATGTGGGTCTGAGCGTTCTGATCATCTGAGCGTCCTGTGATTAGTTGGCATTTCTGAAGTTTGTTGTTTTGATACGTCTCGCTTGTGGGCATTCGCTGCGAGAAAAAGTATGACGATAATAGCTGACGAATAAAGGAGACTCCTTGTCGGTGTGGTGCTACGCAGCGGCGGGTGTATACGGGGCCTATTCACGGTGAATCCTTAAAGGCTTTCACTGGCTTGGTTTTAAAGGTTGAAATAAGTGGAATTAAATTCGTTGGTGTATATTTTGAAAGAGGGATCTAGATCCATTGACAGTGGACAGACGACTCTTACGAGACGGGAATCGTCTTGCCGTCTTCAATGCCTTGGAGAGAGATGCTATATTTGAAAGACAGACCACATTGAGAAGGAGGGAATGATTAGCGTGCTTTGTCTGGCCTGTCTTACGACAAGCCCAGTCTTTCCACATTGACCAGCCTGTCTTACGACAAAGCCAATCCTTTCACCACATCTTGGGTGTAAGTCCCACTCTAAGGAAAGATACCGAGCAGCTCGGGGAACAAACTGTCGTATACAGAGGTCTCTGCTGCACCATATAAACGCAGTTAGGGGGCACAGTATCTTTTTCTGTGATAAGCTCAAAGTTAGATTGAACAAATTTAAAATTAAGCTGTTTCATGGTTCGAAGACAATATCTGAGTTGCAAGTGCTCAGGAACTAGCGTTTCAGTAATTACTCCTGTTGTCTGTGCCCCGGCTTTCTCACGAGAAGAGGTGATCTGCATTTTATTGCCGACTCTGGACTGCGACATTCGAGAAGCTTTTCATTGACAAGTAGTGCTCTGGAGTGTTGACAGCAACTCAAAGGAGGTAATACTGTCACAAAATGTGAAGCGTCGATGAGGTGTGAGTCGTTGAACTTACCCATACGAAGATCAGGTTAGGTTAGGTTCAGGTGGCAGCGTCAGGAGAACTTCTAGAGCTCACTTATTCCTATAAAGGGACCCTTGCAAAGACACATATCACATCGCTTTCAGTTAGCAAAACCCAGCTGTCATGGGGACCGCCAAGTCGTCGCTTCCCATCATCAAAACCCAGCTGTCATGTCGACCGCTAAGTCTAATGCAACTATTTGGTCTTTGTACATTAGATTCGGCCTTCCTCTGCCTCTCAAACCAGAAGGTTCCCCCTTTGCTAGGACATTCATGTTCACGAGATCGATGTGGCCGAGTGAGTGAAGTCGACGGATTTCTGACTTCCTTCTGTCTTTCCCTCCATTCAACTTCCTCGCAGACTGGAGCAGCTATCCGACGCAGGCATTAAGAATGAGCGCTATAGCTGTACTTATCGTCCAGCTTTCGGCTTCATATAGCATGAGTGGTATGCAAAGTCTTTAAGAGAGTATAATTTTGGTCCTTTGAGTCAGAAGGTCAAGCCGAAGTTGGTTCAACAGAGCGAACATACAGCGATTGCCAAAGTTAATTTCACGTCAGATCTCAACCTCCTTGTCATTCGCGGAGTTCACGTTTGCCCTGAGGTAGACTTCCTTTTTACTTCAAAATCGTGTGCAGTCGATAGCGACGCTTTAAACCAAGTGGAGTAACAGATAGGTTCCTGCATTTCTTTTATCTAACCCTCATTAGCCTTGAGATCAGCTCCATAACTTTCACCTCCCACATAGTCGCGGTGATATCGAGGTCATCTCCGTATACAACCCTTTGGAATGACTAGAAGACAGACTATTTGAAGAAGAAGTACCTTCAGTGTTAGCAGCAGCAGACTTCTCCAATACCCGAATTAGGAAAACACACGACAAGGCGTCTCCATGCCGAAATCCGATGGAAGTTTTAAACGGCTCCGAAGCCCCTTAGTCAGACTGGACAGTGGTACTACATAATGGGATCGGTTTTCCCGGGATTCCGAATTCGGACATCGCGTGAAATATCTCAAAACGATGTATGCTCTCGTATTCACCTTTGAAACCGATGAAAAGGTGCTGCGTGTCGACTCGAAACTCGCTGGTCTTCTCCAGGATTTGTCTTAGTTTGAAAAATTGGTCGATTTGTGTTGTCAGAAGACGCACTGATAAGTGCTGATAAATGCACTGCACTGGGACCTTAGTCGTTCGCACACACAGGATCTTTTAGGGGACGTGGAGCAGGGACCTACCTCTGTAGTTGTTTTCAAGACGTTTATGGACGTTTGTGCATCGGATAGGGAATGAAAATAAAGGGAGGAGCCTGTGTCCTCCCGACGCAGAACAGACACAGGTTCGTTTGTCGATGTTCCTCTGTAACTCTCTGTTCTCTTGATATTTGTCAAGAGAAGCGAGATACTCTCTTAAGCTCCACGCATTGAAGAAGACCGCTGACAGCCATCAACAGCTGCGAAAGAAAATGTTAATTCTCGATGTTGTTCGCTTTTACCAACCGACAGCAGTGTCGTAAGTCAACTTTTTTTCAGATCTCCATCGACATGTGTGCGGCAAATGGGCTGCAAGCATTTTTCGATTTCTCCATGACGCAGAATTAAAAGAATGCTGTGCACTGCGTGACACACACAAGGGAGTCTGTGTGTGTGTAGAATTCATATCATGCGTGGAAAATATTCCACTCTGCTGGACAGAATTCAGGAAATGATGCGTCACTCCAAGTTGTTGGCTTCAGTCCAAGTGACTTTATTGGCCTGCAGATGAGTTCATTACACACTTTGTCAAAGCCGAAGTGGACCCTCTGAGGGTGGTTGCTCTGAATTGGCACATCCGTGTTTAAACAGCAATTAGGCTAGACGAGCACATGACGCGTTTCATTGCAAACTGCAACACAGCTGAAGAATTCCAAAACGCTGGTGCGCCGTGAGTCTTTTCTTAAAACTTGCCAAACGATACTAAACAAAAGTGACGAGGCAGTTTAAAAGAAGTCATGCGAGATCTGTCAAAAAAATCCTTTTGAAAGTTGAACCTCACGATGAATTGCGGTTATTTTTGCCAAATTACGTTCAGAAATGTTCCCATTTTCTTCTAGATCGCTCAGAATCGATGTTATCTTTTTTGGCCTATTTTTGGAAGTGAATTCGAAATGAGAGTGCGCACTCCCTACTGTCATCTGACACCTGCATAGCCGTCTGATAGCTGACAAAGCGAATGAGCTTTCATCGTGTTTGCCACAGTCTGGGCAATTTACTTGAACACGTGTTGGGCATGCAGTGACATCTGAGCTTTGTGAAAATGAGACTCATGAACGCCTCCGTTTCTGCATCACGCACTTGCTGTATGGAGACATCTGCTGACAGCTTGAGTCTCACATAGGCTGGCAGTTGGAGTCTCATTTCAAGTAGTCTCAATAATGATGCTTGATTCAAACTTGAAATAGTTCCCAACTCACCACACATTCCATGCTGACCACGTCCACCACAACTCAGTCAACCGTCAAGGTCACCGAAAAAAAAACATTCACAATCGCCCTCCGTCATCACTGCGCCCTCCGTCAGAGCATATCAAAAGCCTTCAGCGCCTCTTATCAGCACAAACGTGATTCCAAATCCCAGCCCCGTTTGACGTTTTCTTTCATATTTCCAGAGAAATCCGTTGAAAAGTTCAACGCAACGTCAACAGCCGCAAGATGGAAACCGATAACGTAGTCATCCGGCTCGTCCCCGAGAAGAAGGGCCTCATTCTCAAGCATTCCGAATATGAGGTCAGTGATGCCGTCAAGCCGTCGTCAGAGCGTATCTTCACGCTCCGTCTTTCCTTTCGTTTCAGATAAGTACGCGAAAATACAAAACAACTGTTGTGCGGCGCTACAATGATTTTGTCACTCTGCACAGCTTGCTCGTTGCGAGGTTCCCCTATCGGTGAGTCCGCCCTCTGTCACCTCTCTCCCATTCGTCATCTAGAACTTGAATGTGTTTCTTTTTGCAGAATGTTGCCACGCTTGCCACCGAAACAACTGATGCTCGACTCATTTCTCGAAGAACGGCGCCGCGGCCTGCAGCGGTATCTCCAGATCGTCTGCCAACATCCTCTGCTCAGCGCCGGTCCCATGCTGGAGTCGTTCCTCACTGACAAGTCGAACGAGCACATCGAGCATCTGAGGGCGGTATTCTCCAAGGAATTGGACGAGTATTCGGCTCTGAGCGAGAATGAGGTCAGTAAACGCCGGGATCGGCTGGAATTTAGAGGCGCTCATCTCAACTCGGTTTTCTTAGGATCTACCCCTGGAGGATCAAGGGCGCCTAGCCGCTAGCAGGGAGACCATGCGAACGATGCTGAATTCTGTGATACGGCTGAAGCGCCTCCTGGAGCAACACTCGCAGCGGCTGCACAACCAAGCTGTGGACTTCGCCGAAATGTCAAATATCCTGAAAACCATTGGTAAGCGAAGGGACTTCGCCCTGGCCCAAGGCTCATATTGATGGCTGTTCTCCTTGCAGATAGCTCAAACTGTTTCAAGAACAGCCAGTCCTTCAACTCTCTCGAAACGAGTCTCAACACCACGGCCACGACGACGGCCAAAAGCTCAGCCACACTCAGCTACGCGATCACGGAGAAGATCAACCTCCTCCTGGACATCCTCACTGCGCACAGGTATCAATTGAAACCCCACCCCATACCTCGCTCTTGAACTCAACTAGTTGGGTCACGTCTTTTCAGTGATCTCTGTGATCGAGTGGAAAAGGGAATCGTCTCCGACCACCAGCGGGCGATGTCGAAGATGATCAACATCAACAAGCAGAAGATCAAGGGAGTGATACGTGGCAGTGCGGTAAGCATCCCTAGCCCAGCTAAGAACCTGCACTGAGTGATCTTCATTTCAGCCTGAAGATGTTGAAGCCCTGCACAAGCAAGAAGTCGCCCAGACCGGTGTCGTCGGCACCCTGGGCCGCAAGAGTGCATTCAGCTTGCGCTGTGTCCTCCAGGAGACGGCGCTGGCCAACAAGTACCTGCAGATACTACCCTCAATACTTTTATCATTCTCGTACGAGCAACAAGTGCTGAACGCCGAGACGGCCAAGGCCTGGGAAACTGTGATGACAAACGAGTGCAATCAGCTGAATCAGTGACACGAACCTTCGCTCTCATTTCTTGTTTTTTTTTATTTTTAATTTGTTTTGTTTTGTTCCCGCTCAGATTTACAATAAAGAACGTATCTCTAGACAATACCTTGTGAAGAATTAAATAAATTTTTAGATGTATTTATAAATAAATAAATTGTATATAAGTTTCAAGTGTTTGCTTGTGTCCCCGGAGTGGAGGGCGTATGCGGATAGTCTAAGACTGTGTGGAGGTGTAGGCGAAAATGAAATAGAAAAGCAATCTGTGATGCTGTTAACGGTATTATGTCCTCAACTCTGTTTGAATTGGTCTAGTGATGTAACGCATATCGATCGATACAATCTTTCTGAGGTCAGGCGTGCACCAGCGATTTTAGTCCTTCGCCTGCTCAGGCACAAAATGTGGAACGCGTTACTTTTATTGTGGAAGCACGCGAATGATATTTTGTTCGTTCATTTTGAATGTTCTTCTTCTTTTAATGACACTACAGCTCAGGGTGGACCTGGACCTCAACCAACATGCCTCTTCCGCCAGCACGATCTTTCGCCAGCTGCCTCCAGTTACGCGCTCCAAGTCAGTTGAGGTCCTTCTCCACTTGTGTGCGCCATCTGAAACTAGACCGTTGTCTGTTGCGTTGTCCCAATGGCATAGATTTGAAGATTTTTCGGGCCGGAGCAGTGGTGTCTATACAGTCTACAAGGCCTAGCCATCTTAAGCGTTGTATCCGAAAACGCTTGACCAGACGCATGCCGTCGCACAGACTATAAAGTTCGTCGTTGAATCTTCTCCTCCAGGTGCCGTCAACGCAAAAAGGTTTATGGCTTCCTTTTCCTCTTTTAGTAACGTCCTTGTTTCGGCATCAATAACGGTGGACAAGGTTAATCAAGCTGTTGTACAAAGCCAGTTTAGTCCTTCGAGGGAATTGCCTCTTAAGCCCAAAGCAGCAGCGATTGACAATTGTGATTCTGCGTTTGATTTCGGTACTGGTGTTGTTGTTCCACCGCGTAGCCGAGGTAGACGAAGCCCTTGATTACCTCGATGTTTCTGCTGCCTAGTGTGACGATCTGTCTGAGACGCCGATGTTGTGCATCCTTCCTTAATGACAGCATGTACCGCGGTTTGCCCTCATTAACCACCAGACCCATTTTAACCGCTTCCGCTTCAATGCCAGCAAACGAATCATTGTCGACGCGCTGTGTTCGTCTAACCGCGTCAATGTCGTCGGCGTAAGGTAGCAATTGAATTGACTTTTGGAAGATCGTGCCTCTGGTGTTGACTTGTGAGCTACGCACGATCTTTTCAAGGATGACAGTGCGTCGCCTTGTCTAAAACCTTTTTTGACATTGAAGGTCTCGCTGAGTTCGAGAGATTTCTCCATCGTCATCCTACACAAGCTGACGAGTTTGGTATGAAAGCCAAAACTAGATACGGCACTGTATAGCTTAGTTCTATGCACGCTGTTATAAGAGGCCTGCAAACCGACGAATAGGTGGTGCGTGTCGATTTGCACTTCTTGGGTCTTTTCCAGGATCTACCGTAGTGTGAAGATTTGATCGATGGTGGACTACCCTGGCCTGACCCCACACTGATAAGGACCCTCCAGGTTATTGACAAACTGTATCAGGCGTTCACACAGACAGGATCTGGTAAACGATGTAAAGAAGACTGATTCGTCGATAGCCCAGGCGAAAGGGTCCCCTTTTCTGCGAACCGGATAAACGATATTCAGATTCCACTCATCGGGCATGCTTTCCTCGGACCATATCTTACAATTGAAAGGATGCATGGACCCAACTAGGTCATCTCCAGCTGCTTTAAACTATTCTGCGGATAGTCGTTCCGTTCGAGCAAATTTGTTAGACCTCAGTTTCGACCTCGCCTAAGTCAGGTCAACGGTGTTTCTTGTCTATCAATTTCCAAATTGAGAGGAACATTCTGCCTAACAGTAGGATTGTGGCCATTATTGTCATATAAGTCTGCAGAGATGATCTTATCAGATTCTTAGAATGGTTTTGCTACTACCAGTTGTTTATTTTGGTACTGGCAGGCTTTGGTCCGAACTCTATATCCATCGGACAGCTGTTTCCTCTTTCGGTAAAACCTTCGCACTTCATTCTTTGCATAGCTCCTCTCCATCTCTTCGACTTGTCGTGGCCCCTATTTTTGAGAAGCGATTTCTCTTCCCTTCTTCTCTACTCGTAGAGCTCACGGAGAGCTCTTGTTGTTCGATGCAGAGTAGCCTTGTAGCTTCAGGTGTTTGCCTGCATTCGTCATTAAACCATGGGTTCCTTCTAGGTGGTGGCGTAAGCCAGCACATCAGCAGCACCTTCTTTGATGGTTTCTTGCCATCGTCACCGTTCTTTTTCTATTGTACAGGCAGCGCCGAACTTTCAGAAAGTGTCAAGGAAATTATGTTGGCAAAGATCCCACCGGATATCAGCGATCGGTTGCAACTGTTGGTTTCCGACGTCAAACTGTATTGACCTGTCTCGACTTCGTTGCTCTCTCGATATCCGCGTTCTTACCTTAGCAACAACAAAAAAATGATCTAAGTCGATGTTGTCACCTCGAAAGGATCGAACATCGAGAATACTGGAGGAGAGTTTGACGGCAATCGGCGTTGTCCTAGCCGCAGAGAGATTCCTTCACGAGGCAAAGTTCACCAGAATCCGTTTCCGGATGTGGTGCCCTGCAGGCTTTGTTTACGGATGACGCGAGCAGAGATTGTCCTCTTTTTGATAAAGCTGATGTTATGAGCTGAGTGTTGTAGCGGTCATTATTGACTGTGAGGTTGTGGATAGGGAAGTACGGATCAGTCATTCCACCAACCCATAAAGCATACTAAACAGTCAGTTTCCTAAAGAAAAAAAACATACGTACTCGTGTATGCCTTGCTTTGCCTATTTTAAAGCTCTGGCCTATTTTTCAAGCAGTGAACGGTCCAGAAGGATTGAAGGTTGAGTGTTCACCGTTGCCTTCCATTTTAAAACTCTCAAAAGACTACCTACTTTTCAGGGCTGTAAAAGGTTGACTTTCGAGTTGCTGACAACATTCAAAGAGTATCAATTGTCTATGAAAAGCTTCTCAAATCTAGCCGTTCGGAGTCGGCACAAAACCGTAGGTCCCTTCTACTCGTAAGAGAACAGTCGGACGCACAACACAAGCAGTTGTTGTAGAACTTGTGGGCTGTAGTGCCACTCAATCATTGTTATTATTATTATTACTAGGTAGACTTTCGCAACTGACTGTACTTCCCCTTATTCGTTACCGCTTTTGTTATTCCGCGGGGTGGCACTACCTTCATGCTCCGGTATTGTCGGGTTGTTTGGGAAACCTCATGGTGTCGATGCCCGCAAGGCAGTTGAGGACCGAATTGTGAATTGATCCAGATAACAGACTTCCCACCTCTGGTAGAGCTTATTATTTCAATCTCCGTGCTGCCAGCTATGGTGACACCGCTGGGGAACATGTGAACGTGGTGTCCGCAAAGAGGCAACATTTGACAGGTGAAAAAAAATGGCGATTGCTCTGCGCTGGAGATGTTAAAGAGAACGGATCTCCGTGGCAATGTCCCTGTCTCCTCAAATCAAACTACAGTTAGTTAATTGTATTTTTGAAAATTTATTTACCTCTATATTTATATATTTATATATAAACGTTATTAATTATATTCACTTATTGGCCATAGTAACTAATAAACTAAACATAACCAAAAAAAAAAATAATAATATTTGATATAATCACATGGAAACAAAGAGACTGAGATAGATAGACAGAGTTAAACACTGAGTGTGCGCGGGGACTGGGAGGGGGCGGGGGTGCAAATCATATCATTAGTCATTATAATTTAAGCAACTACACTATTTGTTGCGTGTTTTCTACTTGCTGCGCCTTCTAATTCATCATCATTTTTCCTTATCATCATCATCATGCTTATCTATGTGTATGTGTGTACGATGAGAGGGAAATTCAAATAGTTGTGCTTAGCGGTAAGGAGAACGAAACCAAAAAACGAAACGATATGAGAGAACTAACCGAAAGGACTATACGACGTTTAAATTACAAATTTCAAATTCAATTTATAAACAATTTCTATAGTATTGTTTATTCACTTATTTAACGGTTACTCTTCTCTTTTTGGATGATTATTGTGTGTGGGGGGGGGGGGGGGGGAGAGGGTGAATGTGTGTGTGTTTCTATACGAAGGAGTACGGTATCAAGTAAGTAATTGGGTAATGTGAATAAAAATTGTATTTATCATGATTTCCGTGAGCGGGAGACGCGTTCGTCCTCCTCCTCCTCCGCGTCACGTCACTGCTTACATAGGTTAAGTTTTCTTTTGTTTTTGTTTATTATTTTGTGCAGAGATTATTTCTTGTTTACTTCGAAATCGAACGGAAAGAAACGAATAATTTATCTGCGATCGCGGGCGCCGCTACCGCTACCGCGGTCCCCGACTCGGAGTCTCGGAGATGTGACGCGTGACGGGCGCACTTGTAAATTTCTAAGTTCATTTGTTCATTTGTTATTATCAATTGTAAAAAAACCTTAAAATTGCTTCTCTATTACCACGACATGTTCGCTTCTAGTTGAATGCAAAATTTTCGATATTTCTGGTTTTCTCCTAGCGAGAGTCAAGACCCACTTGGGAGCGGGGGGAAGCATATGCTTCTTCTTCGAAATGGAGCTTGGAATCAATTCGGGACTGGGGGGGACGCTAAGGGAAAGGTGTCTACTACTTCTTCTAGAAACGTTTTCTTTTTTCTCGCATTGTGTGTACATATCTAAAAACTGCTCAAAAAATTCTGCTTCATCCTCCTGTTTGTCGTCATAGTTCAATACATTGTTACACGTTATTTCATTTGTTTTAGTATATAATTGTATATAAAGACTTGAGGCGTTTATTTTGTAAAATTATTTGCAACTTTCTGCTCGAATGTGTGCTGTTGGCTGTTGTTCTGCATTCCGTCCTCGGGTGCTCGGATGCATTCTGCTTGTGTCTGATCAAATATACATATGTCCGTATGTATGTGTGTGTGTATATTATGCAAAAACCATTGAGAGCGTATGCTTAATTTGTTGTCCTTGGCTAGAGGTTTATTTACATGTTGTACGCCACGTAGATTGGATCCAGTTGATCGGCCAGGAAGCCATCACGTAGGTGCATGCGTTGTTTCTCGCCACGACTGTTGATTGGGACAACACCTGAAAGTGATGGCTGTGAAGACGCATCGATTCCATAAATTAAGGGCGTTTGCACTTACCAGGATCAACGACAACCACAACACCGACAATCAATTGATGCTCCTCCAGAACCGTATTCGTAACCAGCGGAACCAAATCCAGAGCTTCGGACTCGTTGCCATCCAATTCCACGACGACGACTAGTAGATTTGTCCATGTGAAGACAGCACTGCAGGGCAAAAAACAGAACCCACATTAGTTGCCCTCCGCACACACCGCACCCTGCACTTACCATTCAGCGATTTTCTTGTGACACCTCAGCACGGAGTTCTCAATGTCGATCGGGTGATAGTTCATGCCCCGGAGGGTGATGACTTCGTCTAGCGCGCCCACCACGTAGACGGCGTCATGCAGCTCTTGATCTTGGTTGTTTGTGCCGCTGCCGGACTGATTGCCGATGGAGATGGAGGAGAGGTTGTGCTGCAGCTGGCTCATCGAGTGCAGTGACTCTGTGTCACTGTCGCGGCTGGCGATGCTGGGCGTGGTCTCGTCCAGGATCGACACGGCCTGGGAGCACTCGGTGCGGCGCAAGAACCCTAGGTAACCGGTGCGGGCGTATACTTCAGTCGTTGCTCCGGTAACTAATTTGGCATTGAAGTGGTCATTGTAGTCGGTCTCGTCGCCGTATATTGTGAAATATCCGTTTGCGCTGTGCGGGGATTGCACCTAGTGGGCGGACGGGGAAAAAACGATTGAAATCTAACACACAGATCCTGGCAAATGTACACCTACCCAGATCTCGCCCAGATGTGAGTCGCCGCAGTGCCCCTTCGTCTCGGGGTTAGCGATGATGACCTTGACACCGGGCAGCAGCTTGCCGGACTCGATGAGGCAAAGCGAGTTGGGTGCTCCGCGCTCCACAAGTGCCACTCGGTTGTTGCGCAGCGCCCTCAGGTCGACGTACACTTGCGCACTCTCGGCCGAGCTCGCGCCTTGCACGCAGATCGCTGGATTTACGCGGCAGCCAAACGATGTGGACACGCAACGCGTGTTGAGTCCGAGAGCCTGGAACAGCTTACAGAACTGCTGCGTTAGCTGTACGCGAGGGCGTTCCTCTGCCACAACCACACAGGTTCTCACGCATCGCAGGTCGATGTTGCGTTGCTTGAGCGCTGGAATTGAGTTGCTCAAGGCCTTCGTGCACAGTTCGATGACGCCGTACGAGCAGAACGTGTCGCGCACTCTGTACTGCGAGAGCGTGGATAACCAGAGACTAGGATTGGCTTCGACTTCGTAGGGGGCGATTAGGATCGAGTGGTGGCCGCTATATACGCTGATGAGGGTCCACATCGCGAACCCGAGGCCGCAGTATGGGTCCAGACAGAGGGCGACATGGCGTGATGGGTACAATTCACAGGCGAGCTTCAGACTGGCGCACAAACTCGAGAGGGATCTGAAACGAAACCATTGTGTGAGTGAACGGATCTCCGCGACTGGAACATTGTACCTGTGAGTGATGATGACACCACTTAGCCGGCCACAGGTCGATACGCTGAAGTCCAGGTATGCCGTCGAGTCAAGGGTGGAGTTGGCCACAGCAGCCAGCTTTCGCTTGGGGTTGTCATCGATGTCCAGGATGGGTGGCCAGCTCTTGGGATCTATCGAGGCGGCAGCTTCGCGAGATTTCAGCAACTTGATGATCGACTGAATCGAGAGGACGATGCCGCTCTTCGACACGTCGACGATCATTCTCACAGTCGGTAGAGTTGTGATGAGATTTTGTGGGTGTGGCGGGCGAATGGTGATCGGCACAGCACCCAGATATAAACAGCCATAGAATGCACAGATCAAATCCAGACCAGGCGGGAAGATGAGTGCTGAGTGGAGAGTGAGGGAGAGTGAGTGTGGATTCAATTGAAATGAATGCTTGAGGTGGAGAGGGAGTGACACTTACCGACATGATCTCCTGGTTCGATCTTTCCTCTCTCCTGCAGGAGAGCTGCGATCTTTTCAGCACGTTTATGCAGTTCCAAGCATGTTAGAGTCTTCGCAACAGCACCTGTGTGAGAAGAGAAGGCATAACAAGATGACTTGGAGGTTAGGTTAAGTATGATTGTGTTTCAGTTTAAAGCTGTTGATGGGGTTGACGAAGAAAATAAGAATTCCTGGTAACCCATTGGAGTCTAACAAGACTCCAGACGGATCCAAAGGGAAGGAAGTTCGTGTTGCACCAGATAATTCGAGCAGTACAGCATGGACTACTGATCGTAGCGTTTCTAACTTTCTGCACGGCACTTTATCTCAGAAGACCGTGTGCGTCATATCCTGCATGAGGGTCCAACGAGTTACCAGTCCCTGGTCAAGGCATTATGTCGGTTTCTGCACCGGGTTGGGTTCGGTAAAGCAGGTTGCGGGAGTGCTAAGTGGTGCCTTGTCAATAGGAAATGAAGGAATTCAAAGGACTCTACTTCTAAACAATAGACTGCGGCCGGAGAATGTGATCCGATCTGATCCTAAAGAGTGTTCTATTTGCCAGGACCACGGCCCCTTTTTTGTGGGACTTTGCCACGATCACGACCCCTTTTTGGGGACTCACAAAGTGTGACAAATGGAGAAGGTAACAGAAAAGGAAATTGATCAAGGTCGATGTCAATTTGCAGAACAAAATGTCCCATTTGGTGGAGGACAAGGTGTTCTTCCGCTGAGAGAACGGCCCGCCTTTTAACTCCACCATCGTCGCATTGACCAAATCGGTCGAATGGGACCAGGAATTACTGTCCTGCTAGCAGGAATCTTCAGATTTGTTGACGTGCGACTTCTTTCTGTTTCGACTTGAAAGAGTCATTAGTTGGACAGAAATTTGAGTCAAATGAAGGGGTTATCGCTGCCGATGAGAGTTTGCAGACCTCGGCAGAAAGCACGTTTGTAGCAGGCGGGTACTTTCAGTCAAGTGTTTCGGAATCTTTGCACGTCTAACTGAAAGCAGGGTAAGGGCGTCTCTGAAGGAATCTGCAGAAGAAGAAAATTCATAAGAAAACAAATCCTCTTACCTTTAGAATTCAGAAGTGTATACAGCACATGATCGGGGGAAGTATTGGCGCGCCATCTCAGCACTCCAGTTATCAATTGATGCTGCGAATGAAAAAGAAGCGAAACCCAATCAAATAGACATTCCCCCTCCACATTGAATTTCATTCAGTTTCCCTACCTTCCTTTCGCTGTCCTCAGAGAGGCCGATGTCACGTCCTTGCGCCATTGCCAATCGATTACCCTGCACCAGATTGCCAACCATAACTGAGGCCGGTCCAACTGATGTGTCTGTAATACCACATCCAGATGAGCTACTACTAGTTGTTGTTGGTTGCACTGCTATTTATTTTCAGTATTTTTTTTTTCGTTTTTAATTTTTTGAGGTTATGATTAACAATTCGAAAATATTTACAAGAAACGCGCATTTTACAAGGGATTACAATTTTTTGTTTGTTTTTTTTTTGGCAATGCAACCGAGAGGGGGATTGGATTTTTATTTTGAATTTCAAAATTTTGAATTAAATAATTTTTTTTTCATTTATTAATTTTTTTTTTGATGCAAAACAAAAAAAGAAGAATTATATAATTTGAACAGTAACAGATACAAATATATATAAATATTTAAATATATGTATAGATACAGAGAAACGAAAAAAAAAAGAGAGTGGTGGGCGGGAATTTTGTCGGAGGAGGGCGTGTACAGCGAGAGTGACCAAGGACCCAAGAAATTTGTTGCGTTTGTCGCGTTAATTTTATTTGTTAGTAAGTAGCAACAAAATTCAACCAAAGAGAAATCAAAATCAAATCCAAAACAAAGGACCGTGATTAGGGGTTGTTTTTGAAATTAGTCATCGATTATTGCGATTATGCGGTGAATCCAGTGCCAATGCCAATTAGGAAGGTAAGTAGTAGTAGTAGTAGTTGTTGTTGTTGATGTTTGTTAATTATTTTTTGTTTTGTTTTTTTATGACGCGAAAATTAAAAAAAAATTTAAAAAAAATGTTTTTAATCGAAATAAATGCGAAATGAGAATCGGAATCATTGTTTAATTTGTTTTACGTGTATGCGTGTGTATGTGTGTGTGTGTGATTTTATGAGAGTTATTTAATTTTTTTTTTATTTAAAATGATGATTAGTTGGTTGTATATATATAATTTTTTTTATTTTCGTATATATTTTGTCAGTTTAAGAACAACAAGAGCAGCATTCGAATGGAAAAAAGAAAAAAAGAAAAAAACATCGAAATAAAATAGTGTGTGGTACGTATTGTTTTTTTTTTACTAAATTTGTTTTTTTTTTGTTAAATGAATAAATAAATTATTCTTTTGATATATAATTCATATTACATAGAACTGAATAAAACACGAGATTCCAGGTATTGACTTAGTAAGAGTGTGAATTTTGAATGATTTGTTTTTTGTTTTTTGTTTTTTTTTTTTTTTTTGCATTTTTTATGATTTACAAGTGTTAAAGAGAAATTCTTACTAAAGCAATAGTGGAATTGGAAAGATAGCAAGAGATAGATAGCGTCTATGCTACAATACTGTTTCGATTAATTTGTCATGCTTAAAACAGAACACAAAGCAAATTCTATTCAGACAGAATTCATTGGCATTCATCTGCGAAGCGAGGCGACTACTGGAGTGGTGAACTTTTAAAAGCAACTAGATGGACAAAACAGACTTATATTTCGATTTCGATGCCACAATGCGGTTTTTTACAGTGGGGCTACTTCGTTCTCTAACAAGTTACGCAACAATGTGCGCGTGGATGATGATTTGGATGATTTTGATAGGTTTCAAACTTTGTAACGAACAGAGAAGTTAATTCATCGTGAGGTTTCAGTTTCAATGAACCTTTTTTGAAGGATTACGCACGACTCCTACCAAACTGCCTTGCAATTTTTGTTCAGTATCGTTTGGCAAGTCATCAGTGAAAGAATCACACCTCAAACAGCGTCTCCAAATTGTTCAGCTGTATTTCGAAAAAAAAGTTCTTCCAACTGAAACCACTGTCGTCAATAGAATTCGCAAATTTGAGTCCCAGTCCACAGTAGTGGATGATACGTTGTGAAAAAACTTGACAGCAGTGGGGCGAATCAGAATGTTACCGTCAATGGCAACCGTTATCGCGCCGTGTTAGGAAACTTCTTCTAAAATTCAAGTCTCGGTGTGCTCTGGTTTCAATGAGATGGCGCAACGAGCTATACATCTCGTGAAACAATGGAATTATTGAAAAGTCATTTTGGTGAACACTAAATTTTACGTTTGCTGTGATAAATTGGCTGCCTTGATCAATATTTCAGCTTTGGACGTTTTTTTTTCTCTCTGGGAAGTCTTCAGGAATAAGGCAGCGACGATAGACGGTTTGAAAGCGGCTGGAATAAGTTGCTTGAATGAGTTGCTATGCTGGAATGAGTTGCCCAAAATTGGAACTTTCCATCGGAACACCTCAGACATAGCCGTGGCCAACATTTTTTTTAAAAGGCGAATGCCATGAATTGTCCTTTTAAACAATAGTTAAGAATAATAATAATTGAGTGGCACTACAGCACACAAAGGACCAGGGCCTGGCTTCTGTAAAAACTACTCGTGTTGTCCATGCTACTGTTCTCTCACAAGTAGAAGGGTCCTACAGTTTCATGCCGACTTCGAACCGCGAGTTTTGAGAAGTTTTTCATGGACCATCGACATAGAGAGTTGTCAGCAACTCGAGAGAGGTGGTGCCGTGAAAAAAAGCGAGATGTCCCGTCCGGGAACCGAATATAGACCTTCTGCGTGTGGGTCAATGCACTTACCCACTACGCCACGGCGACCACAATATTTTAAGTTCCCTTTCAAATTAATGTATTTTATCTTTCACTGCAAATCAAACCCTTCGATGAACAACGTTGAGCAAGTACCATCAGAAGACACAAGCGAAAGATGATTGCAACGGCTTAAAAATGGTGACTCTGGTGGAGTAACGTGGAAAATCTCAAGAAAAATGCGAAGATATGGAATTGCAAATAAGGTAAGGTAAGGAGGGACTAGTTGTCAGCCGCACTAAGGCCACCTTTTGTCACCATTGTACATAAGGCTATGCGGAGAATTTTCCTTAAAACCGCCGATAAGGGTGCAAAGTCTAGATTCTTCAACAAGAACTTCTGTTGTGCATGCCGGGCTATAGTTCATCCACGAGCAGAGGTGGCCTACAGTTTTTGGAAGACTCCAAATTTAAAAGGTCTATCATAGACAATTAGTACTCTTTAAGGGTAGTCAGCATCTCAAAGGAAGTGGCGCCGTGAACAATGTTTTCAAAGCGGGAATCGAACCTGGGACCATCAGCCCGTGAATCGACAGACTTAGCAACTGCCCTACGGTCACCACTCATAGTGTGGCCATAGTTGTCCTGCAAGTGCGAGCTTGTTAGCCACCTTTTGGGATATGTCCTACAGTAATGTCACTGATTTATGACAAGGTTACCCAAGAAGTAGTTCCCTTTGTGTTTCTTTCCTCTCTTTCCAGGAGCTTGGCAGTCGCGAACTTCGATTCCGTGTGCATAGATGGTGAATGGGAAGATTTCAAAATGAACATTACGAACTGTTCTGCGGCCAGAAGACTGAAGATCCATCGACTGAGATATAGAGCGGATGGACAATAATGTTCCGGCGTGGAAACTCTTCGAATCTACGCCCAAGGTACGGCGCAGTACAGGAAGACCGCGCCTCAGGCGACGCAAGCAGGTAGAAAATCCATTAGCCAACTACGCATGCGAAACACGAAGGCATCTGGCAAAATATCAGGACAGGCTGATGGGAAAGGGAATGGATGGCGAGATCATGGATTTGGTACCACGAATGGCAAGCTCATCGGCATCGCAATTGCTCTGAATTACAGTATGTCCCGCCACCGGATATGTACTGGCTGAAGCATCACATTAAGAGACATGCAATACTTAAGAGATGTGTTTGAATGGAAGTCGTGGCCTCCAAGGGATGCGATTCCACCCTGGCTGTCTAAACAGATCGACAGTGCCTCTTTGATCTGCCTAGAAGACGCTCCTTTATGAAGGATGCTTGATGCAGAGACGAAGATTAAGGTCTCTGGAGTAGATGACAAGCAGTTGGCGCTCCAGAGACGTGGATACAGGGGCCCAGTGCGACGTTTACTGTGTGAGAGGTTGAGAATTTCTTCTAAAAGATGATTTGAGGGGGTTGTGATGGATATATCGTGGAAGGAAGTTCCAGATTGCTATGATGGTAAGTAACGTCGACCAAACTGTTGCAATGTAGGGCGAGTGTCATGTGGGGCTGTATCCCCCTATCGCAAAGTCGTTTCTTCTTTCCTACTAGGAACCTCCAGTTTCGTACGCGCCCACTGGTCGAGATCCTTTTACAGTTCGACACGCTATCAGAGGCGAGGTGTCCAGGCCTACTTGGTCCCTTAGCGATGGACTTGAGTAGACTCTCCGAGTTAGAGCGCTGGCATCCATTCACTCAGCACGACCTAGCCTGCGAATCGAAATCCTCGAACCATTCTTCATTATTTCAAGTTCTGCTCCAAACTCCTTCTTTGCAAATGGGATCGAATATAAGTCAAGGGATGTTTCAAGGATCTCTCAATATGATTGGGACTATTCAGGCGTCATAAAGAGATTCCTTGAGAGAGAGTTCCTTTTTCGAATAACCATCTAAGCCCAAAGACAGATGTAAACAAGACTTTTCTACATTCACCCGCTCTCCTATATTTTCTCAAGAACCCTCATTCTGTCTTTAATTGCAGCCTAGCATGCCTCACAAATCGCTTCACAAAACTCACAAAACATTCACCACTCCACCCTTTCACCAAAACAAACAAAGAAAAAAAAAACAAAAAAAATCTCAGCGCACTAAGCTATTACAAGCAGTCCTCGCATACACACAGACTCTAAGCCAAATTCAGCGCAACTACCACCGTTATGTCTAAGCGAGACTACCAACTGTGAAGCGGTCCAAAAGCAGAAACCAAAAATCAAAATGCACAAACACAAGCGACACAGCGAAACTTCAGCACGTACCTTGATGGATTTCCCGCGGCTTCGGCAGATTTGTGACGCACGTGTGCGGGCACATGAGCACGTTGGCTGGGTGCAGGGAGCCCTCCAGGAAGCGGCGTCGGGCCTCGCAGAGATGGATGCCGCCGAGCGGTGTCTTCGGCAAGTGGTTCGGTGGAACCAGGGCCAGGCAGTAGATTCCCACTTGATGGATTGAGTCGACGGCCTGCAGCACCCTAGACATCCACTGGAAGCTCTCCTCCTCGGAGCAGTCGGGGCGTTGCTCGGCGATGACGCAGACGCGCTCATCGCGTAGCACCTTGATGCTGAAGACGGCGATGCGGCCGCGATAGATGAAGCGCATCGGTTCGACGGCCAGGACAGTGGCGATGATATCGTCGGCGTTGTGCTTGCGTCCGGTGACTGTCATCAAACCGTCACGGGATCCACACACGAAGACAAGGCCTCCGGGACCAAGGAAGCCAAGGAGTCCTGAACGCACGAAGAACTCGTCGCTGATGGGTTTGCCGGTGTTGGGGTCCTTGGGGTCGGGTTCGTCTACCAGTGGCTGCACCTTGAACGTGGTGTTGGTCAGGCCCTCGAGGCCGTAGTAGGCGGTGCCAGTGGCGCCACTGGTCACGCAGATCTCGCCCACCTGGTCGGTCTTGCAGAGGACTGGGGTGCCCTCCGAGCGGACGACGACCATCTGGGCTGCCGGCATCACCTGGCCGCAGTCCTGCAGGGTGAGCGAGGTGAGGGAGTCTTCGCTGTCGACGCGAACGACTCCGTGCGAGAGAGCGGCCATAGAGAGCACGCCGCGTCCGGTGGCTGACTGGGTGAAGCCGCTGGAGGAGCGTCCCGGACGGCGCAGGGACACCGTGAAGACCTCTGAGCTGCTGGCGCAGGGGCAGATCGCGTCGGAACGTAATCCCTTCGACTGGAAAACGCTAAGGAATTGGTCGCACGACGACAGCGACCATGGATTGGCCCCGTCGGCGACCAGCAGCATGCGTAGCGATGACAGCGAGATGTCTTTGTGGTCCTTGGTGGCCAGCAGGCCCCAGTGCAAGTCGCGACTCTTGACCAGGCAGCACGAGGCGCGGTGCTTGGTGATCAGCTGCATCCACGAGGATGGGCGCTGCTTCATAAGCGCGTACGGAATGAAGAGCACGTGCATGCCGTTCAGCACGGAAGTCAGGACTGCGTGCCACAAGCCAACCTCGCGCTTGAAGTCGAGGACGCACACGCTCGTCTCCCCCTCGGTGTAGTGACAGGCCATTGTCAGGGCGCGGCAGTGGTTCATCATCGCCTGTCGGGTCACCGTGACTCCTGCAACGAGAAAAGGGATGATCATGAGCGTCTCATTTGGGACACGAGTGATTCCAGCGAACTTACCCATGACACTGCCCTCCTTGTCGCTGGTGTATTCCACGTAAGCGATGGCGTTCTCCTCTATCCTCACGTTGCCCACATTGAAGTCCTTCGGCGGCTTCGGCAGGTGTTCGGTCACGAACCAGTGCAGCCTAGGCCAGCCCTTGAGCTTGGCAATTTCGCCGGTCGACGACTTGGGCAGTCCCTTCAAGCACGCCTCTGAAGTTAGAGCCACACTGATGCCACATGAGCTCAGCAGGAATCCCACCTGCTGAGGCGGGGTGTCTGAGCTTGACAGGGGCAGCTCTATGGGCAGAGGTACCAAGCCGCGGAACATGCAACCGTACCAAGCTGTGATGAAGCTGCAGGCGAAAGACGACGCGTGAGATGGGGAATCGGCGGAAATCTGATTCGGGGACTTACCTTAGGGGATCACTGTTGGGGTAGACCAGAGCCACACGGTCGCCGGGCTTCAGGGTGATCTGCTCGGGACCCTTGCTGAAGACCTTCGTCGTCAGGGCATACGCGATCTTCTGCGCACGCGACAGCAGCTTCCCGTACGTCAGGGTGGTGGTCATCTTTCCGTTGGGGTCCAGCACCGTAGCCATCGGCGACTTGAACGAGTTGGTCCCGAAGCGTTGCAGAGCCGCCTCCAGCGATCGCGGCAAACCAGCCGCCACTGCCAGCTGCTCACCCTGCACCGACGTCATGGTACTGCCCTCGGGCTTCGGGGCGTTCGGGTCCTTTGGATTTGCTGCGATCTCTAGTTCGATGTCATTGTCCTCATAGAACTCGGGCAATGGTCGACGCTTGGGGCGCTTGAGGGTGTTCAGGAGTTGCTGGATCTTGGCGGAGACTTTCCACCGACCGGCGGTGCCAGTATCACCGGCTTCCGTCTGCGAGATGTTCACGTAGCGTGTCACGCGATCGGCACCACGTCGAGTGTTATTGAATTGGGTTATATCTGGAGCGACATCTGCAAAACAAAACAGAGAGCGAGAGACGATTTAGATGCGGGTGCGGTCACGGAGATATTGTTTTCCGCTGCGATGTCCTCGTCAACTGATATGTGCCTCGTCGGCGACCAATTCGTTTCGGCAATTGAACAGAATGCGGACAAAGAGAACTCCGGCGATGGCGGAAAGAAAGTGAGAACGAGAGGGAGAGGTCACTAATGAGTGACTCAGATGTGCCGTGAATCATGGTGTTCTTGTGCTTCTCCGGAGACATATGATTCAGTGTGCGGCTCAACGATATGCCTGCTGCAGTGAGCTTCAGACAGTGCCAGAGAATTCGAAACATATCTACAACTGCGATCTGAACGGAGAGAAACCTGAATGATGGGTCATTGGGTGGGTTTGGATTGGATTGGAAGATGCAACAGGCCATCTTTGAGGCTTTCTTAAGAATGAACAGAGAATTTCGATGACGTCAAGTGATCATTTTCAGTGCGCTGCGGACTGGAGGGAGTGCTGCAGTTTGAGTCACCAAAGCAGCTGACGTTCGTGAACAGTTGCAGTCTCTGGGAAATTTGTTGACTGGTTATTTGATTCATTGACACGACAAGTCGAAAGATGAAGTTGAGATCATATGCTTCACTGGTAATCTCGCCTCTTGTCTACGAGATACAGGGAAATGGAAGCCATGGGTCACTTTGAAGGAATTCTGTTTGAAACCAAATTCAAGAAGCCGTAGGGGCAGGTCCACCTCAAACCGACGTGGCCTTCGTTTCGCATTCTGTTTGAAAATGGAAAGTTGGGCACATTTGCAGGAAAGAGATCTCCGCCAACGGAGGAGTGAATCAGTTCCTCCTAAGATGGATCATAAGCCATCTAAGTTTCCAACAAATGGGGCTCTGTCTGCCCGAGAAGATTCTCAATGAGAACTCCTCTTCAGGGAGGGCTTCTTTCTTGTCTTCCGTCAAGTCCCTCTGTAATTGCGGTTAAAGAGGATTTGGGACAAAAGCAAATTTGAAGCGGTCTGAGGTAGAGTTTGTGAAAGCAAAATCATAGAAACCCTATTTGGTGTCAACGTGGGGCGCGTGCTGAATTGTAAGAGTTCAAAAATAACAAAGTTCCAGGTTACTGGCTTTGGCTCTGTTTAAACAACGCCTCGGTTAGCGCACGTTGGTAGACAAGAAGTCGCACAGACACAGAATTGTGTCAAAACTATTCGAAAGAAGATCTTTGCTAAAAAGTATGAAAATCTCCCAATCTGGATTTAAAGTGAAAAACTTAAAAAATTACCAGAAAATGGGTTTTTGAAAAATTTTGATTTTTTCAAGTTAAAGATTCACCACGCTCTGGTCACTGAAAATGTAGATGGAATCATGAAATAATTCACCCAGGTTGGCACATAAGCATTGATCGGAAAACAGACATCCGCCACCGAGCAGTTATCAAATTAAGGGTGATCCATCGGGAGGTTTGATTTTCAATAGGCTGTTTTTGACAGATAACGCGTGATTCCTTTGAAACTGAATTGTAATTTAGGTTCAGTATCGTTTGGCAAGTCATCATGGAGAGACTAGAACCGCAACAGAGTCTTAAAATTGTTCAGTTGCATGTTTTTCGTGCGATTCGGGGAACTTACAGGGCGCCTAACCCGCCATTGGCCACGCCATTTGAGTCCCAGTTTAAAGAATTGGTTGTCCAGTTTACAGAAATTTGAGTCTCAGTCTACATAAGTGGATGATACCCGACCGTCTAAATCACATCCAGCACGAGGCTGTAGATGTCGTAGGTGAGAGTGTACGCGAAGAACATGTCGAATCGTCGTCCTCAGAAGCTTTCTGAAATTCAAGGACACGGCACTATGATCTATACAGTGCGCGAGACAATGGAATTGTTCACAAATCATTTTGGTGACCACTTAAGTTCACGGTTTGTCCTGCGATCATGCGACATCACGGGAAACGAGATTGCTGATGAACTAGCCAGGCAAGGTTCTAAAAAGGCATTCGTTGGGCCTGAACCCACTTTGGGACTACCCGCTTCCTTGGTTACAGCTTTCGTCGATAGTTGGGTCTCCCAACAGCACAAGCAGAGATGGCAAGTGCATGCTCTCAAACATCAGCAAGAAATTCGTGGTTCTGTTATCTCTAGACAGAAAAGAGCGCAGAAAACTTGTCGGCGTACAAACTGGACACTCTTTCTTCGCTAGACACCTAAGCCTGCTTGGGCTTAGTGACCCAAGGAAGCCCCCTTATGTCACGGGTTTTATTGAATTGTCTGTTAATGGCAGAAATACCTTCTGAAATCAGCGAAAATGGGTTCAGGAACAAACCTCAAAAGAAACATATCCAGGGAATCTCCCTGAGACTACCGCTTGAATGATATTGCTTTTCGAACTTAATGGCAATGTCCAAACTTTACAAAGATTTTAAAACTTCATCCAAAATGTAAGGCTGTTTGTGTTTTTTTAAGCTTTACTTTTAAAACCGGATACTGAATTACCAGGCAGATTTCTTGAATGAGGCACGAATTGGATATCCTTTCAGAATGCCAACTCAGCGGCATTCAGTTCCTCAAGAGGCATCCTAAGGAAGGTGTTTTCGCAAACTAATTTCGGAGTCTGAGCAGAGATTCTTGTGAGGATTGAATAAATTCAAGAAACAAAAGAAAAGGAATGTCTAGTCCTTCTCACAGTCCGTTAACTATCTATCCAACGGAGTGATGTCAAGACGCCTTATGTGAAGCAAGGCGCCTACCTCGCACTCAAGAGGAAGATTTCAAAAGCCGTGTTCACAAATCGATTAACAACCTCTGCATGCGATCCAAGTCTACAAATCACAACTCACAGAGTCCTCCCTGACATGACATTGACAGTGTAACGTGTTCCGTGATAGATTACAGCGAACTGCGTTAGAACGTGCCAGCGATGCAAAGTCAACGGAAATCGATTAGTCGCACAGTACCAAGCCCCTCCACCCTCCCCCCGCAAACAACTACTTACATGGTCTTTGGAAGTCTGAGATGTCAGTGAAGTCATAATTATTCTTTCTATGAACAGCTGGTGGCGATCCTGCACTCGATGTATCGGAATGTGGCTGCAAGGAGTACAGAGAGAGGAGAGTTAAACAAACGCTAAATCAAATCAAATCACAACAGCACTCACCGGTGGAGGTAAATTCTGTGGTGGACGACGATCGGAGAAGTTCTTGTGACCACCACCCACCGATGAGTCACGTATCGGTGGCTTTATGATCTGCTCTCTGGAATTATTAATGTGATCACGGGGGTAATTGTATTCCCGGTCTGGCGTCGAGATCCTCTCCTCCGGTATCGACTCGTCGTCGGTTGTCGTATCTTCAGATTGCGAAAAACAAAAACAAAAACAAATCACAGTCATGCACACGAATGGGTGTTTTTTTTTTTTGTTTTTTTGTGACGTAGTTGCGTGTGTTTTCAAGTCACGTTTCAGAGTTTATTTTTGTGTGTGTGTGTATAAATCATATGAAAGGAGAGAAATAGAAAGAGAGACAGAGAGAGAAAGAGAGAAAGAGAGAATAAAACTTGCAATACAAGAAATCATAAAAAATAAAATCAAAAATACGTCACAAGGACATAACAGCCATTTGTTTTGTATTTTTATTTTTTTTCTGTGTATTTTCTAGACAAAATAAAAAAATAGATATATCAAATGCAAGGACAATAGTTGCACACTCTCTGCTTGCTGTTGCTGATGCTTATTTTTTTTATTTTTTTGTTTTCACGCAGATAGACGTGAATCATTTTTTTTTTTTTTGAGTTTTCCATTTTCAATCACTGCATTCTCAGCTTACGGTAAATACCAAGGAAACAAAGAAAACAAAAAATTAAGGAAAAACACAAGAGACATCAAGTGGACTATGGAATACACGAGTACGCAGGTGTGTTTAATTTCGTATTTCTGTTGGTTAAATTTGCTTGGTTATCATATCTCAAAAATATAGGCAAAAGATTAAAAAAAAAACAGAAAACAAAAACGGAAAAACTGAAAAACGTGTGAAAGTAATCGTTTTATGAACAATGACTTGGCTGAGATGAATGTGGCCCTGTTTGATTCGGAAATTGTGGGTTCATTTTGTGGGTGGGGAGGAGAAAAAGGAAGAAGAAAGTGAGCTAAGGATGATACAAGTTTCGTTTGCCTATGAATGGACGGGTTGCTGTTGATCCTAGAAGTATTTTGAATTCTAAACCAATGAGCATTTAAGTGCAAATCAGTGTGGGGGGGGGGGGGGAAGTTTAAATGAAAATAATCCAAATATCCAGAATCCTAAAATTCTGAAAAGCCCCAAAATATTAAAAAAAAGCCACTTAATTATGAAAAAGAATTAAACGTTGAAGTGTCATAGCTCAGACAAATTCACGATTCGAAATTCAAATTTTGGATCATGATTTTGGAACTGTGAGAGGAGACGAGTTTGCAATGCGTAGCCAGGAATTTTGGTTTATGGTCTCTTAGGATTTCTAACATGTGGGGAAATTGGTCTTTTGGGATTTTGAAACTTTACTTTTGAAGATTTCTGACTATTTAACATTTAGTAGTTCTTAACGATTTTCAAGCTGTATGCTTTGATTTATAAACGATTACTCATTTACAGGAAATAAGGTATTTTGGTATTTTTTGAGTTTTGAGGAGTTCAGCCTTTCAAGATGAAGAGCTTAGCCATTTTGCGGTTTTTAAAGACTTAAGATTGTCCTAAAATTAGATTTTCTCGAAATTTAGAAGATTTTGGTTTTCTTCAAAATATTTTACTACTTATACCACTTACTACTTACTTTACATAATTTTGAAATTTTCTTGAGAATGGGCTTTTCAGAATTTTAGAGTTTTAGCAATTTAAATTTTTTAGAATCGCGAATTTTCAACTTTGTGACGTTTTCCACTTTAAAAAAATATATATTTTTGAACTTTGAATGGTATGTGCTCGAGAGTTTTTAAGTTTTCGAAATGCTAAGGATTGGAGATATTTTGTATTTTAGACTAATAATAATTTTGGGCCTTAGAAACATTTGCTTTAATATATGTAGGCATTTGAGGATTCTTTTCAAGATTTTTGACTTCTTGGCGGTTTTTATGATTTTTGACTTCTTAGCATTCTGAGTTTTTAGGGACTTTGGTCATTCAGAATACTCTTAACATTTTACGCTTAATTTTTGGCTTTTGAACATTTCAAAAATTCATGGATTTTCGCATGACTTAAGACATTTGAGTACTAAACATTTTTTTCAGCATTTTCAAAAAGACTTTTGCAATTTTTGGGCACTTTAAAATTTGTGCTTCAGATTTTTATGAATTTTAGGATTCCCGGAAGTTCACGTTTTTGACATTTTAAAAACTCTGGACATTGGAAGGTTTTGTTTTTTCCAGGACTAAGTGCTATTTATTGCGTTTTTAGTTTTCGGTTTTGAAATTTGCATAAATGTTAACATTTTAAGTTGAATGAAATTTTGATACTTTCCACTTTGCAAACAATTTACACGGATGTATAATTTCCCGTTGTACAATTTAGGTCTTTTAAAAATCGATCAAGCCATTAGTATTTTGTAAACTTGACTTAAGTGAACTGAAGAAAGACACATGTGCCTGCAATTATTGAAGATATGGAGTCCAATTTTGTTCTATCGTATAAAAGCGTAAGAAGCGTTGGGACAACGCAAAAGACAGCCTAGGCTAAGGTGGAGCACACAAGCGGAGAAGGACCTCAACTAACTTGGAGTGCGCAACTGGCGGCAGCTGGCGAAAGATCATGCTGGCTGGAGAGGCATGTTGTTTGAGGCCCCGGTCCACTCCGGACTGTAGCGCCACAAGATGAAGAAGAATTATTAAAGCGTTGACTTAAGGGAAAAGCATCACACAAGTGTATCATGAGACAGGTCCTCTCAAAAGACAACTTACAAGAAATGCAAAAGTTCAATTTTTCCTCAAGAAATCGCCAACCTTTTATTTCTGAAATATAGCAACATCTTAGCTGCTGGAAACGAGTATAGAAACGACTCAAAGGAGATGAAAACCTTAAGGAAATTAAAGAATTTTACGTAATAAAGACAGAAAGTCTTTATTACGTAAAATTGTACCGGCCTACAGTTTGTTGCCAACTTTGAACGGGCCATATTTCAGAAGCTTTTAATTGAGAATAAGTACTCGCTGAGTGTTGTCAGCAACTCGCTAGAGGGTGCTGCCGTGAAAGAAGGAGGGATTTTCGGAGTCATGGAGATGACTGATTTAAATTGTGAAAAACAGTAGAAATGTCCAGAATCGTATCTGGGACCCTTTTTAACATCAATATACGTACTTTTACGCCAAGGCTTCTCGGTATGCTGTGACAACCTTCATTTAGACTCATTCTGACAAGGTTCGAATCAAATATTTGCCACGTTAAAGCGATAGACAGAAAGGCGAGCAGAACCGACTGATTTGGAAGATTTTTTCAGCGTTGCAAGTCGCCTTCTCAGCGACGTTCTCGATTGATCGGGCTCTTTCTTCACTCTGTTCGATTGTAAACTTTTTTCGTATTGTCCCACAGTAGGGTGTGAAGTGACTCAGGATTGACGGAAGTCACCGTAACCTGCAACGCTGTCAAACCTGCAAAATCTAAAAGATCTGCCCCAAGCCCTCTGTAGCAGAAAAAACACACAAATGACATTCATCCATTTTGCACTTGTATCATCCTTAAGCTCTAAGTCCGCTAAAAACTATCTTAAATCATATTCAAATTCTAGAGTATGTGTGTATGTGTGAAAATTTTGATTTTATTTGCCCTCAACACAATAAGAAAAATAATTTTGAATTTAATTTGATGTTCGTTTAATTTTTTTTTTTTGATTTTTTAAGTTTTTTTTTTTGTAAAATTTATCTCACCTGTATCATCATGATCCCGATCAGGACTACGATTTAAAACCGAACTACGTTTCGATGGCATCGGTAAACTTGGCTTTGGCCGATTCTTAAGAGCGGCCAGAGCTTGTTGCACCGCTTCCTGTCTAACTTCTGTCGGTTTCACCAAAAAAAAAATTTCGTTTGTTTGTGTGTTGGTTTGATTTATTCAATTTTTTTTGTTATTTTTTTGGGATGATGAGGGAGAGAGTGATGACGAGCGAGATGCACGAATTGTATGTTTTTTTTTTTGTTGTTGTGCGAAAGGAAAGTTTTTTTTTTGATTTTTTTGTGGGTTAAAAAAAGAAAATAAAATAGAATTAATTTATTACTATCGATTATGTATGATTTTTGAAAAAGAAACATAAAAGAGATTTATTTTGAAATTTGAAAAAATTTTAATTGCAATTTGAAAACAAAGGTGTTCGGAGAAAAAATAGAGAGAGATAGAGAGAGAGAGAAAGTGAGAAGAGTGATAGATGAGAGAAAAAGACTAAAAGTGTGATTGAAATGAACAAATGCATGACGTGATGGAATGAAATGAACTGGTTTTGCTTGTAAATTTTTCTCTGGATTAATTCGAGGAAAACAAAATGGCGGTTAAAATGAATGACATGCGCGAAAGAGAAACAAAAGGACTTCAAAACGAAAATGTAAATGACGTAAGAGAAGTTTTTCGTTTTTTTTTACGTTAGGTGAGGATTAGCAACAACTACGTGAAAATGTGCAGACTAATTTCAATCCATGCAGAAAGCTTAAGCATTACAAATGATTATGAGCATTACAAGTGTGTTTTGAAAGACTAATGGTTACAGATGGGGTTTTCAAAAGGAAACAAAAATATTTAACAAAAATTGTCTACTGAACTTAAAAAGAGAAATAATGATGAAATGGCCTGGAAAGACGTTTTCAACAACTCCAAGACACAGCAGCAGGGCAAATCTTTCCTATGATACTGGGCGGGAACCAGACTTTCGTTGAAATAGAAGGTGCTCACACCCTTGTGTGCAGAGAGATTATAAATTCCAAGTAGGTGACTCAAGTCAATCGTTAAAAGAGACATATCTGTCATGCAATGTCGTACATTAGGTTTGGCAGCACTGTTTCGGCAATTTATTTGAAATCGACTCTTTCAATGCTGTTCCCAATCTAGTCCCAAGGTGTCCATTCCGGTGCCAGACGGACCTATGGAGTTGGAGTTTTTGGACACCACACAAGGAATGTTGAAGCGATTGGTGTTTGGAGCTGAGAGATCTGCACTAGGAAAAACGTCTTGGGAGGTATCAAGTTATATATTTTCGTATAGTCAAGCAGCACTATCAATTAGATAGATTTAAAAAAAAAAACAGTCAAATGCGGATTGAGGCGCTTCATATCCTCGCCAAACGCAGTTAAGTAAAATTTAGCTCCCTGGATCAAAAGGAACCAGATGAGCTCACAAAACACTTTTATATGTAGGTCCTGGGCCTTTCTATACCGTTAAATGGACGATGACTACAGCTGTGATCAATAACTGGAAGCATAAGCACTCCCGGGAACAACGTTCAAGTGGAAGAGTTTTAAGGATTTCAAATTATTAATGAGACCCTACTCCTATAGGGAAATCTTTCGGCATGAGAAGACAGGCTAAGGGGCCGCAATGGACTGAAATATTTTTTTTTGGAAAAAATTAAGTTGTGGCAAGACAAAACCTGTCATCCATTCCTGGAGTATGATCAAATTTCCCTGAACATTCTGTGTCCGAGAGTTGCATTTCTACTGCTGCTGCTGGAATTCTTGACATCGAAGCCAAACATAGACCTCAATTGGAAGTTCATATTTCTTCTTCTTGTACGCCTCCATGTTTTACCAGGCACTAAGAACCTTGTGAAGATTAGGGCACTGAGTCCTAGCTGGAGCTAAGAACCTTGCGAAAATCGAATCACTTGGACCTAGCTGGTGCTAAGAACCTTGTGAAGATCAAAGCACTTAGACCTAGCTGGTGCTGGTTGTGAAGATCGGAGCACTTAGACCTAGCTGGCGCTAAGAACCTTGTGAAGATTAGAGCACTAAGTCCTAGCTGGCACTAAGAACCTTGTGAAGATCGGAGCACTTAGACTTAGCTGGCGCTAAGATCCTTGTGAAGATCGGAGCACTTAGACCTAGCTGACGCTAAGATCTATGTGAAAGTCGGAGCAGATGGCCATAGAGTGCCTTTGCTTCCCGTAAATGAAGATCTGAGCTTCTCTTCTAATGTGAAAGCACGCATCAATGCCTAACTTCAGTTTTGACAGAAAATTGATCAGAAATTGGCTGACACTACAGCCCACAAGGGACCAATGCCTAGCTTCTAAAACAAATACTCGCGTTGTGCGCCCTATTGTCCTCCCACGGGTAGAGGGGACCTACAGTTCTTTTTCCTGACTCCGAACGGCGAGATTTGAGAAGCTTTTCATGGACCATAGGCAGAGAGTGTTGCCAGCAACTCGAAAGAGGTGGTGCCGTGAAGAAATTCGAGGGGTTCAGTTCGGAAATCGAACCTGAGTGACCACTACATGCCTAACTCTACGGGCTACGACAAGACTGATTATCATTTCTGGCATGCTTCGCTTAAGTTAATTGCTCCACAGAAGAGGATGCTTTAGGCTATCAAGAGTTCTATTTTTTAAACTCAACGAACGCTGCGTAGATTGAGCATTGAAACTCGTTGAAAGACTCGCTCAAAGACGATTGTCGAGACTGCACAGGAGTGGAAACTTGGTTTGTCCCGAAGTGAGAACAAGAGAGATGCAGCGACGTATATAGGGAACCGAGAGATGTGTTATTCCCCTATCAGTCTGAGTTATCATCTTTCTTAACAGGAAACCCTTTGTTCCAGCTTCTCGGAAGTGTTTAAATTCGTCCATATCTCTGGCAAGATGGATCACCAGATAGACGCTGTTGTTTCAAAATCACACTTCAAAGACACACCCTGGACATTCTCAATACCAGAGGTGTGAGGCAGTGTTCTAAACTGCCCTAAAAATACTTAGAATTTCGTTTTTCGTCGGTAGACCACTGTTGACACCACAGTGGAAGGTGGGAGTGCCTCCGTTGGTGTGTCTTAATGCTCTGCTCTAAGCCCAACGGATTGTGAAGAAGATCGCCAAAATTCTCAGGCCAGTGTCGAAGTAAAAAGGCTTCCATCTTTCGACCGAATTGAATTATCGTTCCGACAATTCTCTCTAGATGATAGAATACAGCCTTCTGATGACATGCATCCTCCCTGCGGTTTCTGCTTCTCCAACTATGTAGGATGTGAGCCCGTTTTCGCTTATCTTGCCAAGGCGATGTTCCAATTTGTTTTGAGAACCACGTATTGGCAGTCAGCGTTCATTGCACACGGCCATAGCTAAACATTGAAACTCTTGTTTGCCGCCATTCTTCAAAAACCTGTCAAGTGTTCATCTCTCATCTATTTGGGGTCTAACTCTACTTCTCTTGCCGACTGATACTGCGGAAGTGGTCACATCCTAGGCGAGTCCCACTAAAGTCACAAAACTTACGTTCTTTTTAGGAAAAGGTCAAAAAGCTTTGTTCAGCATCAAAGCTCAAGTTGTTTTGTTTTTGAAATGCGAACCTTTAGTTGAGTCCAAAAGTTCAAAAATATTTTGGAATTCAATCTCTTTGCTGTCGGAAATTTAGTTGGGATCAGGCTAGTTCACAAAGACAAGAATCTAGATGAAAATTTTCCCAATTTTGACTGGTTTTCTGTCTGGGCCTAGCTCTTACTTTCCTTCTTAATCTCAAACAGACGTTTCCAAGTACTTACTTAACTTCTCAAAACTACGTCAGATCTACGACTACGTTGCAGTTAGTCAGGAGTTAGTGTCTAATGTGATTACAAACTTGTTAGCAATGCAAGCGGTTAATAAAAAATGTTAAGTCTGCACGTGCAGGCAGACTCAGCAAGACTCCCACGAGTCAAGCCAAATGGGAGCCCGTTTTGAGCTGCTCTGAGGACAGACAAGATGCAGAAGGCGATGACGATGCACAGTAGAATGACACACACGCGTATGTTGGAGGGGGAGTGTCTGAGATTTATGCGCGAGTAGGTGATGAAGACATTTGTCAGCCAAACCCAGTGATATGTTAATCTGCGGCCAAAAGAATCCAAGACGTTGCGCCACGCCAGCCGTTCTAATGAGATTCCATTACCAGTCTACCCATACTTACGCCAAGAGACCCGCCCACGGGATGAAATGTATCTAATTGCAAACCCAGCCCAAGCCCGCTACGATTACATGACGAATGTGATGAAGGAATGTTTTTTTTTTTCGTTCATAGACGACAAACCCAAGTGTTATGCTAGAAGTCTGCATCCGAACTGCAGTGCGCTACAGATATACCGCGGGAGATAGATAGATACACCATACCAAGCGATACACGCAAGTTAGAAATTTGTGTTCGAGATCCAGGGAAGAGAGAGAGAGATAGTCTCGGGGGTTAGTTGTGATACAGGGAGAGAGAGAGAGAGAGTTATTCTAAAACGGATGAGGATCAGCGGGAATGAGATCGACTTTAAATAGCTGCGCGTCGGGATACCACTGGGGGGGGGGGGGGGGGGGAGATAGGGTGGCGGGAGGATGTGACAAAATATCAAATTGCGTTTACCACTTGTGTAGCGACTTTCGTGCCGTCCCAAGCGTCGACTGGGTCGATTATTTTGTGCGGATTGTGCATTGGCCGCCTGACCATTCTTACTCTGGTCAGACTTGACAGTTCGTTCAGCGCTATTACCTACTAGACATCCGGACGTTGGTCCGCCATTGCCGCCAGCACCACCAACCCGTGCCCCCGTGCCACTGGGGGACTCTGACTTGCTGCGACTGTTGCTGTTGTTGTTGCTGTTGCTGTTACCATTGCCTGACGCGGATTTGTTGCTGTTCTGCATCGACTTGACCGCCTTCAGGATGGCACTGGGTGCCAGAAGATTGGCCGACGACTGCAGTATGGATGGGGGCAGCTGCTGCTGGATTGTTCGAGAACTACTCAATGGCACTTGTTGCTTGTGATTGCTGGCTGATTGCTTCTCCATGCTGGATGAAGCGCTGCTATTACCGCCACTGCCGGAGTACTTACGCGACTGCAGCACCGGCGATTGGGGAATGGGGACCGGCTGTTGGTCGGCTTTGTAGGGCCGGCATCCTTTGAAGTTGGATTTGGCTGCGATTTCGGCCGATAACGCCGCCAGCTGACTGTTCAGACTATCCACATTGGAACGTTTCACGTTCGTTGTTGGTGGACCGGCTTTTGTTTCGTTTTTTTAAGAAATGAAAATAAAATTAAATAAAATAAAAGTAAAAAATTAAAAAAAAGGAAAAACAAAAATTTAAAAATTTGAAAATAAAATTGAAGTGTGCGTTTTGACGCGACGTTGTACAAAAATCTTGGTTAGTAGATGTGACATGCAGTGAATTGGCGGGAAATTTGTCAAAAGATGTCGGATGTGATGAGAAAATTCGCGTCTTTCCATTGCTAACGCCATCTATGAAGCGAGGACACCCACCACATGGTGAGGAGATGCGGTAAAATTGGGTTTTCATGGTCAAAAAGATGCTGCACTCAAATTTCAACACATAGTTGTGGCGGGTTTGTTACCCTCTCGTAGGCACTGTCAGAACCACCCCTCAATGACACAAATTCGCCTCCCCCTTTTTATTTAACTTGCAATTTTTCACTTCAAAGGACTACCAAACCAAAGTCATCCAAAGTGCACTCAATCATTCACAGAGCTCACAAAACCCGAAAGAACCTTTGAATGCGGTATCAAATCCCACCGCCCGCCCAAGTACAGCTTAAGCCTTTGTCATTGTCAGCCTACAAAACCCAGTCCTCCCGCACGTCCTCAAATACCCCAAAACGAAGGATATAAAGTAACAAAAAGCAGATTAACCAGTGCACTGACATTTTGAATGAATCCTTGCGCAGCGTCTACAAAATTAAATACAAAACAGAAATCTGCGCTGGGATTGAAAATTCTTCAAGGATTAAGGACATTGAACGGCAGAGAACTGTGCGACGACGACTCTTAATAGGGCTTTGTGTCAAATCATCTCTCTGTGAGCAGAACAAAAGGATGGGGGGGGGGGGGGGGATGGCTGGGGTTTTGGAGTGAAGCCAACGCATACAGGTGGAGGCGCAATGAACTTAGTCGTAAAATCCAATTCCAAGGTCACCCCGTCTGGGCGCCCGCAACCTGTTTTCGAAGGACTCTCGCTCTGTGTGATGGCGTCGTGATTGAAAACCTGAGTTTATTGGCCGTAGGATGATGTCTGGGAATGTAAAACTTTTTATTGTCTCACTCGTCTGTGTGCGGGCGGGAGGGTGTCGGTGTCCTTCACATCGGTGTGGCGATATTGAATTTTTGCCCAAACTCTGGAGGGAAACGCCGCGAGGAGGGATACTTGGAGAAGTTTGATTTCATTTTGATTGAGGGCCTTTGGGTGGGCGTGGAACGGCGACTAAAACGATCAAAAGTTTACACAAGTTTGTTTTATTTTATTGGCCAGGCGTGTGGCGGCATCAGATTGGGATCAATGGCTGATGCCGTTGAATGGCGCCGCACAGGGGGGCATCAATTTTTCTTTTATGTGTTGACCGACAACGCACGTTCGTGGATTTGGCACGATTTTCGTTAACTTGAATTTCTTTCCTCAGCCACACCTGAGAGACAATAGATTCCTTGAATCGCTCAATCACTGTACTTGATCCACACTCGCTCATCGCAGCGTCGGCTCTGTTGCATAAAAAAACGTTCCCATTCATCGCAAGTATCTGCCGTTCTTTTTCGTCCTTTTTTTTTTGTTTCGTTCTGTTGAAGTAACGACCTAGAAATATTTTGCTTCGCATGGCAACTGCACAAAAGGCTCTTCACGTCCTCCACACAAGCAGCAGCAGCAGCAACAACAGAAGAAAGACGCCTGCAGTCCTCTTCACACACAAACGTTTTGTCAGTTTTGTGCAACAACGAGGGCAAGGGATGAGAGTTTGCCGCCACACTACACACATACAAGTTCATTCACACTGCTAACGAGTGTGTGGAGCGTGGAGAATGAGATGCACAACACAATAGACCAAGTGTTAGTCAGTATCCTGTGCAGGGACCCAGAAAGGAGAAACCAAACCAAAGTAAGAGCGCCATCTCCCCCAAGCCCCACACCGTCAGCTCTTGTGGACGTTGTGTCCAAATGCACTCGTATTTCACTTGTAAATGAGGCTTTGGGAGCGCAGTTTAATCCCGCTTCTTTCTTTTTTTTGTCTGTTCCCGTCTTTCGGCAGGTCCTTGTCAGAAGATTAGTCCTCCAAAAATAGACAAAAGTGCGAGAAGCAACTAATGAGCGTCGAAAAGTTGCACTCAGCCGTCGGTGTGTGTGCGGCTGTGTGTGTGGGGGTCGTAGGGTTTGCAGTCACGTTGTGGGTTGTGTGAACTGAACATTTGGACACGTCATGTGAAAGGATTACACACTTTGGGATTAATTATACACGAAAAATGCAGGAAAGCGTATCGCGAGAGGTGAGGCGTACAGACGCTGCAATAGAGGTAATGGTCCGGGACAGCAGAAGGTTCCTTCGAATTAATGGAAACTCGCCGGGATGGGCAGATGGCGCGATAATGAATTCAAGGCGTGCTTGTGATGAAAGGACGGGATTAACACTTGGATGGTCCATGTTTGAGGATGGAAAACGTGATGGGTTCTCAGTGAAATTGAAGAAAAGGACGCAAGAAAAGCGTAAATTGAGTTTGGAACTGCGACAACAAGTCCTCCGAGTCGAAGAGTACCTAAAATTCTGACTAAGCGGAAAACCTTCATGCCCTACGATTCCAGTCTGTCCCACTAAGCCCTCTGAGATTCACGAAAGATTGATCCTTGAGACAGAGATTCGATCTTCTTTTCATTCTCAATCTTGTGGGCTGGGAATCGAAGATCCTATTTGTTGGAGCCCTATTGTCCATTAGCTCGGTATGGCAAACCAAGTGTAGTCGTCCAGTTTGCGGTTCCAGATTATCCAGATCATCATTACCCTCTACAGGGACTATTCGTAACAAAGGCCGCTTAGAACACGTCAGGTTGTAACAAGAGAGATGGATAAGTCCTTGGTGGACCAACGACGAAGTTGGCATTCCGAACAATGGTTAGATTGAACTGGCGGACTGAAGGGAAATTTAGTTGTTGTGATGCAAGATGGATCTTAGTCTTAGTCTTTGATCCATCTTGCATCACAACAACTAAGCATCACTAAGCTTGCTTTATATAACACCTTAATCATCCCAGTCCTACTTTATGGCGCGGAAACTTGGACACTACTTAAAGCGGATGAGGATGCCCTTGGTCTCTTCGAGAGAAAAGTTCTGCGCGCGATTTTTGGTCCTGTTTGCGTTGATGGCATCTGGAGGAGAAGATTCAACCACGAACTGTATGGGCTGTACAGCGGCATGAGCCTAGTCAAGCGTCTACGGATACAACGCTTAAGATGGCTAGGCCATGTAGAGCGTATGGACACCACTGCTCCGGCCCGAAAAGTCTTCGAATCTGAGCCATTGGGACAACGCAACAGAGGACGGCCCAGGATAAGGTGGCGCACACAAGTGGAGAAGGACCTCAACCAACTTGGAGTGCGCAACAGGCGGCAGCTGGCGAAAGATCGCGCTGGCTGGAGAGGCATGTTGGTTGAGGCCCAGGTCCACCCCGGACTGTAGCGCCACAAAAAAAAGAAGATGCAAGATGGATCCGAGATCACTTATGACCACAAACAGCTTAGCCTAAGACCAGCCAATAAAAGTTTCTTGGGAGACGCGTGTTAGCGAGTTGGTGGACACTAACTTTAGACAGATCGGTCATACCACCAAAGGAATATGCCTCCAAAAGCGTTGTTCTTTAGCTAGAGAGGGCTATGCAGTGACAGAGGAGATGAGAGACGCTTTCGACTTCTTCCTCGACTCTAGTTAGGGTTACGAAGTGGCAGAGGAGTTGGAAGACGCTTTTCACTCCTTCCTCATCCCAAGAGAGGAGATGGGAGACGCTTTCAGCCTACACTAGAGGGGGCTTTGAAGTGACACGTGAGACGAGAGACGCTTTTCACTTCTACATCAACCCTAGAGGGGGCTACAAAGTAACAGAGAACATGAGAGAGGCTTTGACTTCTCCTTAGACCTCAAAGGTGGCTATGCAGTGACAGATGATAGGGGAGACGCGTCGCACATTTTTTTTTTTCGTTTCTAGAGCGGCCTTCGCAATGACAGAGGAATTCGTAGACACTTTCTACTTCCTGATCGTCGATACAGCTGCAACAGTTGACTGAAATGTTTGCCCATCTCACAGTGCCCGAACGACACCCTTTTTCTGTCTTTGTCTAACCGCTACCTTGTCCTAGGAGTTTTAAGAAAAGAAACTGATTCTGCCCTCAACGCCAAAAAGAGTTTCGTATGCCTTAGCGATGACCTCCTTTTCGTCTTTCAATGCACCTGGGGCGGCCAATTGCGCTCCCTGGAACGTTTCGTGTCCCTCTTAAGGGCCGACGTCTTTTGATTTTTCGAGGTTCACATGAATCGAATTTTTGCCAAGAATTGATCCGAAATACTGCCGAATTTGGCGTTCGCACCCGTGGCTTAAGTTTTTCAACATCGTCGCTCAGTGATACAACACTCCCTCGCAACGTACATAAGTCTAGACCATTCTGAGGATAAGGGACAGATTTGGGGCATTTTGGAACTGATCAGAAATCTGACCAAAATCTGTGTAAAAACCGATCAGACCACTGATCTTTGGCAGGTCTTAGTCTAAGCAACAGTTGCCGCCAATTGCTGATCGCAATGGTCGCCTGGACCAAGTCTATACCGGAGGTAGTGTCTCAACTGCTTAAGTTAATTTCCTTTCACACAGCAAGTGATCTCCACCGACAATCAAAACCGCCCCCGCCGCCGTTCACATTCCCAAAAGTTGCGCCATTCGCAAAATGCCTAAAGTTCTTTGCCATCTCAGTGCAGATCTTATGCAACGCCTTGAGATATTCATCTTCATTCCAGCATCGCGCTGAACTCTGAGGCATCATCCCGGCTTGTGACTGAAGCCGTTGCCGTCGCCGCTGATGACGACTGCAACGAACGCCAACCAAAAGGAAACGACGAAGTCACTGTTGTACATCCAGCGGCACCCAGAAAACCTTGCTCCGGCCATTTACGTTTGAATAATGCATGCGCACGAGTGTTACATCACAACGAACGCCACCGTTGGCTTCGCCCAGTTTGGGATTTGCGGCCGCTTCCAAATTCAAATCGTCCGCCGACGTTGCGTAGACGATGCGATTCCCGATGTGACTTCTCATTTCCTGTGAGTGTGGCTAACGCGAGACTCTCGTGAACGTTTTTGCACTTTGACAAGGTTTGTCAGCGGCAAACAGTTGGGAATTAGGACGTTCATATCACGATTGCAGTCACATTCCCTAGGGGCAGCGCATTGTCTGGCAAGTGCTCGTTTCGCACATTTGACCAGCGACTGCATCTGGCTTTCAAAAGCAGGCGACGACAACAGCAAAGGTCTCGCAGAAAGCGTTTACAGATCAAAGAAGACATCCCTTCACTCTCAGTCGGCTTCAGTCACAGAAAGGGTGTCAATCGCCTTAAGACTAAACTGCGACCCCTAACCTCAATTTCATTCATCCACGAATTTCTTTGCCCGCGCCTCCCCCTCATTTCAAATTGAAAACTTAACCTTCAGGCTTCAGGATACGGAGCAACCACTCCAAGGATTCACATGAGATATTCATGTGGACAGCATACATCCCCCCACCCCATTCATCGTAATTCTAAGCACTGACCCATTTATGGAGCAGAGTGTACTTAACATAAATCTCAAGACTGTCGATGGACCGTGAGGAGCTTATTTCTTAGCCATTCCCCCGACGATTTGCTGGCTGGTGCGTGTGTGTGGGCGGGAGAGAGTGGGCCTGTGGATAATTGAGGAGAAATGTAAATGTTGACAATGTTGGCTTGTCTCGAAACCTTCTGTCTCATGAATTAATTCATAAAATCCTTCCGTTGCGTGCGAGTGTGTGAATGGGGAAGAATTTTGGTTGCGTGCTGACGTCTACAAAAGAAAAAAATATTTAAGAAGGAACACACACATCCTTTGGGACGATGATTGGAAATTAAATCAATTCGACTCTCGACGGCTTCGTGATGATGACGGAAGTTGGATCCGATTCAATTAGGGGCACTGGCGCACTAAGGCACTAAGGATTTGAGAATACCTTTGCGATGAAATGTGTTCGGAGGGAAAGAAAGAATGTTGGAGATTTATCGGAGATTATCTATTGGTTTGTGGGGGGAAGGTCAAAGTGATTGGAGTGCTTTTTTGGTTGTTACACTTGGAAGAGGTCCTTTCTGAAAAGATTCTGAAACAGTCGTTTACTTGAACATTTTTAAGGACGAACAGTGTGAAGACCGTGGACAAGTTCAGGTTTGGCTTTGTTTTGTCATCCTGGACGACTGGGGCTTGCTACGACAGCAGGATAACTAAAGACTCAAAAATTTGGGAGGAATTTGAAGGCAGATGGGGAGTTCTGCAGCTCTGAATCAAGTTAACAGTTTAGAACTCACGATGGGCAGGCAGAACACTGAACAGAAGGTCAGACAGCCTCCAATCTGTCGGAAACACCGCCGTATTGACGACGTACCTCATTCGAATCGCTGTGGAATTGGGACATTTCTAGCACTGACCGTGAACTTTGATTGCACTTTGTGGGAGTAAGAGTTCTTATATTTCCATGGAACTACCGATGCAATGAGATGATCTACCGAAGCAATGAGATGCCTCCAACATGAAAGATCGGTTGGTTCATCGTGAGGTTCGATATTCAAAAGGTTTTTTTTTTGACAAATTACGCTCATTGTGTTCACGGCGACGGGATGCTGATTTGCAATTTAAAGATGCCTTGGCGGCGGTCGTGGGTATTCTCCCACTCATTTTGCATGCCACATCGTTTTGTCAAATTGTTGTAAATTCAACAGAGATTTTTCGTTCTTATCGTTTTTGATGTCCTCAGGCTCAAGAAGTCGAGGCGAGATTGGAGCTTGTGGTACATGACTCTCGTGATTGTAATAGGCCCACCGGGGATATGGAGACAACGTCCACATCATAAACCCACTGACTGGTTACTCACCGACACACCGTCTGCTGATGAATCTGAGGGGCAAAAACAAAGTATCGAGTGATTCATTGAGACGTTTGAATTCCAATAGGAATGGAAGACAACGCGTGACTTCTGTCAATTATTCTTCTTCTTCTTATGGGGTGAACCTGGGCCTCAAGTAACATGCCTCTTTCGCCATCTGCTTCCAGTTGCACACTCCACGTTGGTTAAGGTCCTTCTCCACTTGTGTGCGCCATCTTAGCCTAGGCCGTCATCTGCTGTGTCGTCCCAATGGCTAAGATTCGAAGACTTCTCGGGCCGAAGCAGTGGTGTCCATACACTCTACATGGCCTAGTTATCTTAAGCGTTGTATCCGAAGACGCTTGACCAGGCGCATGTCGCTCCTTCTCCTCCAGATGCCATCAACGCAAACAGGACCAAAAATCGCAGACTCTCGAAAAGACTACGGGCTTCCTCATCCGCTTTAAGTAACGTCCAGGTTTCTACGCCGTAGAACTGCCATTATTATTCCCAAATTGGAGTCCCACTTTACATTGGTGGATGATACTTCACCGGCTGGACCACATCTAGAACGCGGTAAAGAGCCTCTAGGAGCTGCAGCTAAGAATGTACGCCAAGATCGTGACGTTGTCATTCTCAGCAGCTTGGCCTGACGTATTTAACGAGAGGATCTCGACATAAACGCGTACAAAAATTCAACTTGTGCCAGAACTGAAGCCAGGCGACTTGAATTTGTGGCAGTCTTTTAGTGAATGAGCTCCAGGAAAACTCAATTACAGTCCAATGATTAATGGTGGTCTTTGATTCTGAGCCATTGGGACAACGCAACAGAGGACGGTCCAGGTTAAGGTGGCACACACAAGTGGCGATGGACCTCAATCAACTTGAAGGGCACAACTGGCGACAGCTTGCTAAAGACCGTGCTGGCTGGAGAGAGAGGCATGTTGGTTGAGGCCCAGGTCCACCCCGGACTGTAGCGCAACAAGAAGAAGAAGAAGAAGATGTATGGTGGCTCACCGTATTTGGGCTACTGATCAACCTCAAGGGAAACAAGATCTACCACCGCTTCCATTAAAAACAAAGCTAACGGATGTGGTTTATGGACTGAGGGAATCATTGGTCCATGTCTCTTCAAAAATGATGCAAAGCAGATCCTAACCGTTATCGCGTCATATTGACCAACTGTAGGCCCAATCACGTAGTCACGGTGAGGTCTGGTGTGAACAAGACGGTGCTACGTTCCTTACAGCTGGCCCAACACTGGACTTGCTGAGAAATCGGCCGCCTAGATCGTGCGAGATTATACCTTTGGACTGCTTTCTGCGGAGATACTTAGAGACAGTTACGATCAACGCTTTCGAAGGCAAAATTACTCGCGTTATCGGCGAGGTACTAATCGCTATGCTCAAACGAGTCGCCTAAAATTGGACCTTCCGAATGGACCACCTTAGACGTAGTGGTGGACAACATTTACTAGATATTATTTTCAAAAAATAAATGGCATGAATTGTCCTTTTAACCGATAGCACAAATTTTAAGGTCACTTTCAAAATTATATGTTTAGTTTACATTGCAAATGAAACCTTACGATGAATTGTCGGCCGCTAGAAGTAAATTCCTAGGTGATTCTGGAAGATTTAGAGCTTCCAAAGTTTGACTTGGGCTTTCTTTTACTAAACCAATGAAGACTTCAGAATTTAAACGAAGATGCTAAAATGTTGCTAGAAAATTAAAGCGGATGATAATTCCCAAAAAAATTACTTTCTGGTCACAAAAGATGACAGCGATTTTTTCCACCTTACCACTCCACTTCAGATGAGAATTTCTTCGTTCACCATCTTATCCATTTCATCTTTTGACAAATTTCCGTTATACAAATACTCACAGATTCATCTAGAAAATAGCGACAAACCAACAAAATTCATGCTCATGCACAAGCGCACACCCACCACACAACAACAACTGCCATTCACTCATCACAAAGGCTTCAACAAAAATTCATCTATTGTCTATACAAAGGTGCAGTGTATTTAAAAAGATACAAAATGAAAAAGAAAAACACGTGGATAGGGAATAAGCATCAAGACCCCGACCTGAATGGTATCGCTTCTCGTTGTGGGTGACTCTTCGTTGTGTCCTTCGTGTTCGATTCTGATGATGTCCGCCGCTACCGCCACCGCCACTGCTACCACCACCACCGCCACCGCCGCCGCCGCCGCCACCTCCTCCTCCACCACCACCACCACCACCGCCACTGCCCGAGTGATGATGGGACGAGGAGGATTTGTGGTGTGAACTGGAGTGACGATGGTGCGACGATGGCAGCGATGGCACTTCAGTCACATAGCTATACCCCTCGCTGGATATTTGCACTCCGCCAACGCCAATAACGCCACCAACACCACCGTTGCCGCCATTACCGCCACCATTTCCTGTCTGTTGTTGCAGATGTTGATCCTTCAGATTGTAATAGGGGGGCATGCCGCCACCGCCGCCGCCGCCGCCGCTACCACCACCGATGTTGTTACTGCTTCCATTGCCGGCGTTATTGCTACCACCACCACCACCTTGAGAGGGTTATTTGGTTTCGTTTGTTTAGAATGTTAGTTAATGAATTAGGACAGACACACACACACACATGCATGCACACACTCATACAGGCCATCAGCCAGCCGAACATCCTGCCGGCAGAAGCACCGACACATTCCCACGCAAACGAGGCGCACGTCTCAACAGCAACGGTTGGAGCTAAAAATATCCAAAAGGACCGCATCTCAACTAATGTCCCGCCACACTGGAGCTTATTGGGGTTTATGCTAATGTGGGGAGCCATCGGCGGCGGTCGAAAGTAATTTCAATCAAACAACTCGACTCCGCACACGTGCTGGTTGACTTGATGTATCGCAAGTGCGACGCTTTGTCATTCGAGGGGGGACGCGATAGACGGACAAGGAGGCAAATGAACCCGCGATAATGGGTGTGAACGATTCGGCGTTCTTGAAGGGGTGTATTTGTAGTCAGACTGACGGCTGAAGAGGGGCTGCGAAGTGTCGCTTTAATGGCACTCTTTCGTGTGTCAAGGAGGATTGCGTTGATGGAGGAGACCGCTATGTGGGGTGGGGGGAAAGGGAGGGGTGAGGGAGAATGAGGAGGAGGGGGTGGAGGGTGTAATTGACCTGTAGGAGGAGGACAATGAGAATGAGGACGAGGTAGAAGGTGATGAGAAGGAGGAGAAAGAGAAGGAGTTGATTTTTTAGGAGGAGTAGGAGAAGAGGAGGAGAAGGGTAATCAGGAGGGAACAAATGAATTGACCTGTAAATTGGTGAACGAGGTGTGCAAGGATGGAAAAGATGAGAAGAATGGGAGAGACAGAAAGTATTTCGGTCGGCTTGTTGGCCGTGGAGAAAGAGAGAGGAAATGTGAACGTTTACCCAAATCGGTGTTAACCTATACGCTAAGGATGTCTAAGGAGCATCACAATTCTGCTGACTTAAAGAAGGTTTGCCTTGAGGACTGTGTTCAGACAGGACGACGCTCGTGTTGAAAGAAATCTGAGCCTCAATTAAAGGCCTCGAGTACCAGCTGAGACATAGGAGGGCCAAAATTTACCGAGATCCACTTTTGGGGTGAAACTGAGATGCTAAAGTCATAAGTACGTGAAACCTTAAAATTGTAATGCATTAAGTGAAGTCCTGTTTGCGTTGATGGCGTCTGGAGGAAATGATTCCACGACGAACTTTACAGTCTGTACAGCGACATGTGCCCGGTCAAGCGTCTTCTGATACAACGCTTAAGATGGCTAGGTCATGTAGAGCCTTTGGACATCACCACTCCGGCCAGAAAAGACTTCGAATCCGAGCCATTAAGACAATGCAACAGAGGACGGCCGAGGCTAAGGTGCCGCACACAAGTGGAGAAGGACCTCAACCAACTTGAAGTTCGCAACTGGAGGCAACTGGCGGGAGATTGTGCTGGCTCCAAAGGCATGTTGATTGAGGCCCCTGTTCACACCTGACTGTAGCGTCATGGAAAGAAGAAAAGAAAGAAAACTAATTTTTGGTCCTTCGAGCCGGATAAGGTGAACGACGCCGACTTCAGGTCTACAGTTGGAGTCCGCTGTGCCCTAAGTAGAGATCCTTGACCACAAATCTTTTTCGAGAAGGAAAAGGTGTCCAAATGGAAGAGGAGCATGGATTGCAGGAAATGAGCTTCAGAATGAGCGTAGAATGATGCAGAAGATGACTTCCTTTTTTTTTAATTTGTATACTCCATCCTAACGAGCGTTAAGGAAGGCCTTATTAGGGGGAGTGATAAGGAGAGAGAAGCAACTCCACCTAAGGACTCAACGCTTAATGAGATCTGTCGAAAAGAAAATTAACGTTCATCAGCCTCCTTCCCTTTAGCCAAACATTGGCAAGTCAAACACGATCTGGGTTGCGGGTAGAGAATCTAGTTTGCGAGGAGGTAAGGAAGCAAAAACGAGTAGCCACTTACTAGACAAAAGAGGGACGAAGCGAGGGTTTAAGCAGCATCCTTGGGACTAGGGTGTAACCTGTACTGATCGGGATTGAGTCAGCTGAGATCCAGATCTAGACCAGAGACGTCATTAGAAAGATGCTACCTACGTACCTACGATACGTGATAGAAGATCTCTCTTATGCGGCCAAAGTGGCATGGCATGGGCAACCTAAGACAAGTTAGTGTAAGCTCCTGGACTGAGGTGAAGACAAGACGCTCAGCAATCAGGAAGGCTACCAAATGCACAGAGACGAAGAGAAAATTTCCTTTTGTTACTCTTTTCTCAAAAAGGATGTCAAGTAGAGGTATAAGCATCGATAATGGTCCCAAAGAAGTTAAGCAAAAATCCTCCTAATCACATTTGTGAATAGAGCACATTTGTTAGACTGTTCGGTCCTTCGAGACATATAATGTGTATCAGACATCGACCACGTTGAAAGTTCTCCATCTCTAAGAAAATCCCTTTCTGTTTTAAGGGCCCATTCAGACCCCTTAAAGTCGCATAATTTGACCCGAATACGCCATGAGTTTCATACTCGAAAGATGTATCCAAAGAACATCAAACAAATCTGACCTCAACTGTCGAGTAAACATTCCCCTCGAAACAGGTATCATCTTCCCACAACAATTTCAAAAATATCTACCCACGATCCATGACAAACCGACAAGTAAACAGTTCAAGGACCTCACCCAAGATGTCGAATTCAAGGCATTCAACGCATCTTGGATTCCCACTTGCAATCCATCATCGCCATCAGCAGAGATCTCATTACTAACGACATGATACTTCGACGTTCGTCAAGTGCGCAAAAAAAGCACACACACACACACTCGCGCTGATACACAGAAAAGAAAAACGCATCCCACTCAACATGCTCCTTCCTTCGGTGATTTTCTCAACGAGATCCCCCGCCAACGAACAGTTACCGGAGGACGCTGCACTAAAAATAGGCCCAACAAGCCCATCCAGTAATTCCTTAACGTCAACAACTTGTCAGGCCAAATCGATGATAACTCATCCTCCGCACCGGCGAATGGCCATAATTGCAGATAAAGCATTCCTCCACAACGACATTGCCCATCTGACTGACACACAGACGGCGGTCGAGGGAGGGTGGCGGAGCGAGATGCAGTTCACTTGTCGTCGACGATGAGCTCTCGCCACTGCAGTTCTCATCATCATTGAGTAAATTCGTTTTTAATTGAAAATTCCAGAACGGACGGGGGATGACATCGTCATCGTCATCTTCAGCAGCGTGCAACCTTGAGGAGCAGAAGCATCCTCTCGACCGACGAGGTGAGTGGCAAAGGAGCAGTACGTGGAGCACAATCGGTGATTATCCTCGAGGAGGTTTTCTGTGTTTTTATCTTTTTGCTCGACAATGACGTCCTAGCAGAGGAGAAAACACAGCGGATAGGAGATGAACGTGTGGTGCGTGGAAGTGGAGTGAAAGCTGAGTCGGAAGAGGGGTGGACGATGCACCCTGTGACCCAGTGTGTCGTTAGTGACAGCATCGAGTGACACAGAAAATGGGGAAGTCAGCAAAGGATTCAACCACAAGAACAACTTCCTTCAAATTGACTCTGACCGCATATTCAGTTCTGGAAGTGGCCGACTGGCAACTGCCAGTGCCAAGTGGCACAAGGGTGGAGTGCATCGCCAACCGCAGGGAGTCCCGCACTGCCTGCCGTACAACAGCACACGGCTCCAATCCAATCGAACGTTCATGTTCACATAGACAGGGAAAAAAAAGAAGCGTCGCCGTCCAAGCCATGTCCGCAGTTGGAAATGGCAAATGTGGTCACGTACCACCACCGCCACCGCGAGCTTCACTTCTGCCAGCCAGCCTGCCTGTAACTCTGTGAGGGGGACGACAAAAATGCCGTGCACTGCTAGCAAAATAACTACTCGCCCAACTTTGGGTTGTTGGCGTGGCGTTGCGATGTGTACCTAAAAATAGGTTCGCTCTAAAAATAGGCGAACATCCTTGTTCGCCGCGACAGAATCCATTAGATTGGATTCAGAGAGAGAGAGAGGGGAAGTCCTGGCATTTTGCAACTTTTCTATTTTTGGACGCGCGTTTGTCTCCTGGGTGTGGGACAGGAAACTCCTGCTCCAGAGATGGTACACCGAAGAGCTGTGCAATTAATCACATCCACTAGGCAACCAGCGGTTGTTTGTGCGTCCTCCATTGTAAGGCAATATCTCACCTCTCGCCGGATCGCGGTGGTTGTCGCAACGCCGCCTTAAGATGCGTGTCCGTTCCCAAAACCAGTTGCGCCTCGACAATTAATGCATGTTCGGTGGTCGACAAGACATCGTCGTGATGGATTGCGTTATGCGTTGATGCCCACGCATGAAGAGGCTGTGTGCTACATGCGCCAAGCGTATGCGTTGTTGGGAGTGCGGTTACTCCGAATTGCGAATTGCGTGGTTAGTAAGACAAGGCATTCACACTGAACGAGCGCATTCACACTGAGGGGAGAAGGCGCAAGCAGACTTACCTTGGTTGCCTTTTGTCAAGTATGGTTGCAGCAGTCTTGTCCGTTTCTTTTCGTATCCTTTTTGTGTGATGTCACCTGGAAGGAAATAAAGAAAATTAATTTAATTAGACTTTATGAACGGACTGAGGCGAAATTTGTGAATTCGGACACTTTTGGGATGGTTTTTGAATGAAATGAAAATTTGGTCCTTCGAGCCGCATCAAATCTGACAAGAAACCATTGCTCTATGGGGCCTTTGGGAGTCGATTCTTTTTAGGAAACCTTGATTTTAAGGGAGGTTGAGAGAAGGGGAGATCATTTCGCGTCCATTTTGAGTGCATTTTGGACAGATTCGTCGACCACGTGGTGGTGAACTCTGTCAAGAAATCCGAAAACCTTCTGCTCGTCCGCAGGAGATTGTGAGATTTCCTTGATTTGGGAGGACATTGAACAATGAGAAACTACACTTTCCGGACATCATCCAACATCCTTTGAATGAAATTCGTGTTTGGTCCTTCGAGCCGCATCAAATTGGGGAAGAAATCATTCTTTTGGTTCCAAACTTCTCTTTTCTCAAAAACCTACGGTGAGGATACGATCGCCAGATGAGACGCCTTTACGATGAGATCCTTGTATGATATGTAAGGAAAGAAGAAGGAAAGGATAAGGAAACCCTGCAGTGCTCGGCTTAACATTGAGCAGCTGCTTCTTCAAATGATGGTTTGCTCAGGAGACACGAATGTCGCCGTCATCATGACATCCGCGGCATGCCCTGGACGTAAAATCATCAGACAAGCGACCACTTACTAGGCCCAGGACTAGGTGGTTAGATCAAATCCTAAAAATTGCGCTTTCTCAGAGATAGAGGGCTGATGAAGGCACCTGGTGATCTCGTCCAAGGGTTGTCAACGCGATGGTGAACCATTGTTTTAAGGTTCGAAACATTAATTTTCAGCAAATCGAAGACCTCTCAGACTCTTCAGACGACATAAGAGAATTTACAAGTTTAAAAACAATCATTTGGAAGCCACTTTGCCTTTCCTGTGGTCCCAAAAAATCATCCCTCAAATGAAACTCGTGTCTGTTCTGTCAACTAGCATCAGTTTTGGGACATTTTTGAGCTCTGGGACCACCGTTGACTAAGTGATTCTGAGATTTTTCCAGTTAAGGGCGAATGGTCACTAAACCTGAAAGACTCTCGGGACATGGGATGCATCAAACTCCACACCCACTGCCGCGTTAATCATTCTGAGTGCTTCCACTCCCGCGATCGCCCTACCGCCCCTCCAGAAGGCTTTCCCATCATTGACTGACAACAAGACCACATCCATTGTCTCACCATCAACCCGCGTCGGCCTAATGAAACGTCGTTTCACGCTCATTTGCATGCACACTCATTTGTGCAGCTGTCATTGTGACACATTTTTCGTCGCATAATCGTCCTTCGACAAGCCCATCAGCCGCCCGCACTCCATCGCTCAACAGCGACTGACGGCAGCCCAAAAACGCGTCTAGCTAGCTTGACACCTGAAAGGGTGTGCGTCCGATCGCAACTCACACACGATACCTCACACGTGGGCGGACCAGAGACAACGACAATCCAGTTCCAAGACAAAATCGACGCACACACACAGCCGAACCAAGAAACTAGTTCCTGCACACACCTGAGGTTCGGCTGACGGCTGCATTTGAATGGGTGGTGTCACACGACAGTAGGGCGGATTTTTTTGAATTTTGCATTTTGTGTGCCCGGTTTTGCGCAATGCGCTCCGGTGACACCTGGCGCCAATCCTTAATTCTTCAAACTTCCAAACCGCACCTCTTGCCCCACCCGCCCGACGCTTGATAACTCCTTGCCCGCCGTATTGGGGGTTCCATTGTTTGAATTCAATTTGCGGCCACCAGCAGGAGATTTATTAGATAGGCGACGCGACTGGGACTGAATGCGGCGCGGCGTGCTTAGCTGACCTGTCAAACCGGACACGTTGTCGAGAGTGTGTTGTGTGGTTGGCGGGAGTGTAATTTTTTGATTTTTGCCGTTTGCCGGTGCGCTGGACTTTGGGTTCGCCATGAAGGACACGCGCCAGTGTTGAGACGTGTCCCAGATGTCCATGTCCAGCAAACTGGTTTGTAAGTGTCGATCGATTTGCCAGGAGATTGCAATGAGGTTTGACACAATTTTGGGTTCGACTTTGTGTGAGATATGAAAGTGAGTGAGTCTGAGAATGTCGTTTGGGGGTGAAGCAGCGGCAAATGGGAGACTTGCTCAGGGAATTGGGGATGTTCTGGAGGTAGGCAGGTTGGACAGTGACGGAGGCTGAAAAGAACGGATAGGATGTCACATAGAGGAACAGAAACTTTAAGGTAGTCAAACGCATCGGCTGTCTCTGAATCACAAGGACTAGCAACACATGGGTAAGGCGAGAAAAATTGATGGCAAAAGTTGCTTTCTAGGGCTTAAGGAGGAACTGAGTTTAGAGGATATGTCTCGTAGATGTCTTCTTCCATCCCAGTCTAAAGTGTCAATGTGGTTCAGATAAGATGGGGTGCCGCCTGGTCTTTTTATTATTCGTGACAGCTTTGGCCTTATGCGCGTTGATTCTGTCTGGGGGATGAAATAGAAAACCTTGTGGACGTCTGTGGGTTAAATGAGGGTACACACGACTGATTAAGAGTCTTTGGATGCCAAGCTTAAGACGGCACAGTGGGCTATCCAGTTCCTTTTTTAAATCAAGGTTTATTTTGACACTGACACCTGTCCCCTGGTCGAAATCTTGACAGAAAGTTAGGTTCATATATCCCCGGGAGGATGCGATGGCTTTACACACGAACAATGTCTAGAAGGATTGAAAACTTGTTTGCAAAATGAGTGCTGTTCAGGCCAAACATTGTCATTTTGAAGAAGTCTTGGTCGAGATGAAGTGAAGTTGGTCGCCCAACGAGATAAATTGCGTAAGTTGGTGCAAAATGGTGAGACTGATATTCCAGTGGACAGGATTCACAGTCCTCGTCGTAGCGCAGTTCACAGAATGTGGTTGCTGCTGCTTGTGAGAATGTGGCTGTTTGCGCCGAGAGTGTGAGACTCCAACACCAACTCGCTAACGATCTCAACAGTCCATATTGTCACAAACTACTCAAGGATTTCAAATTATTCGCTTACCAGGTCTAATTGAAGGCGGACGTCCATCCCCTTTCCTGTCTCTTGGGCATAGAGCGGCTTGAATTGGAAAAACGACTCCGAGTGGAAAAAAGAAAACACCTTTTCGGACGAGGTGCCATCATCAATCTGCGTTCAAGTGGACGTCAAATGGGACGTCAGCTCAACATATCGTTGGAAATCATACTGAAAAATGAGCTTGAGCTCAAGCCGTTGAAGTTTCAAAAAGCACACGATTCTTTGCCGCAACAGAATATAGCTAGAGTCGAAAGAGCGAAGAAGTTGCAACGCATGCACGAAAGTAATGAGTTGCTGGACTTGGTCCCCATTTGCTATCGAGCACTATGTCAGCCAACAAAATGGCCGAGTTCACTTGCCAGAGTGATCCTTTACACCTTCGGACCGCCACCAGAAAGCAGGCAACACCAATGGTGATGGTTTGAGCCGCCACAACCGCTGATGGTCACTCTCTGCTCGTTTTTCTGAACCTTGGAGTCAAAAAAAGTATGTTACCCTCTACCGTGAAATTGTCTATGAGGCAGTATTGAAGCCTTGGGCAAACCAATAGCTAGGAGACTGTGGGCAAGACTAGGCGTCGTCTCACAAAGCGCCTGTCAAGCAATAAAATTAATATTTGAGTGGCACTACAATCCACAAGGGATCAGGTCCTTGCTTCTGCAAAATCTACTCGAGTTGTCCGTGCTACTGTTCTCTCACGAGTAGAAGGGACCTACAGATTTTTGCCGATTCCGAACTGCAAGATTTGAGAAGCGTTTCCTAGACAATGAGCACTCTTTGAGTGTTGTCAGCAACTCGAAAGAGGTGGTGCCGTGAAAAAATGCGAGGTGTCCCGTCTGGGAATCGGCCCTAAACCACTGCGACACGGTGACCACATTTTTCAGACACAACGGATTGCGAATTCTCTGTCTGGATGAAAACGTTGTCTGGGGCGACACTAAAAATACCAAAGTTGAGACAACCTCATGCGACAACCTCATTCTGTCAGAAACGGGCAAAAATACCGCGAGACACTTGGGCGCGGCGTATAAATCTCTGTTCGTCCGATTCAAGGACATTGTTCGCCGCAAAGTTGGGCAAACTGAAAGCTACTGATACACCCTGTAAGCAAAATGAGAAATCAGTTTGATAACATTCACGAGTGTCACTCCAAAGCCTCTTTGACTTCCATTTCAAGCCGGATACGGACAACTTCCGAAGAATCACAACCAGATCATCATAAATTGCGTTAGACATCAAATCGCACCCAAACTCGAACCTCAGTTCTGCAGAATTTCCAACTCGACTCGCTCTCCATTCGTCTGACCTTCAATCGCAATCAAATGGATCACCAAGTGACATTTAAGAAATCTTCTACGACTCCCCAAATGCATGCAATGCTGCCAATCAACGTCACCAAACATCACTTCCTCAAAGTTCATTTCGTCAAGAGATTAGATAAGCAGCCACAAGCCAGCCGATATAAACTAGAATTTCTCGTCGTTGTCGCCTTGAAACACCTAACGCCTGACGCCAGCCGACATTAGAAAGTAAGTTTGGGTGGAGATTCGCACGAGGTCAAGGACCACAACCCGTCACCGCTTTATGGCCCATAACCTCTCATCAATTAAGCCCCGCGACCGGTTTGCAATCTCGAAACCGACGCTTTACGACCGTTTAAGGTTCATTTGCGGCGGTGCGGATTCATTTCCTGACTCTGATTGCGTCTTCTTCGGCAGCATGGCGCGCGTGTGGCTGACTGTTCACGCTCAACTCAGCGTTGCATGCAAATTGGTTCGCCGCTCCACCCCTTTCCCGCGCTCTGTTACGCCCTCGGTAGATTTGCAGATTTTCCAGAATCTAGGTTATCATGCTGAATGCTTTCGAGAACAACTTATGCTTATGCACTCGTGCAATGTGCGATACGTGGCTGTGAGCAAACAGGTTAAGCGGCGGGCGGGCGGGCGGTCGGGCCTATGTGCTCACATTCTATGCGAAACATGGCTGAATCGCCAAACTGAATCCATTCGCATGTCTCGCTCTGCGCTGACCGATAAAAGCGTTCGACTATAAATTAGATCCCCGACCGAAAGTCTGTTGTAATTTGTGGGAGATATCCTTTGGATCCTTTCATCCGCAGTACTGCACACACAAGCACCGGTCCTGGACTTGTCGGGTGAAATAAATTGCGATTGTTTGCAGATTTGGGTTGCAGTTGGTGAATCGATGAAATGCGGGGAGAGTACGGGCAAGGTGACTGCACTAAATGGAATTTGCCGTCCTTCGTTGATGGTGTTGGCTGAGGTGATGGGAGTCGCCCAACGAGGGAACCGGCTGAATCCCTTCAACTGGGGGGAAGTCATTATGTGCAAAATTGCATGTGGGTGGGCGATTAAGGGGGAGGGGGGAGTTCTTTTGCAAACTTAAGGAGTGTGTTTGCGTTTGATGTGGTTGAGACCAGGTTTCACTTCTGATTGAAATTTTGCCACTGTTCTCATAAAAAATTAAATTAAACCCCGATGAGGATGCCAATTTGAGCTGAGAGAGAGATCTAAGTTCAAGTTTTGTTCCTAAGCCTGGCTTAAACCAAAAATCGATGTGTTTCAGACTTTAAAGATGTTTTTCTGCTCGATTTTATCAAAATTTTGGATGAGAGATAACAGATTGTGGATTAAGTTCAAATTTCAAGACAAGCTTTTCTAAGCCTGACTTGAAAAGTAAATTCTCTGAGCGTTCATTTTATGGTTGACCATCGCAGCTATCATCGACATCGTATAGGATCTTAAAATTATTGAGATTAGCAACTACGTATCAAGATTAAGCTTAAAGTCAAGCTTAAACTTTTGAATTTTTGTAAACTCCGGGTGAGTCCGTCTCTGAAAAGTGTTTTGTATTGGGAAATCTGCAATGACTGTTGGTGTTGGACTTGCAAATTTAAGGCCTAGACAAATTTAAAACTTTTAAGCCTGGCTTATAAATTAACAAAGTATATATTGAATTGTAAGAAAAATCATGTTGAGGTGTGGTTCCAATATTCTTCGGTTTGCTGAGAATGTTCGTAAGGAGAATGTATAAATACAGTTTTATGTAAGCTTGGCTTAAACATATTTGAAGATTCTGTACTCTCTTGAAGGGGTTTAATTTGCTTCTTGGGCAGTTTTCGGTGAGAATTTATATTTTGTAGATTTTTATTGAATAAGCAGGCTTAACATTTCGTTTAATTGATTTAAACCTGGCTTGTGAAAATCTCCATGACTGCACAATACCTTTATTCTTTCATTTATCAGTTTTGGGCAATGGGGAGGAGAACATTTTGGAAGTGAGTCTTGAAGAAAGGTCTGAACTCATTACAGGTTCAAGCCGAGCTTCAGAAATTTGATACCTCATGCCATTTCACTTCAAAGACCTCGAACAGCATTAGTTACAAAAGGTGAGCCGAAAAATTTTAGGAGCTGTAAATAATTCCAATTTGAAGCCCGGCTTAGAACACAATTCCTTTGGAGGATCGAATTACTACCTTGTTCCTCTTCAAATGGATGTCTCTCGTTGGAAATCAATCGTGTCTCAAAAACGAGTTTACAAATCACTTCAAGCCTGGCTTAGGACTTTAGGAGTACATTTGTTTGAAGGTTACTTGATTCTTGACATCGACTTTAGTAGGAGGGTAGTAAGCTCCGCTGGGATGGATGGAATTTCTATAAGCTGTCCTGTTTTAAGCCCGACTTCAAGAACTTTTTCGTGAAACAACAAGCCTTCTTCAATGTTTCGCTTCAAGGCACCTTGTGTTCAATTTGCCAAGCTTTACCAATGTCTCTGAATCTACTCTTTCTAAGCCTAGGTTGAAGGGCTGGTGTGGCAAATATGTTTTTTTAATTTTTTTCGCCCCAAAATTTCTGTGACAAGCTCTTCTTTAGATATGACAGACAATGGAAAAAGAAACAGGAACTCAGGAGCTACACGGCAACCCATCGTCAAGGGCTCTTGCTCTCTCTCGCTTCCTCTCTGTCCCATTCTACCCACCCCCAACACTCATTCATTTTGTGAAGCAATTCCACTTAAAATTAAGAAGCAACAACTGCTGACAACTGATGAACTGAGAGCCCTCCATCTACACCCGACCGCTGCTCCGAAAGACAATTCGGACGGACTTCACTCAAGTGTCTCTCGAGCGCAGTCAGCTCAGGACAAAGTTCTCCGTTTGCCGAGCGCTGCTGCCGAATGCAATTTATGCGCTACCGTGGCGCAAAACTTTCATCTAGGGGAGCGGGCAGCGGCACCCAATTAGCGTCGTCGTCTGTCCCCGGCAACCAGCCATTCATAATGCAAAAGTCACCCGAATAACTTTGGTCCTATCTATGGCTACAATCTGCGGAACAAAGCAGACGAACTTCCCGTGTGGGGGGGTGGTGCGGGGGTGACTCTGAAGAGGACTAGTAGATGCACGGGGACGCGACAAAATCAAATTGCTTGCCACTGTCTCTCTATCGAGATGCAAAACTTTGGCTATCGTCATGCCGCACTTTGAAGGCAGGCGGCACCACTCCTCCACCACCACCCCCACTCCCACACACCCCCTGTTCCAACTGCAAGGATAAAGAGTGCTATAATTAAATTCAAGGAAACTTACTTCCAGCGTACCGCCGACGTAGGGTGGAGTGGTTCTTGCCAACCTTCCGCTTGGACTTTTTCCGGCGGATCTTCTTGCGGGCACAGGCGTCCTCAGCGGCAGCCGCCGCGACGGCAGCGTGCCGGCACGTGCAGTAGTAGTCCGAGGGGCAGACACACTCGGCCAGTTGGTTATCACAGTTCCAGCAGAGGTCGCAGTTGGAGAGGAACTCCTGCTCACTGAACTCGTCACTAGCGATGGAGGAGCTGCGTCGAGCGGCGTTCCGCAGCCGCTTACAGCAATAAGAGCACGTCCCGTCGGAGTTGATGGCGGGACGGGAGGGCTTTTGGGCACGTCGACGACCGGCGCTGCGGCAGCTGAAGCGGTGGCGGGCACTGTCGGCCTCGTAGACCGAGGGGAACACACTGGAAAGGGAGATTTCCTTACGGGACTTATAGACGTCCGACTTCTTGTAGCGGCGGCCAGTATTGCGGCCGCGACTGAATGTGCGTCGCTTGGGCGACGTCATCCGCCAGTGCTTGGGGTAGTGGAAGAGCTCCTCGGTGTCGCGGTGGTAGCCAATGCTGCCGTAGAGGTCGTCGTCCTCGGCCGGGTGCTCCTCGTCGTTGAAGGTGCGCACCTCCTGGAACAGGCACTTTGACTTCTTCTTGCTGTTGGATACGCGCTTGTCGGGGTGGGGAAACTCGAATGTGCGCTTGTCATCGACGGACATGTCAGCGTAGATCTCGCTGAGAGTCGCCTCGTTGATCTTCTTCCGCTGCAGGTAGTAGTCCTTGAGTCGCTTGAGGTGCTCCTCGAAGAATGCCTCCAGGTCGTTGATCTCCTGATTGAAAGGGTCGTTGACGTAGTCCTTACGCGACTTGAGACGCCTACGACGGGCTTCGCAGAACTCCTCAAACTCCTTGACGAAGTGATCCTGATCGGGGTTTGTTTCGAGGTGGGCGCTGATAGGGGCCAGTGCCGCGGGTGTTGTCCTACGGGACTTTCGCTTGCGCGAGGAGTTTCGCTGAAAACGGAAGTCCTTTCCGCCGTCTCCGTAGCGGCGACGGAACATGCTCTTCGGCTTCGTCAGGGTCAGACTGAAGCCGGAATCTCGGGAGGACATGGACTTGAAGGACTCGTTTTTCTTCTTGAAGTTTCCGCTCATGTCTAGGTCATCGCTCTGGCCCAGGTTCAGTTGCTTCCAGATGCGACCTAGGTTCACGGCGTAGAGCTCTTTCTGCCGTGTGAATGGGTTGATCTTGACGCGCAGCGGGTAAGGGATCGAGCTGTCGGGCGATATCATGTCTGCGTCGTCGTACATCTCGGCTTCGGGGTCGAACGCGAACGACTGATATCGGTTGTGGCTTGGTGAGAGCTGGTCAGGATCTTCGCAGATTGTGCTGATGCCGTAGTGCACCTCGGAGAAGGACGAGCTTCGCGAGATGGTCTTCTTGGGCGGGCTCAAACACTCGGTCTTGGACAGCTGCAGCTCCTTGAAGATCTCGTACGTGCATTTGGCGTTCTCCTCCGGCTCCTTCTGGTAGCTGTACAGTGAGTCCATCTGTTCCTCCTCCTTCTTGGGGACGTGGGCATCTGGCGCGGGATCTTCGGTGCCAGAGATGTGGATGACTATACTCTCGCCGGAGTAGTTATTCACCGGTCGCCGGTGGAGGTGGTCGATGGGGTCCTCGTAGATCAGCGTCGTCTTGGACACGTTCGCCTTCGTGGACGTGTCGGATCTTCGAGACGAACTCGTCGCAGCGAAATCCTCCAACTCGCTCACACTGGCCAACGGGGCGTCGAAGTTCGTCTCCAGATAGCTGCGCGCCGGGGTGAACGTCTTGAATGTGATCAGCTTGGACGGCTCCAACCGGATCGAGTCCGCCTTCTCGTAGATGTTCTCGCTCGATATCACAGACCGATCGTCGTCTTGCACACTGCCCACCGACACGTTGGACACGTTCACACCGTCGCCGCCACTGCCCTCGCATCCCAGGGAATAGCCCTCCTCCAGGACGTCGTTGTAGATCGTCTCGCTGCTGTTGGAGTTCTGAAAGTCCACCGAAACCACTTGTATCTCAGTCTCCTTGGGTCCGCCTCCGTCCCAGTTGTACTCCCTGCGAGCGCCATACCGATCGTTTTCGTCCTCCTCCTCTTCCTCGTCCTCGTCCACGGCGCAATCGTCGCCCGCGGCTATTGAGTTCCTCCTCAGCGAGCCGATGAAAATTCCGTTCTTCACCTCTGGCACCGTCATCACGGCTGCCGGCAGATTGTTCGCTTTGGCCTGCGCCATCGCCGACGTGGTCGCTGGCCGATGATAATACTCATCGCCGCGTCCCCCACGTCCTCCGCATGCCCTGTCCAATTTGTAGATCGCCTTCGCTTCGATATCCTCGCCAATTACACCGCCACCCGTGGCTGAGCTGTGATTGCCCACCGAACTGCTGGTCGTGCTGGTGCTGCTATTAGCGCCGATTGCCTTCGCCCGCAACGCCGCTCGCTTTCGTCCCCTGTCCAGGTAGCTCTTGCGTATGCTGATGCGCTTGAACGAATCACTGCGCTTGAAGCTGGCGTCCATGATGCCGATGCCATCCTTGTCCTTGCCTTTCTTCTTCGTCCGAAGAAAGTTTCGGATTGATTCGAATGTAAGCGGCTTCATGGTGCTGCTGATCTGCTCCGGATTCTCCTCCTCCTCGTCGTCGTTGTCTTTCGTTGATCACTTGACGTTGCGGTTTGATTTAAATTTGTTTGCTGTTTGAGCCTCCGTTGAGGGGCATTATTGTTGTGTGAAGTTTCTAGAGACAGGGGAAGGCAAAGGTTCTAAGCACTGTGCACCGGACAGACTGTGAGTGTACTGTGAAGAGATTGGGGTGACCTGTGTCAATCAGAGGAATGCGACAAGAGCTGCACAAACATTGCAATGGCCTGCGGTGCAGATTTAATCAACGGACAATGCAAACAGACTGTCCACCAGGGCAGCCGGCGTTCACTGCTAGCCGGTTGGCGGATAAAATTTCCAGCCGCAGGGTCATTTCAAATGTCAGCGCATGGACGAGCAATCACCTAAACACAAAACGGAACTGTTTCACTATTCATTTGCGCTCCGGGGGCACACTGAGCCGCAGACGACGTCGTGGCGACGACGACAACCTGACCTTTCGAGATGTTTTTCCTTTTCGAGGAATTAAAGTTCAGGGACGGCGTGGGGTGGGCGTCAGGCGGCCTTAAAGGGGCGCAGTATGGGATGTTGGGGAGTGAGGCTGGGATGGGATTTTCAGACGTTTTCATTGTTAAAAAGTTGAGTTTGCAACGAAATTAGAACAATTTAGGCATGTTTGACGGAAATTTTGACGGGTACAAATTTTTGGCCAAATTTATCTGTTCTGGCTCATTTGGTTTTAAGAACAGAAGAAACCCAAAAGTCTACAAAAAATGTCTTGAGGCCTAAGTTCTCTTTTAATGCCTTAGACTGTTCCAAAAATTGGTCCCATGTTTTTTGACCTCAAGGAGAATCTTAGACTCTTTGGCATTCAGACCAAATTTTGGGTTAAAACAGAAGGTGGAGGAGTTGAAGTATCTCGGAATTTTTTCGCCTAGTCGTGAGAGGGACAGAAATGATGAGAAGGGGCGAGCTTTGTGTCAAACTCTTACGTATGGTCATGAATTTTGGAGAAAGACCGAAAGAATAAGACCACAAAAGCTGCCGGGATTGGATTTTTCCGTGCTGTTGCGGGAGTTACTCGCCGATATAGGCGGAGAAACGCGACAGTCCGGGAACTCAATGTTGGGCATCAACGGCTATACTTCAATGATCTGGTCTCGTGGTACGGATATTATCTTCAACGTGACTTTCGAGGCACGCCTTAGGTGCGACTCCATCAGGTAGAACACCGCTCAGTAGATGCAGGGCATTAGATCAAGTCCAAAAACTCGTCTGATTACACTCGGGAATAGCTTCTGATGAGTTAGAAGCGATGGTAAAGGATTGAGCGACCTGGGGGTGTTTCGTGCGGAGGAGCTACCCCGTTTGTGGAACACGTGGGTCAACGAAAATGATGTTAAACAGCAAGTTCTTAGATGATGAATTGGGTAGAAGTTTGCGGGTCTTCTTGGGTTGAAAATAAGCAGACGGTTTGGCAGTCCAGAATACTGTATGGACATCTAGGTTAGGTTTGGTTAGGTTCGAGGAGTTTCTTGTCAACAGGCAACCACCCTTAGGCCACCGTTGGGCCCCTTTGTGATACTGGGCGAACAATCTCCCTTATGGGACCTTAGAACCAGTGTGAGCTAGTTTCGTAGCTATTGACCCAAGGGACCAGCCTAGCTTCTTCAACAACGACTTGTGTTGTGCGTGCTACTGCTCTCTCATGAATAGAAGGGTGCTTCAGTTTTTTGCCGACTCTAAACGGCGAGATTTGAGAAGCTTTTCATAGACAATTGATACTCCTTGAGTGTTGTCAGCAACTCGAAAGAGGTGGTGCTGTGAAAAAATGCGAGATGTCCCGTCCGGGAATCGAACTTAGACCTTCTGGGTATGGGTCGACGCACTTTCCTTCTACGCCACGTCGACCCGCTTCTGGGATGCCCCCCCATTAATGTCACTCTTCCGCCTAGGTTCCCAAAGAATTCTTTCCCTAGGTGGTTCTTTCTTCCAGCTTGACAGTCGCAGAGAAAGTGAGAAGTGATTTCAATCTCTTCCTGGCCCCTGCAGCTCCTTCTGAAGTCATTGTGGGGCATGTCGAGCCTGTAGGCATGTTGTCCTATAGCGCCGTGGCACTTATGACACCTTCTACAGTCCTGCGCCTAGGGACTGGACACCTTCTTTAAGCCGTAGTCTAACTTTAGTCTTAGGGTTGGAAGTAGGACCTTAGTAGGCATCTGATGAAGCAGAGAGAGCATTCGGAATGAGCTGTGGTGATATATGTGACATGTGAGGCTCCCATTTCACCCAGAACATCTAAAGCCCTCCTAATAGGCATTTTACAGATCCAGACTAGGGAGCAACAGTCAAGCCAACGAACTTCGACGCACATTACCCTTCACCGAATTCAAGACCAGGTTCGGCAGCACCCATGGCAAAGAAGTTTTCGGCGCAACAGTCGAATTTGAGATCCTGGGAAAGAAAGGATCCGCCTGTGGTTGACTGCGCTAACAAGTTCGTCACGTACCATGCAGTTTGGCTCAACGACCTCAGAATCGCTTGAAACTCGGACAAATTTTTGGAGTTTTCTGACCTCATTACAGTTTCATGTAGACGATGAATCTCTTTTTGACCAACCTGCGGCTTAAAATGTTCGAAATTCAACGGTCAACCTCGGTCCTTAACATAGACCTTGCCCCCAATTGAAAGCCTAGTTTAAAAAGAGACGCAACTAACTGACTGGTGAACTGGCTAAGTCTGTCCTAAGTTAAGATCAATGCTGAGAGTGGCCTAGGGTCCACTCTTCAAACTGTGTCCATTGCGACAGAGGGGTTACCTTCTCTAACTGTTTCAATGATTACCTTCAAAAGGTCCCTCACACTAGCTACCCTCAAAGCCATGCCCTTCCCTTCAAAACCACCCTCAGTACAGCCCTGACTTTCTTCACTTTAAAAAAAGAAAAAAAACCAAACGTCTGCTTTGAGTCACGTTTCTCCACTAACAGCTACCTCTTTGGGTCCACCGCCAAAACGTGCTTCAATGTTTAATTGATTTTTTTTTTCAACAAAATTCCCCCCGTCACCACCCCCACACTCTTAACTCAATCGCCAAAGTAATGGATATCAGGGCAAAAGGCGTTTCTCCTCTCATGACCACCGGCACGACCATCGTAAGACGTCGGAAACCAAAGCAGCATCCTGCGTGCCTCCCAACAAACGACGACACACACAAGAGGTGTCGTCATGCATGCGGCAACCGATTAGATACGTGCGGGGTGATTAGAGCCCGAATTGAAAAAAAAAAAAAAAACACAACAAATGAGCTCCTCCGCTGGAGTGTTATGTAAACCCAGTCGTTCGGAGATAATCTCCGTCGTCGCCCACAACGACGGCTCCTTCTGGGGTCTCACGTATGCGGAGCCGGGGGATTGAAGAGATTTCCCCGAGATAATTCGCGCCCGCTTACGAATTTACTTCAACTGAACTGAAAGTGAATCTAATGGAGGGGTCTCATTGTGATCCGCTTGTGATGGAAGACGAATTTCACTCTAGAGGTGCGTTGCGGTGCGGTTCGGTGCGTCTGTGTGTGCAGCAAAACGACGATGACAGGTTTTCGGAATGACATCGCTGCTGACTACCGTTGAACGACGACGGTGCAGTGCCGAAGCAGATTAGAGCCGAAATCGCTTCAATGCCGAAGCAGATGTCAGATGTGAAGAAACTTTTGCGTCTGGGGAGTGGGGGATCGTAATTGAATTTGAGCCCCCCAGGGTGTGAAATGAGGGGCGGTCGACCGAGGGGGGCAGGGAAGCAGGGTTTAATTGAACGACTGGTTTTGAATTGACGCCGATTTGATGAAATGTCAACGATTTAATGAGAATCTGACTCTGACGATGTCATGAATGGATTGATGGCCTTGGTGAGCTTGTCTGTTGCTCCGCAGGCGGGGGTGTAGGCGTGACGGTCTTTAAGACGTGTGTTGACAAATTTTTCACCCCAACTGTGCGCAGATCAGAGCACACTCCATGCTGTGTGCGTTTGCGCAAGTCTGACGCTTGCCGAAGTATAGAATGCAGACAATAGCTTGCAAGCAAATCCGATGTGGAGAGAGAGATACCAGGCAACGCGGCGGATTCTTTGCATTCATATTACGCCACGCTTGACTGACCAACACCACGATCGTCCCGGGCGACAACAAACAGCATCAGAACCAGACGCAGCAGCCAAGCAGGCATCGGCATCGACATCGGCTTCAAGTAAGACAATTCTAAGCCATAGAGCTCTACCTCTGCCGAGAACTTGTGGCACACGTGCTCCGTTATAGCGATTTCGCAACCAAAACCCCATGACGGACGACGGAATCCTTTCGCCCGGAGATTTGCGCGCTCATTGCAACGCTCCACCGACGACATCGTCGTCGATCTATCTGCGGTTTCATCTAGTTGGTCAATTATCTAAATGTGTTGCTGTGATCCATTGTCAGTGTGGCACGTCATTTGAATTCACACACAGCCGCACAAATTCGCCTGGCATTGGTAATGACACGGTTTATCGTGGCCAGATGCGATTCCCGATGAAATTGTAAATTACGGCGTCAAATTGACCGTACGTGCTTTGTGCAAATGACCGTGTATGGGGGGAGAGAGGGAGGGGGCAAAGAGAGAGAACGGGAGCAGGGAGATGAATTGTCAAGCTTAGCTGGCGTGAGCATCGGTCGATTCCTTGGGAATTGGAGCAGATTAGGCGGTAACGGCCACGATAGCGATGACGCGCGATGAGTTTCCGCAAAATACTGAAGGTTACGTTCACAATTCATCAGTTCACACGGCAAATTGATTTTGTGATTATTCATTTCAGTGTCAAGCGAAAGGGAATTGCGATCACATCGGAGATTCAATGTGCTGATGTCAAGGTTTTGTCAAATTTTCATAAGTGACGTGCAACTTTTCACACTCACTGTACCATAACGCGGAATCAAAAAGTCGCCCCCAAAACGGAGACCGCAGGCCACACCTCAGGCATTAGCCAACTGGGATAAATTGAATTGCCGTCAGTGCGCGGTTAAGGAATGTCGGCCAAAAACCAACCGTCGAAGCATTACGCACTGAGATACACTCTCCGACGGATGATTGATTGAGTGCCTCAACCGTGAAGAGTTGGACCAAATCGAGTGGTGGTCGATTCAGAGGCGCAAGAGAGAGAGAGAGAAGGGGAAGAAATATATTCAATTAGGTACTGAGGAGCGACGTAATTATTAAGACAGAGGGAAATGATTGAGAATGGGTGAGCTGCGCTGGTTGCGGCAGTTGTGTGATGTGTTATGGAGCGTGCTGTGACGTTGATGGAGGAAATGGGTGATTTTTTCTGTTCAATTGACTTAAGCATTGAGGGCTTTTGGGAATGTCTGGTATGAGAGTGGCTTAAAAATTGGAGATTTTTGGTTCAATTTTGAGGTTAAGTTGAAAAATTGAGTTTTGTGGGAGATTTTGACAGGCTTTGAAGGTGCATACAACTGAAAACCGTCGAAATGAGTCCTTAAGTCCCCAAAGTTTATTTCAAGGTGGATTTGGGACCCGATTTGGATTGCTTTTGATTTGTTTGTCACCAGAGTCCTAATGCAACGGATACTCGGCTCAAATTCAGTATTTATGATCGATTTAAGTGCCTAGACATATCTGTTTAATGCGTGGCCACGAGAAGCCTCTCTGAACTTGGGTAAGTAGTCAAGTTTGACAAATTTTACCGGTTTTTGCCGCCTCCGATACCTTTTTGCATCAGAACTACCCAACAAAGAATCTGATTTAAGTGCCTATCTCTTAGGAGACCCCGGGGCTTCTGTTCCCAATTTTTTAATTTTATGACAAATTTTCTCCTTGGACTTTTGTGGGACTCTGGGAGTATGGTAAGACTTGCCGGAGTTGACAACCTTAATGCATCAGAACTTCACAATCTTCTGTGCCATCACATGCTGTCCATGTGATTTACGAGTTCTCGGAGTTGGACATGATCTTCGTAATACACAGGTGGACAGGTGTCATGCTCTGTCTGTCTGTCACAAGCAAATGAACACTTTGCAATGAAAGTTGCTTCAACAAGTCTATGTGCTTCATACTTAAGAAAGAATTTCAACCTCCTTAGACTGCCTCTCTCTAAAACACCATCCGTCCACCTTCATTCAAGGCCATCCTCATCTTCATCACCATGTGGCCGTTGACACAGATCTGACCTTTACACCTCTAAACTGCCAAATTTCACAGCCGGTTTGTGGCAAGTCTCCGATGACACCCTATCCAACGCCAAGATGCCTATCTCCCGTCCTAAACTCAATCAACAAACACATTCCATTCCGCTGTGGCTCTGGTTCGCGAAGGAGATTTATCTGCGATTTCACAGAATCACCACAAGTCTCCCTCCGGCCTCCGCTTCTCATCTGCTGCCACGACAAACCTTCAAACCGAACTGGTTTGCATAAGAATTTCGCTTGCGGTTTTTGCCCGATCTCAAGAGGCACACAAATTCGCAGTCCCCCGTCCACTGGTGACAGATGTCAACCTGTTCCACGATGCGAACCTCAATTCGTGAGTGCGTACAACCGCAAGACCGGCAGTCTCCACTCGCACACAGAGGAGCAAAATTCTTTGATTTATGAACGCTCCTCCGTCTGAAGATCCTCCTCGCGGTCCCTCGTCAATTGATTAGGTTCGATGTCATGTCGTTATCACGGTTATGTCATGCAATTAGTGCGATGGAGACGAGATGGCGGCACCGGGGCATTGGGAAATTTCATTTCGATTCACCGTTAAACGGAAGAGAACCGAACCGTTAATCTTTAAGCGACAACAAGCGCTAGGAATGGTCTCTTCATCATCTCAGCTGTCGGTCGCCGGTGAGGGTTTTTGTTACCGTTGCCGTTGCTGATGGCATCCTTGGACGAGATTCTAAGACCGTCAGCAACGTTCGCGACATGTAATTACATCTAGTATGACCTGGGGCATGGCGGCGGATCAACAACACAGCTCCGCCAGCCAGCCAGCCAGCTAGCATCCAATCCAATCTACAACTTAATTACTTTCACATTCAGCCGCCAGCTATACAGTCAGTCAGGCAGTCGGTCCGTCGGAGACTCTCCCCGGTTACCTTTCGGGTGACTGGGATGTACCTCGGAGATGGAACAACACACAAAAAGTGCCCCGTTCGGTGCTGGGTACTGTGACAGATGCATATGACGGTTTTTTCTTTTTGCTCGTGTGGCAAGGATTAGCAGCGGTGGTGGTAATTAAAAAGGCATTACCCACATCGAGCCACGAAAAATCGTAAATTTTTCGTTAGATGCCGTCGCCAGACATGGGCTCGGTGCTTATGGAATGCCAGCGCAAAGTGCTTGCTCAAGCCGCTGGATTGAGACAGATGCACCCGCGGTGGTCTAGGCAGGCGGAGTGTGCGCCTCATTAGGTTGGGAGCTGATCGGCGATAACTCATCGGTTGTCTTGAGAAACTCCATGTGATCAAGGAGGTCTCGAAAATGGTGCTTGCGGGGCTGGTCATGCATTAGTGTCATCTGGAAATGCATCAGGAAGCTGTGTTACGATAGGGAAGACTTTGCAGCACAATAAGGAAATCCATGCATCGGACTGATCAGGAAACCAGAACCAAATCGAATTCTCGGGACCCGAACTGTCCCCGGAAGCCAATTTCTGATCACATGTGCAGCTTTTGCGGAATTGCCAGCAACACAGCGCATCGCTCGCCGCTGATCATTTCATGGTCAATTTTCTTCACACGACCGCGGCTTCTTCCACTTCCTCGGATGGACGCGGCACAACTAATTGCCTTCGTTAAATAAACCATTTCACTCACACACACACACACAAACAGTCGCTTGTTACATCGTCTCTCGGCATTTTTGCATTTTTTGCCGGCCTGTTCGGCGCCGCGGCGGCATGCACTTTGGTTACGTTTCAATTGGATTAACGGATAATGGCGGAGAAGATGCTCTCTCTCTCTGGACGGCCGCACAACCGGTCGCTGGCGCTGAATGGTTGGGGGTTTTTGCGCGCCTCACCAACGACTGTATGGCATTTAGCCGGGTGTGATGAGCGCTGGATGCACACAGCAGGCAAATGGTTTATTGTGCATTTAGTGGCAGTCGCAACTCCTGTGGAGGAGTGGGAAGCCCACGAATGGGTTACGTATGACTTTCGGGGCAGATGGGGAAGCTGAAGGAAGATGAATGGGACGATAAATTCGACAGTTTAAGGCATTTTGGAAGAAGAAAGTGTTCGTTGTTGATGGCAGATGATGACAGAGATGAGACGTAAAGCATCCGGGTTTCGGAGTGAATGTCCTCATCTTGGAACGGCACTGGCTCTGTGGAAAGCGAGATGACCTTTCGAGAACGTTGCAGGTACTGCGGCTTAATGCAGACTTGATTCGATTTTTTCGTCGGTATTATGACACTTCGTGACATGATAAGGTTGACAGGTGTGGACCACTTTGAATCATTAAAAAATAAGATCTGGTTACTTAACAAAACTTTCAATGTACCACGTAACGTTTCGTGACGCGAAACTTTTGCCAAAGATCTCCAAATGGTTCCTGGCGCTCCAAATAGTTCGATAACCAGAGAGGAGAGATGTGATGCAAAAATAAAGAGGAGCACGCAGTATGGAACTAAAGATTTGTACACCTAAAGAATATATCAAAGATTTCGGAACGCAGGGAATGGAGTGTGATACACACTTTCGTCCAACGTGACGGTGCAGCACTCCGTGACGCACCTGCTTTCTCCTTTCTACAAAGCGAATGGGTTACAAGTTCCCACTACAAGAACAAAAGCTTGAATTTGTGTTTCTAGTTTTGTGACGTTATGCTGTGACGATGTGTGTCGCGGACCTCGAGTCCCTCATATGGAGAGACTCATATGAGTTTAAAGATTTCAGACAGATATCAAACGTGACGCTGTGATGTTAGGAGACGCCGCTGCTTTCCTCTTTTTCTGTTACCGTTACCTTCTATCTTCACAAGGATTAGAACAATTGACGAAATTTCTAATTTCGTGACGTGATGCTGTGACGGTTGATAGATTAAATTTGAACTTGGACTAATTCCTGCAATTTGTGTGTCTAATTAAATGTACGCTTATGTCGAACGTAGGGAAGTTTACCAAATTTTGTGATGTGACACGCCGTGACGCAAAACCAATTTTTTTTATACAGCGATGACCATATTCTGCACAAACTTGTCTTGAGATAAATGTTGAAATACTGAAACATAATCATTTCTGCGTGACTCGGCAATGATACCAGATTAAAAGCGTGACGGACAACGTGACGTTGAGTCACATAATTTTGTTCATATTAAACAAATTCAGATAAATTGGAGCATAGGTGTTTATGCAACTTTTGCGTGAAATGCTGATCATTTCTACGTGACACGGCAATGATACCAGATTCAAAGCGTAACGGACAACGTGACGTAGTCGCTTAATTTTTTTTTCATATTGGACAAATCAGACAAATCAGAGGATAAGAATTTATGCAACTATTGAGGAAAATGTCAATCAAAATTTGTAAGAGAGTGTGACGTTACGTGACGATGGTCGTCAAACATCAGTAGGCCACTTTTTTCAAAAGACAATGAACCATAGACCTTTTTTTACTTAAGAAGCAACGTTACATGTAATGTGACGGTTTCATATTTTGTAACGATGAACATTTGGTGACTTAAAACCGCATCAGTCAAACGATGTGACGGTGAACACGTTCTTAGGGAAACATACATACAAAATACAAAATTGATTTCCAATGCATATAAATACAACAACCGATTTTTTGATTCAAAAAGTGACATTTTTCCGTGACGACGTGTGACGGTGTTTGTTGACATGCCTACAAATCATAAATGAGTCATAGCTATGGTTCATTGAACGGTGCGTGACTCTCAGAACCATAAAACAAAACTATTTTGCGCAAAATTTTCGTGACGTTTTTACGTTACGTGACGGAATCTATGAAATTTAGTGAACATCTTACATATAACCTCTTTCTGAGACTAGAAATTCACTAAAACGCACAGTTTCCTTTTTTAAATGCATCGATTGAACAATGTCACAGTGTGACGCATTGTTGCGTCACATTCCAAAAAGGAAGACTGGATACAGGATACACTTATGAAAACGCAATCTTTGTCACGTCACATCTGAAATGTAATAAATTCAAGAGCCCCTTCAAGGTCAGCTTCAATCAGCTTCTCTCTTGCAGAACATGCATTATAACGCCAAAAAGTGTCAAATTGTGATGTTCACTGATTGACAGACGACACTCGGATGTTGTGTGGTCATTGCCGTCAACTCAGAATGCAGAGAAGGTCATGCGAGCATCACATGACATCATCACCTCTCCCAAAACAAAACAAAAAAAAACACTCATCCGTTCGATTTTGTTTACAACAACCGCTCGAACCAGCTTCGAGATCCATTTCTCGGTTCAATCGAAAACAAATTATCTCAAGTAGACTTAATTAAACGTCACCTCGAATGCTTCACAGAGCGCGCACACGGCTGTCACTTTGAACTGTGGAGTAGGCGACAAAAGGGCAATCTAACGAGTGCCGAACCATCGACACGCTGCAGACTGCGGGCTCGCTTAAATAGATTCAGATATGGTAATTGAAGTGTATCTTAAACCACTTCCCCCCCGTCCGCCGACCTCCCTCGCACCCGGCGACGTCCATAAATATTGATGAAGGTCAAGCTAGACAGACAAAGGCGAAGAAAAAGCACTGCCGCCGCCGCAAAACGAGCGATTTACATCCAAATGACATGCTGCTCTCGATCTGCGCGACGGCGGCGGGACGGAGGGTGTGAGAGTTTCTCCAGCTTGTTATCACTCCGAGATACATTCGCTTTGTCTCGTTATCTATTCGCACCCGAAGTGCTGACCGTGTTTGTTGTTGATTTTGGTGGTGGCCTGTTTCGTGTTTCAAGGTTATCCGGCGCGCAAGTGGGATGGACTCATATGCGAGGGAAGGGGTGGAGCTGGGTGTTGGAAGCTTAAATATGTTATGACGGTCTGCTGTGCAAATAATTTCGTTACCTCTCCTGCATGTCGTTCCAGTAGACTCACAAGGGTGTGATCTTCGTGGAGACATCGACCCCCTCACACCCTGCCACCGCGAATGGTGCAAAAGATGTGCTCACCTCGGGTATAATCTGATGTCGCCTTCCATTGGACCGTGAGACTTTCAGATTGACGGTGCGGTTGATAGGGGCGTGTGTATGTCTGCACAGGGTGGAGAAGGGGGGAAGAAATCACATTAAGGAGGTGTCTGTGCTCCTTTGGCATTCCCTCGTTTGCGCTTCTGAAAATTATCTTCTTTGAAAATTTGGTTTGATGTAAACGGGGGCGGGAAAGAATCAAGAAACCCACCCCTGTCCCAGATTGAGACATTGACAGCTCTCGGAAGGATGAATTCTCCTGAAATTAATTAAGGCATCCTCACAAGCGCAGAAGGAGGAGGAGGCGGCTCTTGACAGAGGCAGACAGCCTTTGTCTTGTGTAATCATGTGTCGCCACGTGTTCATTTGACGTACAGGGGTTGTGCATTGAAAGGAAAACTTCGCTTCTAAGCACGGATCAGCCTCAGATTTGACAGAGGAAATGTGACAACAGAAAGGCGGGCTGTCAGCGGTAATGAAAGCTTCTAATTTTTTTTGGGAAAAATGTTAGGCGTGACGTGGCTTCTCGAAATGAGAGCAAACTTTAATGAAGTCCTTTTGAAAGTTAACCTTTTGTTTTGTTTATTTTGTGACGTGATGTAGAGGGTAACGGTGGGCGGGCAGGGCATACAAGTTTGCTTAAGCCATTTTTTCATTGCTTGGAGGGAGGAGTTCTTGGTTTTGAATCGCCCTCGTCATTGGGAGAAGTTAAAAAGTGTGACGTTACACTGTGACGTGACGGAAATGGAATCAATGTGCTGTAATCATTTGATATGTCTTAGTCATACTCCTGAACAAAATTTAAAACAAGAAAAATCATTGTCTCGTACAAAGTGAAATTTTTTTTTAACACGTCACGTGACGTTAAGAAAATTTAAAACAAACAAAAACTTCAGACTTGTTTTATGTTATTTCTAACCTCTTCAGGAGATCTATAAACAAATTTTAGAGGCTTAATATTGATTCATGAGTGGAATTGGGTTTTTTTCTCATAGCGTCACGTGACGTTTTTGAAAAACAATGGTACAAAAATGTTAATGTAATGCACACATTCAAGAAAGAACTTACAAACTGCTTTCAAAACGATCTCTTTCAAAATACAAACTTGCCAAACGTGACGGAGCGTGATGGCAAATTGTAATCCTATGCTTTTACTCCTGAAATCATGCCAGCCCGATTTTTCATGACATCTTATAACGTGACTCATAACGTGACGAGTAGTAGCAAATTTTTTCATAATTTTCGTCACTGATCGAGAACACATTCCGTTACATTGCTTCCATAATCTGTGTGCGAAAAAAATTCCTGACATCAGAAGTGTTTAAGTTACGTTTAGGAACGCAACTGTGGAGGACGTTACGAAAAGTGACGTGACGCGTGATAAATTTAACGTCGACGAAGAACCACCTATAAGTATTGTCCGAAAGTGCTGTCTATTTCTCCATTCCTGTAAACTTATGTGATTGTGTGACGTGACGTGACGCGATACAGAATCGATACATATATTACGTTGCCTAAACCAACAAAACCAATATTTTAGAGGGCTCTGAATGATGAACTTAGGCCAAGGTGCAATTGTAAAGAGGTGAGTGGATGTGAGCAGATTTCGTGACGATGTGACGATATTCAAAACTAATCAATGTTACACGCACTGACAATGTCTGTGTGGGAGTTTGAAATGAAAACAAAAAAACACTGGTTTCCCAAATGTAACCTAACGTGACGTGACAAAAAGTAGAATTAAATTCTTCAATCCCCTTGGTTGAGCATTCGAAGCAACAAACGCTTGATCATCGCCCCAGGATGTATTTTCCACCGTTCAAGAGAAAATCTCCAAGCAACCAACCACGCCTCCCCGTTCAGTGAAAATCCGTTCCGTCATTTTCCTTTCCTCGACCTCGAGGCGGCTCACAACACTTACCCCCTATTTACGGGCACTTATCCAATCTACCTCGAATTAAATGCAACCTTCCCGGAGCGCAACTAACCCGTCTAAGGTCGCACGCAACAGCCATCCCACTAGCCGTCAATTTGTTACGACTTTTACCAAGAAAATGCCGCACTGATGCAGACACTCACCCGTTCGCTCGCTCGCTCGCCGTCTAATTGAATCGACACGACGACGACTTCCAGGTGAGCCACCGCACAACCGGGCGCATAACCTCCGCGCACAACAAGCGCAACAAAAATTTCGACACAACTACGGCGGACAGCCCCCTCATTAGACACGAACCTTAGCCCTGAGAGGCCGCACTAAATCAGCACTGCGCAATGCACAGTGGCCCACAGACCTCGACACAGAGGAGTGACACGATGACGCAATGGCCGCGTGTGTGTGCGCGAGTGTGTTTGCACCCAGATGTCATTAGATTCAAATGAATTTGGTACAACCGCTGGTCAAGAGATCATCAGCAGAACAGCCGCGTGACGGTGAAATCGGAATGGCATGCGGCGGACCATCAATCATTCGTGCCAAAGATGCGCACCGTCTGTGGTTCATCAACCGGGCCGCGAGAACCTTACCCCCCAGTCAACCGAGGTGGTCGACCAAGAGATTCTTATGCTAAACGGCAACAAATCGCCAACATCTCTCCACATCTCTGGATCCGTTCTAGACAAACTGGTTTTCGGACTTTTACCACTAGTCAGACGGCACCTCTCTTGCTCCCGCCCCGGGGAAGGGATAATTAAGTTGAACAGGCACCTGGTCGTCGAGTGCTTTATTGGGTGATAAGACGATGCTGGAGAAACCGCTTATGGAAATGACCAGAGAGGAGAATGATGGCCGAAGAGGCCAAAAACAGACGAAGCGATATTTGGACAAAACGATTGACGGTGATCGGCGCGTGAGTTCAGAATGAATTCGGTTTGAAAGCGATGTCGGACTGATAAGAGGCAATTCTGGTTTCCTCGTGGACCTGTTTGATGGCCAAAATTGGGTCTTATGTCAGATGTTCCTCCCGGATGGGGGCATTTTCACTTTGAGAGGTGATGGATGAATGAGTGACTGGTTGATGTCCGGGAATGTCTATCTAAATGCACGACGATGGAGAATTGTACCCTCAATAGACAAGAAGGGGCCTAACGCTTGTTTCAAGGTGTCGAGTCAGAAGATTTGAAAAATGGGAGATTTTGTAGGGCTCCCGCTGGTGGTTTTTCATTTGGTTTGTGTACCACAGGAGTGCCACTTGGAGCCTGTACTTTTTTGAAAGCTGTTTGGAGAGTTCTTCTCTTTGAAAATCAAGGTTGCGTCTCTATGTCAGTTTGACCACGTTAATCTGACACCCAAATGCCATCTGACCGCGGTTTGGGCCCCAAACGACGGCAAAAGTTACCATCTCTTGATGAAAACAAAGTTTGGAAGGCCCCCCCCCAAGACCACGGAAAAGTGAAACTGCCCCTCAAGTGTCAGCACAGAGAGAGGTTTCCACAGAAATCAATTCAGTTCCACACGAGGTGGCTCGCTGGTGATTTCTTTTGTTTAACGCCTCCACCGCCCTCACTCAGTTTTTCCGCTTTCCATTTCAATGCCAATCCGTCGGTCGTGGCTGCGCACGCTGTCATCGATATCGATATCGAAACCCCAATGACACACTCTCCCGCATCCAATTGACAATCGGAGCGGAATCTGTCGCACTTGCTTTCTTTTGTCACACCTTCACGCCGATTCTTGTGTCAAAGAATCTCGCCGCCCTCCACTCTCCGTCGATCATTGAACCGCCATCACCTGACCAGCCGGCCGAATACCAGTTTCGGACTGCTGCAGCTGCTGCAGTCGACTGCATTCACAGGCGTGTGCATTCCGGTTCTGTGGGCCGTCGACTACTCCACACAGTCCACGCGCAAGTGCAATCACTTTATCACGAAGCCGCCCGAGATGCCCGTGTTCACACTCCCCGCGTGGGTGGTGGTGGTTTTTGATACCAGTGCGAGTGAGCCGCCCACTGATGAGTGCGGCACGATTACGCGAAGGACGTGGCGCGATGTGATGTGCGAAGGAGGAAGTGATCGGCCGCCGAACGCACCCGACTGACATATCCGGCGTTAAATGGTGGATTAAGCGCCCGAAATGGTGTTCACAGTGACAGCGGGGAATCGATTTGTCTTGGCTGCCGGAAAACGCAACATGGGCGGGCGGCTGAATTGACAAATCGATGATGTCGTGACTGGACAAGGCCGAGTGGATGGAAATGGATCAGTTGGAATTTGAATGAATTTGGGAGCGTTTTGCTGATTTAAGGCAGCTGCGAGACGGAAGTGCTTGACTGATGAGAGGTAGCTGCGTCTTAGGTGGTGCTCATGCTCAAGACATTGACAAAGAATCTGCGAAATTGAAAGTGGTAACTGTCAGTTTTTCGATTGAAATCATAAATTGCTGAGATAGGAGATCAGGGGAAGGTCGAGTGTGAGGAGTTCAGCAAGAAGAGACTGAAGCTGGGTAAGTGCGTCGACTTTCAAGTTTAAGGTCCATGGTTCGATTCTTGGCCGGAACATCTTGCATTTTCTTACTTCACCATGTTTTCCAGTCGCTCTCCATTTGTCTATGAAAAGATTTATAAATTCGCCGTTCGAAGTCGGCAATAAACTGTGGGCCCCCTCCACTCGTAAGAAAGCAAAAATTCGCCCTACAGGAGGAGAGATAGAAGATGATAGGCCTTAGTTCTCGTCCCTGGCGACATTCCATATATTTGTATTTACGGCAGGAAGAGGCGCAGTTAAAGTGGGATACCACTGGAGCGGCTCCAGGTACCCAATGACTTTCTTTCACAAGTCGTTTGGAATTACATTCTTGGGAAACTTGAATTTTAAGGTCTTTCTTATCTTTGACCACAAGGAAGGTGTGCCATTTAAGTGGGGAAGCTCGCAATGGCTCTCCTCTTTCTCCTATTTCTCCTCTACCCGGAATTAATGTCAAGGGTCCGTTTTCCTCCGCTGTGGCAGTTTTCAGTTTTAGTGGAGTCCCACAACTTTGACCCTGGGGACCTGTACTTTTTACACGTTTTCTGTTCTAAATTCCTTGGAATTAACTAAGGAAAGACAAAAAATAGCAAACTCCAGGCTTTGAACATCACAAGGGATGCATATGTAAGCCACCCACAAACCCCTCCCACCCACCATGATGTCATCAACTTCTCTCCGCGAAAATCCTCTCATATCCGAGCCCTCCACACCGTTACATCTCATTACAAATAGATGTCAAGTTCATGTCACGGATATAAGCCACACTAAATCATTCATCACCATTTTGCCCCATAAACCATAATTAATCTCCGAGTAGGTTTATTGGCCAAAGTAACAAAAGACGACCACTTTCGAAAGCGCCTCTTAACAGTCCAATTTAACGCCTCATAAAATGAGCCATCATCAAACCGCCAAACCACTGCCAACCTGCCGCTGATGCCCCGTCACATCGCGCCTCTCTTGCCCGTGCTGACGCGTGCAAATTCGTTCAACAATTTCATTTGGAATTCATCTCAGTCACACGTACCGTCGCGAAGAGACGCGCCGACTAAGTCGTGACGACGACCTTGTGATGGTGATACGTTTTTCCACTTGCGTCATAGACTTTTCGCAAAATCTCATGAGGGGGTCTGAGGCGTTCTTTTAATTTTTTTTTTTGTGACACAAAGAGGCGTTGAAGATGGTCTCGTTCACTTTGGGGTTTGCATATTTTTTTTTCTCAGAGGAGTAAGGTTGAGGGGGAGGGGGGGGGGGGTCAAGGGGGTGAATTTTATTGGTCTTATGTAAAGCGTCGTTAAGTGGAATTTGGTAAATATTTGTGCAGCCTGCAAACATTTTTGTTTTCACTTTTTTTGTCCACTTTTCGGCCAGTGTTGCAGCGCCTAAAATTGTTTGACATTGGATAACGTCTTGGGTAATGCCCTGTTAATTGGATGCCTAATGAGCCGAGTCCGCAGCGGCGTTGACAAAAAGAAAGAAACAATTTCATCAAACTCTGGGAAAGGGGAAAGTGATGGGAAGATGTGGTGTGTCTTGAAATGGAGTGACTGAGGTTCGAGCAAAGAGGAGAGCAGATAGTGGGCGGCATTCCTCAGCCACTTGTGGAGGAGATAGGAGACAAACAGGAGAAGCAGTTTTGTGTAATGGGACACTTAAAGGAAAGCAAGAAAAGGAATTAATGAAAGAGTAGGCGTTTGCTGTCATCGTACTCGTAAAGCTGAATTTTTTGGCGTTCGCGGAATGGTAAGGAAATGTCTTTCAAACAAGAAATGCTGATTTGATGGGATTCTGACCAAAATTAGGCACAATTTGACAGAAAAAAGAACTTATAAACGAGGCCTGACAAAAGGGAATCCAAAGGAAAGTGATCAAGTGCGAGTTACACTTGCCCATGTAAGGTTTCGTTTGTTTTTTTTTTTTTTTGATGAAAGCATCAATTTTCCCAAAAGATGTCTTCTGTATCTGACTCAATTATGGTTTCATTTATTTGCAACCGATGTCGTTGTAAGGATGACAGTTTGTACTATAAAAAGTGTCCTTGACATTTTTTGTTCATGTGTCAAAAATGAGACGTTGTAAAAAATGCTTCAAAATAGAAAGATTTTGTTCGGTAAAGGCGTAAACCAAGGCAGATTTCTGAGAATGGGAAAGGTGTTTATTGTGGCGACACTGTAACAGGCAGCCATGTGAGGCCATTTCTAAAATTTTGAGGTTCAAGATAAGAACCAGGCTTCAGAAGGCCGATTGTCAGAAATGTTGACAAAATCATGGAAATTCTTGAAGTCGACCATCATGTAAGAACTGTTTCGACTACACAGGAGCTGTACATTGCCCTAAAAGCCATTTGGAGCCATTTAAGTAAGCCTTTGGTACAAAAGTTGATTTCTTTATGCGCACCCCGCTACTGAATCGCCACAAAATCAGTCAATTTTCGAATCGAATGACAACTGCTGATGGAAAACTGAGCTCATACGACAACATCAAGCTGAGAACGATCCTCGGAGCGGCTTTCTTCCACCTCTCAAGAGAGTCAAAAACTGTACAGCTAACCGAGGATTGATAAAATCAACCTTAGTTCCAAAAATGTTAACTCTTGATCGAATTCCTTGACAACTTTATGCCCCTAGAGGTTATTTCCCTGCAATCAAACCAGACCCCACCGCCAAACGGTAGTCGCACTCTTTCATGTTCCATCCCACCACCGTCATAAAAGCCCTTTCACACTTTGCTGCTATTCATTTGTTGAACACATGCTCCCGTGAATGAGTGGGATGTACCTAATCAAAACCCATTTTGACACTCACCAGTCGCGCACACACCAAATAAAGCACACGACTCACTGCCAACCGATTGTCGAACGACGGTCGAATGACACTCGGTCGACATGCGTGGAATGTCAATTGTTTGTGGCGGTAGTCGTAAACAACGTGAACGTGGGCCAACCCTCCACAATCTGATAAGTGCGTGTTTTGGTCGGGAATCGAAATGACAAGCTCTGCGCGTTTGGATGGATTGATTGCGGATTTATTCGCCTGCCAAAACTGAAATGATTTATGTCGGTCGTTTATGCGATTAGAAAGACATGCGAATGGAGGTGATTTTCCGGCAAGAGTTGAACAAATTTGAGTCAGAACGCCCTAGAGGACATCACCTTAAATTCAGTCAAAGCAGACATTTCATAAAATTCCATCAAAGCTGACTATCGGAGTATTTCATCTAATAGCCCGTCTGTCCATATCCATCTTACACAGGTACATCCCACACTCACGGGGTCACAGCCGAGTCCCCGAAAAGTCCTTGAGATGAGCAAACACAACCACCTCTCAGCCCGCATCACGACTAAACTCAATCCTCCGTCGAGAAGATATCCCTCATCTCGCCTCGCGTCCCCATAGCACCGCTACACAGCAACAAGGTGAAATTCTTGCATTCCATTGACCCTTACACCGACGCCATCCACCGTCGATAATCATTTGCCCGCTGCGCCCCTCCTAGTATCGCAGCATCCCTCGCCCCGGCGGAGGCGAATAGAATCTCGTTCCTTCGACGTTTTTTTTTTTTTGCGTCATCTCGCCCCGTACAGCACACACAACGCAGATTGCATGCATAATCGAACAGTCCCCCGCCGAAGTTGGAGCGCTACAGGAAGTGATCTCAGTACTCAATGCCAAAATCGTATTCTAATTACCCGGCCGCCACCCCCCCTGGGGGATTTAGACAAATCAAATCTGATGCTATATAGGGAATAAGTATCTAACGACATACGACACAGATACACAGACACACACACGGCAGTGGACAAATTTGGCGAGAGGCGAATAAGTGCCTCCCAGCACGGGCCTACCACCACATCTCTTCACAGTACGCGCAGATGGATGGAAAAGAGGATTTACCCAAAAGATACGTTTTCTGAGTTTGTTTTCGTTCGTTTTGTGTTTTTGTATTTTTTTCTGTTTTTTTTTTTTGCTTATCCAACAGTTGCAGTTGCGTTGCTTTTGCGCTCCGTCATGCGACGACGATGCTGAAAAACTCTATAATCAGGATTCCGTGGCTGGGATAAGACACTGTTTTCTTCCTAATTTCCATCTTGGACACACAGCGGATACTTCTTGTTTTCAGAACACAAATACACTCTCACGCTCGTTGGCACACACACACATACACACGCGACTACACGGCGATCGCGACGCGCATGCGCAGCGCACAAAGTGGTCCAACCACTTTGCCCAGAGTCAAATCTCGACCCAAGAACTGTGGCGGCCACTCGTTTCGAACCGACGCATTCGTGTTTGTGAATTTCACAGATATTTCAAAGGCTGCGCGCCGCTGCATTCAATTAGATACTTTTCCTTCGGAGTACGCCCTTTTGTATTCGCGACTCGCATCGAATTGAAAATCAAGAAAATCTATGAAATGCGATACACAAAAACAATTTTTTTTCGGTTTGGAATTTTCGCAAGAAAAACGTCCAAACGCACCCGCACTGCGCAACGCGCACTCGGTAAACGTACAGGTCCTAGTGGTGACTGAGACGCACGCACTTCATCGTTGGTACGAGTTACGCGACAACGGCGAAGAATTGAAAAGCGATTCGACAGCAGCGTCGACGACGTAACATGTGTGCGCACGGTTTGAGAGAGTCGCTTGAACTGAATTGTCTTGAGGCCCTGACTGTGTGCGCGGATTGACTTCTTGCAGTGAGATAACTCGCATGAGAGACCGCAACGCGTTCGTTAGCCAGATACACACACACACACAGCGGGATTCGTGAAGCTTAGAGTGGTGAATATGCGCAAAGCATTCGTGGGTCTGGGGGAGGTCTCGAGGGGGGACGCACCGGAATGCCAATGTTAGAGATGATGGTGGATTTGGATGCAGTTTTTTGATTGTTTTGTGGACGAGTATCTATCTCGGGTAGCGAGCGAGTTTGTTTTGATTTGCTGCCATTGGGAGGGGGAATTTTCACGGAAAACGTTCGCTCTGTGCGGACGAGTTTTGGATTGTTTGCGATGAATTGACTGGAGCTGGAGTTGGGGAGACAACAAGTGAATTGTGGTTATAGGGCGACGGGTTTTTGATTTCTGTTTTGGGCGACTCTGCGGTTGGAGGAGGTTTCTTGATCGGAATGTGCGGGACTTCTGCCTGAATGAGGATGTGTTATGGATGGATGGTCGGCATTTGGTGTAACAAGAGACGTTTGGTGGTTGCTGCCTTGGTTAGATTTTTGAGAGGGAGTTGGGATTGCTGATATGTGTAGTCTGAGTTTTGGGCGGAGAATGAAGGAAATTTTGTTGTTCTAGAAATTTGTGGATAAACTAAGAAGAGTGCTCCAATTACAGGGGAATAGCTGTTGCAAGTCTCCCCGATAAGGTCTAGACTAAGGTGTTGGAGAACTGTTCTAAAGCTTTGGTTGAGTCTAGGTTGAGAGATGGACAATGTGACTTTTGTCCCGGCAGAGGTCCAGCTTTTCACTCAATGAATGGCACCTGAGGAGGCTTGGGAGTACGTCCAGCCGATCCAAAGTCCATTTGTAGGTTGGAAAAAGGCACACGTCTGGCCCCTAGACGCAAACTCTCGAGTGTTCTAAAGAAGTATGGCATTGATGGTCCACTGTTGAGTGTCATTCGGATTCTGTACACCAACTGTAGCTGGGTTCCTTTCACTATGTCGTTGGGCTTCGCCTAGGGTGCGTCTTGTCACCTCTCCTTTTCATACATGGACTGGGTATTGTAGCGCAGCTGAGGCGAGGAATGATTCACTTTGGGGGACTTAAGGGTAAGTCATGTTCTCTTCGCAGACTTTGACTTAGTTGTCTTCACATCCTCCCAGACGAAATTCCAGAATTACAGCGTGCGCCCGATAGGTTTGTGTTCCTGTGTGCTGTTGCTGAAGTAAGGAAGGTGGATGTGGGAAAAGTGCGAAGTTATGGTCATTTCCAAAACGCCTGTCCCTGCATGTTAGTGGAGTCCCATTGAAACCGGGGGAGCCGGTAAGTATTTCCGGGTATTCCACGAGTTATGAGATGAGCAACGTTGAGCCATCTTGTAGGACAGACCAAGGTGGATCAATGGTGACCATTATTGACCAAGCTTGGTTTCAGTTTTTGTTCCAACTCTCACGTTTGGCCTTGAAATTTGTGTGATGACCGAAGGAATAAGAACGCGAAAGCTGCCGGGATGAGATATCTCCACTCTGCTGCGGGAGTCGCTCGCCGGATTCGGGTAAGAAACGCGACAGTCCAGGGGAACTTAATGTTGCAGCTAATTCCTCGGATGGAACGGGCTTTTCATCACACATTACGAATTTCCCCTTTAACACGACTTCCGAGGCGTGCCTTAGATGCAACTCCATCAAGTAGGCGACCACCCGGCAGATCCAGGGTGAGGTGGTCAGAGTTCCTAACGTCGCTTGTTTGGCTCAAGAATAGCTTCTGATGAGTAAGAGGCGATAGGGGAGGATTGAGCGGCCTGGAGGTCTTTTATGTGTGCATTGTGCAAAGTGCTCCAAAAGTGAGCCCAAAGCCCAGATTGTAACAAATTGGTAACTCCTGGAGAAGACCGGTGGGTTTCGAATCGATGCGGACCATCCTTCTTTTGAGTCTAAACTCTCTTATTCGAGGCAATGGCCCAATTGGGAAAGTTGAGGAAACTGATCAGCACCACGCTAAAAAAATACGCAGTGGACCTTGGAGTTTGGAGCAAGGACTTTCAAACCCCTTCAGACCTGCATTGGATTCCGGTAAGGAACTACACTGTCGTGTGAAGTGGTCGATAGTAGAAAAGACAGTGCTAGGGGCAGGTGGAAACTGGGAAGATACTCCCTTCTACAAATCAGTTCAACTGTTGTGGTGTGCAGATGACATCGAGTTCATCACATATTCCCAAAATGACCTAATGAAAGCATATACGCCCGTTGAAGAAAAACCGAAGGAAGGTGGTCTCAAGGTGGACAAAGGAAAATATTTTTTGTCGACCAACAAATTCATCATCTAGAACAAAAAATCACGATCCACCGCCACAATAGAGGCATCTGTCCACCTCGGGGTAAACGGCAAACTCCACAAACGACGTCACAATAGAGATCTGACAAAGGACTACCCGCGACAATCGATGCTACTTCTCTCTATCGAAGCAACTGGGCTCCAGACTCCTGACTTGAGGGGCCAAAATCATGTTCGGCCAATAATCTTATTTGCCAGTTTAACTACAAGGGACTGAATGCTGAACGGATACGCAGACCTGATGATTGGAGCTTAGAAAAGAAGAATTCTACGTCTGCGAGGAAGGTGAGTGAAGGAGAACTTTATGAGACACGTTTTGGATGATGTCAAGAAGACAAAACACTCCGGACTACTCTGACTCAATGACATCGAGGGAATGGGCAACAATGCTTCAGCTAAGTGGGCGAATCCCAGCCTCCCGGTTTGAGAACGGATAGAAGACCGAACCTACGGTAAAGAGACCAAGTGATCGCGGACGCCAGGTCGTTTCGAACAGGAGGAGAGTGGCCGCCTTCAGAATGAAAGGTTGCAACTGCCAAGGCACAGATCATTGGTAGATCGCTGAGATAAGTGAAAAAATACACAAGTCCCTTATGGACACTTCCCTTGATGGACACAAATTTTGTATCATCGCTGTCCCTTTAAGGTAAATTCGAAACACCAAGGGCAACTGACTTTCAACAGCTCTAAACCTCACGATCAAAAGACATTCGACGAACACTGAAACCTTCAATCGGTTCAGGTTCTCCAATCGCTCAACTGATGAGTCAAGCGACAGCCACAAGTTTCCCAAACAAACGTTTTCCCAAAAATTTGACCCCATTTCCCAATACCCCCACCATACTGCCCAGCCTCCTAAAATCAAACACCAAGGCTCCACTGTGACCCCAAAATCTACGACACGTACCTCATCGACTAGTTGCCGCTCTCTCACTCCGTCTCCAAAAATCACATTCAATCCAGCAGCAGCACAGCCAAACAAGGAAGACACAGTGTTGACTGCGACGAAAACCAGAACCAGAACCAAAGTAAAAGAATCTCCACAGAAAACAGTAGCAATCCACTCGGCAGATACCTCTCACGGATGCCTCAGCCATCCGTTGTCTATTCAAATGAAGCAACCCCTCGCTCGTGCCGCTCCTCGCCGTCGACTAGAACTAGAAAAAGCTACAAGTACCCTCCTCCTCCGTTACCGAAAAATACCAGTTTCCCGCGATGGGTACACAAGGAGCCGCATCTTCGACCACAAGCAGCACACACACGACCCCGTGTCTGCTCAGAAGAGGTTCATTGGTTCACCAAGTGATGCTGAGACACTGTCTTCGGGACGCCAACACGGTCGCCCGTGTGTGGGGAGTTTCTGCCGACGAGTGTGTGTGTACCGCGGCTGTGGTCGAACGAAGGAACAGGTTCTGCGGTGGATATCAGGTTGGAGTCGACTTCCCTCTGTTCACCGGCCGCCCCGGGCACGGGCGATGATCTCTCGCTCTAGCGCTCGCCCAGAATGGGTGCAGAAAAAAATTTCGAAGGAGGCAAATCTGGCAGAAATATCAAATGGCCGTGTGTCCGCAGACCTGGCTTCAGCTGGAATGCTTCTATGCGCAGGAAAGCAGGCGACAAGCACAAATGATGCGACAACGACGTGAGAGCCGATTGAAAAGTGAAAACTCAGCCGAAAGATGCACAATGCACATGCAACCTAGAACAATGGTGTGCGATGGGATTTTCTTTATCGAATAATGGGCGGTGGGTGGGGCGCATCTAGATCGATCTTGAAGTGCTGTCAAGACGGAGAAAGCACTCGTCGGGGAGACACCAAACGACCGAATAATTGAATGAGCGAGTGAACGAGTGGCAAGCGACACGGATCGCATTACGCGGAGATCTCGTTTTGACGTGAATCACGCGCAACGCGAGCACTAAGTGTTTATGGCTAGAAAGAAAATTGGCCGCAAGTGATTCACGGTTCAACGGACGCAAGAAGAATGGGGCGTTGTAATGACGAGGAAGGGGGATCGGTTGACGCCGATCGTCAAGTGATCAGCAAATTGCTGGCAATTGAAGAGGAAGTCGCTCGAGAACTGGGTGTATGCATCGGAGATGGGAAAGTCAATCATCGATCGGAATGGAGGGTGACAAGAAGATCTGTAGAGGTGCGATCGATGGGGGATGGAGTTTTGAAGTGAAGAGATTTCAGACAAATATACGGCAGCTTTTACGGGGATTAAGGGCTGATCTACCGATCTTGGCGCCATTGGGGATCAGATGATCGTTTTAGTTTCATCATCGTCACCCTGTACTGGAATTGGGAGTAGGTGTACATAAGAGCTATTGATTGTCAAGCAAAACGCAAGCATATCGAACCTCTGCTGGCAAGATACGCAGGTCACAATTCGCTCAGCATTTATGGTTCCGTTCATAGTCCTTGCTTAGATTCACGACGCGTTCTCTAGCCGAGTTACACACGCCATCAAAAGTTGCGTTATCGTCGCACATTCCACATACATATGTTTATATTGAAAGATGCCCAGCGTGTAAAGGAGATTTTAAAGTGCAAGATTTTGCATGCTGGGAAGCATGTTGCACCTGAGACAGAGGAGGGATTTAAGGCATGTGTAACTCAACCAGCCTTTTCAAGTTTTTCAGTGGACAGGGAGTTGTAATAATTGGTCTGAAGTTATTTGTGGGTGTGTAGAGTGTGAAGGCTACTCGTACTGTATCCCAGAGGATGGGGATATAGGCCTGCGGCAGTTTATACTCGTGTAAACCACCCTTTCCTGGCGCCTTGAAACTAGTTAAAGACACAGTTGCGTATTTCACAGCCTCACTCAGCCCTCGTTGGTTGGATGCGCGACTCCCAAACGATTAAGTGGAACAGCGAAGAAGCCACTTCCTTCTCCGCCTTGGCTTAGTGGGTAAGTGCATCAACTGACCCGCTGGAGGTCCAAGTTTGAATTCCTTAAGCCCTGTAAAAAGTTTGATCCTGGAACCTTGTTTAGGCTGTTCTAGCCATTTTCATTGACTCATTTTGAGCTCGTCGTGACAAAAAGGCGACAACCAGCAGAAGGCTGTGGCAACTAGGAAAGTCAACTTTTGATTAGGTTCGTAGCATCATCCAAGGGACAATCGTTTCGTATATATGCTTCTGCGCAATCATTGCTGGATGGTGCGTAGACGCGGCACAACAGCTTCGCCTTCAGTAGGCCTTTGTGTTGTCATAGTGATGTCTAACCAAGTTTGAGCCAAGGCTAGCCATCTTGTTAGTCTTCGAAACCTTCAAATAGATAGAACTTAAAAGTTTTCAAAGCAATGTTCCTTAAAATTTGTTGGTTGAACCGGAACCGGTTGAGTCTCAGCGAGCGTATGGACCTCCGCTCATTGGCTCCCAGCTAGCTGGGCCATAGGACGAGTCGGTTGTACTGGAAATTGGTGCACCGTAGGCGGTCATTGACTCTGGTGGTGCCATTGGCGTCATGTTTGTCTTCAAGCTACCCAATTTCTTGATCAAGTTGCTGATAAGGATTCCAGGAACCAGTTTCATAAATTCTCTCCAAGAATTTGTTAAAACATAGCTCTCTTAAGGTTCTAAGCGTCATCTGACTTAGGCTTAGGCTGTGGTGGAGGTAGTTAAGAGTGTCCTCCTGGTTCCCCGGATGCTCCTTTACCAGTCATGCCCATGGCGACGTCAAATAATTTAGACAACTCATCATCTTTGACAGACGAAGAGAAGCCTAAAATGTCCTTCAATTCTCAAATCCTAAAACCCCGACATGTCTAAGATCCTGAAATGACCAAAATCCTGAAACTATAAGACTGAAAGTTTATGGAAGTTTGCACTATCTGAGCTGAGTACCTACTTCTCCTCCTGCAGCTGACCTAAGTAGAGGGATGCAGGCGGGTAACATGCCCCTCATACGTAATCTTCTAATATTTTTTTCAGTATTTGGAATCAACTTTGAAATTTTGTCCCCAACCCATCACTATCAGCGGATGATGAAAAGGTTCGTGGCTTTTCTCCAATAGTGCCTTAAATTGACTTAACCTCGCCTTTCAGTTATCCCCATGTCAAAGACTGAATCTTCTCCATAGCATTCTACCTGAATGCGACCAGCTCCAATCTAAATGACGACATCGCTCTGAATCTCTGAAAACTCCCTCCCTCCTGCAGGATCCTATGATGTCCAGAAACCTCTACAAAAAAACAAAACTCTCTTCTTCTCTTCTTTCAACCGTTCATTAACCATGTCGCTCATGGCATCCACTTTATCGGACTTCTATCGGAACTAATTATCCCAGAATAGGCGATGAGCTCAGCCACGGTCGCCTCGTAGTCCCCTACTAATTACCCGTGTGAAGGCCTACGTGTGTGTGTGTTCTGTTTTTTATAAGGCTTCCAGTTGCGTGTGAATGCTTGTAAGTCACGCCAGTTTCAAACAACTTAATGGGCTCCAGATGCATAACTCACAGTCTTAATTGACCCGAGTGCCTAGGGGAGAGAATTGATTTCCATATCGGAACACGATTCGTTTTGGAGGCGATTTTTGACCTTCAACAGTGAGAGTGTTGTCGCCTCAAGAGGGTGAATTGGTGTCTCTTAATGAGTCATGAGAATTTTCCTGTGACTCTTCAGGTATTGTTCTTGTCAATCTTCGTCATCGCCAATTTCCAAAAAAATTAGAAAGTTCAAGTTTCAAGTTTAAGAGATTTTTAGACCCTTGCCTTTGGCCTGAAGAGGCCTGATGATGAATTCTACCAGATAGCTTAAAGAACTTTTGGACAAGTGTTTGGGCTTTACTACGGGCCACTTGTACCGACGATCATTCAAAAAATATGATCGACTATCGCCGAACGCTTGCAGGTGGCGCACTAAGAGCGAAACGATCACTTGCAATGATCAGTAAAGACGGTGTTCTGAAACAACTCATGTCCTTGATCGAATTGACAAAAAAAAAAAAATTGTTTTTACAATTGTATATAGAAAGGTGAGTCTTGATTGTCTACCAACACGCTCCCCATTCTCAAGAAATAATGAAAATAATGAAGAAGGCGATCCTCAGATGGTTGTTGACAGAGTCACAAGAAAGTTCACCTATTGCGATCGGTTAACACCAACAGTCTGGAACTCGGACGTCAATAGCCAATTGGGAAGATCCGTAAATGGTGTTCATGTGATTGTCCGATCAACTGACGGTCAACTGCTGGCTCTAACCATGAGAGTGAATCAGAAAGGCTCTGGCACGAGATCAACGATCACATGTTCTTCAACCAGTGCCCATATGATTGAATCTTATGGTATGTACGGCGCAAGTTCGGATGATGCAACTGGATCTATAAGTCACACGATTCCAAATCACATACGTAACACCAAAGCAACGAATTCACTAAAGAACTCAAAGGCAATTTTGTGTGATGGCAGCTACTAGACCCTGTTTTTGAGGGAACAGAACTATTTGTGACCGCTTGACCTGAGGGTATACTCTGATTCCATGGGAAGCCAGGAGCCGTTGAAACTTTGTTTTAATCTCACTAACAGTGACAGCTTCTGGTTCCATGCGAGGTTAGGAGCTGACTGACTGACTGATCGTGGCAACTTGATCAGAGGCTATATTCTAGCGTTGGTTTAATACCCGAAACCGCTCTTAGAGTTGCTGACAAGTCTGTCATAGTTTGTCTGTTCACCTGATCAGACCAGGCGGTGGGGGGACTTTCCTGAATCAGTGTAGAGCAACCGGGTGCTGTGACCTATAGAACGATAGACGTTTCAAGAAAAGCCTCGCTTCCCACCAAACATGGCCTTGGATTGGGTAACTGAGGTGTCTAGTCTTATCCACGACTCTTGTGAAAATGGTTCCCATGATATATGGCCGTAAAAGCAGGTGATCACGTAAAACTGAACATTTGTACAGCACAAGGTGGTAAAAGATCACCCCATCGTTTGAAATTCAAGATCAGTCGACTTTCCATCGACATCATGATCTACCCCACTGATCTTGTCACCATCTGTTGTTCAATTACTGCCCCACACATAGATTCAGATCATCTTTCAGAGTAATCTTCAATTTGATGATCATTGGGCAATAATTTTGTCATGTTTTAAGTTATTGCTAAAGTGGAGACATAGTAGTTTGATTCATTGCCCCTTTATATGACTCTACAGTCCGACGTAGACCTAAGTCTCAACCAACAAGCCTCTCCATGCTGGGACGATCTTTAGCCGGCTGCCTCGAATTTCGAACGTTAAGATGGTTGAAGTCGTCCTCCATTTGTGTGCGCGATCGGAGCCGTGGGCGTCCCCTTCTGCGTTGCGGTCGGCGTTAAAGACTCCCCGGGCTGAAGCTGTGTTGTTCATGCTCTTTACTGCTTGCTTCCCCCCTTAGTTAGCCACATTAAAAGGGCTGTCTATGACTTGGAAACGCATAAGTTCTGAATCACAGACAAGCTGCTCTTCAACTGGATGTGCTACTTTTAGTGCCCAGACAGAGTTCTCAAATACAAACTCACCCGCATTTTATAACTTCAAACAATTTGTGAACATATTTTCAAATTTACGGCTCGTCGAACACTTTCAGAAACAAATTTGTCACCCAGACATCAAAGCTTACCTGAAAAGAAACAAAAAAAATAAATATTTAGTCGTCTTGCAGTGAAGAGGAATGACGTATGCAGGCTTAAAAATTCAGAGCTAATGAGAACAAAGGTGATTCATCTTGATTTTGACCAAGGTGTCTTCACGTAGAAGACCGTTCAAATTGATGTCATCAAAGCCAAGGCCAGTTCACAAACTATTTAACGCAGCTCATGGCTTCACCGGACCCTGTTCCTTTCAAACAGTTAATGGGAACGAGACTGAAGTCAAAAGAATCGGGTAAAGAGTGATGTCAGCTAGAGTAAGACTTGAATATGTTGGAACAGAATTAAGTGCTTTCAAAACTTCAAAGCCTCCGAGAGGCATAGATTTTGGGTCACGTTCAATTGATGGAGTACCCACTTGGCGAGTTTTTTCAGGTTTCTTGTTTAGGTCGTCGTGGCGCAGTGGTAAGTGCATCGACCGCGGCGCAGAAAGTCTGGGTTCGATTCCCGGACGGGACACCTAGCATTTTTTCACGGCACCACCTCTTTCGAGTTGCTGACAACACTCAAAGAGTATTAATTGTCTATGGAAAGCTTCTCAAATCTCGCCGTTCGGAATCGGCAAAAAACTGTAGGTCCCTTCTACTCGTGAAGAACAATAGCATGCACAACACGAGTAGTTGTTGTAGATGCTAGGCCCTGGTCCCTTATGGGCTGTAGTGCCACTCAATTATTATTATTATTATTATTATTGTTTAGGTCAAATGCTTGTCCTGGGGAACACATCCATGATTCGCTTTTGAGGCTTAGATCGACAGAACGGAACTTAGAATTATTAGTCAGTTTCAATTCATTAGGGAAAGGAAAGCAATTCGGACAAAGCGTCACACTATGTAGCAGAGACCTCGAGGTAGTCAAAGACTTCATCTGCCTCGGACTACATTTGCCAGTACCGAAATGAAAGGCAGAATCAGTCTTGCCAATCGCTGCTTCTTTGGGCTCAAGAGGAAATTGAGTAATAAAGCCCTCTATCGAAGGACTAAACTGTCTTTGTATAACACCTTGATCATCCCCTCCCTTCCTGCGCGAAAAATCTTCAAATCTGAGCCATTGGAACAACGCAACAGAGGACGTCCTAGGCTTAGATGGCGCACACAAATGGAGAAGGACCTCAACCAACTTGGAGTGAGCAGCTGGATGCAGCTAGCGAAAGATTGTGCTGGCTGGAGAGGCACCTTACTTGAGGCCCAGGTCCACCCCGGACTGTAGCGCCCCAACAAGACGAGCTAGAGAAGAAGTATTGAACAGATATTCCCACGACAGCTTCGAATCAAGAGCGACTAAATGAAAATTCGGACATTTCATGCGGCACACGTCGCGTGGAGATCATTCGCGAGGTTCGTGCTCCTAAGACACGCTTCAGTAGTGTTGATGGTCAATGTTCGAAATTGTATTTGTGAATGATATGTCTGTGTATGTGTGCGCACAAACCAATGTCATAACTAAATAGATCAACAACCGATGCGATGACACTGAAACTCGATTAAAAAAAAAAAACATTTATATTCTCCAGCCAACCTCACCGCATACACGCCAAAATATTTCACAAGCACACTCTGCCACCTTTTCCTTGATCTTTACTCTCCAAAAAACTGAAACGATAACATTTGCTTAAATAATTCACTCAATTTGCACACGAAGCGGGCACTGCCAGATGAGCAACGCCGATGACCTCATCCACATCGGAGCGTCATGAAAACTGAAAATTGCATTTTGAATTTTTGAAATTTTTGATTGAATTTATTTTCATTTCATTTGTAGAAGAGACCGCTGTGCTGAGACTCACATACACAAACAGAAACGAATTCATGGGGAAAAGGGGCCAGCTTGGCATGCAAGTGCGTGAAGTGATGTTCCCGTCTCCACACACGTCACCCCAAGACCTTAGTCTAATCTGAGACGAATGTGTCAAATGGGTCTTGGTTTCTTGAAAAGTTGACCAAGGGATTTCTTCACTTTAAACTCACTATACACTCGTATAATGTCATCCAGAGTTTGGTTTCGAAAGCAAGGCTTAATAAAACGCAAACAGGCAGACATTTTTGATGAAAATTCTACGATTTTACAAAGTCTGCACTTTGCCATTGACTGTGCAACAACAAAATCATACAAATGACCGGTTAGTGACAATTCTTTTAAGGTCACTTTAACCACTCTTTTGTACATTTCAGGTGGTATGCGGCCCCTTACTTCAGTAACTTTGGCTTTTCATTGTCTCTAATGTTTGGGGATTGTACGCGTAAACACGACGCCTTTTGCGTAGACTCAGAGAAAACAAGCAAACGATGTCAGACCGCATGATCTTGGTGGCCAAAACGTTAACTAACGCGATCAGGAAACTCACCATGCAATAAAGCCATTTCTAGTCGTGTTTCTAGACTTGTTGCCCAGTCTTGTTGGAACCACATATCCTTCAAATCATAATCTTTCTCCGTATTGACGGTAATCATCAATGGGCGATTGACATCTTCGAAAAAATACGGACCAACTGTCACCTTTTTGGGTGAAACAGCACCTCTTTGAAAATGTTCGGGTCTTCGGAGCCCCCACTCCTCCACACTCTGATGTGGACCTGGGCCTTAACCAACATGCCTCTCCAGCTAGCACGGTCGTTCGCCAGTTGTCGCCAGTTGCGCACTCCAACTTGGTTGGGGTCCTTCTCCACTTTTGCGCGCCCTCTTAGCCTAGGCCGCCCTCAGTTGTGTTGTCCCAATGGCTCAGATTTGAAGACTTTTCGGGCAGGAGCAGTGGTGTCCATACGTTCTACAAGACCTAGCCATCTTAAGCGCCATCTACGCAAACTGGACCAAAATCGCACGTAGAACTTTTTTTCAAAAAGACTAAGGGTTTCCTCATCCGCTTTTAGTAACGTCGAAGTTTCTGCGTCGTAAAGTAGGGTTCGGAGCCCCAGTCAGTCTATTGTGTTGACCATAATCATTACGCGGGGTTACTTTTTGCCTTAAGAAAACCGCTAGAAACTTCCCATAATCTGCTAACGTCTATAGCCTTGTTTTCCTTTAAGCTATCAGCTTGCACAGCGAATTATTGAACCTTCTTGGAACCTACGTTGGATTGAGAATTAAGCGCCTGTGCTGGCACAGCAATAAAGTTCGAAAACCGTTCAAGACTGAAGAATTGTAAGGCACATGAGCGCTTCTAGTACATTCGGTGCAAAGATTACAACTAGCCGTCACTACTTTGCCATCGATCAACATCTGCATGACTTCCACAGCCTCAACAGACTTCTTCTGAGACTCTGTTTAGATCTTTGCAAAGTCCACGTCCAAAAATTTGTGACATTCCAGATCCAAGCCAAAGAACTCATCACATAGATCCCGACTGATTACTTCATCAAAGACTTAGTTTCGGCAGACGTCCATGAGAACGTAGATCTGTCTGCACTCGCGGTTATTTTGACTACAGTCGTCTTTGTTGCAATTGCCGGGTACGCAGACATCATAACCAGGGTATCGAACTGCAGACATCGTCCACAAAGTGACTGTAAGCGATGTGACTCCACAAAATGGCAGACGTCTCAGCCGTCACGGTCGTAGAAATGTTGACTTTAGACGTCTGCTCTTCACTTTCACCACACATCTCATCTCATAATGAACTAACACCTCAACCAGCAATTGGCCCAATCTTACTCAAAACCCTCCAGTTCTGCACAGCAAATTGGTTGTGCTTCAACATCGTCAGAGACTAGAAGGCGACATCTGTTCCCTCGCCACCCTTATTGGCTTACTGGCAAAAGCTCTACCAAAGTCCCACCAATTCTAACAGAATCCTTCAAAAAGTCTCTTTTAACCAAGACGGCGATAAAGTACAAAAACTTCCGCCCCAACGTCTGCATTCCCATGCCCTTTCTGCGTGGCTTCTTTCCACCTTCTCCTTCTCCCTGCCTGCCATCGAAGAGAACCACCTTCAATCCAGCCCACGAACCTCCTCATTCTTCCCCTCCTCCTCTCTCCACAGACATTCATCGGATACAACTTCTCAAGGCTGCATTGCAGACAAATTCGCATTCGCTCCCCAAATTCACTCTCTCCCCCCTTTTCCGACCCAAGAAGTGCACAGCCCACACCGCGGCACCTACCACAACGCGGCGAAAGATTAAATAAAACGCAAGACCTCCACGACCTATTTCTAGACTCGAGTTCCCGGCGGAGAACCCAGCGAGACCAGAAATGAGATCCGATCACTCATTCTGTCCGCTCCGCTGTCGGCGGGATTCTTTTGCCTGGATTGTGTGGTTTTCGCAGATTTTGCTCGGTCTGCCGGTGTGACCTTAGGGCGCGAGAATAGCCATCACACGGCGTGTATCTATCCCACACACACACACTCGCGTGCAGACGAGAATGTGGCAATAAATCAGATTTTCAATCGACGTCTGTGGCTGGTGGTGTGGCTAAAGTTGCACAAGACATCGCACCGGCAGTTGGCGGTTGAAATTCTCCGCGCACTCGGCGCACTCAGGTCCGTCTCCTAATGAGACCTGACGTGGACAGCAGCTTACCGTTTTATAACTTCTCGCTGATTAGAGGCACAGTCCTTGGAGTCTATCGGGTTGCGGTTGCCGGCTGACTGGGGTATCCACATGGACGCGATATAAAGCGACAGCGCACCGCGAATGCTGCGCGCTGTGCTCTGTGCAGAGCTGGGTGGGTGATTAGAAAGTTGTCTCTGTCGCCTGCTGACTGGGAAGGACTCCGCTGCAGCGGGTCAGCAGATTACCGGAGGCGCAGTTCATCACGGGTGCCTGCGCAGCTGGCAGAGCCATTAGTCTGTAATTAGCGAACATGTGCGAGTGGCTTCAGGCCGTCGTCATGGAAGATGGTGGCAGGTTCAGAAGCAACTGGGTCAGGAAAACATAACATGTGCACGCGCAGAATGGAACAAGCATCTGACCCACTCGAATCCAGGCGCCGCAACGTGACTGAAAGCCAAACCATCACCAAACCAAACATCGTTTCAATCGGCTTACATTTGTCGTCCTGCCTTCCACACTGTCAGATGGCTCCTTCAGCAACCCCTATCCACACGAGCGCCACAAAGGCGAGGCGCACGGAAATTAATGGGCCGCTGCCGCCCATCTCCCGCGACTTTGAAACACCATCACGACGACGACACGAACCGAATGATTTTACAATTTTCGACAAAGTGCCGGCGATTTATGCCCCATAAAGCATCTAAGCCACGACCGGCAGAAACAAACGCAATCCTATAGCGGCAATAAATTGATTCCATCGTGCCGTCGCTGCTTCGAGACATTTGCCGCGGAGCGGGAGTGCGTGTGCTTGTGGATGTGGATGTGGAGAGCGAGGTCAATTCAAAGGTTAATGCAGGAGCAGAGCACGGTGCAGCGCAGATCAAAATGTGTATCTGACGGGAGTCCATCCTCTCGTCGTCGTGACGAGCACGAGCACAAGTGGCAAACTAGTTTTCCCCTTCAACCACTTAGTGTGTAATGCGTTGCTGGGTATTCGGGATGGCATTTGGCGCTGTGTTCCGACGTGGTCTTGATGGGTTTTTAGAGCGACAGCAGCAGCAGCAGCTGTAGATGATAATGATGATGCTGGGGATTGCAGCCAGCGAATGTGGACCACTTGTAACCGGAACAGGTTACGGGAATGGGAACAGATGTCAAATACCTTCGGTTTCTGCAGATGAGTGCAATGGCATCATCTGAGTGCATGCTTGGATGCGTAACAGTTCACCAGAAAACTTTTGCGTGAGGATGTGCTGAAACATTGTGCATTCGGAGGGAGGACTTCTGGACAGTCTAAAGCTGCTTAAGGTAATATTGGCCAGATACCACATTAAGGCCTGTCAGAAAAATGTAAACGTCGTGGAGTAAGAAGAGGAACAACTGACCTGCCATATCATGTGGATGCCGTTCTGGGCATTTTAGACCGACCCCAATTTAAACTTTGGATTGAAAAATATTTAACGCTACATGGGCAACACTGGCACTTACCTACGGCTGTCAAAATATTGAATAGAAATAAGCCTAGTGTAGACCATGGCATCGAACTGACATAACAGAAGAAAAAAAATTATAATATCTAAGATACCTTCTTTGAATTTAATCCAAGAATGTCAGAAAATTAAGGCCTGTCAGAAAATAGTTTCCTTAACACCGTGAATCGTGATAAGTGTCTTTTACTTTTAAGAATTTTCAAACATTTTACGCCATTGCGTTAAATTTAGTTCCGGTGAAAAATTTTACATTAAGCACCGTGGAAAATGGACACGGCACCTAAGACTTAGATCTTTTATGCACAACAGGGCACAAAGATATTCTATAAAAATTTTCTTTAAACCTGAAGCGATACAAACCAACACAAAATTTAGGCCTTTGAGTGGTTTGTCTGGAACTTTCTTCGGAGGCCTAAATTTTGTGTTGGCGTGTTCAGATATCCAAAGTTAATCTGATACACCAACACGACATGATTTCAGAAATTTAAGGCAGGTGTCTAAAATTCAGGACCTTCGAAAAATTTTGACCATATCGAAATGTGTCCATCAGACGATCTCAGAGACCGGCCTAAATGGAAAAAAGCTAAAGTGGGAGCAAAGATAAGACGTACTTTTAAAATTTTTCGAATATGTGACCTCATTCAAAATTTGGACCGGTCAGAAAAATTCTGCAAATGCCACTGCAAATCGAGGAAAGTCACAAATATTTAAAAAAATGCTGAAGAAAGAGAGGGAGAAACATGTTCCATCATGGTATACGTTTTGTTCAAATTTAGGCACGTCGAAAAAGCCTAAAATCGAAAGTCCCGAAAATCCAAGAATTCTAAATCTGACAACCATTAAAATCGAAAGTCGAAACAGAGTATCAGAAATTGAAAAAGAGACTTATGTAAAACATAACAATTCTGACATTAATTTTGGAATGTTGCCAAAATTTAGATCAATGCTCATTATTTAGTACAAAATTTGTCGTTTACAATTCGAGTCGAAAAAACTTAAAAATTGAGAAACATAACGTTTTGGACAGTCAAGCTATAGGCCAAAAACAGAAGTCTAAAAATGGCTCCAAAAATCATTTCAAGAGAACTGTAGTCGTCAAATTTCGATAAAATCGAAAATTAGATCATTAGGTGATGGTTTACCTAAGGTCCAAAAATTAGGTCACATTAAGACCTACTCAATGAGAGGAAATTAAGGCCTAAAATTGTATCACAACTATGAACTGAAGAACTGCTCAAAAATGTGGACCGATAGTTTCCTATTATCGACAGACTCAGAAAGTTTTGGACTAAACGGTGTAGTGTTGGACAGAAATGATCAGAAAATTATACTCAAACTGATCCGTTATTGCATGACAAGTCTAACACCAAAATCTAGTTGCACAAATTCAGCACACTCCCTTAACCTTTGAAAACATTCTGACCACCAACTGACAATTTTTTTTCAAAAACTTTTAGACGAACCCCTTTCTGAATGAACTTCCTCCCCCTCCTCTCCCCATTTTCAATCTTCCCAACCACCCTCCTTAAAAATTGATTTCAAACCAAATTCCCAACAGTCACCTAATGCGCGCCTCCATGCACACATATCGCGCGCTCCATCGTCGCGTCGCTCGTTTATGCAATCTCCAGCGGAATGACGTTCCGAACGTGCTAAATCACGGATTCAATAATAATCGAACTGCGGATACAAGTGATGTGCCTCTCAACGGCATCATAATGGAATCGATACACAACAAGGCACATCGCGCTGGCGAATGTAAGCCGCATCAGACAATATCTTCGAGCGTCCGCACACACACAGACACACACATCCCAGCGATGTAACCGGCAGTTGAATGTATCTTCAGCAGATTTTTTTGTTTTATGTTCACTTTTGTTTGTTTGAAAATGTCATTCGTTCTCTCTGCCGCGCTGTCGCTCCCATCATCGGTGTCGGTTAACGTCGTCGCGTCCGTAATAACGACCTGCCCGCGGTGGATGTGTGCAGCATCATCCACGGAGTCTCGCGCAGCGCAAAATGCAGCGAATGCAGCAAAACAAAAAAACAAAAAAAAAAACAATAAATTCAGCAGAGTCGATTCAAACGATATCCACCAAGCGATTAAAGTTTGTTACGTTAAATCGAGACGAGTCCCCCCACACGGCTGCAGCCGCCGCCATCGCTGATGTGGACGTGCTCCCGCAGGCGATACTTGTATCTAGTTGTGCAGCAGGCTGCTTGCGTCGACTGCGCTCCGATAATGTCATTAGGAGCGACGGCTGCGATGCGATACAATGTGAGATATTTCGAATGTGTATCGGAGCTGGGAGGGTCGGTGTTTGAGGGGGGAAGCGCCGATAATCGGTGGCAGGATCATGTGGTGAGAGAGGAGGGGGTTATTGACTTTGATTTGGGTTAACAGGGTGGAATTGTCAAAAATTTGGTGCATGGATGGAGGGGAAAATCAAAAAGTCCCATGTTGGGCGCCATGAACTTTGGATTCGATGTCTTTCGATCATGAATTCAATTCATTCATGATTCAAATGAGAGAATAAACTGAAAGAATTCCAATTGGACAGTTTCTTAATTTGTAAGGGAGTCGAAACACTTTAGGGTGAATGGTGGTCTTCAGGAAAGTCAGTCATTACTGAGTATTTAAAGTCGACTGTGAGTTATAAAATAAGGCTTCATTTCAATCGACTTTTAAACCTTTATTCATGTGCAAATGCGACTGATTTCCATTCGTTTTACTCAACAGAACTCCAATTCAACCGTTCCAATCAACACGTTTCACTTTTCTTTAAATACTCACCACAAGTAACGGTATATCAGTTGTTTGACTAAATTATCTTACAGCCCATGAAATTCTCTTCAAAAGTCCCCACAACCATCTTGACACTAGGACCACTCGTTCTCGAGATATGGACGCTCAAACATAACATCAAGGCATTCTGCGCATCAGTCTCTCTGTGCCACAAATTCTGAGTTGAATTTATTTGACATTCACCCGACTTTTAGGTAAAATTGAAAATAGTCGATTTTCTAGGCTGATGGATGATGGTAGACTACGAATATCTCGAAAACGGCTGAAGGGATTTGAATGATATTTGACACACTTCATGTTGATGATTCGGGCTTTAAGTCGATGTGGAGAAATTTTGTAAAGGACTTTTGGTTTGAAGGATATTTCATGTAAAAGGATACTTTTAGAGTTTTAAGCTATTTTTACTTGAATATTTCAAAACGGACAAAAGAGTTTTGACTCATAATTCCTAGGTGTGCTGTGTGTATGTTGATGATAAAATTTAGATTGTAAGGACCATTCTAGGACCTCAGAGTTTTGAAATATTCGGGTTTAGACATGGATTTCCAAGGACGTCTTGAATTTTTCAAAATATCTCAAAAAATATTCAACGAGTTTTGTTTAAATTGTCTGCACCACATTGTCATACTCCTGAAATATTAGTTTCAGGATTTTTTTCTTATAAGGACATTCCCCATTCAGGATATTTAACGAAACAATGTATGACAAAGCTATTTCTTTCAAAAATCAGATGAATCATCAAACAAACTTCAACTTTTGTTGATTGCATTTGAAAGATCTAATTCTAATCTACAAAAATTATTATATTCCTTTTTGTCCCAAATACCACCATTTCTTGGATGTTTCCATAACAAACTGTCATTCTATTACCAGAGGACAAGAGTAATGCGACTCTTTTCAAACAAATCGACAAACCTAATGAAAAACTTCCATTTTTGGCAATTGTATTCGAAAGACCGCATTCTTATCTACAAAAACCGTTATGATCATTTTCATCCCAAACGTCCTTGTTCTTGAGTTATTTGCACCAGAAAATTGGCATGCCGACATGAGAAATTCCAGCCAATCCAGCAAAATTGCACTCCCCTGCATTAACGGTTCACACCCGGTTACAGTTATGTTCAGAGAAATTAAAAAACATGTCATGATCTTGATTAAGACATTGATTCCTTCCAGGAAACTCCTCCACATGACCTGTTTACGTGCTCAGATCTGCAGAGACTCAGGGTAGGACAAAATTTAGGCCAATTACTGAGACACGTCCTGCACACAATCGTTGTTGACCACCTCCACGGTGCAAACTTTAACCTCAATTGAGGCTGAAACTGAAGTGAATGGCGGCGACGTGGCAGTTCTATTCTCGGTTGTGGTCGCTCCTCAGCTCCTCTCGAGTCATTAGCCTTCGGCACACTCCCACAATCAATGACAACAAATCTTCACCACAGCACGAGCGCATAATCAATGCACAGAGCCACCCTCCCCCATCCCCCACTCCGACTCCCGACCGAATCAAAATTAAGAACAAATCACTTCGCCAGAGAACGAGAAACACTTTCAGTTGGGAGTGGGAAGAGATGCCGGACCACAACGACGAGCATCCGACAGGGATCGCTGCTGGCCTAAAGGTCACGCCAGCAATCGCCTCGTCCGTCGGTATGTGTTGTGTGTGTGTGTGTGTGTGTGTGCTGCTCAGGTACATTCCACGAGTGAATAGTTCACTTTCGTATCTTTCAGGAAACACTTTGCCTTTGCCGTGTGCGAACTTTGCTCTCCTGCTCGTGCTGCCTCCTGCTCAACTGCTGTCGGCCCTCACGCTGTTTGCAGTGGAGCTTGAAATGCCAAATGGATTTGGCACAAAACACACGTGAAGGGAATGGGGCGAGGATCCATTACCTGAGAATGCGAAATCGATGAGGTCCTGCTGCAGTCACTGCAGCGCACGTTGGATGCGAGTTAAACCGATTTACAAATGCTGCGACGACGACGACAACGATGAGGGTGGGTGGGAGTTTTCGGTTTGGAAGCGGGATTTAAATGATTTAAGTCAAAAGTTCTCGTTGACTGCGGATGAATGGATTGCTCGGGGCTGCAGCCGGTGGATGCGTAGCGGCACAAACGTTGGACGACGGATCCTATTTGGGAATGTGACTTTCAGTTGGATGCTGGGGCGAGCATTCAAATGTCGTGGAACTTTCAATGAGATTCAGAAAAGTTTCCACTTCATGCCTGATTACGTTTCACTTCAATTTCAGCTGAATGGGAAGAGGGAGACGTCTAGGTGCGACAGCACCTCTTCAGGAAATGTCCCCTATCATCACAATCTCCTCCACTCCCATTGAACTGGGTCACCGCCAAGGAATTTCATTTCTCCACGCATTGTGCCAGCCGCGCGATCAATCAAGCGGATCAGTTCAAACGCGTACCGCACACCTGACAGGCTTGTCAAACGGCGCGCGCGATTCCCGACGGCTTATGCAAACAACAAAAATGCACCGTGTGCCGTGGCATCATAAACGCGCGTCACCGCGTATCATGCTTGTCACGTTTGTAATTCAAACAGAAACCGGACTGCGATCGATGCATCTCGGCATCTCTGACGGATTCAGGGATTGCGTAAAACTCGACTGACGGCCGTGCGGCAGATGTTCAAGTTCAAGTTTATACTTGACAGTCGATCGGCAGTCGCCTACAATCACACGTCCCCCGTCCAGAGCTGAACTCCCCCCAAGACTAAAACTCCGGGGGTCTGGGAGCGATCTGCGAGACGGAACAAATCGCATTCAGTCGACTTAACGATTGAATTAATTTGCCGCAGAATTTCCTGACTTTCATCTTCGCACGACGGTCGGTGGAGGCGAGCTTCCGTTGGCAATAAATCTCCCGCGACGCACGAGAGCCCAAGACAAATGGGGAAGGACATGCCATCGGCAACGGGCGGGGGGCATTTATTGCCCACGTGATGCCTGGACATGCAATGCCGTGGAGCGAACTGTTTGGTCGTTGACACTTCAATTTTGTGGCATTTTTGTGACTTCTTGGACGTGAACAGCACCGAGACGACATCAACTGCTCAGTCAGAGGCACCTTGGCTCAACAGATGAGTCCACCCCGCCCTTTCTAAGCTCCGAAAACCCGGACATTCAAACCAAGGATCTGGTCACTTCACAGCTCCCTGCACCTAATTCGGTTGCAATTAATTAGCCTGACCACTATGCCATCGCCCCCCCCCCCCCCCCATCACCACCCACCGCTTCCTAATTGAACATTTGATCAAGAGATTATCCTTGTAATTTGTTGATATCCACTGCATTGAGGGCCCATAAAAGGCAATTAGCCATCGACTCTCCACTCAGAGTCACCCGCCCCACGAAACGGAACTGTCCAAGGGGTACGCAGGAAGCGAGCAGAGGCATCCCACGGATGAAATCCGATAATTACACGAAATGATTGATGTAACTCCAGACCGAAAGACTTAACCACTTAAACTGGCCCATCGGTGGGTCGAGTCGGGTCGGGGGATTATCCCACAGACAAAAGCCTCCTCTTCAGCGCACAGTCTTGCGGTCTGTGTGCGAGGCGAAAAAAGGTGTAAGTGGTAATTAGACACAAAAAGTGTGCCTCTGACGAGACTGGTTGGTCATTTGAGTGTCCGACCCATTCCTTTGCCGGGTCTTGGAGGCGGGGGTTTGGTGTTGGGGAATGTGTTCGAGTTTGTTTCGGACTGTGGGGAGGGACTTCAGTGATGGATGGTCAGCGGGGGGGAGAGTTGTCTAAGAAAATTATCTGCTTGAAGATTTTTTGTGTTGAACGAGTTTTCGAGCAGAATTCTGGCATCTCATTTGAATTGTGTTCTCAGACGGTGTCTCGTTGCAAGGGCAAGGACTGAATGTATTTGGGGAGAAGGAGGCGATTGATGATGGTCTAGGGGGAGAGGTCTCGAAAGGGAAGAGAGTTAAGCAAATGGTTGGAATAGAAGAAGAAATTGACAAAGACGATGATGTCAGCAGCAGACTCTTTACAGAGAAGTTCAAGGATGAGGTGAACTGGACAGACTAACATGCCACTCGTATGTGAGCAGTCATATCACACTTTGACTTGGTTATTCACTTTCTGAAAGCACCATCACAGAGCCACCATTCAAATTTTGTGCCCTGGGAAAATCGATCCAGTTGTGTCGCACGATTCCCGCAGATTTCCTCTTCATCGTAGGCAGAAGTGAACAAAAATGACTCAAAGGATGGTTCACAGCAAAACGGGAAAGATTGCCGTAAAGATGGGGAAATATGTCACAAAGGGTGGAGAGTTCCTTCATGAACTCCAAGTTGGTTGAGGTCCTTCTCCACTTTTGTGCGCCATCTTAACCAAGGCTCTGTTGCGTGCTTCATGATCATTTCATCATTCGTCCGAAATGCAGAATTCTCAGATGGGATCATACACGTACAGTAGACTACATCATAGATCTTCTTCATGCTCTTCTTTTAATGGCGCTACAGTCTTGGGTGAGCCTGGGCCTCGAACAATAGGCCTCCTCAGCTGACACGAGCACTCGCCAGCTGCCTTCAGTTGTGCACCCCAAGTTGGTTGAAACCCTTCTCCACTTTTGCGCGCCCTCTCAGCCTAGGTCGCCCTCTGTTGCGTTGCCCCAATGTCTCAGATTTGAAGACTCTTCGGGCAGGAGCAGTGGTGTCCATACGCTCTACATGGCCTAGCCATCTTAAGCGTTGTATCCGAAGACGTTTGACTAGGCGTAGGGCGCTGTACAGCCAATAGAGTTCGTCATTTAATCTTCTCCTCCAGACGCCATCAACGCAAACAGGACCAAAAATCTCACACAGGACTTTTCTCTAAAAATGACTATGGGCTTCCTCATCCGCTTTTAGTAGCGTCCGAGTTTCCGCGCCATAGAGTAGCACTGGGATGATCAAGCAAGCTTAGTCCTTCGAGAGAGGGCTCCATTACTCAATTCCCTCTTGAGCCCAAAGAAGCAGCGTTTGGCAAGAGTGATTCTGCGTTTGATTTCGGTACTGGTGTTGTTGTCCCTATTTACCGCGGAGCTGAGGCAGACGAAGTCCTTGACTACCTTGAAGTTTCCGCTGCCTAGTGTGACGCTCTGTGCGAGACGTCGGTGTTGCGCGTCCTTCGTACTTCGTTTTGCCCTCATTAACCACCAGACCCATTTTAGACGCTTCCGCTTCAATGTCAGCAAACGCGTCATTGACGGCTCGCTGTGGTCGTCCTATCACGTCAATGTCGTCCGCGTAAGTTAGCAATTGAACTGACTTTTGGAAGATCGTCCCTCTGGCGTTAACTTGTGAGTTGGGCACGATCGTCCCAAGAATGATGTTGAAAAAGTCACATGACAGCGCATCATCTTTTTTGACATTAAAGGTCTCAATAAGTTCATTACCGACCTTTACGGATCAGCGAGTGTTCTCCATCGTTATCCTTCACAATCTGACGAGTTTGAAAGGAATGCCAAACCTAGACATGGCACTGCATAGCTCGTCTCTACGAACGCTCAAGTAGACCTGCTAATGAAGGTTATATTGAGGACTCTAGTCATATTCGAATTTGAAGCACAGCCACACTACTACACCGCACAGTGTTCGTTGGAAATAGATCTGTAGCTATTGAACGCGTGGGTCACTCTTAAGGACATAATGTTGGCTTTGCGTAAGCATTTTTGAGGACGACCTGCACGCATAAGAGCCACCTCAGTGCTGCCCCATCGACTCTAACTCATCAGGAACTTGTCCAAGGCGCAACTTGGGGAGTTTATGGACTTGACCTCGGAGTAGGTCTGCTGAGCGGTCGCCTACCTGATGGAATGGCGTCTAAGGAACGCGTTGGAAGTCGTGTTGAAGGCGATATCCGTACCCAGTGGCCTACCCATCGATGTAGATATAGACCTTTCAGTCCGAAGGAGAAGCTGCTCAAAATTGGGTTCCTCCCGCACAGTCACGTTTCTAACCCTATTCCGGCGCAACAGATCGGTCAAATCTCACCCTGGCAGATTTTACGATCTTATTCTTTCGATCGTTACCCAAATTTCATGACCATAGGAGGGACTTGAAACAACCACCGATAACTTGGCTTTAACATAAATGGTCTACCCAGCAGCGTTTTTAAAGAAGAGCCGACCAATTAGTCCACCAACCCAAAGAGCACACCAAGCCGTCAGTTTTTGTGGATGTAACGGTGTCTCAACACACACTTGAGGTTTGTCATCACTTCAAACTGCCGGCAGTTTTGCTTATTGACGTTTCAACCAAAAGTGAGCTTCACGGCTGAAAAAATTCGCTTATGAAAATTGGGATCAACAGCTATCTTGTTTTGGCCCAAATTTGGTCAATTCGGAAGCGCTGTTCATGCAACGGTCTATTCTTGTTGAAACACCAAACGGGACAACTGGCAAAATGGCCACCAGTGAAAACAGTGTTGCCAACCTAAAGTTCTAAACCTCTTAATTAACACCCTGTATTTAGAATCGAAGGAAAACCTATTCTTTTTGAGCCGGTAAATTACTGAATTTCAGACATTTTGCTCCATTTTGGGATTACTGTGTGTTGGGACCTAGTAACAGAGACTGAGAATGAACGACAAGATCCCTGAAAACCATATTCTTCCACCGAATCCACATCCAAAAGTCATCATCTTTTCCATCGCCAATAATCCTCTGATCTTGCAATTCGAAGAACACAGTCACAGTGACCAGAAAAAGTCCACAAAACGCCTCTATCGGCAATTCTACCAAAGCCCACAAGATTTAAACTCCATCCAAGTGCATTTAGCAGCAGACAAGATCAACAACGGTGATGGTGTGTGTCTTCGCTAGACTGCGTGCGCCCCGTTTCGGCGACTATCCACATCACATTTGCACCCATTTCCACAACCAACAGATCTTACTCACCACACTTTGTGGCCCAAGTTGAGTGGAATTCTTTCACTCAAACTCATGATTCACTTGCTATACCTGTCTGCCGCCTAACTTACCCCACCTCACCATCATCACAACAACAACAGCTGTCTGACATCAGCTCAGACAGCTTCACCACTGCCTAGGGTCTCACCGCTGAGAAGATGCGACGGCAGCAGAGCCGACAGCAGCAAGCAGCTACGGCCTCGTGCAGATAATCGCTGCGGCCAGCCTCTTAACGAATTTATTATAATTAAGCACCGCAACCCTAATTGCATGCGGAGCGGAGAGGGGAGGGCACTCGAAGGCACTCGCTGCTTGAGTTGAGGAAGTGTATCTAGCGAACGGGTTCGACGTCTTAGATACGGTTTTGCGCAGCTCACTGGGGTGAAGTGATTCACGAGTGTGCACCTTGGGACGCGCGTTCTCCTGCGGTGTTTGTTTCCGCTGCCGGTGCGCGGCTGAGACGACGACACAGGGCCATTATCCGGTGGGGGATGGGGGGAATTTAATGAGGGACACTCAGTGCCCTTTCGAGTCGCGGTGGGGCTGAGTCACCGCAGGCGCACGGCAGGAGTGAGTCACTTGCAGAATCTAACATTTTATGCGCCATGACCGTGGACAGTTTTATGTGACACTGGCTCAGCCAGCCAGCGGCGCGTCCTTAATGCGCGTTGGCACGCCGCTGTCAATCTAAATTTGCAGCTGAAGCACTCCCCGCTCCACTCCTTTCTCGCGTGACATCATAACGCGTCCACTCACGTAGCCTACCACGCAGCGTGTAACAGAAACATTATTCTGCATGACCTTCGCATTCAGGCAACAACGCGCCGTCGCTGGGACACACGCACCGAGGGCCGCCAAGAGGCCAAGTCGCTTAATATTCATGAGTCGCGTCAAATGCTGCTGCCTTCCAGGAATGAACAAGACGCCGGCACAGACTCACCACTACCAGTGGCATTTGCATGCGCCGACGCCGCAGAGTGATATACGTGTGGACGGCGTAAAAGTGTGTCTGCTGTGGACGGAGCGGTTTCAGAGAAACTAACGCGACAACACGGCCCCTTCGGTCTTCAGTGAAGTCGCGGAGTCACCAAGAGGTCATCGATGGGAATTCAAGCGAAAAGGAGGAAAGCAGCGCGCACGTGTTCGCTCCCTAAGCGGAGATCTCTGCGGTTGGTGGTAGTCTCGTGGGGACACACGCTTGGAGACGAGCAAATTAGACGAGATTCCCAGTGGAACGCAAAGAACATGCCACGACCTTAGGGTCTTGAGGGAACGAAAATGGATCACCTCTGGGTTGCCATGGGTGTACTTTGGTCTTAATTTATGAGCTGCAAAGGGGAGGGAGGAGGTGGGGGCTTCTTGGAGAGTCTGGAACTGTCGAGCGACCGGGCGAAGATCGGATGAAAATTAAGCAGATCTGGAGAAGAGAGAGAAATCAAGTGAGCTGGTGGATCGGACGAGGATCAGAGAGAGAGACATGAGTTGAGGATCTGGCGTCGACATCGTGAAGATTAGCATGAGATCCGAGGGATTACGAAGTCTGAGGAACATAAGAAAGACAGGGGGCCATAGACAGAGATGGGGAGTTGGCCAGAGCGACACAAACATCTGATCTGAGGGTTAGAAAGTCCCCGGATGGAGTCCCAAAGGAGAACAAGCAGAAAGATCGGGCTAAGTGAGAGTAAGATCACTAAGATCGGCAGGAAGACTGAACCAGAATCAGGCGGTCTTGGACAGAGATCACTAAACGAAGATCATTCAGCGATCAACTCAAGATCGAAAGGCAGCCTTCGATACACTCAACACTTAGTCAAACAAAAGCTGATGCCATTCCCCTAGTGCACCGACACCAACCGCATCTCTAACGCACCACGATCCCATCAAAATGCTTTCCACAGCCGTCTCGGCTGATTAGCACTTCTCCCACACACTGGAGGTGTGTCGTCGGTGCCTGTGCCTCATTAGAAGCCGCATCGCAGTTCTTCGCCGTCTGCGTCATCGCCTAAATTAGAGCCGCTAATTCCTGAGACTCCTGCAATCGTTTCGATGGCTTTACGAACTCTGACGTCATCGACTGGTATGTCGACTGCAGACTAAGGTGTGGCAACGCAGCCATTTGCCGTGCCGTGCCGTGTCTGCTGTGAGTAATGCCCGCCGATCTCGGTGTTCTGTTCACTTCTGGTGATCGACGACTCAACGACTTGACGACGACGCACGGTGACCTCGCGGAAGTGAATACAGCAGCAGCAGCAGGGTAATGGAGAACGTGATGTTGGCGTCGGTAATTACCGACCAACCGGTGTTCACCTGCCAGTTTCGGAGCAACGATGACGAGGTCGTGTCGCGTGCGCAAATTAAATGATTCCTAAGGGCATCTGCTTGGGAGGTGTGGAGGGGGAAGTGGAGGGGAATGATGTAAACGGCGGTAAATGATGTGAAATGAGTTTAAAAGAACGAAGGACGTGTGGAAGACGAAGACCAGTTTGGGAATGTGTAATATGATGTGACGTGACGTGACGCGGGGTGAATGTCTGACGTTTACATGCTCTGAAAGTAGCTGAAGCTTTGGCAGAACATTTTTTAATTCAAAAATGAGTCGAGCCAACATGAGCTTTGTCAGGAAATCCCTAAACTGGGTGCATCGTCCAAAGGAGCACGTTCAAAGAAGGACGATGCACCCTGTTCAGGAATGTCAGAGGAGACAAGATCGTTTTCAGAACGCTCGTTTCTTTGAATTCAACTGTTCTCTCTGCGAGTGCGCTCCAGGATTATCCTAAAGTTCGTCAAGAAAGCTGAACAAATGTAGGCGCAAGAGTGAAACCCTGAGGAATCTCATGAGTCGCTCCTTCAAGCCGGAGCTGCCTTCGTCTTCGTCACCAAAAGAGGACTCACACGCCTTGTCATTAAACTCTCTATTCACGCATTCACGAAAACATTCCTCATTCGGGGCCAAATCAGAAACCCCCCACCTGCTCCCTCCCTCCGACCCACAAGCACACCCATCAATCTCCTGTGACACACTTGAACTCATCCCCAAGAGGAGTCTCTACACTTTGCAGTGGATATCCCAGGTCAAGTGAACACACACACCCCACTCCCTCATCAACCGCATCATATTCCACATGCAACCCAAGCCCCCCTCCCACCCCACAGTCCATTAAAACGTCAAAACATTGACTGGCACACGTGACCCACAAAACCGATGAGTGTCCGCATCGACGTCCGCGTGGATTGTTTCAATCCAACGCCGCCACGACGATGCTCTGATGAGGTCAGTCAATGCACTGCACCTCAATGCGATCGCAGCGAACGAGGACGACGACCGACCGACGGCCATCAGCGGCAGCATGCGCGCGCCAAGACTGAGTCTAAAAATGAATTTTTGAAACGAAAGCGAAATCTGGGACGCAATGATTTCCTCATCTCTCGGAGCGAGGAGGTGCTGCTCGGCACCGGGAGGGGCTACGTATAGACATGACTAGCCGCGGGCAAGGCATGCAGGCACTTATTCATTTCTAGCCGTGATAAGCCTCTAATGCGCATCAGCAGGGCAATGCAACGTTGTTCGGTGTGCTCGGTGCCCGTTGTCAACATGCGCAATACTTGAACTCGTGTGTTCCACTTTCCACTCCTCCTACCGAGGCGACACGGTACTGAGGGCACATAAGGGGTCAAATTTAAAAGGGGCCTAAAGAGACAGAGAAAGTGGGGTCAGGCGCGTGACATCAACTTGTTTGCGTCGTGATCATGTCTTAATCGGGGGGGAGACTGATCTTTCGATCTGAGAGGCGATAATGTTGGAAGGTGTTTGAAGGGGATTTTGATACAGCATCGCAATGGGTGGGGTGAAGGTGGAAAGAGGGAAAAGTGACGTTCCGAGCTGGGAGATGTGGAAGAAAGCTGAAGAACTCTGATCAGATCCTGACGTGGGAAAGTCAATGTTTTGTGTGTTCCCTATGAAAGAGCACATTCACGTTGTGATGAGAATGTCAATTCCAAGGAAAAAGGAAATCAGAGGACACCACAGCAGAGAAGGATATTTTAACCAGGGACTGCCTCAGATCAGCAGTTTTTCGTTAACAGGCCTCCGCTATGATCCCAAGTCACAACGCCTGTCAAAAACCGATCTTGTAAAGGCCAAGACTACTGTCCGTAGCATTAACCCATTGGCACGTCTAAAAGTCATCAAAAACCTTGACGTTCTCGATGATCTGAACCTTTAAAGACTCTCGCTGATCATCCTTCACGAACCCAATTTGTTTGCCGCTTGTTATCAAACAAAAAGTGTTGGCCCACTACTGGAACCTATTGGAATACAAACCAAAACTTGAGTTTCCAGATAATTTCAGGCCCAAGGGTCAATCACAGATCTCGATAAACGGCACCAACGTAAGCAGTCTAGCAGAAAGGCTCAAAACTTAATTTGGTCTCCATGTCCGAAATGTTGCCACTGCCAACAAAAACATTTGTCTCTTCGTCTGATCTCAGGCCACTAAGGAATGTCACAGATCACTTTTTTCGGCGTCGTCTTCCTTGCTTTCCTGTCAAAAAGGAAATAGGCCCACTACCGGAACCTGTCGGCATGTCAAAATTCTTGCCACCGCCTGCCTACTTGTATTCCAAAAGTACAGAAAACACGATCATTTAATGCGTCCATTGAAATTCAAATACATCGCCACCATCTCCGTCCTCCCGCACGACTACACCCCCTCCCCATCAATCCCTCACCAGAGAAACTAGGTCATTCGTGATTTTGTTTCCTCACGCTCGCCTCTCCAACTCTTTTATTTTCGTCGATTTTAATTGCTTCGTTTCCTTGTTGCAACTAACTCCTTGTTTGTTTTCTCCTCCCCCGCCTCCCCCCCTCCCTACACACACTTCCCACGCCATCCCCACCCGCCTGCATTTCGTTTATTTTGAGCACGCCTCTCGCAAGCGTCTCTGCATCTCAACTTTGTTTTTTTCTGCAGTTAAACACACAAATTCGGTATCCGCACCCTTCCACCAGCGCCCTGCAGGCCTGGTCATTACCATAATTTCCCACCATTAACCGAAAGCGTCGGCGGTACCAGTGGCAGCCGCTGTGGGGTGCACACGAACGTCCATTAAATCAGTGTTCGACTGAGTTTGTATCATTTTAACTGGAAACACTGCTGGCGTGTGTCCGACTGGGGATTGCACTTGAGCAGGTGAGCCCTGGGTGGAAGGGGAGAGGTGGCCGTTTGAACTGAAAGTAATTCGAAAATAGCTGAAGTTGTTTACTGCAACAACAACAACAGCAGCGGTGGCGGCAAAGAACTATTTAGCCAACGTTCTCAATTGGTCTGGAAAGTTTTGGTTTTTGTGCAGCCTCTGAGGGGAAGGGGAGGGACTGGTCAGAGCGGAGGAAGACGGACGGGACAGCCACTCGCAGTGTTGAGTGATTTAGCACCTTTTGTCGGGGCGGGTGAAGTTTTGCCGTGGCACACGCCTTGATGGAGATTCAAAGGAAGTATCTGCATGTTTTTGACTTTTTTTTTCTTTATTCAAAAGTTGTTCGCAAACGTCTGAGGGTTGGGGTGGAGGTGGGGGTATGGGGCTAATAATTCTGTCTAAGGGGAAGTTGTTAACGCTTACTCTTTTAAAAAGGGTACATGAACCTGAGAGCTTTGGAAGAGGACTTTAAAATTAAAGCCTGAACGGGAATTGTGAAGACGTGGCATTCCAAAGGCTGTTAAACTTGAAGACCACGGTTGGTTTGGGCTGATAGCTCAGAGGCAAACTTAAGTGTCTTAGATCACATGACATTTACTGTAAAATGTGTGCGAAGTCCCGAATTCTGAAACACTAAAATTTGGTACCGATGTTCCAAAATGTCTAAAAAAATTTCTATAATACTAAATAGTCCTAACACGGAGTTAGAATAGTTAGAATTAACAGTTCAGAACCAGCGAAGATACCAAACAAATTTTGAACAAAATTTGAAGGTGCAAATGAGTCACGCAAAGACCTTAGTTGTCGCCTCTGTTTCAAAACCTCAGGCCTCAAAATCCGAATTCCAAGCATCTTAAAAGTTCAAAAGTCTTAAAAGGGTCAAAGCTAAAAATTCTGGAGGACCCGAAATCTTCAGTTCTAAAAATTAAAAAAAAAAACCTCGAAAGTGTGAAAACTTCAAAAAGCCTTAAACCTCTTATTTCCCTCATATCTCGACCTGTACTGCATTCGAAGAAGACTGGAAATCTCAAGGTATGTGGAAAAGGCCCGAAAAGGCACCAAAATCTAGACGCCCAAGATCTTGAAAGTCTCGAGACTTCAATAAGTCCAAAATTGTGAAAAGTCAGAAATCTCAAAATTACTCCAAATTGAAGTACTTACACGCGAGCAGAAAAAAACGTAGAAAAGTCTTGACTTTAAGAAATCTCTGTTCGCGAAATGTCAAAAATCTCGTACGTTAAGCCCAAGAAGGCCCAAAATCACGAGAAGTTAAAAAGAGACCAAAAATGTTGATGGATCAAAAAATGTCTAAAATTTCGAGAAGGGGGATTCCCGATATTTCAAAGGCACCGAAAATTCAAAACCTTGAAATGTGTGAAAGCCTAAAATCAGAAGTCCCCAATATATGAGGAGTCAAAAAACCTGTTAGAGTGTACCCCAGCATAAGCCCTTGATTTTTTCGATCGTCTTGTAACTCATGATTGCCTTCAGTCGCTCTTCAATGACTCAGAAACGAGTCCCCAGGTCTCTTGAAGGTCTTCCCATACAATCGTTAAACACCCCCACTGTCCCCATCTACCCTGTTGCACCTCCTTAAACTCTTCACCCTCCTCACCAAACTAGGCCAACGTCCGATAACCCAACGATCTCCACCAATCCATCAGGTCATTGTTCTCGAAATCCTTCTCTATCCACGTTCCATTTGAAGACAATTATGCTCCATCCACCGCCCTTTCCCCCTGGGGACCTCATAATTAATCTCCACAATGAAACTTGTTGCGATAAAATTCCACCAAAACCGGTCCGTTCTCTATCCCTCCGTTCCACGCACACACACACACGCACGCACCCAGAGAGACTCCACCGCGCCCCCTCAATCTTAATCGAAGGACGAGGACAATGAGAAAGCAGATGACAATGTGTACCAAACAAACGCACTTGATGGTCGCCTGCCCTCCCCCCTTCGGCTGTGTCCTCCAGATACCGCAGATGCTGTCTGGAATTCCAGATTCAATCACTCTCCGTTGACGACGAGGCAGATTCGCGCAGGTACAGCCTCCGAGGGGGCGTGGGTGGGGGGGGAGGATTTGTTTACACACATCCGCACGCGGATCGATGTGGCCTGGGATTGCGTTCAGAGATAAACAAATACAAACGATGGTTGCGCGGCATTGGCACGCCTAAGGGGCGGTTGGCTGGCTGGCTGTTTGGCGAACAACAACGGTTGCACAGAAGCGAGGGAGACTTCTCCAGATGCTCCACGAGGAGAGGTTGCTTTTTTTTCTGCTACTAACAATGAGAAAATGGGAGCAAAGTGGCAGCAGAGAATATCTCGCTTGACGAGAGTAGGTGGACGATGAGGGAGTGAAGTGAGACGTGACAGCAGTGGAGACTTGTTTGTGGTTGAGAGATAGAAATTCTTAAAACTCAATCAAATGGAACACGGCGCAGTGGGAGTGTCATCAAAGCGGACAGTGGAACAAGTTGGTGGTGCGGTTAAGGGGTTTAGGTCGAACTGAGGACTGAGGGTGAAACCTTGAAAATGACAGGCTGCGTAGGGACTGGGAGTGTCCGCGGAAATCTCGTGAGAGAATTCTTAGTGACTGGATGGGGCTTAGAAGCGCACGTGGAAGCCATCAGGGGTGTGTTCAAAGGTTGATGAGTTTGGGCTGAGGTGGGAGAGGAATTTTTGAACGACTAAGTTTGAACACGATCATCTGGACAGAAGGTGCCTAGCGAGTTTTTAGTTTTCAAACAAAATGTTCGATGGCGTACAAAATGGCGATAAAAATGTTTACGTTGCTAATCGGTCAAAATTTTGCTTAACTGTTTTATTTGATGGTGATTGTCAAGACAGGTCAAGGAGGAGTCAGTTCAGCTGATGCACTTAAACTTAGCTTACAAACTTAGGCTTTGTCTGAGTTGCTAGACAAGCATTCAGCTGTCAAACTTAAAATCGATAATTTAACTTGGAGTCGGCTGTCAAATGTCCACTCTTCTTCAAATTGAAAGCTCTGCTGTCAAGTTTTACCCTTGCTGTCAAATATTAACATTGTTTTCAAACTTAACTCTGGTACAAGCTTAAGCTCTGCTGTCAAATGAAAACTTAGCTGTCAAATTTGAAATTTTCTTTCAAATTAGAACTTACTTGTCAAACTTTAAGACTGGGGTATAACTTCAGCTAGGCTGTCAAAACCAATCATCAACCCTAAACGCCAAAGTCAGACTTAAGCATTGACAATTTGGACATGAAAGCAGAATGTCGCCCATCATTTATAAGCTGGATTCAGTGTAACGATGTAACCAACGGAAACGTCAAAGTAGGCCTCAAGTGGAGACTTCAGATTAAGTAGGGAATCACATGTAGAGCTGAAGGGAAGTTTGTAGGCAGTTTGGTAGGAAGAGCTTCTCTTGTTCCTTTTTGAAAATGGACCTTATTCTAGCGAGACTGTTAGTCTTCCAAGTTGAAGGCTCAACACAAGCACTTTGAGTCTCAAAGGAGCTTAAGAAAATCAGAATGAGCCACAATTTGAAGTAAAATGTTTCAAAGATCAACTTAGACAATTGAAGACTTTCAAAAACTAACGTTTAAGCCAAGAAAAATGTTCAAAAACAGTCTAAACTGTTTTCAAAACTTAATTTGTTAGAGGATTTGTGTACAAAATTTGCCAGAGCTGACGATAGAAAGGGAAAGCCCTGACATCTCATCACTCAAATGATCTTTAGGGTCTACTTGTCGTCACATTCACGTCCATTATCCCAAGTCTTAGACTTATTTCAGAGTTCGAATGTCTTCAGCTTCAAACCCACTTAAAGCCTTAAATTTCATTTAAATAATAATAATGATTGGGTGTCGCTACAGCCCACAAGAGACCAGACCCTAGCTTCTACAACAATTCAATTTATGTGAGGGATTTGTGGAATGGGGCTTGGCTCTTGCCAAAAACCACTCTACCACAGCTTTACCTCTTGGATAAACTCAAGATGTGAAATCACACAACAAATCTGCCAAAACTAAATTTCCACTTTGAGCCCCTTGTCACTCATCCAGGAGTTAGCCTCAAACTGCAGCCACTAACCTCACACCCAGACCAAGTTACGTGTTAGCTCCAAACTTGGCAACCATTTCACAAATCGATTCCAAGCGTTTACGGGTAAGCCAACCTCATTCTCCATGTTTTCTTTTTCTCCAGTGCCGCCTTGCTGCTTTTCCGTTTCCGTCTTTAATTACAAACTCACACAAACACACGCCGTCATGCCTCAAAATCATTCCGTCAAGTGGTGTGTGTTTTCCCCGAAAAAAAGCCCCGTCAACAACAAAAGACGAACTGTCGCACTCACCGCACCGGCAAGAGGGCTGATTTTGAGGACATACTGGGTGTGTGTGTGTGAGCGTGAGTGTGACAAGGACTACAGCAGGATATTGGCTCGTTTTCAACTTAAAAGTACCCTTGGTCTGGTTCGCTGTGTGTTCCTTCCTCATGCCTGTGTTCCCCTTCCGGTTGTGTTGGCATGCGTGTCTGTGTGCAGAAAGGAATCCAGCAAATTTTTTTTATTTTGAAAGGGGGAGACTTATTAGTCCGTAATAAGCTGGCAAGCGAAAGACCCCAGAGGTGAGTAAGGGGGCCGACGGCCCGGCCGAATAATGACAGATTTACACGTGTCCCTGTGGTGGTTCATTTTTCCTTCATTCTTTTTTTTTTTTTGCTTAACTCTCCTTGTGGCGGCTGTGGTGCGGTGACGAAACGGTTCATTGCCTTGCATCGGTTGGTTTCACTTTCAATGACGACGACGATGGCAAGAACTGCCAGCCATTGGGTTGGGCAAGGCATGAGTGTACACACATGGACGTTGGGTGCCCGTATGTAACCTGATGACGGAACTGAAGGAACGACATTGGAGACGCCATGTGCCCGCCCTTCCAGTTAAAGCTTCTGTTTGGTGTTATTTTACTTTTTGTTCTGGTGTATTTTGACATAACGGTTATTTGAGAAACTGCCCTTCGACAGAATCGAACTGCTTGAGGTTGGCGGCAGTGGAATAGGCCTTTTGCACGACAAAGCGATGACCTAATGATTCTCTGATTGATTGCGGTCATCGATTGCAGGTGGAATTTGAGATTGAAGATGGATAATCTGAATTTGGATTTTGAAAAGTTTTGAGCACTCTGTTCAGATCTGTCTAGAATGGACTTAATGAGCTAAGGATGCATTTCTAGAGGCTTGGTCTAAGAAAAACTTTCCTTCCCCATGTCAGTTGTAGAAGCTAGACCCCGGTCCCTTATGAGCTGTAGTGCCACTCAATTATAATAAATTGGTAAACAAGAACTAAGTCGAACCAAGGTGCAGAAGCTGGGGGCTGTAGCACCACTCATGCTTTTGTTTTAGATGCAAAAGCGAAAGACCTCGAGACGTTGAAGTGCCAAAGCCCAGAGGGGCGTTCCATGACCCATGAGGGTTTGGAGCTTCTAACAACCCCCTGGGTGAAATTTTTGAATGGACTTAAAATTCTTGAAAAAAGAGAGTCTGACAAAATTGTTAAATTTGTTGGCTTATGTTAGAACAAGTGCTTTCTGAACCTTCTTGAGGTACAAGGAAGGTCACCAAATATCCTAATTTCGAACTTTTTGTTCCTCCGTCTGACGTATCTGATGTGCATGGATATCGGCTATAATATGAAAGGCCTCACCCGAAGGGGTGGGCACATTGCAAAAATGTTGTACAACATTTCCTTCTTCTCTTTCATAGGATGGCTCTTCAGTTCGGGCCTTAACTAAGCTGCCTCTCCATTTGGTGCCTCTAACTTCGTACACAAAGTTTGTCTAAGGTCCTTTTCCACTTGTTGGACGAGGATGACTTTTGTTGCGTTGTATCGATGAAGACATTAAGCAAGGACATTTTTTCGAACTCCAAATATATGCCTTTGCTTGTGTTGTTTGCCTCAGTTTTTATCGTTGTCCATGCTCGAGTTGTAGTTCAGTATTGTCTACCAAAAAAGGCCACAGAGACAAATCAAAACCACAGGCCACCCGATTCTTCCAAAACAGCTTCAACCCAACATCAGCTATGCCTTAGAAAAACCTTTAGCCTGTGAACTGACGCTCTAACCCATCACTCCACGGTGACTGCAATAGAGAAGAATTCTTGTTCTTCTCCTTCATATGGCGCAACAGTCCGGCGTGGACCTGGGCCTCAATCAACAAGCCTCTGCACGCCCTTTAATCAGTTGCCTCCGCGTTCGTAAAGTTAATTGAGGTCCTAATCCAGTAGTGTGCGCCATCGAGTCCGTAGGCGTCCTCTACCGCCTTAACCCACTGGTTCGGAGTTGAAGACTCCTCGGGATGGAGAAGTATTGTGTGTCTTAAGGTGTATAGGTAGGCTTGTGTCGCTCTATACTACCACTAACGCAAACAGAACCAGGGGGTTGAAGGTAAAATTCTCAAAATGGGCTTTGTCATCCACTCTTGGGATTCTCTGTACCATATAGCATGGAACTGGAATGATCAAGGTGATGTGAAATGCTTGATTGGTCCTCCGAGAGAGGGCCCTACTTCTAAATTGCATCTTGCGCCCAAAGAAACAGTGAAGGGCAAGAGTCTTGAGTTCATTTTCGTGGTTGATGTTGTTCGGATTCTTTACTCGAAAGCCGAGGTGGACGAAGTCCATCACTACCTCGAAGTTATAGCTGCCTAATGTGACGGAGGACCAGGGGGGAATAAATCAAGTGTAAATTGAAAAGACCGTGGTCCTCGTGGCGTAGTGTGTAAGTGCGTCGACTCACACGCAGAAGGTCTAGGTTCGATTCCCGGACGGGATACCTCGAGTTGCTGACAACACTCAAAGAGTATCAGTTGTCATTGAAAAGCTTCTTAAAACTAGCCGTTCGGAGTCGGCAAAAAACTGTAGGTCCCATCCACTCGTGAGAGAACAGTAGCACGCACAACACTAGTAGTTGTTGTGGAAGCTAGGCCCAGGTCCCTCGTGGGTTGCAGTGTCACTCAATTAGTTTTACATTCAGTAGACGAAGCCCCATATCATTCTTTTTAAAGCAGTACAAGGTTGCCTGGGCCTTCTTAGACCACTCTTGGATGGTAGGCATTTAACTTTGTGTGCTTGTGACTGTGTTTCAGTGAAGACCTTTACACAAAATGAGGTAGGGTCGAATGGGGAAATTTGGAATTTTTTCGTTTTCGGAGTGTTCGCTCCTAGACCACAATCCTTGCTCTTCGACGGGTCTCATGCTTTGTGGACTGCACGCTGGGGAAGGGATTGAACCTTAAAAGATTGTCTTCACTCTCGGAGGGACGGACGGAGCAAGAAACATTAGAAAAGCAGATCGTAGGTGTTTTTCTGTGGTTCTATTATGCACGTTCAGAGGGTCGAGAACAGCAGTCTGCTTAAAGAATTTGGTCAGCGCCCCTCAATAGAGTCTTGTCTGATCGCTATCGACCATATGATGAGAACAGAGGTATGTTGAGTGCAGTTTGAGAAAACAAAAGAAAATCCAGCACTACTCACACCTCTATTCTTTCAAGTTCAGAGCTCAAACAGAGTGAAGTTTTTGCTCGTGCATCCTACTTTACAGCGAAGGCAAAAATGAAAGTTACATAATTTTTTTTAAACCAGTCCTTGAAGAAGTCTCTAAGTCTAGGGATGCATTTTCCAGACACTCCATCGGAAACATTGTCCACGTTGGCAATAGTCTTACAAACAGTCTTTTCTAGGACTCCTAGATCGCGATGTTCCACAGAAGTGGTGAGAGGTCTACCCTGTGGTGTGCCTTTTCAGACTGCTCCATAGATCCTTGTCATCCTCAGTTTTGAGGAAATTATTCTGCCAACAAGTAACCAGTGAATGAACGCCACAGGAGACAAATTCTTTACTTTTCAACATTTGATCAAAAAGTTGTAAAATTTTCCATCAAAATTTTGACCCAACTCACCAGGCGTCAAGTTTTATTTGACCTCCAAGGACTCTTACCTGAAAAGAAGGAGAAAAAGTGAATTTAGTTTAATTCCAAGCAAAACAAATTATTTCTGTTTGAAAGACACAACGACATTGCCCCTCCCCCCCCCCCCCCCTCCCACACAGCAGTGTCAAAATAAAAGCCTTTATCTCGCCAAGTATCTGTCACATTTTATTGATGTTTGACGGGTGCAATGTGACACAAGAGTGTTTATTTACCGACCGACGACCGCTTTCATTTCATCAGACAAGAAACAGAGAACATAACATTCATCATTAAAACGGTCATAAGTTTTTTTTTCCAAATTGCCCCGCCACGTCTCTTGCACTAATCGTGTGCCGACAACTTCCAAAATCGACGCGCACATAAACCCGCTGGAAGCTCGTTTTTATGGGTGTCAACAGCAATTTAGGCCCCAGTCAGCCAGTGTGGGCGGGTATTAAGTCGACAAGTATCGCGTATGCGTCGCGTCGTCTGCGCGCGTTTTCTTTTTCGAATTTCGGTTTTTATTGCGTTTTTCTACGCCTTCATTAGCATTTGACACTCGGTTGGAACAAAATTTTTAAGTGAGCGAAAGGGTCTTGCGAAACGGATGAGTTGATGAGCGGGATCTCTCCGGCGACGGTTGCATTTGAATTGACAATCGTGGGAAAATTGATTGGAGTTGGATGGCCGCGTTTGGTCTGATCAACGATCTTGTCACGACATCAGATTGGCGAACGGCGACAGATGTTTAAGGGTTCAAGCGCCACAACCGGCCACCCAAAATTCGTTCAATCTTTCTGCCGGCCAATGAACTCAGCCCCGTCCGTCGTTCCTCAATTTCATCAATTGACTTAATTGCCCAGCGAGCAGATCCGATTGTCAGCGAGCAACTCAACAATGCGTCACAGGTGGTGGGTTCGACGTGGATTAGCATTCCGGCTCAGCTCTGCGGCGCCCACAATCGATGTCGCTGTGGCGTGTTGCATTCCACATTTCGCGCGCTCAATTAGCAAAACTCTTCGCGCTTGATACGCATTCCTCGAGCAATGCACCGACTTCCTGTGAGTGCGAGTGTGGGACAGGGTTCGCTGAACCAAATGGCGGCAGTTGCATGCTGGTCGCCGTTGGCTCTGTGAGTGACTTTAAGTCCCGGCGATTATGGGAAATTAAATTATGCATTCGGATGGACGGGGAAGCGCTCAATGACATGTGTGACGTGCGACTGCCGCACACGGATGAGGCGGGCGCTTCAAAGCGTCGCCGGGTGGTTGCACTTTTTGACGAGAAAACGTCGCGGAATTACTTGCATTTAACTCACGTGATATGCTGGTTGCTACGCTGACTGCAGGGGGGCTTCGACTAAGCAGGTGATGATGTGTCTTTCATCCCGCACGCATGTCACGGTAGACTGCACTTTCCGTCCAACAAAACATAGAGCCCGTGTCCGCATCGTTGTCAAACAGACATTCTCTTGCAACAGAACTCCCACGTGTCCCCACCAAATCATCAATCAAACTCCGTTTTCCTGGACTCCCACAAGATTCCCTTTAGACGGCCGTTCTTTTTGGCCCACATCATCAATTCCAATCACTGACCCATTTCGCTCGTGTTCATTTTTCACCTCCCGCCCAACTGACAACTGCATCTGTCATCCGGCCAATAAATCACATCCCAGCGCTTCCCATCTACGTTGGCAGGCCGAATTAAACGACGTCTAAGCAGAAATTAAAAGCCCACTTTATCGTGTGAACAGTTTAGGCCAATCTATCGACCATAGCTCAACTGGAACACTCCATTTGGCCACAAATGATCGTCATTCTGGGTCATTGGACGGATTTGAGAGAACGTTTGTGGCGTGGCAAGACGAGCAGAAAGCAGAGAAATGGGAGAGTGGGAGGAGGATCACCGTTCGGATACGTTCCACACGAGTTATCTGCAATTTATTGCGATGTTTATCTTTCGTTGGGGCGGATGAATTTAAAGCGGGCAATTTGATAGATGGTCAGGCCGTTTTGGAGGAGTAAATGATTTGGAACGAAGTGGAATGGAGAATGCGACGGAGAAGGTGTTGCGTAAGTAGGTGACGCAAGTGGGGAATCTAAAGCGTCCTGAACGTAGGTGGGTAGATGGCGATGATGGCACTTAGAAAGTGGTCAGTGAAGATGTGATAACTGAAAGCTCTTTGGAGGACCGGGGAGGAACTCATCGGGATCGTGGGACTTGAGGAATAGGACGTCGGTTGCGATCGTGGCCTTTTGTTGGGTCGTGGCCCTTTTGTCAGAAATTTTGAGGAAAAGGAACTTGACAGCGATCGTGGCCCTTATGTCAGACATCCTGAGGAATAGGCAGCCGTCAGCGATTATGGCCTTTTGCTGGATCGTGGCCCTTTTGTCAGACATCTTGAGGAAGAGGAACTTGACAGCGATCGTGACCCTTCTGTCAGACATCCTGAGGAATAGAAAGTGGTCCGCGATCGTGGCCTTTTGCTAGATCGTGACCCTTTGGTCAGACATCTAGAAGAAAAGGAACTCTGCGGCGATCGTGGCCATTTCGCCAGACATCTAGAAGAAAAGGCACTTCGCAGCGATCGTGGCCCTTTCGTCAGACATCTTGAGAAAAAGGAACTCTGCAGCGATCGTGGTCCTTTCGTCAGACAACTTGAGAAATAGGAAGTCGGCAGAGATTGTGGCCATAACGGTATGACGCGAATTCAGAGTCTCCAAGATGTTTTCAGGTTTGTTGGTTTGAACTCAAAGAATCGCGGAGATGAGATCGTGAGATCATCACAGCTGATGTTCACTTCTAAACACATTCAAAGCTTCTCCTCTTCTCTCAGTCCGCCTACATATGAAATCAAAATTTCAACGCAAACTTAGCCAAGTCCAAGTTACTTTCCAGAGATAAGCAATTTCCCAGAATAAGTACGCCCTTGTGGTTTTTCCGCGGTCACCGCGAGATAAACCTCCACGAAGCGCCTTGAATCATGCCTCCACGCATGTCTCGCGCCCTCTCCGCCGGGCTCATAGTCCTGTCGTGACCGGCAACAGCAACTCATTTCATTCCGAATTTAATTTCAAAAGTTTTGCGCATTTGTCAAGCCTGACAGCGTCCGAGTGTTGACACAAAAAACAAAATCGATGACTCATCCATGGACGACGCTTTTTTACTCCACTTCGTCTCTGTTTGTGTTTGCCTTTGATGTTGGAGCATCAACTTTTTTTTCTCCTCAAGCATGCAGATCAACTCCGGCAGCATGGCAGCATCATCGTCATTCCCATCCTCATCTCATCATCATCAGCAGCAGCAGCAGTCATCAGAGCATTAGCGGCAGTAGCATCAGCAGTAGCCCATCGCATCAGCGCTGCCATCAAGCATCATCGGTCATCTCTAGCGCTTGGCGCTCTGTCTGTGTGCCTGGTGAACTGAAATCAATTCGTTGGAGTGTGTGTCGCATTTGAGGCCCACATCGACGGTCGCTCTCCGGCGATGAGGTGCGCGATGACACCATTCTCCTAGCGGCGGCAAACAGTGAGACAGTGAGACAGCGAGAAGTGTGACGGGAGTCGTGGAGCTTAATTCTGATTTATGGCACGACTGAAGGGTCCAACTTGACTTTCGCTTCGTTTCGAGTTTAATTTCTTAATTGACACTGCAGGCCTAATTAAGCCATGTCCACATTTGGGGAGAGAGAAGTGAGTCGGAGGCTGAACGAGAGTGCAGTGACGGAGTGGTGAAGGCGGACATTTGATGGGGACATGATGCTTTTGCAAATTTGATGCGGGGGAAGGGGGATTATAGTGAGGCGGCATTGCGCTAACAGGGGGGATCTGGAAAAGGGGCATTCTTCAAATCCAGTTTGCAACTTAAGATGCGAGGAGTTTGAGGGTAAATTGAAGAAGAACGGAAGATGTACGCAAACTCTCCATAAGACTGTTTAACTTGTCCATACGCTCTACAAGGTCCTCACATCTTAAGCTTTGTATCCTTGAATAATTGACTAGACGCATGCCGTTGTACCAGACGTAGCAAGAGTTTGCTTTTGAATCTCCCACCCTTGGCAAGATTTGAAACAACTTTCTCAGCAGCTTGTGATACGATGTCATGGGCAGGACACAGTTGACAAGAGTCCTTAAAAGTTTGATCTCTATGCGAGTACTTGCTGGGCAGTCGAGGTAAATGCAATCCTTGGTCATTTCGAAGTTTCTGCAACGTGCTGTGCTTGACATTGATGCTGCACGTGATGCGTTGATGAGCATTTGTTGGCCGCCATTACCAACGACTTCTTCAAGATGTCCGATCGTTCACCAAATCTCCCACACAGGCCAACAGTTGTGTGAACTTTTGACAAAGTCTCGGTTCACTTCATCAACCAATTTTAGACCACACACGTCAAACTTGTCCATTTCCTTCCTTCATTGGTCCACAATCCGTCTGCTGTCAGTTTGCAAATCACATTAAATAATTGAAAGGATTGGTGGGAGTGGGGGTGTTGGGGACAACTCATAAACCATGTCAAGGTTTTTTTTTTGTTTTCAACGCAACGACACACCCTCAACTGTGGGCAATTATACCGTCATTATCGTATCCAATTTTGCCCGCTTCTGTGTGCCGTGTCTCGCCCATGTGGCATCCATCCAGATGCAATGTATCCGAAAGAAGAAAACGAGAGCACAGCGCATTCATCTAAATCACTGACAATCGCACGCAAACCGGCGCGCACCGACCGGGATATGGAGCAAAACACAATTTGCATACGAGATGCGATTTATATTCGCAATGCGAGCAGAATTTCAAATTCACATCCAACCCATCCGCCATTCCATCCACCCGACCCATTCCGACGAACGGCCGCCATTCGAAGTCATCCATTTCAATTCAAATCCAACACCACATGAGCGCCGCCATCGTCGTGCAACAGCCGCACTTGGGAACAACAATAACGCACGCTGTCGCACACACACACAGAGTCTGCGATGCTCGGTCATTTTTGCAGCGTTGTGGGTGTGCCGGAGGGGAGGGGGGGAGGGGCGTCGCATCTCAATTATTTGAAATTGAAGCTGTAGCAGCAGCAGCAGCCTTTTGTATCCTCAGTCAGACCCACGCGTCAGTCAATTCAATTGAGGAGTCCTTCGCTGCGCTGATGAGAGTGCAAGGGCTGCCGATGTTCTTTTGTCCCGGCGACATTTGTTGCATAAACAGTTGTCCAGAGGCGAGAGTGGCAATTCCAAAGCTTTTCACGCTCCCCATCGCCCATGGAACGAGGCAAATTGGCAATTAGTCCCATTAACCTCGTTTGAACTTGGCGCGTATCTCTTCGGCTTCTTGGCGTTTTTTTACACGCTCTTCGATGACTGGATGGCCACCCGCGCCTATTTCATCGAAGAATGGAGCCCGACGAGGAGGGTGAGTGTGCTCAGTGCGAGGCGGGAGTTACATCATTGGAAAGTGTGGGGCGGAAGCGAATTCTCAATTAAGTCTGTCATCCATTTCAATGAAGTGCAAGAAGTTTGCACTGCTCCCCCTGGATGACAAGGACGCACGATCACGACTTCAAACCACTCGCCCAAGTGTTCAAGTGAACGGCGAACGAGAAGTTCTACGTCCCACAACCGGATGGAGCCAGTCAGCCGGCTAGGTGTGGTTTCTCTTTCGATTAAAATTCGCATCTTACCGCGTGTTGAGTGCCGCGCTGCTAGACGCGACGCCGGGAGAAAGGGATTCATTTTATCGCGGGCGAGCAACTATTTCACACCGTTTTTCGGGCCGACGATTCATTTCCATGTCAATGAACCTCTGCGCCGCGCACAAAAATGACACAAAACGGGTTCTTCTTCATCTCCACCATCGTTCCACCTCCGCGATCTGAACTCCTGAGGCCATGCGTCGCCGCTTTGGACGTTTCACAATGTCATCCGGTATTTTTGGATCTAGATACAAAATCGCACGCAATTAAGTGACCGTCTCATCACCGGCATCGGTGTCAGCACAGCAGCGCGTGTATGCTGCTCTGAACTTGGGCTCCTCCGAGAGATCTCTTATGTCATCGTCAAACGGTTGATGTGTGTGTGTGTGTGTGTGTATCTGAGAGACCGAAATAAAATTAATTATCAGCCGCCCCATGTGATGACGATGATGGCAATGGATACGGGGCCACTTTCCCACTCATTCGCGCACCGACGACATCTGTCGCGTCCCAAAGACGCCCCAAAGACTGAGTGCTCCAGGACGGGTGGAGGATAGTCAGCGAATCTGGAATTTCTGCTCCAAAACCGTCCGCAACTGGGTCAGCACGGCAGACGTGGTCCGTTGGGCGCGGCTAGACGACAAGAAATTCCATGAGTGCTGAGTGCAGAGCGAATGAGTGCTGAGTGCAGAGCGAATGAGTGCTTCGTGATAAATTGGCGTGTGCTCTTTGGCGAATTCAGGCGAACTCTTGGGTGAGAGAGAGAGAGACTTCGACGTGTGATTGATGTATCTCTCTGATGTCTTTGGGAGGCCCTGTTTTTGTATTTTTCGTGGTTTTTCAGCCCTAAGGTAATTGATGGACAAATGGAAGTTGATGAATTACTTGTGACTTGACTGGTGGTTGGTAGCACAGTGACCGGAAATCTGTGTGAGTGCGTCCACGGGATGAGTGTTTTTAACCTGAAATGGCTTTGTTTGGAGACCTCAATCTTTCGTCTGAAAACTTTTATTGACAACGTGCTCTCTTTAAGAAGCCTTTGCTCTCTCAGTCTAATTAAACTTGCACTAAAATTGCAACTAAGCAGAACTGGAAAGCTAAATTTTTAGAATGTGGTCTTCAATCTGAGGCTTTATTCGTCGAGCTGAAAATCCTCTACTGTCACCGTGGCTTTTATTTCAGTTTTCTGCTTCTTTACTCGTGCATTGAATTCGTTAAATTTTTGTAACTTTACAGCGGCTTCTTCGATCGTCAAACAAAGTCTGTTGAAGGAATTAGTGGAGATTTTGTAGACTTGTGTATTGCAGTGACCTTTAAAATTCGCCGTTAACTTATTTTTTGTCAATTAATTGTTCAACTTCCGCTGCACAGCGGTTTCTTTTTTCACCAGTCTAGACATTTTGGATACATGAGCATAAAAATTGATTAACTCACAAAACTTAGTCACATTCTATTTAAAATTCCGGAAAATTTGTATGTTGCGTAAATGTACAGCGGCTGTTAAATTCAAACCACATTTCGCTGAAAATGCCAACGTGGCATTTACTGTACAGCGCCTGTTAATGTTAAAATCACATTTGAATTAAAAATGTCAGCACGGCATTTTCTGTACAGCGGATGTTTGGAGTTGGGGGAACAGAAGCAAATTGACTTCAATATAGGAATGTGATAATTGTTGTATTGTCAGTTCCTACAAGGGCGATACAATAAACGCTTATCATCACTGCTACCACCGTGTAGTACATTCTTATAGGCTACTGTAAGTAATTTTAGACGCATTAGACGATAGTAGTTCTGAATAAATGGAAAAAGGTCAGTATCGGCCGTTAGTTCAATTATACATTTTGGAAAATAATCCTCACAAAGCTTTAATACGGCATTTGATGATTTTTCTCTTTGGATGGCGAACGTAAAAAAATGGTTTAACGATTTTCTATATGGTCGCATGTCGGATTTTGCTAAGTCACGTACGGGTCTCTCGAAAATAGCCTACTGACCACCGGTTGAAAGTGGATTTCAAAAGACCGTATGAGTCACATCCTGCATGAAACACTCAGAGCAACAAACGCAACCATGAGGCCACTTCAAAGCAGAGTTTGACATTCTTGAAGTGTCATCCAAAGGAGATCCTTTGTCGTTTCGTGGCCATCTACTTATTCACACCAGAGACAAAAAAACTGTTAAATCAGTGAAATTCACTCGACTGGCGTACTCTAAAGAAGACTAAAAGGCTCCTATCGGCCACCACTTTCTGCGATTCACATAATTTGATCTACGTCCTGATCAAGGGCAAGATGGTTGCAAGGCTCTGCTATGCTGAATGATTTGGTCGCTGTGTTTTAGAAAAAACGACTCCATTTGGCAGAGAAAAACGCGCACTCCCTTGTGCGATTTTTTGTTTCCAAATTTGAAAAACTTACTCGCCGAACTTTTGAAAGCTTATCGTAGCGCCCTCGTTTCTGAAATGTCAGTTACACTTATTCTCATTGCATAACAACTTTTTTACTAGATGAAATTGGATGGCGTCTTCAAATCTGAGCTATTGGGATGACGCAACAGAAGACAGCCTAGATTGAGATGGTGCATACAAGTGGAGAAGGACCTCAACCAACATGAAGTGCGCAACTGGAGTTAAATGGCAAGAGATCGCGCTAGTTGGAGAGGCATGTTTGTTGAGGCCCAGGTCCATCCCTGACTGTAGCGTCTTAAAAAGAAAAAGAAAAACAACTTTCCCACTAGAGAGTGAAAACCAATCATGTCTTGGTGCACATTTCACTAAATCTTCAATCCGAATTCACTTAGACCTACACGCATAACGAACGATAAGCACCCTGGTCATGAAACAAGAACACAAATTAAATCATATATTCATGAAATACTCCTCAATCGATCGTTTCAGCTGGAAGGGCATGTAGGTTAAGATCCAGGTCCATCCCTCACTGTAGCGCCATTAAAAGAAGAAGATGATGAACCATCGACATTTATAACTTTCTTACTCAGTGACTCCATCATTCCCTTGTATAAGAGAAGGCTTAATTTTTGACACATTTCAAAGGCTTTAAAGGCTCTTTCGACTACAAAACACACCAGATTACAAAGAGGTGACAATCCGTTGGAGAAGTGTCAGAAGAGTACGTGGGATGCAGAAGAACTTCGAATCCTATCTGTAGCAGCTTTTGCAATGTTCAGAGTGACTAATGGGGTTTTGTGTTGTCATGCAACAGGATTGGAACGTGTTTCTGCCAATTTCGCATGTATTTTAGCGCTCTCTCTGTGGTGATTTTTTAGCGCAGACCCGAAGGTTTTCTTTTCGAGTTTCGTCTGCATCCAATCACTGCCCAGATCTTATGCGGCTGCTATAGAAAATTAACTTGTCATCAAGTGTGACTAAACGATACAAAATCGGTGCATTTTAGTAGTGGTGTCCATACGCTCAACATGGCCTAGCGTATGAACTAAGACTTAAATTTCAAACGGATCTTACTCGATTGGGAACACTTTTCCCCTGCCATCCAAAGCAAGCAACCGCTGTACAGCAAATTAAATGCGTAAATTTGAAGCTCCTTGTAGTTCATTTTGTTAATGTCAAGCCTGACTTTGTTTCACTATAGCGGGAGGTTGAATTCAAGGAGCACTTCATACCTGCGAAGACTTACAAATAGCTCTTCCTTTCCTTCATCCAACACAGTCTACAATAGATTAGCACATACATTAATAAAAATGAAGTGGCGGCCGTCGTGTAGTAAGTAAGCGTATCGACTTACACGCGGAAGCTCCTACTTTCGACTTTAAGTTCTTTAAGTCTTTGAAAAAAAAATTTCACCGTTCAAAGTCAGCGAAAAATTGGAGGTTTCTTTCATTCAGGAGAGAACCCTGGTCCTCTGTGGAGTGTAGCGCCGCACAGTTTATTTTTTTAAAACCGACTGAGAAGCATACAAAACGAATTTCGTTCAGACTTCATATCCCGTCCTGGACTAGTTCTACAACCTCCAACCAAAGCAATTTCCACTGAAAGTGCAAGTGTCATAAAAATTGCCTCAATTTACCTCATTCCACGTAACACGCCCTTTTCAACTTCTCCCTCGACAGTGTCGGCAAAAGATTGATCACTTGACATTCCCAAAGACTGAGTGACTTCCCCTCCAATCAAAATTCCAGTTCACTGCAGTCTTTCCCAAGAATCACTTCTATTCATCGTCTTATCTCCTATATCCCTGAGTTGATGATAAGCTCTTTACGTGCTAACTCCCGGCACCTCCCCCACCCAGTTCACCCACCTCATGGTCGACCCCTCTTAGGAGGTTGCTCACAAAATTACTTTTTCGAGTTTTATCGCGTTCTATGTTTTTTTTCTTTTTCGACGAAGTTTGCCATCAATAAATGGAAACACTGCTACCAGCAGCACTGCCTCAGACAAAACGGCCAAGACAACAAATTTTGTTTCTGTTTTCGTGTTTTTTTTTTTTTTTTTTTTTGTTTCGCAGATGTCTACACATTATTTAAAGGAGCAAGGACGATATCCAAATAAAGGATACGAGGAGTATGCAATGGATATACGCTGTGAGCAGTTTAGTGAACCGTACACGGTGTATTTTCTCCTCCTTCCCCGCCCCCTGTATGGCGATCTCCCTTCATGGCCCTTTCCCCGAAACATCCTTACTGTACATTCGCATCGGTGGTGGGGATGCAGAGCAGCCTCACACACAAGTGTCCAAAATTATATGCAAAACAGAAAAGCCAGCTGAAAAGCAACTTCTTCTTCACATCAGTCTATTACAACAACACTGCTGTGTCTGCCCCATGCACCGTCATGGAGTTTTGCTGTTCGTCAGGATATTGCCTACTCGCACACAAACACCCAGCTTCGCGCCGGGCTCCACTCTGGAGTTCCTTGCACTATTGCATCGGAGTTGTGAAATCATCTTTTGGCGGAGGCGGTGCGGCCAGGGCGGCGTTGGGTGGAAAGTGTAGACAAAAGCATCTTTTCTGGCAGTTCTTTAGGAAGTCCCGTATTTTGATTGTGTAGTTATTTGTTATCCTTTCCGTTTTGTAATGTTTTTTTTTCTTGTTGCTTCTTTTGTTGGTCTGTTGTTGTCTCCGTCTTCGGCGAGAATAAGAAATTGAAGCCGTCTAGGTTATTCACCGAGATTTGTCTATACACCGGCCAACTAATAACCCCCAGAAGGAGAGACAAGAAAAATAGGAGCAAGACGCGATGAAAAAAGGAAAAAAAGGAAGGGAAGCGAATGACGGTTGGATTTTGTGCACGAAAAATATGACATTTGTGCTTTTAGCCAGAGATGACGTTTATGCGGGCTGGATGAGAGCACACCTGTCATGCGAAGGATTTTGTGAGAAATTCCATGTCGGCGGGATTTTTGTTTCAGTTTAAGCTTGACTTTAATAATTTGTGTCACATTTCATTTCATTTCCCCCACTGTACAGCGGTGTCAGTTCAGATTCCTATGACTTTCAATTGAGAAGCATGTTACACATTTACGGATGGTCAAGACCTGAATCATATTTACTTAAAAAATAAGCTGTATTTATTCTTTACAGCGGCTGTTTTTTGTGAAAATAGAGTTTCGGATGACTATCAGACGTTTATTTTAAAGTATAGACATGGCTTAGATAAAATTGCTTCCATTTTGATTGGAATTTCAACAAGATTTGCAGTGTACAGCGACGTTTCCCTGACGAGAGCAGTTACAATTTGTCTGATATTGATGAATTTCGGCGGTTATATTTCAGATCATGTGTTTTATGCGAAGCGTAGAAGACACACGATTTTGCTGGAATTTTGTATTGCTCCGCATTAGGCGCCAGTTTTATACATAATGTTCAGAGTTACTACCGAAAGACACTGTATGCAAGAAAACTTCAATAAAATTTGAAAAGAATGAAGTAAAGAAGTATTGACAGGTGGGTAGTATCTAAGTGTAATATGTAAGGCAAGACATTTATGAAGCGCCCCACGGGCACTCCAAATCCATGGATCCCACAGCAGCGTTATTCCTGAAGAATCAAAAACTTGTCTTTGCAATGATCCCGCTTAAAGTATTCTTATGGTTTTCCACTCACAGTGTTACAGTCCTTTGTGCCTCACTCATTCAAACTTCACCGCTAAAGTTAAAGTTTTTAAGAAACCAGAGTCATTTTGGAGTCATCCCTTTCAAAACCTTTTAGCTTTTCAAGACCCCTAGCTAAACAACTTCCTAGACTGTGGTTGTATTCATGGGAAAAGAAATCCAAATGACCGTCACTCGATCTGTATCCGAACTTAAATCGTTCATTTTAAAAGCATGAAGCATGTCGTCTGCCTTTTCCACTGTACAACGGCGACAACGATGTACAAATCATTCAAAACTAGCTCTCACTTTAGGAATTTGTTACAAATACCCTATTTTTCAGAATCTAAATTAGAGTTTTGACTTGAGTTGAACAATAAATGGTTCAAATTTTGACGTTTTCGCACTTAACAGCGGCTGTTTTGCGGCAGAAAAACTTACAAATTACTGTAAGCTGATAACGTTGCTCTAAACATTGCCAAATTTATTTCAAAGCATTGAATAAATTATTGCTTGTGTTGTTTCGCTACTGTACAGCGGCTGGTTTGTTTACCAAAAAGAACCTATTTCAAAATATTTTTTCAGATTGAACGAATATAAAGAAAGACTATCGCAGAACAAAGAAATTTCGAAACTCCAGCCCATCAAGAACCAAAACCAACTTGCAATGTGTTGCAAAAAACGGCAGCCCATCTCTGCTATTTCACCACCACACCACCATCTTTGAAATCCTTATCCTGACCCACATCTCACATTGGAATCCCTCTCAAAATTCGTCACACATCAACTGCCACTATCACTATCAATATTTTGATCCTCCCCCCTCGTGTCAAACAATGCGCCATCAAGATCTCTTGTCAAAGTCGACACAAAGCCACAAAATTCGACAACGCCACGACAATAGCCACCCCCATTGTCTGCCGTCAACCGATCGCCTTTGTCTACCACAGCCACTTCCGTTCGTTCATTCCATTCTTTTTGCGCGAGCACACACAACTTTCCACCGCTTATCTGAAGGCGGTGCGGCGCGACGCGGAGCGGTACGGTGCGTTCGCTGTGTGTGCCATAAATTACTCATTCAAGACCAATTCGAGCACACAATTTGCTTGCCATTCAAGGTCAACTTGAGGATTTGACGGCTCAAATGGGTCTGTCTTCGGTGCGAGTTGCGCTTCAACAACATCGTTGTTGTTGGAATTCGAGTGTCTGATCTGATTTTTTTTTTGGCAAAACAATGAGGTTTGGCTGACGGGGAAAGTAGGTGAAACGTTTCCATTCCATCGGTGATAGGCAAAATGTAAACAGAGGAACACACACGGGCTTATCTGAATTTCGAAAGTGATTGCAATTTTCTGCTATCTTCGCTATCGGAGCAAGATTGCAGCTGAAAAACGGCTTATCGTGGTGACATGTTTTTTGTCTTCGCTGTGTGACAGGAGACAGTTTGACAGGAGTGAGTTGACAAGGTCAAATCTGCGGGTGAATGTTTGCATCTGATGGGTGAATCCTAGGAGGTTTGTAGATAAGTGTCAAATTTGAAAAAAATATTTCGCGTCCATTTTGAATTTTTGAAATCTTTCTTCCCGTCTATACTTGTCTCTTTTTGTCGTAAAAATCCAAAGCAATCCATTCCCAGCTGTCAAAATTTTGTCACCTGTCAAAAACCTATTACCATCGCCTTCAATTTCTGCAATCCCGGCATCAATTTCCACTCCAATCCTCCTCTGCTTAAAGAATATGTCACCCCATCTTGCAAAAAGAAAAGTTTCATTGACAGCGACCTGTCAGCAGCCTGTCAAAGCACTTTGCCGCCCCCCATCGAACACCAGGTGTCCATTATCACATTTCCCAAATGCGGCACTCTCCTCAACCCAAAGGAAATGCTTCCCCCCACCCAAATCAAATACAGCTGTCATGGCGTAACCCCCTCGGACACACAACTGTCAACAAAAGCCACCACCGCTGCCATGTCATTGTTTATCCAAGCCAGCCCCACGCGTCGCTATCAGTCCTTGCCGCAAATTTCAAGGCGAATATCGGTTATCGCCGTCGTATCAGCCGCGCCGAAGCGCAATAAAACTCAGCTTTCTTCGATAACCAGCGAACAAAAGTCATCGCCAATCGCGCACAGCGACAAACAACTCCGAAGGAGCTCCCTCACTCGTTCACGCGACCGCTTTGTTTAGGTTTCCTATTTATACACCAGGAATTGGGGTCACCCATCAAATTCGCCCGTCCACCGACTGGCACAAGACGACGACGTCGGAATGGAAAATGAACGCCAACCGCCGCACTGGCGGAGCGCGTCGCAGTGATCACGCGCGTCCAGCTAACTGCACACGAATCATGGCAGCGTTGATCGCATAATCAATGCTGCTAGCTTTCTGGCTCTCCCTCGCTCACCCGTTCAATGTTTGACATCAGAATTATGTGTCAAATAAACGATCCCCCCCCTGTACCACGCTGCGCCCGGTTATGGGCGCACTTTATGGGCCATAAGTCGTAAAGTACCCGGCGAAAGTGTGCGTGGAGCCATCTCCACTTCGTCATGCTTTTGATTGTTATGACAGCGCGTCGCGCGGGTGTATGGGCGGTGAGCGGCTCTTGACCGATTTTTTCCCTTTTATTGACTCTAATAAGCGTGTGCGGAAGGGGCCACTGTCGGACATCGAAACCATCTCGAATCGTGATTAACGACGAAAAAGTTTCGTCGAGCCTCTCAAATCGCTCAGTGAAATGCATCCGACGGAGGATTAGTCACGCTGCTGGTGGACCGGAAAACCTGATACATGGCGGCAGTTGAAGGCTGTGAGTGCGCGTTGCATAAGCGGACTATCGAATGGTTGGCTGTTCGCAAGTGCGCTACGGTGTCTAATGTAATTGACACTAGAATGTAGTCACGTTTATTTTGTTGTGAACATGAGCGACGACGGTTGGCGATTGATGGGGAGGTGGAATGCCGCTGCAGCTGGCGATCGACGCGCAACGGCAGCGACTGAAATGGAGGCGAGTTGAAGCTGCTGCATGCGAGACAGACTGAGGGATAACTGGAGGCTCGAATTTCAAGGCCTTTAAGCGGCCGACAAGGTTGGGAAATGGATTCCTTTTCCGGCTTAAACATAGAAGTGGACGACGATCGGACATATTTGTTTGGTTTTCTTCAATTTTTTTAACTTGAGTAGTTATTTGAATGAAAGGCGTGTCGCGGGACTTTAAGCACATCTGTCTTATAATTCATGGTAAGATTGACGGCTGCCACCATATCCGATGGAGACCCAGAGTGTTCATTGTGCTGTCACTTACCATTTTGATCTCTAGATTCCTAGAATCCATATTTCTTTGATAACAATTTAAAGAGTTGTTCCATGTAGTAGGCTCCAAGGTCTTCCCAGAGGTTATTTCCAGCTCCTCTTCATCCTTACATCTCCTGCAACATTGGTTAAAGGTCTTGGCTTTATCTTACGGAGTGGCCACACAATCCGATTCCTCCTAGATTGCTCAGCTCAACTCAAACTCCTATTGACTGTGGTTTCCCGTGTAAGAATTTTTAGCCATTTCTGTCTGATTTCTTCACCTTTGACAATGCTAATGACTAGCAGGAGGATCTTTGTCTCCAAGTACAGAAATCCTAGAAGTCAGTTGTAGTTTCCCCTTCTTGGCTAGCTCTAATCTGCTTCACAGTTTCCTAGGATGCCTCCGTGTTCAGCAGCTGAGCACAGCAGAAGGTTGCATTGTCTTGACATCTCGAGTAACAGCTTTTATTTTTATTTCGTTGGCGGCTTTTTCCTTCTTTCCATAATGTGGTCGCCGTGGCGTAGTGGTAAGTGCTTCGACCGCCACGCTGAAAGTGTAGGTTCGATTCCCGAACTGGGCACCTCGCATTTTTTTTTACGACACCACCTCTTACGAGTTGCTGACAAAACTCAAAGAGTTGTGTATGAAAAGCTTCTCAAATCTCGCCGTTCGAAGTTGGCAAAAAACTGTAGGTCCCTTCCACTCATGAGAAAACAGTAGCACGCACAACGCGAGTAGTTGTTGTAGAAGCTAGGTCCTGCTTCCTAGTGGGCTGTAGTGCCATTCAGGAATGCTTAATTTCCTGCTCCATGACAGATCCATTTAACTGACGAATTTGGCAACGTTGACGCGAAGTAACGACGTTCGGGAGTCCTCATTTGTGTCAATACTTTGTCGTCAAATTTTCCTGTTATCATTCAGTTTTCTTTTGCGAGTGACATCTATGGCAAGAATGTGACCCCTGAGCCTTCATAGATGTGTCCCTCGTCTTGCGCTAAATGTGCGTTAGCATGCATCTCACATTTCCATACAAATTCTCATGTCACCCCCCCAACTGTCCCGGATGACACCTGTCGAATTCCCTGAGCCTCGCAGTTTGCAGATGTGCCATTGTGAATCGCAAAGGCAACAAGAAGCAACTGAGGTGAAGAACCCTGACGGAATAAGAAGTTCAAAGAAGCCACAACGGACTCATCTCCAGGAAACTCATGAACAACCGACGACTGTCGACTGGTATCGACATGTTCAAAGGAAACCTTTGAAACCTTTAAAAAGGTTTTCTCCCGATTCCCAGTCGGAAGAATGCACGATAGACTGAGGATATAGAGATAGAGAGACAAGTCACAGACCCTTGGATCAAGCAAGGAGAGGACGGAATTTGAGCAACCTCAGTGACAAAGTGCGACATGGAGGCCTGTCAAATTTTAGTAGGGATACAGTTCATCGGGAGCACAATGATCCTCGTCTCGTCAAAAATAGAACAAAAATGGAGTAGTCTTGACTGCTGTCAGATGTGCACTTTCTAGTTTTGCTTGCTGAGTGCTCCGTTCCCATGATTAGGCGGGCTTATGAACAGTGGGAAGCTAGAGCAAATTTTCGATTTCTTCTTTCTTTTGTCCTGAAACATCATTTAATTCGAATGAGATTTGCGAATGAAATCTGTGATGCTGAACCTCGATAGACCTACGATGGGTCTCAGCCGAAAGTCCTATTCTGTCAACGCAGACACAGAGAAAATCATGCAACTGAACAGAATCTCACTTCATCTTGAAATACAATGTTATATTCCCACGTGGACACCTTCCTTTGATGGGCGTTTTCTTTAGACAGACACTCCCATCATTACTGACCATTCGACACATGCCCCTCTCATTCAGAAACTTCCATCTGACGGACGTTTCCCTCAGTCGAACTTTTGCCTCACACAGACATTTTCATTCGACTGCTACTCTCATCAAACAAAGACTTTCTTTTAGACGGAGCCTTCCTACCAACCACCATAAGACGAAACCTTTTCATAGACAGACACTCCCCTCAGACCATGTCTTTCGTTAGACGGACACTTCGACCTGTCGGAGGCATTCATCAGACGAAGGCTTCACTTTGGCGGATCCTTCTCTTTGATAAATCCTTCCCTCAGATCGACATTAGACGAAGACTTACGATCGACGAAAACTTTCCTTAGGCGGACAAGTCTTTCAGACGGCGCCTTACATTAGACAAAAACTTGCGTTGGACCAAGGTATCCCTTAGACAGACACTTTCGCCCAACGGAGGCGTTCATGAGACGAAAGCTGCCCCTGAACAGACTCTTCCCTCAGACCCATTCTTCCTTCAAACGAACAATTCCCTTAGACAGAGACTTACGGTCGGTGAAGACTTTCCTTAGGCGGACAAGACTTTCAGACGGATTCTTCCTTTAAACAAAAACTTCACTTAGACGGCTACTTGTTTCAGACGGACAATTGCCTTCAACTGACACCCTCAGCAGATGCAGGCGCAGACTTCATTTTGACGGAGACTTCTCTTTGACGGAGACTTCGCTTTGAAGGAGACATCGCTTAGACGGGGACTTTCGTTTCTTTCGCTTAAGTGTTCGAGTATTAGAGTGGCACTTCCACCAAAAGAAGACTTGCCTCAGACAAACTTTTTTATTAGACAGAGACGAAACTTCTGTTGACAGAAACTTCCCTCAGACAAGCACTCCTATATGAAGCACACTTCACTCACTTGGATACTTCCCTGAGACGAAGTTCCCATTAGACGGAGAACTTTGTCAGGCGAATACTTTTCGGAGACTGACACCTTCTTTAAACCGAAGCAAATCGTTCCATTATTTTCCTTCAATGGACGCTCCCTTTGGCCAAACAAGCAACGTTGCACCAAAGCTGTCCATCCAAGGGTGGTTTCACAACGCCCCGACTTTTCGTTAAGCTTTCTGGTGGCACCTAGCCGCTTTGACAAAATTGAGAAATCGAAGCTTGCCAGATATCTGTTTGACAAATATGACCTGCCGCTGCCCCATTTTCACAGCAGAGACATCCCCTTCTCACGACACACCGTCCCTGAGTCGCCAACGTCTTCCCCTATTTTTTGCTCAGCTTCCATTGACATCTGTCGCAAAACTGTCAAATTCCCTGGACCTTGGCAGACTTCAATTTGTCAAATGTGTCGTTTCCACACATCTGGCATTCATTCCTCCATTCCCACAACCGTCGCAGTGCCCATTCGCCGACACACTACTGAGTTCAGCACTATTCTCAGCTGCTGACTGTAGTCAGTGACTCAGTCGAGGAATTTCACGAATTAGAAGTGAGCACCGGTCTTGTTTGGATAAAGCTCCTCGATGGATGACTCTGTCGAAAGTTGGAAACAAACAATCGCCTTTAATGTTCCGAGTTCTTCGAGGAATTCTCTCCAAAACACAAAAAATTCCCCGCCCAGTCAAACGTTTTGTTTCGTAAACAAACACAACCCCCAGCGAATTTATTTCACCGCTGCCGCCTCGGCCCCCGTCCACCAATTAGCTGTCCAAACAGGTAACATGCAAATAGAAGCCAGTGCTAGACACATTCCAGAACTCTGACGAGGTATCTGGAATTTCCGCATGAAATGCTTTCGACGAGGCCAGCGCCGTCGCCAGGTCGGGCCATAGTCTGGGCCTCTGATTGATAACGTGCGCCCTGTGGACCGAGTTGGGTATCTTCTGGCGCGTATTCATTAGAATCAACTCCACGAGACGGACAATCATTTGGGTCTCGCATGCAGACACACACACACACGCGCGCGCGGGCGAAGTGAATGCATTCGAGGCCGATGATGAGGAACGCTCTATGGATACGGTTCGTTAGATTCTTTTGACGGTGGGGGGCGCAACGACGACGGCGCTTGGAGATACGTTGTGTATGACGATAGGGGAGTCGTTTGAAATGCCGGAAAATTGGATGAATTTCAAGTGCAACGTGCGCGTACGAGTGGCCCTTACTGCGACGAGAAGTCACGCAACAGATTGATGCAGTGAATGGAGACCTCTGTGTGTCCACGGATCTCTTCCTGGTTTGGCGGGGGACAAGTGCGTGTCGAATTCGATTAGATTATGATACGTTATCGGGGTTGGGGACTTATGACACCATACCGTCGGTTGTATAAAGACGCATCATCAGGGCACAGAGGTTGACAGGCTGTGCGCCAATGAGTGCGCCACGAATGGGGTTTTGAAGAGAACGACAATTAATTGACCTGGTTTTTGGTCGGATTGTGGAGATGAAAAGACGCCGAATGTGGAGGCGTCACGGAAGGGGCGGTTGATAGGCGCGAAGAGGCGTTTAATAAATTTTGGGGTTATCTTTGTACAGGACCTTAAAGTTCAAAATGTCTTCTGGTTGCTCCAGAAAGTATCTGTGTTCGATGGACGACAAAAAAAATAAACATCAGGACGGCCGTTAAAGGGCCTAAATGAATTGTTTTTAGGCATATCATCTTTTTAGTTCATTTAGGCCCTTTAAGGCGGCTTCGTAACAAGTAGTGGACACAAGCCGTAACCTTGTGTTAGTCTTGTTCGGTCCTGGTTTGCAGAGTTTTCAGATCTTGAAGTTCCTAGTCAGAGTTTGTTCAGATGTCAGAAATTGAACATTCAAAATTTAGGCCTAAAAATTTTTTACATTTTGGACCTAATTTCAACAAGCCGTAATCTTACGTTCGTCTTCGTCGGGCCTAGTTTACAAAATTGTCAGATCTTGAAGTTCCCTGCCGGATTTTGCCTAGATTTCAGAAATTGAACATTCAAAATTTAGGCCTAAAGTTTGTTTACATTTTGGACCTAATTTCCTGCTCGCAGCCCCCAAACTTCTTTCGTGATCAGGATGGCGACCGTTAGTTGAATATTTTGAACATTTCAGAAGACTTTTAGAGGTGTTCCTGGTCTTTTTCGCGTTTCCACAGACTTCTTTTTTTGGATCCAAAATTCTGATCAAATGGTCCTCAGTCTGTGCTCTGCTTCTCATGGAATTTTGGTCAGAGCCTATAATTCAGTCAGAAGGAGGTGATCGAAGCCCTTTAAGGTCTGGACTCGAAATCGAAAGAAACGACAGACTAGTCAAAGCAAGTAATCAAAGTCCAATCGCAAAGGACTTAGATCCATAAAAACCCACAATTCATCGCCTCATCGCATTACAACACCCGGCTGCAACTTGCAGCACTGATTGAGAGTCAACTCTGACGGACTGGCTCCGATTCAGGCCGTCGTCGTACTCCTCGACACAAACACCGGATGCACTAATTGTTTGACCAGTTCTCCGTTTGTTCGCATTCGCGAATCCGATCAGCGACAGAAGTGCGCAGCGGCGGCGGTGGTGGCGACGCGGCACCAGCAGTCCCAACTTGGAGGAGACGAATGCACATTCGTGCAGAGATAAATCGAGTTTTGCAGCACCGTGCTGGCACCCATTCCGTTGGTATACGAGTATCAAGTGCAAGTTCAGCAGTATTCGCGTTGTGCATAGTCGCGACTTTGGTCATTCCATCTGTTGCCGTCAGTCAGGCGGTCGAGTGAGTGCGCTCGATTAAAATGTGCTTTGTTGGGCACTTCTTTTCGTTTTGCCTCTGTCTGCTGTCTATCTCTCTCTCTCTCTCACTCGCTCACCCTCTCACACTTTGCTGCACGCAGTCAACGTCAATCCATGGAAATTGTGCAATCTGACGATGACAAACGGCTGCGCAACTGAGACTGCAGAAACATCATTCAGAGACCCCACTAGAGTGCGAGTGCGCTATAATTAGACAAAACGATGACAACGTGGAGTGTCAGTGAAGTGAGGAGATTTGCAACCATGATGGGGGGGGAGGAGTTCTTGACGTGATGTTTGTTTTCGAATGAAAGTCAGGGGTAGCTGGCCTTGATAAACATTTCGATTGGAGATTGAAACGGAATTTTTGAGCTTGTCAACTAGTGCTGGTGGTGGTGAGTGAAATTCTTTCACGACATCAGGAAGGGATTAAGTGAGAGATTATGCAATGGACGAATGTTGGAGAAAGGACTTATTTTTTGCAAAGGGAAACAACGAAGACAACGTTTTAAGTTTTTGTAAATTCACATAATTGATGAGGTGTTCGTCCCTGCCGTGAATTGGTGGTAAAGCAAGGTAAGCCTGCGGGACTCCGTAAAAATAGAAATTTAAAGCAATCGTCTTACTGGCTTTTTCCACAATCCACAGATTACAATGAAATTTGTCAACATGGAGATTCTACACGATTTCGTAGGTGTCTTGATTGTGAATTCCACAGATGTTCAACTACTCCGATAATTTATAAGTTCTGAACAATTTTGTGGATAAGTCGCTTAAAAGTTCAAAAAATTTAAAAGCAATTATGTTGCGCCAAGAATAACTCCCCAAGTGGAAAAAAGCCCACGCAACGCCGGATATCAGCTAAAAACTCATAGCCAACGGAATTTTGTCCCACTTTCCCCAAGACCACCCCGCCCAGTAATGGCACCTCAAGTTATATGTGCCACAATGGAAACATTCAGGTAACTGTGAAAACACTGTGAAAACGTGTGTGTTTCCGAGCCACAAATGAATTCCCAATCGTAAAACGAACACCCCCCCCCAAACCATTTATGGGAATAAGCCCCAAAGTCCAAAAGTAACAAAACAAAAAAAAAGCTCAATTTATTTAAATAATAAATTAATCACCACACGAATTCAGAACTTCCTCAAAAGTACCACCAACGTAATCACTTAGTGGGTCCAAGTCGTTGATGTCACGTCATCCACTCGCAACGTAGGTTATTTTCCCCCATTCCCCCCCCCCTCCTGTAATTGGGTGAGCGTACATAAAGAACTCCCCATCATGGTATTCATCGCACGCAGTAATTCCTCATCAGTTTAACTACCAAAACCGAATGGCAGTCAACTAAAAGTAACAAATCCGTTAATCTTCTCATTCTCCCTCTCGCACGCATCTTTTCTCCCTCTCTCACCGCCCCCCCCCCTTCTTCGGACACAATCGAATACAGGCCATTATTCGAAATTAAAATGAGAATTAATATTCCACACTGAACGCACTCAGTTTTTGGTGCGACTGCACGTGTCAACTATGACACTACATTCAGCCGTAGAAGGTGGGCGCCTTCAGTGGAGGAAAAAATGATGACACCATTTATTGTTTTTTTTTTTCTTGTTTACAATTGCCTTTGCTAACTTTGACACTCAGACGATAAATTGAATCGATGGATACTTGCCAGGCGTTGATTCATTCACGGGGTGACTTCATTCACCGCCCCACTCTAGCGACAGAGTTTATTTGCTTCTGAGGTTAGGGCGGGCGTTGTTCACTGATGACAGTAATAACGGTGATTACAGTGAAATTACCGTGAGTGCAAATTTTTCCAAAGTCTGCGCTGCATCGTCGCGGCAAGTATTTTGATTTTAATCAACGCTATTATTCCCGCTAAGTGGCGCTATTGGCGTAGCGAGACGACAGATAGTCGGATCGTCGCCAAAGGCGGAAACTTTTATGGCTAATTGGCGTTTGCTTTGGTGATGGAGGAAATGAGGTCGGGGCGTTTAAGCTAAGAATCATCGTGTTTTGTAAGTGCGGGCAATTTTGCAGTTTAAGTCGGGGAAAGACCTTGAGAGTGACTTGAGGAGCTGTGGGTTGAGATTAAGTAATTTTCTTGTTCCACTCACTCTGAAGGAAGCAGTCACAACAAGAAAACGTCTTAATCAAATCCCGTAGCTCCACAAGCCTCCATCAATCTCAAGGTCATTCCCCGAATTGTAAATCATAACTAGGTCAGCCTTGAATGGCCGTCGCCATGGCGTAGTCGAAGAGTTCATCGACTTTGAACAGACATATGTTCGAAGCCTGAACAGGAATCTCGTCTCATTTTTCTCATCATTCCCAGCTTTCCAGAGTTGCTGACAAAACACTACAAAAAGGCTTTTTAAAATTACGCCATTTGGAGTCGGCATTGAACTGTGGGTCCTCTTCACTTGTACGCATAGTACGACTGACTACTGAAAAAGCTCTTTCCTGCTCACGTAATTTAATTTTCTTGGTTCGAAGAATTTCTATTTCTTTTCATAGCAATGAGAAGTCTGCGGATAATTCAGTTATTCGCTTCGAACAGTGCACTAAAATTCATTTCCTTAGACAAGTCTAAGTTGGAGTCGAAGCCAGGACGATAAGCTGAGTGGATTCGGAGCGGATCTATGCCGGATACACGCTCCTCTCTGTAATGAGGACGAATGGAGGAGAAGACGCCAAAAACCTCGAAGATAAGCAAACATACTGAGCGGAGCTTGAGTGAATCTATGGCGGATATACACTCCTGTCCGTTGGAGAAGACGCAACTGCGAACTCTACCTTTCGCATCAAGACGTGGATGTATTTGGAAAGACAGAATAAGCTCGACAACAGTGGCTCGGTCAGAATGAGTGAATAAACAACAACGCTCCAGCTAAGAGGGTCTGGCACCTCAACTTCCAGGTTCGAGAAGAACGGATTCGGAGCGGATCTATGCCACCTACACGCTCCTCTCTGTGATGAGGGCAAATGGAAGAGAAGATGCAAGTGCGAACCCTACTTGCGGCGTTAAGACGTGGATGTATTCCGGAAGGCAGAACCTCGACTATACGGGCTCGGTCAGAACGAGTGGTCTCACTTCTCAACCTCCAGGTTCGAGAACAAGAGGAAGATTGAACCTTCAATAAAGAGACCAAGTGATCGCGGACGTTAGGGAACTTTTTTTCGTTGACTGGGAACAGCGCGATCGTCAAGGATGGACGGAAACATAAATTTAGGCTTTTACCGTACATGGGTTATTAGCCTGATAAGTCAGTAAGTAAGACATGTGTTCCACTAACCACTGGATATCGTAGAGCTCTCGAAAGGTTATTCAATCGTTGATGCAACGTGAACCTAAATTTGTACCTTTTTGGTTCAAATTCAGTCAAAATTTAGGACAAATTTGCAATTCGCTCTAAAAACTGTTATCGGCTGGATCTATGCACAAATGCTAAGAACTTAATCCGAACAACGATGCAAAGTCTTGTCTAAGAAGTGCATAAGCACCTAAGCCTCGTAAGCCGACGCAGAAAACAGCGCAACTACTCTTAAAAAATTTCCTCAAACGCTGTCTCAAACACGAAATATTCAAATAAGTGTCAAATCTAGCCCAAAATTGCTTCGAAAAGTCTACAAATCCAACATCCATTACAATCCCCAAGAACACTCCTTCCACCACCACCAGCAACAGTTTTGAATTCCAATCTCCCGCTTCGTTAGCCAAACTCCACCACAATCGCGTACAACCGCTAAAAATGCATCGTGTCCCCATTCGCGAATAACCGCCGCATCGGCTTCAGAACTCCATGCTACTCCGCCATGGCGATCGTTGCGAAATAAGAGTCAATAGATCTAGGCCAATTGCGGCCGTTCTGTTTCTCTGCCTCTCTGTTTTGCGTACGACCACACATTGCGAAGAGTCCGACAGTCGCACCTGACGGGTGCGAACAACCTTCAAAAACCAGTTCCCCACCACACACCGTCCATCATGCGAAATCTCGCACCTGAAGTGTCCGCAAAGAGAACGCGAACACAGAAGACAACGCACACCGGAGGAGATCGCTCAGGTTCGATGACCACCAAGCACTTGATACATCCAATAATGGACGAGTCGATTGATTCCAGATATCGCCCGCAAATGGTATCTCCTCCGTCTATTCTACTGCTAATCACATGACCCACTTTCCGGTGTGCCGAAGAGAGCCACCGAGCGACACAAAGAACCGGAGTGAGATTTGCGAGCCGCAGCACTTTTCACTTATCGCCCGTCGCGCGTCGTCGTGTGTGCTTCAATTAACGCCTTGATCGCCAATTCGCTCGAAAGCGTATTCTATTCGATTGGAGACGGTTGCGGTTGAGGCTAGCGAGCGATGGGTCGTGGTTTGCGATTTCTTTTGGGAGCCGCGACTGCACACCACACATGTCGCGGGGATCATTACTGCATTTTGCGCCAGAGGTCAATGGAAAACTACTCGGTGGCGGATTGCGACGAGACGTTCAACTTGCCGCGAAGAAGCAGCACTTATCAGCAGAAAAGCAGACGTGCTGCGCGTGTGTGTGGGTGGAGTGACCGGCTAAGGAGACAGACAGTTGGATTTATTGTCTGCAATTGACCCTGTTCCTCCATTGGGTGGGGGGGGGGGGGGGGGAAGTCGTGTGTACTTTGGGTGAGATTTTTGTTTGGGAAGACGAGGAACGGAATGAGATGCTATCGGATTTGATCAACTCCGGCAGATAGACAAGGGAGAGTGAGAAAGTGAAACTCCGGAATGTCCGCATGTTCGAGGAGATTGGGATCAGAGATGGCTACGTTGCTTTGGGGGCAGTCGAAAGCTGCCGAGATGCGATTAGATGGGACCGAGATGATTAAGCGGGGAAATGTGTTTGCTGCACAGGGTCACAAGGGGTTTTCGCTTTTTTCTTTCGTGATTCTAGTCACATGCCTAGACAATTGTTAGCCACTGGATGTTTTTCATTTGGATAGCGATCTCAAGACCCAATTAAAAACCCGCTTCCTCGAAGACAATGGCAAGAGTTTCACTGCCTTGTGGGACCTACATTCGGAGGGTTTATCGACTGCTGTCAGTCGTGATGGTGGACAGCTCAGTGCTCGTCTGGAAAATGTCTGAAAAGACAGTTTTGGCTGGAAACTTCTCCGTCACAATTTGGTACCACACCACGTCACGTGACGTAAGCCCTAATCATACAATTTCACCTAATCTTCCCCTGAAGCCCTGACATAACCTAAAAATGCGGTAAGCCCCGTCCTCACACCACATCTAAGTTCACGTGAAGCCAACATGAAGTCATTAACAAATCCATCCTCAGAAAAATAAAGCATTCCTCTCTCGTGCTCGTGCCCCACCTCACCAACTCCAACTCGTTCATCACTTACTCACCAGTCCGAACCCGTCAGGCGGTCAATTAAATATCCATTTGACTATTCATCCGTGTGGAGCACGCATGAACCTCAAATGACCGACCGCGCGCACTTTGGGACACATACCAGAACGTTTGGATCGTAAAACTTGAAAAAAAAAATTATCCCTTATCGCGATGCTTGCTCTGCTCTGCTCTTATCGTCTTGCAGTCCATTCGACGAACGCACTGAAAGTACGGTAAAACCGTTTTTAAGTATTTTCACGCCCGAAAATTAAAAAAAAAAACCAAAAAGCTGCCTCAAAGTAGTACTCAACTGCACTGACGTCATTGACCTCAAGCGTCAGCGGTATCGGTGGATAGAATCTCTTTGCATGACACTTCAGGTGGAGCAACTCGCAACTACAATTCAATCATCATGCGACGCGTCATCACGGATGAAGCACGGGTGGAGGAGGCTTGAGCGAGTTTGAAGAGATGCCGTAAATCATGGCGGGAATCTAGGGCAGTTGGAGAACTTTGTCTGTGCTGGAGGAGGACTGGAAGGGGACATTCTGTCGTAGATGGCCACGGAAATGGTCAGCCTTACCTGAACTCTCGACTGTTTGGAGTTCTGGTGATGATGGAAGCCTGGGAGAATTCAGAAACTCACAGACGTTGTCCAGTCTCGTGGACTTTTGGCACAAACTTGCGTGCAGCAGTCGCGGAGGGTGCCTCATTTCGATCAAAATTTCTGTTTAAAGTACACCCTGTTCGACACCCACAGCACTCACTCTGGAAAAAAGTTCTCAACAGAGACCAACGATGTCCACTTCGACTCGAAATTTGATACAGACTTTCAGTCAACATTTCAAAACGGGAAACACCAGTCAATCTCCACCCTGTACCTACACTCAGTCACTTTCCCTCACTCGACCGTCACCCTTTAACCTTTAAGCAGCACTCTCCCATTTTCCCAGGATCTCCTTGAATGCCTAAATGTCAAATCAAATGTCCATCGAAATGTCACTCTCCCCGACAACAAATCACCAGTTGTCCAGGAAACTCCTCCCACGAAGCGAGTTCAAGGATCATTTACACATGAATTGACAGACTTCTCTTCACCGGCATATGCGACTTTTAAATTAATCCATGATACATCCAATTAGACGGCACTAGGAGCCCCCTCCACATCGCCACCTTCTGTCAACAGGAACTGTCAATTCTGAGTTCATCACAGCAGAGAGAGAGAGAAACAAAAACAAAACTCCACTCTGTGGCCTGCACACGGCGAAGTTTTGTAATCCTCCGCCGTTGCCGTCGCCGTCCACCATGTGTTTACCCATTTCCCCGGTCGGCCTTGTGTTGATTCTGCCTAGCCTGAGACAAAAGAGTCTTAAGACAGAACAGGTGGCACAGAGCGTTTCATTCAAGTTCCCCGACGGTGCCGCTGTGTTTGTCATCTGACAGAACAGATTTATTTACTCAAAAAAAAAAAAAAAAGAACCCCGATAAGTGCGATCTGTTAGGGAGGGCGGCGGCGGGCGGCAACGGCGGCGAGGCAATTTAATGCGCAGACGGGAAGCGATGACGATGGTGATGCTGTGCGATGCAGAGGAGCGTCATTACGAGAAAGTGGCGTGATGACAGCCAGCGACATTTAGTGCATGTCAGTGTCACTTCTGATGTCAAACACACACACGCAGGAACCTCCTCTGTTCGGGGGTCTCTGCCGCACCTGAACCATGATGAGTCACTTTGGAGGTGGCAAACTATTCTCTAGCCGGCCGGCAGTAAGCCTCCCTCGCACTAAGCCGTTAAGTGTATTAGTCACTCGCGAAGACTCTCGTGGGAGATGGCGGCCGGAGGGAGGGAGGGGGGTTGGTTTACTTTGCCGGCAATTGAGCGAGAACGTGAATAAGAAGATTACAAGTGGAAAGTGGTCACCGCTGCATTGTCGGTACGTTTTGTTCTCCTCGCGACTGTGGGATGTGTGTGCGCGCTTGTTTGCGTCTGATTGACGCCAGACGGCCGGAGAGGCGAAGGTGTGGGAGGAGGGCACTTGACGTGCCGGTCAAGAGGGTGTGCACTTAGAAATCATCATTTGATCTAAGTGAACGCTGTTGCCGCAGTTGTGGCATCAAGATACATCAAGTACGCCATCCATCACTTTCTCTGGAGAGATTTCAAACGTCCAGCACCAAGGAGTCAGAATCGTGCGGTGCATCGCTGTGTGTGTGTCGTCGTCGTCGTCGTCGCCGATTTGACTGACCGATGGGATGTATGGACGATGGAATTCAATTACCAACAAAAGAAAGCCGGCACTTGTGGTTATCGCTTTCGGTGAATGGAATGAGGCAGTGCGGCAGTGCAAGGAAGCACTCTGACACAAGGAAATGACAGATTCTCGAAGATTATGCGGAGAATGCTGCAGAATGGGGTTTCTTAGGAGTGGTGTGCTTTGTGGCGGTGATTGGGCCGCTCGGTTGAAAGAACCTCAACCACGTGTCGTGCAGTCGATGCAGTGGCTTATGAGGAGGAAATGGGGAAGAAGTGACCAAGAAGTGCAAATTGTGTGCGGAACTGGAGAGCAAACGATTGTTCAAAGGTTTCTTAGATTCACAGAAAAGTATAAGTGGTGGGTGGTGAAGGAGGGGAAGGAGTTGATGGCGTTTTGTGGGAAGACCGAGTGAGTTTTTAGAGCCTATGGGTGGAACTAATTTTTCCCAATTCAAATCGACATCATTGTTTGATACTCAGGTATGTAGGGCGGTAGCTAAGAGATTGCAGGAAAGTCTCTTCATGAATTTAAAATGTAATGCCTCTATGGACTTCTTTGCAGTGTTGGCCCATGGCGTCGTTCGCCGCTGAGGCAGAGTAGACTTGGTTCCCAGCAGAGGCGATCTGTGAACTACAAAGACAGCCTATTGAAGGATTTGATCCTTCAATAGGGAGTGCTTCATCGTGAGGTAAGATTTTCAGTAGGCTTTTGCTGACAGATCATGCGTGACTTCCATTGAACAGCTTTGTGATTTTTTATCAGTTTTGTTTGCCAAGTCGTCATGAAAAGATTCACATCGCAACAGTGTCTCCAAATTGTTCAGCTGTATTGTGAGAAGTGTGTGTCTTGCAATTCGATGACCTCACAGTGCACATAATTGACCTACTGAAACCACTATTGTCAACAGCGTTTGCAAATTTGAGTCCCAGTTTACATTAGCGACCGGTTAGACCACACCCAGCACGTGGTGCTGAGACTAGAGAGGAGAGAGAGCAGTTCTAGCTGAGAGTGTAACCGAATTGTAGTCGTTATCAGCAGCTTAAGCGGTGTATGTCGAATACTTGACGTATTTTACGTAAGGATCTCGGTCTAAAAGTGAACAAAATTTATGCAGAAGGCCTGAATTTGCGACACTCTTTCAGCGAGTCGACTCTAAGTGCAGTGATTACCCCCATCCCTTGTTCAATGGACACCTTAATTAACAAAATGATCGTATTTGAACTGTTGAGCAGTAGAGAAAAAGTACCAAGAGCCACCATTAGATCCTCTAAAAACAACCGTATGGCCTACTTTATGTACTGGTGGAGTCATTGGCACAGTCTTCCTCAAAACTATGGCAGCAAGAAGCGGCCAATGGTAGCTGTTATCGCGTCATATTGACGGACTATGTGTTTCAGAAACTCAAGCACATGGTTTTGGTGAGCTCTAGTTTCAACAAGAGGGCGCTACGAGTCAAATAGAGCCTGAAACAATGGACTTGTTAAGGAATCAGTTTGAGTGGACACTTAATTTCACGGTTTGCTTCGGAAAATTTGCCGCCTGGATCGTGCAATATCACACCTTTGGACTATTTTCTCTGGGGAAATGTACAGCTAGCTACGATTTACTCATTGGAAGTCAACATTGCTCGTGTTATTTGCAAGACACCAGCCGCTATGCGCGAAGGAGTCGCACGGACCTTCCGACTGGGCCACCTAAGACGTAGTCGGAGCCAATATTTACATGATATCATCATCCTATCAGAAAACCCCATTCATTTGTCTTTTAAGCGATATGAAAAACTGTATGTTCACTTTCAAATTTATGTCTTTTATTTTACATTAAAAATCAAACCTCACCATGAATCACAATTTTTCTGGCAGAACTTTGTATACAACCGTAGCATCACCCTATTGAAAGGCACTGCAGTTGTTTGGAAATTATACGTAGTTAATACATTTTATGAATGTGGGAGCACACTGCCTCCAAACACAACGGATAAGCACTTTCGGCGTCCATTTGCAAGTGACAGAAGCTAGGCCCTAGGCTGTAAGTCCACACAATTATTATTATTATTAGAAGGTTAAGCGCCATCATGCGAACACAATGACCCCACGTAAGGGGCAATCGAGTTCAAACTCCCAACAAAAGGACACCGTTCTTGAGAAATCGCTTTCTTATCAGGAAAAAAAGGGAACTTTTTTATTTCAGAGCTGCTTTTCGAACTTAGGCCCTCGGAATTATTTTCAGAAATGTATTTTCAGTTGACGTAGATGGGTGAGTCGTAATCGTCCTGACATAGTGAATACGTCCGTAGACTCTCAACCCAAAATCGCAGATTCGGTTCACGGACTGAACACCTAGCAGTTTTCACTGCAACACCTCTTTCGATTTGCTGACAACGCTCAAAGGGCACTAATGTCAATGATAAGCTTCTCAAACCTCGCCATTCAAATTCGGCAAGAAACTGTTGGTCCCCTCCACGCCTGAGAGAACAATAGAAAGCAAAAGACGAGTAGTTGCTGAGAAATCTAGACCCTGGACCAGTGTGGGCTGTAGTTTTGTATGAGATTTTGTTCATATGGGATGCTTGCATTTCTGTATGACGTGTTGGAGTATTGTGGTAAGATCGCCAAGATGTAAATGTAATAAATTCAAAAAGAATCTCGATAGACACAAAGAATCAGCTTGTCGCTTCCACAGCAATTAAGCGCGTCGTGCGTCCTATTGCTCCGTCATCAGTTAAGGAAACCTGAAATTTATTTCAGAGTCTTGACGGGGAAATTTGAGAACGCTTTCCTAGACAGTTGGTGTCTTTGTTTGAGTGAAGTCGACTCGACTAGAAAGAGACCGATGTGTGGCTAAATGCGAGCTTTGCCTTTTCAATGGACAGACTGGCTCACAAAGCCATGGCGGTCAGTGTATAAATGACAGAAACAGAAAAGAAACAGTTCTTATGACACGTACAGCAAAAATTGTCCGTTTAAGGGATTTTTTGGCCCAATAAATGGGCCAAACATGGTGTTCATTTCCTCTTAGACGAATTGTCCACACAAGCAGACGCTTCACTTGGGTAGTAGGGCGTCTAGAGCATCTAAGTCAAAGAGGAATCATATTTGCTTTCAAATAATACAGAGGACATGGGTTCATTATCAGTGCTTCCCGTATTATTCATTTCACTAAATACAAATTGTCCATTTAAAGGGGTCGTCCACCTTAAGAGGGCTGTACACATTGAGCGAGTTCACTGTAGACATGCAGAGAGGCATGATCTTAGTCCCTTACTTGACCCTTTTGTTGCCAGTCACCTTTTACCACTTGAAACCATTTCGAAACGATGAAGAACTTCAATAGGTCAGTGGGATGGGTGCAACGAAGTGCAATTCGTTAGGGAAAGTGTCTATTTGTGAGCCTCCTAGCTCGAAGCAGGCGTGGTTCAGGACTGTCTTTCATACAGTTTCTACAGAAATTTCGTTCACACAACTTCTTTAAACGTTTCTGGTTTCCCATCGTCCACACTCTTTCTACAGAAATGAATCGAAGAAACAACTATTCTAGATGCGTGTTCGCCAATCAGACAGTGTCCAGTTACTGTTACAAGAACCATGCTTCTTTCCGATCTTTTAAGTGACAGTAGCATTCTAGAGTGTCAAGGGAGAGCCCTATCCCTTTTTTAAATGCGGTAGAGGACACACGGTGGAGTCGACATCTTTGTTTGGAGAAGTGGAACGGGTCACCTATTCTTCGATTCGTCTATCACAAATCAGGCAACCTTCGAGCTTGGTTATTTGAACTCAAAAATTTGTCCAGGGTATGGTTAAATAAATGAAGACTGGAGATATAAAGGTTAAGGTTCGCAATCAAGCCGGTTTTAGGGAACAGGGAGGATAGGCCCATTAAAGCAAAGTCCGCAATGATTTCAAAGAATCAGAATATTATTCATATCGGAAATTATCCAAAATTTAGGAATGTCAGGAATGTCCTGCCAAGCTCATGAGTTGTTTGAAGTCACGAGCACCTGCCACTCAGTTTGGAGATACCCAACTCTACAGTGCTTCCCCTGGCAGCTGACATCCCTGTTCATACAATTTAGACGGCAAATTGATGCATTTTCCTGCTTTAAGAGGGACGTACAAAAACCAAAATGTGTTAAGGTGTGCCTTAGGTTCAGCATGACACGCATTTCCAGTTCACGTGGTTGTCGAAAGTCCCAAAGACGCAAGAGACGAGGATGCCGACCCTCTGTTTCGTGTTGCAATCAAACGTATTTATCAAATTTTATGGCCTTTTCTACTCTTAAAGACAGTCGACAGTGCTCAACTGAAAAAGAAAGTCAGCAGACTTTCAAACGTCCTAATGTCTCCAAATCTGGAGCCCAATACGTCTCATCTTGCTGTCAAAACTCAGTTCAACAGAGAAAAACCTCCCCTAACGTCAAATTGTCGGCGAAATTCCTTTCCCGAGTAAGACAAAGACCATCATACTGCAGCACCAGCTGACTTACCAGTCAAACAGAAAGAATTTCCAAAATAATTCCTTTCGACCTCCTTTTGGATGTCGCGCACCTCCATCCTCCAGCATATTCCAGTGAAACCTCTAAACCTGATTCCCTTCATCATGGACTACTTCTGATCTCAGTTTCCATACACTTTCCACCACGTCCAGCCTCGCATCCAATTCCTCGAACCTCAGAAACGATCGACGAAAAAAACCCACAGAACTCAAAAAAAGAAAAAAACAACCAGAAGCCCCCAATCGGTCTTCCAATGGCGATGACAACAACAACACCAACACCAGCACACCACACACACACACACGAATTCACCACTTAAGTAATCTCTGCAAAATGGACAGACACACACACACACACGCCACACCACACCACTCGCTCCAGAGTTCTCCAGTTGTTCATCAGCCAAAGAAACCACCACCACACGGCTCACAACAACAAAACGATTGACATTTCGAATAGACTGCGACAGCACTACACCGCTGCGTCCGAACATGAGGGGCGCGAGCGAAAGGGACGACACAAGAGCCTGCAAAGCTGACAACGAAATCGAATAAAATTTTATCGACCCATCGCCTCTCCAGAGAATCAGAAAAAAAATGAGTCCCCCCTTCAAGACTCCACCGACTCTGGTGACTAGAAAGGACTTTGGTGTGAAATACGGTACGAACCTTCAGATAATTCCAAATCCAATTCGGCCAGCTTCTCGCGGACGTCGTCGGGCAGGGCCGACACATCCAGACCCATGTCGGTGGAGGACATCTTCTCGATGGTCTCCTCCCCCTCTCAGCCGATGATGATGATGATGATGATTACTTCTGCCTTCTACCAGGGAACGGTGAGGCGATGAGAGATGCGGCGCCTAGGTAGGCCCAACACCCCCGGCTCTGACTGGAGAGATGATCGACGGCACCAACCAATTACCACACAATACAATTTTTAAAACACAAACAGAGATAAAAACCGCCGCGATGGGCTGTGGACGACGGCCGGGAGAAATGGGAAATTCCACACAGAGTTTGAGATTGATTTTCACTCACACCTCGCACACAACAGCAGAGGCGGCCACAGCAGCAGCTCGACGCACACACACGGGAGGGTGCTTCACTGAAAAATTTCGCACATTTTCAGCGTTTTCCGGTCGCGAATGTGGAACTCTAGCCGGGGAGCTCCGGGTTCTGTGGAAATTTTCTTTTTTTTTTTCAAAGAAACTCTGAATTGTACACCTTTTGGTGAATGCCTCAGCGGCACGGAGACAGACACTTGCACTTTTTTTCTCTCTCGGACCGCTTCCTTGTTGGAGGAACCACTCAAAACTCTTTTTTTTTTCTCCTCTTTCTTTCACTTCGCCTCACTGGGACTGACCGAGCAGAGATTTGTGATTCGTTTCACGCTCAGGCGCTGCTCCTGGACATATCCACTTGAAAACAACCAAAAAAACAGAAATCTATCAATCCGCACACTGAACCCGTCACGGAGGAGAGAAGGGCGGAGGAGACTAATTTTTTTGTGAATTCTTAAGGTTTGATATTTCCTTTTTGTTTTTACTTGCTCGGCTGACGCGGCGCTGCACTCATCCGGACGCAGAAACAACGAATTTATCTCACGATTTCAACTCAACTGAAGTCGGTGACGGCGAAATGTCTTAGTCGGTAGTCGTTGTCGCCGTCGCGGTTGCTGGTGTGTCGCGGTCGGTGGTGTTTGCTGCTGCGCGGTGGAGAGAGCGAGATGACCGGATGGTTGTTGTCTGATTGGTTTGAGCGAATTCGGTGTGGTGTGGTGAGTATTGGCGTGTGTGTTGATGGGAACACACGAAAGAGAAGACAACGAGATCTGAGACTGACTAATTGGGTTGTTCTTATTCGATGTTTTGACACTTCTTGCGAAGGTGGACACGATGCGACATCTGTTGGACGATAGTTCGTGAGAGGAATCGACGCGACAGAAGGTAACAGATTGTTTTGAAGAAACAACAGAAATAGATGCAATTTAGCGACTTTAGTCGAGAATTCCCTCCTCGTAGGGTTGACAAAAGTGTGGGAAAGGAGCACCTGATTGCCATGATCTCGTGGTTGTTTCAACGATGCTAAGTGAAGGGCTTCTTCAGGAGTCTTAGCCAGCTTGTGGAAAGACAATTCGCTGCCTTGGGAGAATCGACTGTTCTGTGACGCCATCACGTTTTCAGCGGTAAGTTTGCTAAACCTGTTGTAAGGAACCTAGGGAAGATCAACTGAAACGGAAGGAAATTACCAGACGAATTGTATCAAAAATTGGAGAAGGACTCCGTTCATATCTGAACATCAAACCAAATCGAACCAACACAAAGGAGTTACAAGGTGGCGTAAGAAATTTTTCCGTCTAAATGTGAGCTGCAGAGCAAGTGGACGAAATACATCTCAGTACCAATCAGTGCTGGTCTCTATTCCCTCTTGATTCCTATGACCAAGGACACCTTTCATTTTCGAAGATCTACCGTCTGTACAGCCATCGGTAGCGACAAATGGGGCAATAATAAATGGGAACTCAGTTTAAAGAAGCAGATCATTTGAGTAGCCTTCTTGCAATCACCAAAACTTTGAATCCCAGTGATATGTGGGCACACGAAGTTGGAAATTGTGGTCAAAAACACCTCAACACACCAGAAATCGTAGAGAAATGGACTCCTAAAGTGACTGGGGACAATAAGCAAACCTGCCAGTATGCGTCACAGGAACCCTCAGTCCCCATGGATCACGAAAAATTGGACAAAAAGCTCAGAAAAACAATCTGATGGGAAGAAACTAAAAAAATGTGAAAAAAATAAAAATCCACGGAGCGGTCTGACCGAGGGTATATAAGGAGGTCTAGGCGCGGGAGCGAGTTTAATCTGCTCCAAGTCGTCGTAGGGTGCTCATCGGGGGAAATTTTTAGAAACATAGTTTTTCTCTTCCTCTCTCGTAGTCGAGTGCATGTGGGAATATTTAGGTGCACATGGGGACATCCACACTCTTTGTCCTTTGTCATGGGCTCTGATGTTAGATGCTGCTTACGATGGATGGTTGTTTGATGCTTGACGTATGTTGGATGTTCAATGGGGGTATTCACCCAGATTCTCTCTCTCCTGGGCTATCTGGCGCAACATGTTTTAGGCCGAGTTCTGAATGAAGATGCTGTTTACGATCGATGGATGTCCGATGTTTAGGATGATTTTTGTATGTTGGACCAGATGGTGGATGACTGGTGCCATGTTGGACCATGGACTTGTTGTCATTATGAAGGATGCTGGGTTGACGCATTCGCCTGTTCCATAAGACGATCGCTTTCACTAGTAATTTCGAAAAAACATACAAAAAGTCTTTTAAGAAAAATTAAGCTGGGAGACAAAAGAACGCAAATTTCATGACGGACTTCATCAGAAATGGAATGAGCAGCACTCTGGCATTTTCTGCCTACTCAATCAAGAAGAATATGATCCCTGAACTGAAATGTAACTACAACAGAGACAAGGGAGCTACAAGGTCTCAACAAAGGAAGTGAACAAGCGCTGTAAGGATTCAGGAAATGTCAAACTGAAAGACCGCGATGTAACCTCACATTCTCCATCACTCGCAGAGCAGTTGGGCACACATTCAAGTGATTCCTGTGGAGGCCACGGCTGAGGCAATTTAAGGCACTAATTATAAAACTTTGGACATCGTTGCTGGATTGTATTTCTTGTTTTGGTTCCTATTTACAAAGACACCTTTCATTTTCAATGGTTTCCTTCTGCCCACACAGAGAAAGGTAGCGACAATCTAGGCAGTTACAAATTTTAATCCAGTTTGAAGAAGCAAAGCCTTCCAGCGAGCTGCCTGCATTTACCAGAAACAGAACAGAAGGGAAATGTTGGCACACAACTATGGCAAATGTCCTCAAGAACATCTCTATTTGCCATATATGCGACACAAATGGATTCCGAAAGTGTCTGGGATTAATAAGCGGACCTCCCCGAGCGTGCCACAGTAATCCTTCGCCTAGCTAGATTACAGGAAAATCGAAAAAACGCTAAAAAAGACCAAAAACCAAAAAATTTGATGGAAAAAACCCAAAAACTGAAAAAAATATGAAAAAAATTAAAAATCCACGGAGCGGCCCGACCGAGGGTATATAAGGAGGTCTAGGCGCGGGAGCGAGTTTAGTCTGTTCCAAGTCGTCGTAGGGTGCACATCGGGGGGGATTTTCACAAACATAGTTTTTTCTCTTCCTCTCTCTTACTCAAGTGCATCTAGGTGCATGTGGGCGCACGTGGGCGCACGTGGGGACATCCACCCTCTTTGTCCTCTGCCATGGGTTCTGATGTTGGATGCTGCTTACGATGGATGGTTGCTTGATGCATGGGGTGTGTTGGATGTTCTATGGTGGTTGACATAGTGGATGGTGAGCGACATGTTGGACGATGGGCAGTCGATATGGTGGATGCTGTGGGACATGTTGGACGATGGGCAGTCGATATGGTGGATGGTGAGGGACATGTTGGACGATGGGCAGTCGATATGGTGGATGGTGAGGGACATGTTGGATGATGGGCAGTCGATATGGTGGATGGTGAGCGACATGTTGGATGCCATGATGGATGGTGAGCGACATGTTGGACGATGGCCAGTCGATATACTGGATGGATGGCGACATGTTGGACGATGGGCAGTCGATATGGTGGATGGTGAGCTACATGTTGGACGATGGGCAGTTGATATGGTGGATGGTGAGCGACATGTTGGATGCCATGATGGATGGTGAGGGACATGTTGGACGATGGGCAGTTGATATGGTGGATGGTGAGCGACATGTTGGATGCCATGATGGATGGTGAGGGACATGCTGGACGATGGGCAGTCGATATGGTGGATGGTGGGCGAGGTGTTGGATACCATGATGGATGGTTGGTTGGTTCGTGGATATTGCAGTTGATGCTGATGTTCCGTATACGCAAAATTTTGGGGCAATTCTTATTTGACATGGTCCTGTTTGGTTATTAGTCGTCAGGTACTGGTGCACCCTTGACCTTTGAACACTTGCAATTTTCTTTTTTTTTGATTTTGTTGGTGTGCATGGATGAGTATCGTCGATGATTGAGGATCATGCACCGGTTATAGGCATGCGGCCCGGTGCATGGATACCTATGCGGACTGTCTTGCAACTCATACCCCCCTCGAAGGCGAAGAGGCTTTCACTGGCTTTGGATTACGGAAAGTTCGGCGTGCAGACTCCAAGGGGAACACTGAGGACCAGAAGTGAATCATCAGTGGCCACGAGCGGCGTATCAGTAGGTACAAGCGGCCTTCCAATGGCGACGAGCGAACCATAAGTAACCACAATGAGCTATCAATGGCGACAAGCGGCACACAAACAACCAGATGTGAATCACCAGTGACCATCAGGTGGTGCAACAAAGCCAACAAGCGATCCATCGATGACCATAAGCCCCCTTCCAAGTGCTGACAGCTGTTCAAATAAGTATTTGTTTATGTGCATGCATATATACGAACTCCACATCCTTTTATTTGAGTCATGACTCCCGCGTGGTACACTCACATGCTAGCATGATTTCGGGCGCGCGGTACAGATCGAAATTCAGATTCTTAACCCCCTCAAGACGCAAACATGTGTCTTGAGGCTAGGCAGGGCATTTTTACTTCTGCATTCTTTTCAGGTTCAAGGTCTCTTCTTCTAATTTCAGCTATTCTCATTCTTTCTTAGGTTTGTTAGTGGCAATGGTACGGGCGCGTAGTAATATTTAGTTTTCTAGTAGATTCCGATGTAGTTTCCAAATAGTCTTAAGGTAGTTAGCTCCAAGCTTGTTAACGCATTGAGCTCTTCGCGGTTGCTTACACCGAAATTTGAGAATGGGCATTAACAGACTCGGATAGCAAGGCACTTCATTTCTAGACTTAGAGTAGACAACGGACTGATACTGTATGTACATCACGTTAAGATGGACAGTATTCCGTTCGTTAGTAGTAGTTGAAAGGCCACTCATCAAGCATGTCAGGCCGGAGTTGCAGAGCGCTTTCCTCGTAGAAGTAGAGTAGACAACGTTCGGATGATTTGCATCACAATGTGATAGACAACATCTCGTTCGTTTGTAGTAGTCGGAAGGCCTCTCATCAAGCTTGACAAGCCGGGATTGCAGGGCGCTTTCTTGATAGAAGTAGAGTAGACAACGGACGAATGCTATACATCACTCTAAGATGGGCAGTATTCCGTTCGTTTGTAGTAGTTGAAAGGCCACTCATCAAGTTTGTCAAGCCGGAGTTGCAGAGCGCTTTCCTCGTAGAAGTAGAGTAGACAACGTTCGGATGATTTGCATCACAATGTGATAGACAACATCTCGTTCGTTTGTAGTAGTCGGAAGGCCTCTCATCAAGCCTGACAAGCCGGGATTGCAGGGCACTTTCTTCTTAGTAGAGTAGACAACGGACGAGTGCTATACATCACGTTAAGATGGACAGCATTCCGTTCGTTAGTAGTAGTCAGAATGAAGGTCTCTCCTTGAAGTCGTGTTATCGCCCTGACTTCGATTCTCGGTTATCGCCGCTGAAGTTGCTCTTGACTGGAGACAAGCTGGAGCTCCCATAAGGCTTAGTGTAGGCAACGGACAGTTGATTGGCTTCGATTTAAGAAGCACGGTCATTCTGTTCGTTTTTGCATTTGTAGTGTAGAAGGACGCATATTCGTTTTAAAGCCATTGCCTATTATTTCACTTTATGACCGGTCCGTTTCTTATTCTAGACAGTTTTCAGTAGTTTGTAATCGTAGTTGGGAGTAGTTAGTTTTTGTCGAAAGTCCTCAGAACTATTGATTTATTTTATGGCAGTTCGAAGACGCTCGGCACTTAGAGGTGCTTGGGATTGTTCGTAGATTCTCGTAGATTATCTCTTTCTTATAACAGGTTCATCAAGCATCGTCTTGCGGGTTTTGTAATCTCACGGCGAATGGTTGCACTTGCCTTCTAGCTCATCTAAGCACTCAGCTTATCGTGGTTCGGTTCCGGTTTCGGCCTCTCAAAACCTCTTTCTGCATTGGAGGCACTTGCACGCGCCGGTTTTCAAGGTTTCTGAATTCCTGCATGAGAGATGGGCTGCAAGATTAATGGACAGATTGGCAGATAGGCTGGTAGGTGGATAGCCAGGAGACTGAATGCAATCGGTTTCGGTTTTTTTTTTTCGGTTATAGCCTCAGTTTTGGCTTCGGATTTGACTTTTGTTTCGCCTTGATTTTGGATTTGGCTTCGGTTTGGCTTTAGCTTCGCCTTAGGTTCTGGCGCGTTTTAAAATCTCGGTTTTCCAATCGGAAAACCGCGATCCTTTTGGATGTTAAACAACTTCGCGTGCTCCTAGTTCCTGAACGATGAATGCACATCATGGCTGATGGACAGATACATAGGACACTGTTGTTGAAAGCTGACAGGTGTATGCGAAATGTGTTGTGTTTTGTGTGCGTTGCAAGGAAGTGTGGTGGCTTCTTCCTTCTGGGAGGAGGCTGAAAGTGGTCTCACGACCCTACCACATCACTTGCATTTGTGTATGAGCCCTAAAGTGTTGTGAGCAGAAATGATTTGCAGCAAGCAGCACAGCAAAGGCCACAAGCGGCCTGTTTCCTGATCCCTGATATTAATTATATTTTTTCCCTTTTTCTCCATTTTTATATTTTGATGTCTAAAAGCTGAACAGAAGCTCATAACGATTCAGGTTTTTGATTAACTTCGCGAAATAATTTTACTTAGAACTGATTTCAAGCAACATGAGCTTCTGTTTTGTTTCTGATTTTGAACTCATACTTGAAGTCTTAGGGACTTAGCTTCCTTTTAACAATCACTGCAATTCTGCTTTTTCAATTGCAAGACCTAAGACTTCCTTTCTGTAGATTAGGCATAGCTAGGGCTTAGATATCTTCTTTGAAACGCTTGAAGCTTGAAGGACTATCTTTTGCACTTGATCTGATCTCAAATTAAGATTCTAGTGATGGTATGCATGCACGCTCGATGTTTCAAGAATCTCTTAAGGACACTTGGCGAAATTTCCATTGAAAGCGAATTGTCCATTGAAAGGACATCAATAGGCAGACTAACATGAATAGTTTAGATAGGATGGTTAGGTTAGATAGATTAGATAGGGCAGCAAGATGATTTATGCGAAATGAGTAAATCTTTGGACAGCCAAAGAGCTAGGCTAAGATGGGGACGTCTTTAGACAGGGAAAAGGCAATTTGAGTAGGAGATAACAAGACAGGCACTTAGTTTAGTTGAGGTAGGGATCAAGAAACGGGCCGATGCAATAACATTCCAGTATCTTTGCACAGTTTTCTTAACGCGCTTTCGATTAGGTTGGGATAGCTAGGGGGAGACAGATAGGTAGACAACTCTTAAGACACGAAATTCTTCATCACTGTCATCACAAATTCTCCCACATTTTGTCAACTTGCTAATTTTTTATGTGTGCAAAGATTTAGGGTTTAGAAATTGCAGACTTAGCCACGTAGATAGCTTTTACCGTTGCGGGGGGATCAATCGTTGCGTCGGTCGGGCAAGAAATTTGTCGTTTATGGAAAGGGCCGATACTTGGGGAGGGTAAAATGCTGTCTGCGTGGAGAAGTCTGTATAGGTTTAGCTCGTGACTTGAAGTAGGACTTCAGGAGACAAGCAGGTCTCATTGAAGTTAGGTAGGGGACCCCTTAAGGACTTTAAACAGAAGTCTTTAAGGATAGGTAGGGGAACGCTCAGGGGTCCAAACAGGCATCCTTGAGGATAGGTAGGGTTCTAACCGTTCCTCTTTTTTTGCAGTATGGAAGAGGATCTTCGCAGCTGCGTTCAATTCCAAAAAACAAATCCCTTTGCCACGTTGCGTTCCGATCAGACGTTTTTTTTCACGTTTCTCCGCATTAAATCCGTTTCGTACGAACGAAATTCAGAGACAAGCACAATCCAGTCCAAGATACCATGCCTCCTGATCAGTCTCCTGCATTGTGTTGTTTTGTGTAAGTGAAAGTGTGAGTTGATATGGTGGCTTCTTCCCTCTGGGAGGAGACTGAAAGTTGTCTCACGACCTACCATGTCGCTGGCATATGTGTAAGGGCTCAAAAGTGTTTTCCCTGACGAGGTCCAGCCATGTCTGCAGAATTCAGATGAATCCAGAGAGCAGGGGTAAGGCACTACGGTGCATAAAAACAAGCAGTAAGCTTTTTTTTTTACTTGCCTTAAATAATTTTAACTTTAACAAAGATAGTCCTAAAAAGTTGCGTCGCGTTAAAAAAATTAAGCATGCATACCAACATACACATTCGAGCTGAAATTATTTTTCGGGAAAATTCTAGTTTCTACTAACCCCCTCGAGACAGCAAACAGTTGTCTTTGAGGCTAGGTAGGGGAACCCTCAGGGCCGAACAGGTATCCTTGAGGATAGGTAGGGGACCCCTCAGGACCCAAACAGGTGTCCTGTGGCTAGGTAGGCCTCTGCTCTTCTCTTTTCAGGTTTTTCTTCTTTCATTTCAGGGCGGGCGCGTCGCGATCGGGAATTTTTGGAAATCATATGAAGAATCATATGAGGAAGCATTTGAGGACTCATCTGAGGACTCATTTGAGGAACCAATTTGAGGGATCATATGAGGAATCAGTTGAGGAAGCAATTGTGCAAACATTTGTGGAATCATTTGAGGAACCATATGACGAATCACTTGGGGAATCTGTTGAGGAATCATATGAGGAATCTCTTGATTTCTAATTAAAATTTAAAACGCGATAAGTTGAACAATCGTATAAAGAATTATTTTGAGGACTCATCTCTCATCTGAGGACTCATCTGAGGAACCATTTTGAGGGATCATATGAGGAATCAGTTGAAGAAGCAATTGTGCAAACATTTGTGGAATCATTTGAGGAAACATATGACGAATCATTTGGGGAATCAGTTGAGGAATCTTTTGAGAAATCGTTTGATAAGCAACTTAAATAATAATTTCGTCTTATTCTAACATATTTTTCGAAATATAAAGTTTTCCAAATTTGATTGCATTACTACATTTTTTCCAATTTCTTTCGCCAATTCTTTTTTCTTCTAAAATATAAAATTATTAAATATAAAATCTTTTAATTCTTACAATCCAATTTATAAAATAAGCAAATTTTGAAGTCGAAATCGAAATCGAACTAAAAGCCGGTCGCAAAAGCGTCGGAACATGCCCTTTTTAGGGCATAAACTGCAACTAAAGCAGGACATTCAAATTGCAGTTCGCCTATTCCAATTCCTTGTTTTCGGAATGAGTGGAGAAATGAATTGCAGACATCTACTGCTTCAAGTGATGCCTAAAAGCTGGCTGAGACAGAACTTAGTTCAGTTATGAGCGTCATTTGGAAGCACTCCTTCTGTCGAAGAATTGAAATTCACACGTCCAACGAAGGAAATTCATTACTGTTTTCGAAATAGAAATTTTTTGATATTTAATTTGAACAAGGACTTAATTCCGAAAGTACCACTTTCGATTTCTTTTCGTCTTAAAGCATTTTTTCCCTGAATCAAAGCATCCATCCTTTTTCTATTTTTTTTTTAAATAAATAAAAGTTGTTCATAAACGAAGCCATCAATGTGTCTATGTGTCACTCTCCCCCATCTCGTATATCGGATATAAGACATTCTGACTCAAACGTTTTGCGAATTTTAAAAAAATAAAAACGCAGTTTTGAAGAGCTCTTTCAGTTCAAGTGCTGTTAATGATCGGAACTTACCGATTTCCTGGCATTCGCAGCAATTGAAGGTGTCGTTTGGATTTTCAACTTCGTCTTTACGAAGCTCAATTTACACAACAATTGAAGGCTTCTGAACGTTCATAGCTACTTAAATACGTTTCTTCGATGTTCGGACCCAGGACAATCCATTTTTCGAAAAAAAAACATTTTCTTCCGTCATGAGGCACATTTCTCACTCGATGGGTATGTTACTCTGACTCAGGAAAAACCCACAAAATGCCTGTTTGGTGTGCTCCAGGATCGAAAGATCCCAATGGCCGGACGGACAAAGTTAAATCGGAGCGATATGATCGAATGATACCCAATTTTTTCACATGCCGAAGGTCCAACTAGGCCCGCGATATTTTGGCTTCAAAGTCCTTCAAAAACGCAAGAAAAATGGTTCAAAAATGCACCTTAATTACGTGTCCTCTGTAGAAAGAGACGTCATGGAGGTCTTAAATTTGGGGGCGGGTGGGGATTCTTGGCTCCAAAGTACTTCAGAAACGTATGAAGTGTCAAAAACGTCCTCAGACAAGACTCTCCCCCCGAACAAACTTTAAATGTTTTCAAGATTCGTTCAAAATCAACGAAGGATGGGGTGCTTTAGCTTCAACGTCCCTTAGAAATTCTCAAAAACACTCTTCATCTCCATTCTCTGTACAAAGTTTTTCCAACTGCGTCCAGGATTGTCGACGAAGAAATTTTTTTTTCTGCTTACGGTAAGGGGCAAGGATAGAGTAGTTCCCAAGACAACATGTTACATTTTGAAACGCTGGTAACTGCTCTAGAAATACCTTTGAATGCTGTAGCATTCGTCTTTAAAACCATCACACATTCAGAATGGCAACCATTTCCAAAAACTGTCATCAATGAACGTTTTTGATATCCCTCCAGTCCCGCGACCACAATCTCACCCCATCCTCCAGGTCGACACTTCCTGCTCGCCATGCATCCACATTACAAGGCAGCAGAATCAATCCCCCCTGTCGTGTGAGGAATTCCCCACGCCATAAACAAAACTCCACTTTGGATCGACTTTTGTAGGCAAACCGACGTCGATGGCACATTAACTAGCAGCAACGGCAGCGGTGGCGCTGGTGGTTCAGATAAACCTCTACAAACGGATCCGGGTCCCACACACTAGTCGGTTCTCGGACTTCACACTCAGCAGTTTTTACCACACCACCTCTTTCGAATTCATGACAACACTGACAGAGTATCAATTGTCTATGAAAAGCTTCTCAAATCTGGCCATTTGGAGTCGGCAAGGAACGGCAGGTCCCCTCCACTAGTGAGAGAACAGTAGCACGCACAAAACGAGCAGTTGCTGAAGAAACTGGGCTCTGGTACCTTGTGAACTGCAGTGTCAATCAGTCAGTCAGTCAATCAACAAGACAGGGCAACAAGCTACGTAACACCACCAAATATGGTGAGGTGTTTCCTGGTCGTGTCGTTTTAGGTTTTGTGCGACGTCAAATGGCCACCAAGGGTTACACATTTTACACGGTTTGATCTTTTCATATAAGGCTACGCAAAAGACCGTCGTATCGCGAATAATCCCTGAACTCTAGAGGCACGATCAACCAACATTACTCAACTTATGACCAAGATACCGCCCGAAATGTGTGCAAAAAGAGGTAAAAGCGTTTGTTAACAGAATCTCGTGCTGCGAATCTTCCCAAGGCGGCTATTGAAATATTCTTTTCGCAGACTCCAAACTTCTTAAAGAATTAAAATTTAAAAAAAAATGTATTGCTTGCCGAGTCTTCACTTCAAAAAATTAATTAAGTAAGTGAGTGGCACTACAGTCCACAAGGGACCAGGGCCTAGCATCTGAAAAAACTACTCGTGTTGTGGGAGCGACTGTTCTCTTACGAGTAGGAGGGACCTACAGTTTATTGCGGACTCCGAACGGCGAGATTTGAGAAGCTTTTTATTGACAATTGATACCGTGTTGCCGTGAAAAAATACGAGGTGTCCGTCCGGGAATCGAACCTAAACCTTCTAGACCTGTGGGTCGAGGCAGTTACCCACTAGGACGCAGCAACCACGAAAAGAACTTCCTTATATTTTCTTCTTGTTCTTCTTCTTCTTTTTCTTCTTGTGGCGCTACAGTCCGGGGTGGACCTGGGCCTCAACCAACATGTTTCTCCAGCCAGAACGATCTTTCGCCAGCTGCCGCCAGTTGCGGACTCCAAGCTGTTTGAGGTCCTTCTCCACTTATGTGCACCACCTTAGCCCAGGCTGAGGCCATCCTTTGTTGCGTTGTCCCAATGGCTCAGATTCGAAGGCTTTCGGGCTGGAGTAGTGGTGTCCATACGCGCTACATGGTCTAGCCATCTTAAACGTTGTATCCAAAGACGCTTGACTAGGCGCACGTCGCTGTACAGCTCATAGAGTTGGCCGTTAAATCGTCTCCTCCAGATGCCAGCAACGCAAGCAGGAACAAAAATCGCACGCAAAACTTCTCTCGAAAAGACTAAGGGCTTCCTCATCCGCTTTTAGTAACGTCCAGTTTTCACCTTTTATTTAAAACAAGAAAATAAAGAACGAAATCATATACGCGTGAGAAAAACTCGCACTTGTCCAGTTTTTATACATTTATTCTGCGTTGCCGCAAATTGTTCACATGTTGCCGAATTCAGCCTAAATGTGAATTTTCGTATGTACTTAAGCTTGGGGCTTCTTATCTAAGCCTGTCTCGAACATCAATTCTACACTCAACGAGCGCTGCCCTCACTTTCTAAAGGCATTGATGCAGTCGACGTTTAAACTCCACGTCCTCTTATCGCCTAATCCTGTATAACCACGACGCATACTTTGTAGCAGTCCAGGGTCTTCACAAGATCTATGGCTACACCTAGCCTGCAATAGCACGGACCACGAACAGAATGCAATTTCGTTGTCCTCTGCACGTTTGCTGTACCTCAGGCGTGTTGTCGGTCCATTTCCCTTTTCGATTTTCTGAAGCCTTGCAGGAGCATCCTCTTCACAAATCATTCCATTGACAGGTAGACTTATCGAACCCTTTCCCTCGCTCTTAAATTTTGTTTCTCTAAAAGCAGATCCAGTCCCAAATGCTGCTTTGTGTCCCAATGAATGAGTAGATGCGTCACAGAAGACAAGTTTTAAAGGTGCTGCCTTGTTTGTCATTTGATAACCTGATTGTTCTGGACTGCTTTCAATTAAATCCAGATTGCAATGTCTGCCTAACCCTGACAGACTACGTGACTACGGCACCCCGCGTCATCTCGTCACGCTTCCCAATTTAGTTTACCAAATGGAAAAAATCTTTATCTTGATGGATTACCAAAACCAGTAGAGAACCAATGACCAACTTCACAGTTTATGTCCCAAAATCAAAACCGATTAACGTTTACGATGGCGGCCCAACTGCCGAACAAGTGCCAAAGAAGAGCAAACCCCCCCCCCCCCCCCCCTTCCATCTGGAGAACCCACAACTCATCCAACCGGTTCGCTTCCCGCGAGAGACTTCGAAAGACCGAGACCCTCGGACCATCGTAAAAAGCCCCCACAACAAATCGCTCCCAAATTTATTAGATGATTAACTGGTTAGGTGTATTTCTCGGATGCACACTTACGACTACACATGGTTAAATACAGAGAATGCCTTAAAATTTAGGAAAATACGGGGGCGGCGGGGGAGGGCTGCTTACCACACGGAGCACTTTGGCTCGATGTTCAGCTGGCTGCCGGTGGGGCAGTTGAAGGCGCGACTGACGTCCTCCAGGTTCAGCATTATCCTGAAGGGGATGTTCTTGCCGTGGTTGACTTGGGAGCACTCGCGCTGCGCCAGATTGAGGAAGAACGCCTGGTCGTGGGTGAGGTGGAACTCCTTGAAGATGGGGTCCAGCTTGTGGGAGGGATCATAGTCGTGGTTCCAGAAGCGCTGGTAGTCCAGGTACGTCTGCTTCATGGCGGCGAACTGCTCCACGTACTCGAAGTAGTCCAGGTCGGTGAGTTCGAACAAGTGGTACTTGTCCTCCTGGTCCTCCAGACAGGAGCGCAGCTTGTCGTACGAGTACTTGGGGCGATTCTCGCGGAAGAAAAGCTGCCAGAGGTAGAGGCCCTGCGAGGCGAAGTGGTAGAAGAGCGGCTTCATGCGGTTGACCGGGTTCAGCAGGTTCATCAGGTACTGCTCGGCGTTCTCCTCCTTGGAGCTGATGTTGGAGAGGTATTTGTGGATCTTGAACTTGGCCACGTTCAGGTAGTTCTGGTAGAAGTTGTTGTCGCTGATTTCGACATCCTTGTACTCGCGGTCGATGCGATCCGGGTCGAAGAGCCGGTTCATGTCCTCGATGATGCGCTTCTTCTCGCGCACGCGGCCGAGCACACCCGAATTCAGGCTGTCCACCTTTGACTTGATGGTGCCGTGCGACTTCTCGAACTCCTTGAGGACGTCGAGGTTGAAGGCCTTGTCGGAGTCCTTGAAGTAGAGGTGGTAGAACTCGGCGAAGATCGGCATTCGGAAGTAGTCGACGACCACGTCGCAGCCGGTTTCGATGACCTCGGCCATGAACTTCAGCGCGGTCACGAGACGCAGCGTCGAGAGGTCAGTCTCGTGCACCAGGTCGAGGATCTTTTGCATGTTCACGACGTCCTCGAGGACGAACTCGAGCTTGGCGTTGCCGATTTTCGGCATTCTCTTCAACTGGTCCAGGTACTCGTCCCAGTCGAAGTTCTTGATGACTTGCAGCTCCTTCCCCACGATGGCGTTCTCCTTCGAGTTGAAGAGGATCGCGTTGCCCTTGTGGATGAACTCGTTCACCTTCTTCTCGGCGCTGAGCCGCTGCGCCGCCGGCACGCCCAAGAGCTCCAGGTTCCGCTTGTTGTTCCTGTCACTGAATGCGGTCGACAGGAAGAGGTCCTGGTCCACGGAGATGATGAGACGCACCTTCCTCTCGTCCAGGACGTTGATGTGCGTCTTGATGATCACGTCAATGCCAGACGTCTTCAGGATGCCCAGTGTCGGAGCCAGCTCGAATTTCTTGGGATCCACGAACAAGTCCACATCCAGGATGTTCTTTGGGGACTGCTGCTTCTGGCACGACTCCAGGAAGTCGCGCGCCTTCTCCGTGGCCTTGAGCTTAACGGCCGGCAGGCGCTTCAGGTCGTCGGCGATCTCCGACAGGTACACGCGATCGTTCGGGTAGCTCTCCCCGCCGGACACGTTGTGATAGTGTCCGCAGGCGTACTTTGGGAAGTTGCTGCAGGGGCTGTGCGCCTCATCCAGGATTCCCCGAATCTCGCCGAGATGCTCGCGCAGATCCTGCTTATCCTGCTCCAGGGTGCGGACGGCCGCGGCCGCATTCGCAGCGCAAGCCACGGCCACCAGCACGACGGCCAGGCGAAAGTGTTTCAGCAGCGACATAGTTACTGAGCGGAGTCTCTCTTAATTACTGCTGAGTTCAGCGGAACTTCGAAGCCGTATTTATATTGATTAGAGGCGCACAGACGCCGAGTCAGAGAGCCGAAATCCCCCCACACAGAGCAGCGCGCGTCTGTGTGAGCCCGGGTGGCGTCGTAAAGAGGGCGTCTGCTTCTAACCAGATTGACAAGTCCGCGCACATTTGTTTGGCTCATCTTTCGCTGCGACTGCAGCGTCTACTGCGCCGATGAAGACGCCTTGAACTTGACTCGAGTTCACGGGTGAATGGGCAGTAATCAGCAGACGCGCCCGCACAATGGTGTGCTGCGCGAGATGCACATAAAGGCGGAGGCGGAGACGGGAATGCGATTTTTTTGGTGAAGCGAAACCAGGTAGTGAGTGGGCTCGGAGGAGACAAATTGTTTGTCGATTGATGTAACGCCCGGAGACGCCAGCCTGGAAGAGTTTAGACAGGTCACCACGGGGGGTGGCGGTGGCTTTTAATTGGCGCCCGATTTTGTTTTATCGCCTGGGCGTGGGCTGATTTGCGTCGAGGCTTAAGTGAGTCAATGCGGCTTATGATTCACGGAGCGGAGCGTGAATGGGGTCAACTCGTTTAGAGGTTAACGAGAGGTGACAAGTTGAGAGGAAGATTTGTTGATCCTGCGGCTAATTGCGGCGCACTGCGATTGGCAGAGGTGTTCAGCGTGGGGTTTCTGGTCATAAATTTTGGCGAAGAGGTTAATGGAACTGCTGACTGGGGATCAGTGGATGAGGAGAGAGGTGTGTGGCAGTCTCTTTGGCAGGGCTGTGTGTGTGTTTGTGTTCCTGCAACTTCCTGGAGGTTTATGGCACTCGTCGGGGCAGTTTAAGGATGAGACTGGGGGGAGTGTTTTCAAACGAAAGGGAGAGGGGTCCTGAGAGGTTTGTTTTTAGGAAGTATTTGGGATCTTGATATATTTGGAGAGGGTTGCAATGGCTTGGTAAGGTTGGGGATGATTTAGAGATCACCAGGAGATGATGCAAGAAATCAGCATCTTTCGTAGGCATTGGACAAAGATGGCTAGGAGCAATGAACTCACTTGGTCTGCCCGAAATATTTTGTGAAGATTGAAGAGCAAAGGTTTGGAACACCAAGCTCACTAGACAGGCAAAAGCTGCAGAATGATGAGAATCTTCGGTGGAGAATGGCTAAGAATAAAAAGCCCACTGGACGGAAAGGACAAAAGGACATTTGTGGGTCATTCTCGCCATTCATCTCAATTTTTTCATAGTCTAGTGGGGGCTGAAGAAGAATGCCAATCTAGACATGGTCTAGGATTCCTTCATGAAATCTGGACTATGAGCTCCAGAGATACAGGCTGAAATGTTAAAGGCGTTGATTTCTGCTGCCTAGCTGCCTTTGAGGCGCTTTCTGTTCGGATGTGATGATCGACGGTTCAAGATAAAGGAATTTCTTGTGATTTCGCAGGTTCGTGGGCCATAATAGAGTGAGTTGATGGCTGGATAAGTTGGGGGCCAGAAGTGGCCAGATTTGGGGGCTTTTTTTTTTTGTTAAAGTTCGAGCCTGCTGAAGGGATTTTGAGGACTCTCTTGTGATCGGAATAAAGTCACAACACGGGCCCAATTGTACAGAGGAAGGGAGAGAGAGAGGCGCATATCTCAAATGTCTGCAAATTGTAATAGGGAGGAGACCACGAGTTGGGAAGAGTATTCTATATTCGTGCGGTGCGGCTAAAGGCTAAAGTCTCTAACTTAGCGGAGTGTCTGAAAGTCTGGGCTTAAGCGTGAGCTGACGGACATTCCGAGTGAGGCGTGTTTTGCTGATGAATTTTCAAAGTGGAGGAACGCTCAATCTTATTCATTTCAACGCCTTTTGTTTAAACAGATAGAAAAAGGCCTTTCATCGGTGTTCTATAGAGTCGGTCGACCTTCGACACTTGCCTTTAGATTCTATCCACTAGGTGAAGGGAGGTCTTTGAAGAACTGGTCCAAATAGGAGCGGTGTACTCAATCTCAGTCCTTGTTCATTCTAGCCAAATCCGATATAGCGAAATATTTCGTGCATCGCTTTACAGAATCCAGAGACTTAGCAGCATTTTTGGCAACCTCAAAGATGTGATCGGTTCACCTATGTTTTGGGTTGAAGCACATACTGAGGATGGTAAGTCTTTCGACGGTGCAAGTGCCATCCATGGACCACGGCTCATTATTAAGGGAACACTTGAGTGATAGTAGACAGCAGTGAGTTTAGAGTGCACTCAATTCCACTTCATTGCTTCAACTCCATTCGATTATGCTGTCAATGTCGGAACTTAATGCGCTTTACATACGCAGCCTTTCCAAGTCTGTGTAGTCTAGGCCCTAAGCCAAGTGACGAAAATAAATATCTAAGGGCGCTATCATCAACGAAGGAATGGGTTGTGGCAGAAGTAGCAGACAAGAGATCATTTATGAGAAAGAGTCTCGGGGGCAGTACAAAGCCCTGGCGGGATCCGGATATGGTTCCAAAGGTGTCTTCTAATCCATAGAATCAGTTACAACCAGTTACAAGGTGAAGCAAGGCAATCCGTGATGCCACTCGTAGCGAGGAACACATTTCCTTAACCATTAAACCAGTTGCAGTCTTTTTTCAAATTCACAAGGTGACTGATGCTTGATTCACTTAGTTTCGCTTTGTTTTCTTCAGTTTCCGTCAGTTTCGCTCAGTTCCGCTCAACTTCGCTCAGTTCCGCTCAACTTCGCTCAGTTCCGCTCAACTTCGCTCAATTTCGCTCAGTTTCGCTTAGTTTCCCTCAGTCAAAGTATTCCTCCAGATGTAGTTGTTCTTTGTTTCTTCCCTAAAGAAGCTTCATATGACCAGAGCAGGTGGAAGACACTTCCGTCTTCCTCCACATCTCTGTAGCAAAAGAAATCGTTGTGGGGAAGAACTAGTCTGCATGTGCCAATTGGAGAATTGTCTAATCACTGATCTGCCTTACCTCAGTAAACACAGCAACCTGTCTTGGTTTAATTCGCGGGAAATCAGCTTGATTATGCGTTCGGACCATTTACGATTCTTGAAATTAGTCGTGTCCAACTGAAGAAGATGCTTAGTTAAGCCGTATGGCATGAAGAGTAAAATCTTAGAGGATTCATTAACGAGGTGGTGCTGTTTCTGGCGAGTTCATCAGCTCTTGAGGAGTCAGCAGCGAGGTGGTGCCGCTTTTGGCAAGCTCTGCGGTTCGTGAGGAGTCAGCAGCGAGGTGGTGCCTTTTCCATCGAGCTCATCGGTTCTTGAGAAGTAAGCTGTGAGGTGGTACCGCTTCTGGCGAGCTTATCGGCTCTTAACCAATCTGTTTGATTGTGTGTCAGTGGCACAGTGTCCAGTGCTGACACCATGGTCACGCATAAGACACACACATGAGGTGATGTGGGTTTCTAATGCGTGACGTGTTGAATGTTGTGGTGCTTAGCCATCTCGTTAAGAGACAGACTGCGAATTGAGGATTTTTACCTGTTAAAGCTGACGTTACACAGGGACTTGGAAGCCGGAAATCTATCGAAACAAATTCTAATATTCCTTTAAACTATCACGCAGCTCTTTAACTTGAGTGCCTCCTTAAGTGTCATCTTTTCAGTCAAAAACACGCTACAACGCATTGGGAGAGTGAACGCAAGGTTCCAAACTCCCTTGCTCGTCTTTCATGTGCCAAGGCCTCGATACGACTTGACTCATCAACAAGATGTTAAGCTTCCACGATGGAACTTGACTTTCCTGCATATTGCATTTTTTTATGGATTCACCTCTCTTGAGTTGCGAACCGCAACAGCGAAACTTTCGTCGGCATTAAACTGTGGATCTCCTCCACTGGTAATAGGACAACAGCCCGCATCGCAGGAGTGGTTCTTGAACAAGCCAGCCTCTGCTTCCTCGTGGACTGTAGCGCTTACCAATTTTTTTACCAAAATCGTGACATTTGCCTAAAAAGCATCTACACTTGCAAGCTGCTTAAGTTGTTCCGTCTAATAAGGTCAGCGGCCTTCGCGTCTCCTCCAAACAGCATCGTGTGTGAACAAGTTTTCGAATCTTCTCTACTTGTGGCTGAGAGTTCTACTTGCTCTGATGTCGTCGGTATTTGCTGATGAAAGAAACCTCAACAAAAAAAAAGAGTGATTTCAATCCAAAACCAGAGTACGAGATCTACAGAATTTTAACGCCAACTGGTTGACGTCTGCATCGCATCGCAATGATCACCCAAACCGACCTGATTTAACTGCTTCGCATTTAATCTCGTCTTTTATGCGATCTCCACTACTTTTCGAACTGTGAACAGCAGATACGGGCAAAAAATGTGAGCAGATAAAAGTCTGCCTCTTGCAGTCGCCCCCAAGCGGCGGACTGGTTTTGGCGACGGTAACGTGTTTCATGGGAAATGCTTTGCATGCGGCTGTTAATTAAGGTTTATGTGCGCTCTTTATCGAGTTGACGATTATTACTCATTCTGAACTATTGGCAATTGAGACATCGGTCGCCACAACAATCCTCTGACTGCATTTATTAAATTCCTTCGATTCATTTGGATGTTTTTGGCGATTGTTGGGGAGCTTGTCTGTCATGTATTTTTCTAGGGAATCTTTGCTGAGTGGAGGAGTTGTTGGTGAGTCATTGATGGCGATGAGTTCGCCGATGATTTACGGCTTCGGATTCCCTTCTGGATATAGACAGACAATTCTGATCAATCCGCTATTCAAATTTATTTCTTCTCATTCTTGTCTGGTTGAGTAAGCAGCTTAAGAGTCACGAGATCTTCGTGTTTGGAAGGTTCGGGGCTGGTGTTTGAGTCCAATTTGCTGGCGGCTAGTGAAGTTGTCAAATGATTTGACTTTTTTATGGTTTCGTTTTCACAATTGCTTGTCTTGTCCGTGTTGTGTGTCATGTATGTTGTCTTGTTGGCACGGATAGCCGTGGCGAAGTGGGTAAGTGCGTCAATTCACACACCAAGGTCCTAGGTTCGATTCCCAGACGGAACACCTCGCGTTTTTCAAAGCACCCACCTCTTTCGAGTTACTGACTGCACCCATGAAGAACTTTTCGAATCGTTTGCCGTTCGGAGTCGTAAAAAAACTCAAGGTCCCTTCTACTCGTGAGAAAACAATAGCATGCACACGAGTGATTGTTGTAGAAGCTAGGCCCTGGTCCCTTGTGGGTTGCAGTGCCACTCAATTATTAAGGGTACCATCAGCCCTATTCTAGCGCGTTTTTCACACCCTCTGCATTTCGAGTTCCATTCATTTGTAATTCTTTCCAGGGTTAATTGAGGGTTTTCATCTCTTAGTGTGCAAGGGCGCAAGAATACTCTCTAGACCTTCAACCTTCAACCTAGACCTTTCCTTCAACAATTTGAGAATGAAAAACCGTTATAGTAGAGTTTTCCAATCGCGAATTGACATTTTTTTTAAATAAAACGCAGGCTTGAAGAACCATCGAAACAAACAAAATTTATATATTGACCTCGACTTCGTTTACTTTGCCACAGTGAACACGTTCATAGCGGTCGTTTCGTTGGACCCAATTTTCAACGACTCGGCCACATATTTCGGCAGAAACGGCCGCCGTTTCATGTCCAATGTTGGCTCTGAGCTCTTCCAACGTCGTCGCCTGGTTGGCATAAACCATTGACTTAACGTAGCCCCACAGAAACAAGAACGAAGAACAAGAACGAGGTAGCCAATTGACTGTTCCATTTCTTGGGAAAACACACTCACCATACTTTCCCTTTTGTAAATCGATTGTAACGTGTGTGTTGTGTGGCTTGTGGCACTTATTGTCTTAAGCCGTTCCAGTCTTGTATCCCTATGAAAGGCCACAGTAATTTTTGCAGGGCTCAAGTTAGGTCAAGTCGACAAGCGCCATTCTTTGGAGATCTTCAGCCGCCACATGATGAAGCAAACACCTGTGTATGGTTGCCATCTCGAGGAGAATATTTATTAACGAGCTCTACAGACTGTGCGACGACATAGTTCTAGTCAAACTTAAGACGTCTAGAGCGTGTAGCACAGCTCCAGCCAGAAAAATCTTCGAGTTTGAGCCAACAACGCCACGGCTGACATATTGTATAATATGGCGCACACAAGTGGAGAAGGCTCTCAATGAACTTAGTGTGCTCAATTGGGGACAGCTGGCAAGAGACTGTGTCACATTTAAAGGCACGTGATTCAGGGCCAGGGCCACCCAGGACTGTAGCGCTAACCTAATAAAAGAAAGAATTTTCTCCTTTTCCAGTCTGATACGCCACTGGAGATGTGATTTTCCTTAACCCCATTAAGATAGCAGACGAACACGTTCGAAGTTGGAAAACTCTTCTCCGCTCGTTTTACAGGACCTCGCGCTGTGACTAAATAAAATGCTTCTTTCTACCCCGGGTTCAGTCAGGCTTCAGTACAATTAACTCATCTGGCTGTACAGAAGCATTGCTGACATACCCGACCAAAGAGAATAAAAATAATAGTTAAGTGCCACTGCAGCCCACAAGAGACCAACGCCTATATTCTTCAGCAACCGTTTGTGAATTTGTACTCGTTATGTGCGTGTCATAGTTCTCTAAGGAGTCGAGGGGACCCGCAGTTTTTTGCCAGCTCCTCGAAAGGGTGTTAAGAAACCGGGCTGGTGTTCGGTTCGGGTATCGAATCTGGGACATTTAACTTGTGAGTCGCCGCACTTAACCACTACGCCACGGCGAGAATGACTACTTTTCTTACGATGCGACCAAGACTCTCCTTTGCTTCCACCCAGTGTGACTGTTGACCCTCTGATGGGTGTTACATAGCGACATCTTGGTATCTACTCCGAGAGACTGACTGATTCGTCAATTGCCTGTCTAGACAGTCTTCTTCGTTGGTGTCATTGTTTGCCTCAACTTCGAACCATTTGCAATCAAAATCATTCCTCTGTTGATGGATACTTGTCTAGGTAAGCAACTGCTCTGCCTTCCCCTCACTGCTACGGCTGCATAATTTATGGTCACTTCCTCAACGATGATCACAAATGGCAACTGATACTGACAATCCGAAGGTATTGAGAGCTACGACGTTGATTGCTTTTACTCTGGTGAGATGCTATGTTATGACCCCGCACAACAGCCCTTATAGCAACCGCTTAGAGTATTCAGCAATTCACAATGTATTCAGCAAGTACGAGACTTGCTTTGAACTTCAAACCATAACCGGTTCGCTCAGGTTCGAGGAATTCGTCTGCGAGGATCTGCTCCACCACTCAAAGACTTTTTTTTTTGTTGGAAGTTGGGGTACATTGCACTGAAGCGCTCAGACTCCAGAGCTAGTCTATTGTTCTACCAGGCAGTTACCTCCATTTGCTGTAGTTTTCTGGTTTTCCGAAGAAAGACCAGCAGGCACTTCTGTGATAAAGAGCTTAGATTTCAGCTCCCACCACGTCAGCGCCAAACAGCCGCCACCTGATACGAGCAAAGGCGGGACATTGACATAGAAAATGCTCTGAAGTGTCTACACCTTTGCCACAGGCGTCGCAAAAGGTGTCTTCACTAAGCCCAAATAGACTTACGTGCTTAGCAAAGGAAAAATGTCCCGTTTGTACGCCGACAAGTTTTTTGCACTTTTTTCTGTCCAGAGATAAAAGAAAAGCCGCGAATTTCTTGCTGACGTTCGGGAGAATGCACTTGATCATCTGTGGTTGTGCAGTTGGGAGACCCAATCATCGACGGAAGCCCTAACCAAGGAAGCGCGTAGTCCCAAGGTGGATTCGGGCCCAACGAAAGCCTCTTTAGAACCAGACAAGTTTTAGCGAATTCAGTCTTCATTTAAGGGAAGACTTGGATTCCTGGACTATCGTGGAAGTGGTTAAATTGGCCATGGCTGTCGCTGCAGACGCAGATTCTTCGCCCCTTCCACCTGTTCGTCACAATATAGTTGGTGGCCATTAGGATCGTAGAAGTTTCCGCCTGGCAGACCGATGCCAAATTACTTAAAGAGGTGTGAAGTCTTAAGTTGTCGTCTTCCACGAAAGCACCAGCCCCAGATCCCTCTGTCGTCTTGGAGCCGTCCGTGAAAATCCGAATACATTTCCTTCCAGGTTCAGTTCCTGACCAGAGCCAATGTGTGTGTAGAAAAACAAGGAAAGTCGACTTTGTATAAGCGACGTAGCTAGATCGTTGGTGACCCCGCATCAGACGGCATGTCCATGAGACTTGTGTCATAGGAGATGCTGTGCGCGAGGTCATCAAAACTCAAGTGCGATTTGAGCCAAAGGCCATTCCTTTTTAGTCGGGAGTTGGCCTTAATTGTACATCCCATGATGTGGATGCCAAGGGGAGCGAGATTTAACAATGCATCAAGAGCAGAGCCAAGCGTGCTGGGGAAGGCCCCACGCAAAGACTAAATCTGAAGTCTAAAGTATGGCCCAGTGGTTAAGGTTCAGGTTTGTGGAGATATTTTTCCATATCCCCCTTTTTGGTCGCCGTGGCGTAGTGGGTAAGTGCGTCGCCCCCGAAGGTTTAGGTTCGATTCCCGGACGGAACACCTCGCATTCCGTGACAACACTCAAGAGTACCAATTGTCTATGAAAAGCTTAACAAATCTCGCCGTTCGGAGTCGGCATGAAACACACGAGTAGTTTTTGTAGAACCTAGGCCCTGGTCGCTTGTGGGCTGTAGTGCAACTCAATCAAATTTGAACACGCTCCTCCTTCACCTAAACACATTTCCATTCAAACCAAACTCTCCTCCAATTTGTTTGTTTGTTTAATTTATTTAGTTCTAAATGTTCTTAAATTAATGTAAAAGGACATGAATTTGTTATCAAATACTTCGGTACGTCCGATGGACCGATTTAGTTTTCCACGCGACATCATCACGTCAAGTTTGACGATCTCTCGTTTGGAAGTCTGTAACGTTGCACGCAGGGAAAGCTAATGCATCGCGCACACATGTATTCAAGAAGGCGCTTCCCTGCAAAAATAAACGTGTCTATTCTATTTGTTCAGTTGCGGTTTGTTCTATTGTTTGTTTTTGTTTTTCTCCACTTAATGAGGTCTCACGTACATTTGTTGGCTGTAATGAACACAATTTCTCCGGAATATCACGAGCTACTATAATTATAAATAGTCTTTACACACAAAACACTCAAATGGTTTCTGTTTCCCCGTGGGGGGAGCTCTGCAGACATTGCTGTTGCTCCACCCGGCCGATTGTTGGACGACAGGGAGACACATCAGAAACCCAAAGCTCAAGACGAATGCAAAATAATGTTGAAAAGTAAAAGAGATGCTAAGAAACTAAACTAAATCACTAATTTCAGGAGGCTTTGCCGTTCTTCTTTGAACCGTTTGTCCGAGACGTCTGGATCTTTTTTCGGCGCTTCTCCGACGACCAGTCGGCATCGTCTTCGTCGTCACTGACGTTCGATGAGAAGTAACTGGAATTTCCCTCTCTGGCGTTGGCCAATCGGCGACTAGCTGTACGAGATGTTTTTCTACCCATTCCTGTAAAAGAGATGAATGTCTGTTAGATTTGAAGCAACAAAAATGAAAGAGGAATGTTTGAGGTGATCAAGTGGCCATGTGTGGGGAGTGTGAGCGAGTGTGAGAGATGTCGGACAGTGACGGGGGTGCAGGTTAGATGAGGAACACAATTTCTGTCGATTGTAGTACTTGAACAAACCGGGCATCCTCAATGAACTAAGTTTTTCAACAGAAACAACTGTAGAAGTGCAAGACATTGCCACGAATTTAGATAAGGAACGGAACAACAATGGAGATGCAAGATATGAGCACAAATTTCTAAGAAGAACTAAAAGCGGATAATTCCGTCGTGCACTGCGCTCCTCAGCTTTAAACGTTCTCAGGACATTGCAATAGTCTGACAGCTAAGTTTCCAGCGACTTAAGACACACAATTCAGGGAGAAAGAGATTTGAAGAAATCTTGCACCTAAAATTGAAATCAATAGACAGTCGCTTCAAGAGGAAAATGCAACGAAAGGACAAGAAATAAGTCACAGCTAGGTATCTGAAATCAATGCCGCTTTCGTAAAGTTAGACAATCAAAGGAGAAGATCTCGTTTATTGGATGGAGAGCTGAATAGGCAAGAAAATTGATGACTTGTGCAACAATTCTGTATGAAAACTCCTCACGTATGAGGCAAATACGGGTGTCTCGTACGTGAGGAGCTTTTTAAAACTCTAGGAGTTTTCGAGAAGTTCTTTAGTTGTTGTTCTAAAATCCTCAGACTAAGCAATTCCCTGCCAAGAACAAATCCAGTCTGATGTATGTTTTCAAGAAGAAAGTATGAGGTTAGGATGTGCATCATCTGTCAGGAGGGTCTTGAATTCTCATTGCTCTCAGACAGAGCAGTCAACTTTTCCATATCGACATCAGCATTCAGTCAAACTCCTACACTGGTATCTGAAGTCAAGATTGAAACGTCTTCCCATCCAGTTGCCAGCTTTTGGAATGCCTTACAGCACCTGTCGTCTCATAACATTAGTCCACTGAATAAAATGGAATCTTAAACAAGAGGAGAATCCTTGAAATTTAAATCTCTTCACACTCCCAAATCCGAATAGAAATGCATCCGAATAGAAACGCATCGAATTACATTCTTGCGCGAAAGTCTGCACCTTTTGTCTCTTAACTTCCTCCAATCGATAGGAGCTAATGCCAGAACAGTAGAGAGTGCTTTGGAGACAGAATTCGACCTAAAGTGCAAGAGAAAAAAACAATGGACAGTCAGCTGCAGACACATCTCTCTCTCTTTCTTCGTGTTGTCCCTCCTCCTCGTGCCCCCTCTACACAGCAATTCATTTGAAAGCAATCTCGGCGAAGACCTTGAACTGAAAAAATACACCAAACAACTTTCCTCCGCATGAATTGATTTTCTGAAAAAAAATTCCCTGCATCAGGTGCCCCTTTACTTCATCTACTTCCAATTTCAAAAAATCTCTCCCGCATCAAAAAGGAACCCTCAGACCCCATTTTCATCTTACCCATGCACTTCTCGAGATGAGGAGCGAATCTGGCTGCAGCCACAGGTCGGTCACAGTTCGGACAAGTGCAGTCCATCGCCTTGCGAGCGGTGCTCATGCCGAAGATATCAAAGTTTGGTGTGTCCACTATCTTGAACGCAGTGTCATCTTCCGGCTGTCCCTCGATGGCTTCAAGCGCTCCCGTCTTCATCGCATGATGTACCTCTAGATACACGCCCATCACAGCGTCCTCCAGCAGGGATTCGTAGAGGTAGTCGGCGGCTTTGTCAAGGCACTCTGGATCTTTCATCAATTCAGCGAATGCCTTGCGTACTGCAGGCTCCGACGGCTCCTGATGTCGTGACGATCTGCTCGTTCCTGATGAGGATGGCTGCGACTTTCCTGGCGGAGGAGGAGGCGGGGGCAACGGTGGTGGTGGTTTACTGGGAATCTTTGTGGTAGCACTGCCGCCAGCATTGCCAACGCTGGTGCTGCTTCCTGCACCGCTGCCGCTGCTCGTGCTGGGGGTGCCGCTGCTACTCGGACTGGTGGCAGTAGATGAAGAGCTTGTTATGCTGGAGCTGCTAGTTGTTGCTGTTGTGCTACTACTACTAACCTTCGATGTGGTAGTAACCGCGGGCGACGTTGGTGGGGGTGCTGATGTTGCTGTCGATGTGCTCGTTGATTCTTTATTTGGTTTTGATTTTTCAGCCTCGCTCATTGCGGATGAATTTGTGAACAGAGAATGCACAGAGGGCGTGGGAAATGCGCGTGGACTGCTGGGTGACGTGGAAGGGAGAAATGTGTGTGAAAATTCGACAAGAAAATGAGTGGAAAAATTGGTGCCGTGGTTCGGCGTAAAATCACCACGAAGCGAATTTGACAGCTAAACCGGTACAGAAAAACGATGTTTTTTTTTCTTGTTCTCACTGCCTGCTTGTCGTCGCGAGAAAACGTAAACAAATGCGCTGTCAGTGTGACAGTCAGCTGATTGGGTGGTTCGATTTCGAAGAGGTGCGTTCAGCACGTAACGGAAATACGAGTTGGCACGGAAGCCGTTGGAAATTTGAAATTTTGACTTTGATTTGTTAATTAATTTATTAAACAATTAAACAGACATCTACTTATGGATCTATTATCACAGACGGTGGGTGCTCCGGCAAACACATTTGACGCTTCATCTCCTCATGACTCTTTCCATCCAACCAATGTACTTGCTGACTCTTGTGTATATGCCCGGCAGTCCTGGTCTGGCACAGCCAATTCCTGTGGACACAACCCCAACCAGGAGGTTGTCTTTCGATATCAATGGGCCACCAGAGTCAGCCTGAAATAGGACGGCAATTAGAAATGATTTCGATGGAATTTTTTTTCGCCTCGGAACTTACCCAGCAAGAGTCGATGCCGCCATTTGCAAAGCCAGCACACATCTGTGTCTCTGCTATGAAATTGCTCTTCTTTCCATTCTGTTGGTAGGATCTCTCACACACTTCATTATTCCAGATCCTTACAATAGCCTTCCGCAGCACATCCGATCGCTCTCCAACTCCTTGATTCTCATCAGTCCAACCCCAACCGGAGACCGTGGCAAAGGAGTCCTCAAGACTCCGACTCTCTGTGTCCAGTGAAAGGCAAGTTGGCTTGATATGATCTGTGAACGTGATCGGTCTGGCCAACTCGAGAAGGGCTGCAAAACAGAGAAGAGTTAAGTGAATCTTCCCAGTAGACGGCAGAAATGTGTACCTATGTCATTTTTGACGTGATTGCACTCGTAACCGGGGTGTGGAACGATGCTGTTGAACTCAACCTGAGACGGATTCAGTCGGAGGTGCCTGCTCTGTACCAGGTTCTGATATTCCGATATACTGTGCAGTCCAATGACTCCACGAATGTGCGAGGGCTTAATAATGTTGTTCAATCCGTTGCATACACAGTGACCGGCGGTGAGCAGCCATCGTTCGTTGAGAATTGATGCTCCGCAGAAGTGTCCGCCGCGACGTGTCAGGCTCACAATGAAGGGCATTTCATGTTTGTCTGCCTCCAAGCCACCAACTATCCTTGCTTGACGTAGTCCTTGGCAGGAATGTGAGGAAACTGAAATGTAAAGGGGGGAAATTATAGAATTTTGTGTTGAAGGTTAGGAACGATTTTGGTTGAAGGGAGAGAGAAAAGTGACGCAGGGAGTTTTGTTTTTGATGACGAGCGAAGTTGGGCGAAATTTTCCTTCTCGTCATTAGTCAGTTTTCAACTTGTGACTGGTAGCAGTGAACTGTCAAATGTCCACATTCGACTGTCAAAAGGAAACAATCTGCCGGTCAGTCAACAGTTCAGCAGTTAACAGCCAACATCCGACAGTCAACTCTAAAATGTCAACTTTCAACCGTCAACAGTCAGCATCCAAGACTGCAGTCAACATTCAAAAGTCGACAGTCAACAGCACCAATTAACAGCCAACATCCGACAGTCAACAATCAACTTAGAAACGTCTAATGTCAACCGTCTTCTGTCAACCGTCTTCTGTCAACCGTCTTCTGTCAACCGTCTTCTGTCAACCGTCTTCTGTCAACCGTCAATTGTCAACCGTCAATTGTCAACCGTCTTCTGTCAACCGTCTTCTGTTAACCGTCTTCTGTCAACCGTCTTCTGTCAACCGTCATCTGTGAACCGTCTTCCGTCAACCGTCTTCTGTCAACCGTCTTCTGTCAACCGTCTTCTGTCAACCGTCTTCTTTCAACCGTCATCTGTCAACCACCAAAAGCTACATTTGTGAGTCTGCAGTCAAGTGTCAGCAATTAACAGTCAACATCTGACAATCCAAAAGTTGACATTAAATGTCAGGATCCAACAGTCACTTGAAAACTCTTAATTGTCTGCTGTCAACCAGCAACCGTGGTCTATCGACTCATCGACTCGACGTGGCTCGACTTTCGAAGGAGGATAATGTTTGACGCCACCGACTTCCAACCCTATCGCAAACAATAGAAGCTTCCACTCAAAAGTAGGTCTCAAAAATCCGTTTTCATCTTTTGAAAACCGCTTTCAAGTCTCGTCTTCTCCTCAGTCCCCAGCGTAACCTCGAAAAACAATATTTCCCTCCATCTTGTTGCCGGTTCTTAACTGTCAAATGTGTTCTAAGAAAACGAATGCCACCCATAAGTTGTCAAACTTTCCAAAACACAACTTCTCGCAAAACTCATCTTCCCATTCGCACAGATAACCACGAAAAAAAAATTCAACCAATTCCATCCATTCGACATCACTAATCAATTTGCCCAATAAGTCACCATGTATGCAATTGCTACGAACGCACAATCTCTTTCATCACAAATGACCTTCGATACGACACAGCACACTACTCACAACTTATCTGCGCGTCGCTTCGCAGCACCAGGCAGCAGAACACGATATGGCCCAAAACTGCAATTTTTCCCATTTTCCAGGAGCAGAACATTTCCCTCTTGCACACACTAGTCAAAGCACAGAAAACAAAAACACGCGAAAAAAATTTTAACAAGACTCTACGACAGTGGTCGTCGTCGTCGTCGTCCCTCAATGAGCTCGCAACGGATTCGAACTGTGTACCAAGAGCTGTCAAGCAAATCATTTATATCGCTCGACACAAGTCAAGAATTCGCATCAGATTCACATGGTGCTGCGGGAGCTTTCGGCCCACCACCAGTCGCACTGATAAGAACTGACACAACGGTGAAGCGCTTATTTCACGGGCACTGGGTCATACATGGACGAGAGCTTTGCGGCGCGTCGATGCGACCGGATCGTGTGCGTGGCGCATTTGACAGTTCCGCTAGGAAGCTTTCGCATACAAATCAAAATACGATCGCGTGCCGCTCAGCGCACACAGAATCTCATGCCAGTGTGTGGCTCTGACATTGACAGGTGTCGGTGACATTTGCGCGTCGATCAAATGGCGATAAAAGCAGGCACTTTTTTTGCGACGTTTTGCGTGACCTTCACATTGCAACCACGACGCGCGGTGTGAGGCGGTGAATCGCACAAAGTGTCAACGCACCCGGGGGGCTTTCAAAAAAAGCGGTTTTATGTTTGCCGCTGATTCATCTCACCAGGGATGGGCTTCAGGTAACAGTTGGCGCCTCGCCGAAAATAGGAGTCCTCTCACTGGCGCATTATGTCATGATCCTGGCAACTCTTCCCGGTGAAGAACTCCATGAAGAGGAACCCCTCAAACCTGCACCAAGGTGTCATCGATGGCAAATCGCCCTCCCGTCGGCAGGCAATCTCTGACCGACCCTGTGCGTCAGTTGGGAGTGTCAGTTGCCTTGATTGCGCCAAGTGGGAGTTGGAGAAGATTTCTTCCGCTCGATAGGGAAGTTAATCCTCCGCAGCCCGCCTTGCGAATGAACTGCTCAATTCCAAGGTCGCGCCACTCCACTAGAACAATTGCTACAGTTATCTCATCCCGGAAGACTCACACTCTCAGTCGGCTAGCTCACCGATCAGTGCGCCCGAACTGGTCTTAGACGAGACGGTGGTTGTCACTGCTGCGGGCTGTGCGGTGGATTCATTGACACTAGCACGTGGGAAATTTGCATAATTCATCGGAACGCTGTCGAGTGTGTGTGTGTGGGAGGAGGAGGGCGAGTTCAAGTTACTCGTTCATTGTCAGTGCCGATCGACAACCGATGATGACAAGCGGCGGGTTTTATTTGTTTTCGTTGTTTTTTTTTTTTTTTGGTCGGCGGCAGTTTGAACTGCAATTTGGGCAGCGATCAGTGGCGGCGCTATCTGGAGGCCGATGCAAATGCCGCTGTCACACTGACAGACTGACTGCGCAAGTGATTGACATTGTGCATTGGAATTGCACGAGTCGGTGGTAATTAAACCGATTTAAGGTTGTATTCGGACCGAGGCGTGCATGCAAACGGTTGAATTTCGCCTCAAGGGACCCACACGTATGTTAATTTAATTACCGGGTAGACGAAGCGACGTGTATACACGTTGATTTGCTTTTCCGGATTGAGAGCAGTTGCGGTGCGGTGTCTGTTGTCTCCCTCAAGGGAAGCGTCAAGGCGACGGATGAGTTGTCAAAGGGCGCACGAGGTCTTGCGCAATCGTGATGCATGACGCGCTGATCGATCGACAACTTTCCATTTCATTGTTATTTTTGCGTGTCCGTGCGGAGAAGGAGACTGATTGGAGGCGCTGAACTGGTTTTCGGAGGATGGTGTAGGTGTTTGCGGATTTTTCGGCGACCAGTGAATAAAACTGGAAATGATGATGCTGGTGTTTGTGGGGAGAAAACTGCCGAGCTTTCTTAATTGGGCTGTGTTTGCGGTGAGAACGAGTGATGAGTGGGGACTTATCGCTTCGACAGACCTCATCTTTGCCATGAATTGTTGCTGATGAATTGAAGATTGTAGAAGAACATCCATTAGGTCATTGACAAGAACTCCTTGAGCCTTAAATGGTAACCACGAGGCCTCACAAACAGTTTCCTACAAATCAGACTCAAAAAATCGCTTACGATCCCTGTCAGATAACCGCCCAAAAGTCTCCATCAACTCGATTAATTCGAAACAAGCGTTCATTGTCAAGCTCATCAAATGCCGGCCGATAAACTTTTCACCTTCAACTTGTGGATGATGTAACTGTGTTGGCCGGTGACAACACGAACCTTGCACGGAGCATCGGGCAGGTAGTTTCTTATTTCGTCACGACTGACCGTTATTATCGATACCTACCGCTGTTTGTGAGTCAAACTTGAATCTACCGAGATTGGGAAGGCGTTGCGATCTTTTATGATAATTTTGTGGATGCTATTTGCGGACGCGATGAATCGATGGAATGGAATCGAATTGTTGGCGAATTTAATTTTGATACGAAAACTTCCGTCTTCTTGACTTTTGGTGTTTTGTGTTGAATGAGTTCTTGTTAGGTGTGTTTTTATTATGACTCCAATCAGATTTATGTACATTGCAACAAGGACACAAGGTCAAGCTGCTCATCAGGATCGCGATCGCTACAAATGGGGTACAAGGCGAGGGTTGCAAAATCATAGCTTAGGCGGGTTATATTGTATTCGCACTCTCTGATAAGACATCATCATCATTATCATCATTTTCGTGGACCCGCATGTTCTACAAAAGGGGTCGCGGAGAGACATCCAGGTCGCTTCATCCTCCGCCATCGACTCTTACTCATCAGGAGGCATTCCGAAGCGAAAAGCACTTGATCCTACCACCTCTCCCTGTGTCTACCGAGAGGCCACCTATCTGATAGAATTCCATCTTAGACACCCCTCGGAAGTTGTGGTGAAGTGCTCTAAAATCGATTGACAGTCCAGGACCTCACTGACTCCGTTGAAATATTAGAAGGGTCAGTGAAAATCATTTTGAGCGACCTCTTGGTCTTTAGAAAACTGAGATCTACTAGCACCTATCAGAAGCTATTCCCAAGCGCCACCAGGCGAGTTTGTGGACTTGATCCAACCAATAGGAAGATAAGTTGTCTTTCAACAGGATAACCCCAAGCCACACATGTCGATAGTTACTCGTCAGAAGCTTCGTGGGTCCGTTTGGGAGTTTCTTATGCAAGTAAAAAGTTTGTTCGCTGTGGAATGAAAGAAAATATTTTTTCTTTGGGACAACTGTCCACTTTATTGTGCCAATCAGAACCGAAACTTAAATCTATCTCTACAAATATTTATAGGGTCACCATCAGCGCGACTTGTTGTTGATTCAGCGGTTTGCGTCCGGATCGTTGCAGTTGGGATGAATTCTGATCCAAGCGTCTTCTGATTTTGAAAACCTGAGGTGTGCGCATGAAGCTTATGTTGTGCAGGTGCTTCAAGTTCCAATTCCCGGTGTTGAAGTAGCGTGTGAACCTATGAGTGCATGTGGCGGAAGTGAGGATATTGCACTCGCTGGTGGAAAGCGACTTGAGACTTTTATGGTGTTAACTTGCATCCACCACACAGCCGGGATCAAGCAACAAATCAATACTGTCTGACTAGGGAGATCTGGTGTCTCGCTTTGATAAAGATTTGCGCAAAATCGGTTGCTACAGTTTTTTGTTCACCGGTTTCTCCTTAAGACAAGTGTAAGGGAAACAAAACACTTTTCATTCGCGTCCTTAAACCACCAGATCAGCTGGCCCACACTGAGGAAGGGCAAGTAATCACTTGAAGGTCACTTTAAAACTGTGCTACGCTGACCTTGAGACAATTTCCAATCAAAACACTTACTTGCAGAGTCCGAATTCTATAATCAGTGTTCTTTGGCGTCTCCTCACTAGCGGATGTTGCTGCACTGTATCCTTCGACAAACACAAGAACCACCACCGACAGGGTTAGATAGGAAGCCATCTCCTGTCGTTGTCTCTTTTAATTCAATTTCTATGGAATGACAGACAGTTCATTATCATCATACTCAGGGTCGCGGAATCAATGCACGCACGAGAGACGTTCAGACTGCTCGTTCCTCTGTCATCGACTCGAACTTATCAGGACCTATTTCCCAACGCTTGATCCAACCATCTCGCTCTGAGTCTACCGAGCGGTTGCCTATTTGTTGAAATCGCATTTTAGGCACATCTCGGAATTCGTAATGAAGGGGACATGCGTACCGTGTGGCCAAACCATCGAAGCATAGTTCCTTCCATCCAAAGAAGTAGCGCGTTTCTCAGCCTGTCCTGACGAGTAGCTTCCGACACACCATGAAGAAATCTCATTTCAGCAACTTTTCAGCTCACTCTGGAGCAATACTTTACTTGCTTATAGAGCGCCAATTGTAGTTTGTTGACCATAATCCTTTCGCTGACTCCATCTACATTTCAGTGATGGATCTGATGATGGATGATGGAAGACAAAAATCAGTCATACAGGCTCCCTAATCTGGTTCAGTTAGGTCGAGGCCTAAAAACCCTCGTATCTTCTTCTTCTTTCCATGGAGCTACAGTCCGGGGTGGACTTGGTCTTCAACCAATATGCCTCTTCAGCCACCACGATCTTTCGCAAAGAATGAGGCGGTTCTCGTTGAAATTGGAACTCGAATTAGTGTCGACAGATTTGTGATAGCAATGAGAACCAGTGAGTTTACAGAATAGGGATAGCGCAGGGTAGCCTCAAACTTCTCTCTTATGCAGCTAGTGAGTGCACCTTGGGATGTAGATAGTCTAGGGCAGCCCTTGACATCACTTTTAGAGTAACAATCATAACCGACGAAGAAGAACGTTTGCATTCTCTGCTACATGCTGGCACTTCCGTTCATTTAAATCAGAGCCCAAAACGAGGTGCAATCTGATGTCTGTATTAGCAAATGATTTCCTTGATCAATAATTCACCACCACTTCCATCGTTCCAAAGAGTTGAAATGTACCTATTCTAAATTCAAAGGTTTACGCCTACGACAGTGTCTACCCGTGGATCATTCAAAGACAGTCATCTTCTAGTTCTAACTCCACAAACTAACTCCGATCCCCTAAGCTCCCAAGAGCCAGTCTTAAACTCAAAACACAAGCCACTTCAATTTCAAAACGTTTCTTTATTCTTCAAAAAAGTCTCCCGGGGTACACTGCGGCAGCGATCTCTCAGCGCACTTCCAATCATCGGTACGGACGAATGGCCTTTGAGGGAACACGCAATTGTACTCCTCCATGGTGCACAGACTTTGGAAGTTATTCAAGCACATTCCATTGTGGCCACACACTGGCAGATCCAGTTTTGTGCATTCGTATTCACATTTGCTCGGTTCGGAGGGGGGTGCTGCCAGAGTGATTGCGACAATTCCTAAAGAAGAAGAACCAAGTTGAGATTGGGAGTTGTAAACATGGCGTCTGACTTCTTACCAGCAAATGCGAGGATAGCGGAGAACTTCATGTTGAATTGGACTTTGAATGATTGAACCGCTGACAGGACAAACGATCTGAGAATGATGTGATGTCCGATTGGAGATCATTTTTTATACGAACTCTGCACAAAGAGTGGAAGGAAAATCGATAATTCTTCCTTCCTCGAGAGGAGATGAGTGATGACATTTTATGGTTCTTGGGAGATGCAATTAAGGAGGAGCTCGTAAAGAGGATGGAATGTGGTTCATGAATTTGCACGGAATTAAATTGAGGTTCCCTAACGGAACTCTGCTTCCTTCCTAATAAGTAATTAGTTCTAGAGTAATGGCGTGAGAGATAATTGCGGTAATTTGGCCTCTTTGTGATTCTGATTGACAACGCGTGGGGTGTTCTGAAATGTCCTTCTGATCCACTTCCATCAGCATTGTCAATTAGATCTTGATTTTAATCTCAAAATCTGAGCACATAGAAGTGGATCAGAAGGACATTAAAGGGCATCCCTGAACTGAACGCTCCTGCATTGATTTCAAAAGCCAACCAACTTCGTTGTTTTAGATCCACAACTTGCCTCCTTGTTTTTGTCCATCCTGTCAAAGTTGTCAACTGCAAGCTGTCACTCGCATCCAATCTAACATTGACTTCCCTTAGACAATTTTTGAACACAGACGCAACAACGGCTTGCTTAGAACTCGTAAGAAATTCACATTTTTTCATCAAAGCACCTGTCAAAGTGACATTCCATGTCAGAAACCATCTCCTGTCAAAACAAAGACAATTACCTGCCAAAGCTATTCACAAAATGACACACAAGAAGCAGTCAAAACGGGACATAAAATTCGAGTTCCTTGAAGACATCAACCGTATCGTACCGCTCTGCCCACAGAAGTCACGACAGCTATCTGCCAATGTCAACGCTCCCCCACAGTGATGACGATGATGACATAATTCCTGACATACTTCATAAAGTCGATGAGAGTTTATCGATCCTCCAGCCGCTCTGTGTCATTCGTAAGTCATTTCGGAAATGGCTCGCAGACATTCAGGCAACAAAGCTGACGTCCAAAAACCAGAATCGAAGCTCCATTAAATGTTGCCTCCTGCCGGCAATAAAGCTGAACAGAGGAAGATGATGTTTTGCGAAAAGCAAAAAGTGACAGAAATAGAATCGCAACCATCTCCGGTTGCTTCGTTTTGAATAAAAGGATCCGTTGCGCACTCATTTGGACAAGTATCACAAGTCTTCTCCTTCAGGCAAGCGGATCTCTTTACAAGCTGACAATATGAAGTTCACACCAGTTTTCCTAGTCCTTGTCGGTGAGTATCAAGCCTCCTGCATAGTTGCCGTGTCTTGAGACGTTAGTTTTCCCTCTCTTAGCACTCTTCGCCACTGCGTTTGCAGCTCGCCCAACACCACCACGGCGTTGTGACTATAAGTGCACAGCTCTGGATGGAAACGCCTGTGCCAGCAATGGAATTTGCTTGAACAACTTCCCTAGTCAGTGTCAGATGGAGAAGTACAACTGCCTGTTCCCTAAGAAGTCGTTCGACAGGGTCGCCGATTGGAAGTGCAAGGAGAGGTCTCTGCCAATCTGTACTCTGAGGGATTTGTAAACAAACCGTGATCAGTATTAAATAAAAAAAAATAAAATGGCGACACGTTCCGCCATGGAAGTCATTTTTGAATTTGTTAATTTTGAAAGTTAGAAGCTTCGCGTTGTGCTTCATGCGCTCTGGTGAAACATGATTTTTCTCAAGGTCATACCGACGGCGTTTGGTTTGGACCACATTTTTCTGGCTTTCTGGTTGTTTTTGTGGTATTTTGACAGATCTCTTATGGTTGGGTGTTAAATAGAAAAATACATGAAGTGCAGGTTCATCCGTCATCTGCTGGACGCATGTCTGCTTGATGGAGTCTGGCTTAGTCTGTAACTCCCACATAAGTTATGTAGTATAGCCTTGAGCACGATGGATGACATTTTAAAACGTTACATGAAAGGTTGGAATGTTGGAGGTTGGGAAACACTGCACTGAAGCGCTCACACTCGAAAACTGTACTACCAGGCAGTAACCTTCATTTACTGTAGTTTCCTGGTTTTCCGAAGAAATACCAGCAGGTGCTTCTGTAATAGAGAGCCTAGGTTTTTAGTTCCCACCTAGTCAGCGCCAAACAGCCGCCACCTGATCCGAGCCAAGGTGGGACATCGACAGAGAGAGTGATCTGCAGTGTCTTCGCCTTCTCCACAGGCGTCGCTTTGAGTGCCATCACTAAGCCCACGCATGCCTAAGTGCTAAGCGAAGGTAAAGTGTCTCGTTTGAACACCAACAAGTTGTCTCCAGTCTTTCCTGTTTAGAGATTAGAGAGAAAAGCCGCTGATTTCTTGCTAACGTTTGGGAGTATGCTCTTGGTTAGTCTGCAATCTGGAGAGTTATGGTAGTGCTCTCGGGAGCCCCAACCCAACTAGGTGGGTTCGGCAATCTCGTTTCCCATGCTTCCATGGTGTCCCGGGACCCAGACAAGTCTTAGCGTAATTAGTCTGCCGACGAAATTTAGCGAAGACATTCCTGTACTATGTTGGAAGTGGTTAACGGGTTGAGTAAGACGAATCTACTTCGCCACTTCCACATATTCATTACAATATAGTTTGAAACCATTACGATCTCAAACGTTCGACGCGAAATTACCTTAAGGGGTATAAAATCTAATGTTCTCGTTTTGCACGACGGATCCAGCTGCAGATCACTCCATCGTCTTGGGGCCGTCCGTGAAAATCCGAGTACATTCACTTCCCGGTTCGGCTTCTAGCCAGATCGGGTCCTGGAAACAGGAAGAGTCGACTTTGTATGAACGACGTAACTGAATTGTTGGTGATCCCGCATCAGAGAGTAATGTCATGGGAGATGCGGTGCATGGGGTCATCGAAGCTCTAGTGCAAGTTGAACCAAAGATCGTTCCCTTTTAGTCGGCAGATGACCTTGATTGTACAGCCCATGAGGTGGATGTCAAAGGGAGGGAGATTTAGTAGTGCATAAAACGATGCCCCTAGTGAAGAATGCCCCGAGAAGGGTTCAGAATTCCACCAACATGAAATGATTTTTAAAAAATATAAAGTCAAAATTTTGTTTTTTTTATAGAATGTCTTTTAGTCAAACCATGAACCATTGACATTTAAAATCTTCTTTTACCATTTTGACGCTATAAAGTTTCAAATGCCTCTATGACCTGTTCTTAGTTTCGCAACATCTTTTGCCGACAAAATTACCGTTGGAGAAAAATCAGGAGAAACTGCGGTGTATGAGGAAGAATTTCGAATTTAAACTATAGCAGCTTTTGCAGTGCGTTACGTGTAAGGAGTATGGCCTAGCGGTGTTGTGCAACAAGATCGTCCATGCCTATTTGCCAACAAAAGGGTCTATCGTTATCGTTCAACAGAAAATTGTCTATCTGCCAACACAGGCTGTTTTTCAGTTTCTTTTGTTTGCATTTTGTCGATTTCCTGCATTGATCACATCCCTTGGTTGCGGAAATTAAAAGTAAATTGATCCTTTCGATGTGCAACAGCTTGTCACAATAATCTTTTCTGGGTGAAGACCAAGTTTGGAGTGTGCTTCTTACTATCAACCACTGCCCAACGGTACATTTCGAGGCTCTAGTCTCAACTATGTCCAGGTTTCTAAATGGCGTTGATTTTAGACTTTATTCAATTTGTAGTGGAGTTGTGGAGTTATTTTTTTTCATTTTTTCTATTGGAAAGGTGCGTCAATTTGTTGCTCCCATATTTTGTGTAATGTTGCGCACCGTTTTTGTTTGTTCTACATTTTTCACTTCTCGTAAAATGGCGTCGTCAGCTACGTTTCCAGTTTTCCACTTGATTCGTTTTTGATGAGTGAATCTACCGAATGAGACTTGGCAAACTCACACTGAATGGTCTGTTTGCCACCGCTATATAACAGGGACGCCACTATAACCCAATTTGTACTTGTCAAGGGTAAGTGTACGAATTTTTAACCGTCGACAGCATGAAAAATATATAATAACCTTCTTCTTCTTCTTCTTGTGGCGCTACAGTCCGGGACGAACCTGGGCCTCAACCAACATGCCTCTCTAGCCAGCAGTCGTGGGCCTGAGCCTCAACCACGATTTAAAGCCATCTGCCTATGATTTTGCACCACAAAGTTTTCGGATTCGTGGCCGTCCTCTATTGCATTGCTCCACTGGTTTGGAGTTGAAGACTCTCCGGGTGGGAGGAGTGTTGTACATGCGCTCTAAATGGCCTAGCCAGCTCTTGATTTGCTCCTGTAACGTTGTTCGGCCTTATTGCTAAATGTTTCCAATAGTCGTTTTCTCTATGAAGCTCTTTTGTCTCCGAATGCAAGAATCGGAAAATAGGCTTTGGGCTATTTCTATGTACACGGTACTGATCGGCTCCTTTCCTTTCATTACGTCTGCAGATTAGGCCATTGCTTGGGCTGGAAATAATGAACACCAAGATTGGAGTCCTATGTGAAAGGAGTCCTCTTCCTTTCAGTGTTTCTTTTCTTACTTTTAATGGTTTCTTGGGTTTGAAATATGAAAACGCTTAATACTGCTTCACTAAATTGATGATAGTTGTCGAGCAAATCCGTTAAAAGATTGGCTGATTTGGCAGAGTTGTTGCCCGCCTTAGACCTTCTAAGAGATCAATCGCGTTGTCCCATTAAGCTGAATGCTCCTTAATTAAAATGCTATCCAAGACAAAATGCAGTTAGGAGCACTTCTCACTGGCACACCTAACAGAGAGTACATACACTTGTATCGTGGTTTTCAAAAATGTGGCATTGCTGTTAGAATTAGAATTCTTTGGGATAGAGTAAGGATCCTTGGACCTAGTCTAATGGGCGACAATCGAATCAAATTTTTTACCAAATGTATCAGACGAGATGAGAGAGGGAGTAAGAGAAAATCAGAAATATTGTTACTCTTTGAAAAGAAGCACAATGCCGCAACAAAAACCCTGACAAACTGAAAATCAAAAAATTGAAAATCAACTACAAATCATATTCGAATCAATTTCTGTTTTATTCTCAATCAAAAATTCAGTCTAATGAAAGTCACCCCTGGTGCAGAGGGGCTGGAAGCTCTCGTTGCACTTGTATCCCTTCACCTGCTCGAACTGCTTCTGTGGGTTCAAGCAGTTGTAGATCTGCATCTCGCACAGGCTGGAGAAGTGGTTGAGACACATGCCATTGGTGGCGCAAACGTCGGCGTCGCTCTTCTGGCAGATGTAGTTGCATCCTCCGACATCGCTTGGGATTGGGGCCACTCCGGCAAGGGCGAGGGCAAGGAGTCCTGCAAGAAAACAAATTGATTGGCAATTGTCGTAGACTGTGCGCTCGGGGAAACTTACCAGCAAAGATGAAGGCAACTGTGAAGGATTTCATATTGAGTGAGTAGAGTAAGTTGTTGGTGTTGTGCTTGAAGGAAGGACTGAAAACGATTTGTGTACACTCCTCCAAGTGGTCTTCTTCTTATACTCGAAAAACTTGAATTGAAAAAATCGCATCCGCTGTTTGTTTTGAGATTTATTTTTGGAATGGCATTGTTGTTCCGTTTGGTGCCTTCATCTCGACTCCAGTAAACTTAGGGAGAGGATTCACAGTTAACAGGTGGCTAAATCTGGAGATCTGTTTTTTCTGCTTTTATCTTTTGCAGGTCCCGAAAAAGATATGAATAAATTAGATTTCGTGCTGGGGACAGATTTAAAACCAGTTTCGTGGGGGAAAAAAATCACAAAAACCGAAATTAATAAATATTCTAAATGCAGATCAATGGGTTCGTGACGTCGACAGGAAGTGTACTGAATGACGAATATGCAAATGAAGATGCATGCGATTACGATGAAGAAGAGAGTTTCAGATAAACAAAAATTTAATTGCATGCTTTACAATGCTTGTTCAAAGTGTTCTTAAGCAATTCTTAGATTTTCGTAAAGGCTCTAATTTCAGAAGCTCTTTGGGGCATGGTTTTATTGTTAAACTCCGTCGAAATACAGGCTTTTGGGATGAGATTTCTCCGTGAAGGTGTAGGATTTACTCGCCGGGATAGGCTGAGGCACGCTGGGACATGCTGGGAAGTCAATGTTGATCAGCTAATTCTTCGAACAGAAAGGACTATGCTCCGATGGTTTGGCCACATGGTACGGATGTCCCATTCATTACAACTTGCGAGACGTGTCTTACATGCGCTTTAATCGGTAGACCCAGCGAGGTGGTTGGATCAAGGCCATAAATGCGTTACGTTGGGAAATAGCTCATCTTCGAATCTGAGCTATTGGGAAAACGCAACAGAGGACGACCTAGGCTAAGGTGGCGCACACAAGTGGAGAAGAACCTCATCTAATTTGGAGTGGGCAACTGGCGGCAGCTGAGGAAAGATCGTGCTGGCTGGAGAGGCATGTTGGTTGAGGCCCAGGTCAGCCCCGGACTGTAGCGCCACAAGAAGAAGAAGAAGAAGAAGTTGGGAAATAACTCCTAATGAGTTAGAAGCGATGCAACAAGCGGCCTCTCGTACATGCATTGATTCGACGCGACCCTGAGAATGATGATGATGAACTGTCTGTCATTCCATAGAAATTCAATCAAAAGAGACAACGACAGTAGATGGCTTCCTATCTAACGCTGTCGGTGCTGCTTCCTGTGTTTGTCGGAGGATACACTGCAGCACCATTTACTAGTGAGGAGACGCCAAAGAACACTGATTATGGAATTCGGACTCTGCAAGTAAGTGTTTTGATTGTGTCAAGATCAGCGTAGCACAGTTTTTGAGTGACCTTCAAGTGATTACTTGCCCTGAGGAAGCCGAGTTGATCTGGTGGTGAAAGGACGCGAATGAGAAGTGTCTTAGTTCCCTTATACTTTTCTCAAGGAAACCCCGGTGAACAAAAGACTGTAGCAACCGATTTTGCGCAAATCTTTGTCAAAGCGAGACACCAGATCTCCCTAGTCAGATAGTATTGACTTGTTGCTTGATCCCGGCTCTGTGGTGAATGCATAAGAACATCCCAACCGGATCCGAAGCTGCTAACGTGTAACTATCGACATGTGTGGCTTGGGGTTATCCTGATGAAAGACAACTCCTCTTCCTATTGGTTGGATCAAGTCCACAAACTCGCTTGGTGGCGCTTGGGAATAGCTTCTGATAGGTTGTAGCAGAAATTACAAACAAACGGGCGATCGCATTTTTAGGTACACACTTAAGCACGCCAGAAGGAGACAAAAAGGGATTTGATCTACTTCTGTCCCACAACCCACTGAGAGAAACGTCCTCGAGGGAAAGCACCCCTTGATGTGGGACTTCCGATCGTGGCCCAACTTTGGCGCGATTCTCCCGATTCACCGACTGTTTCCGTGTCGTAAAAGGAGATCTAAATCTCACTTCCCGAATATCTTTGTTCCAACGCGATGATCTCACATTTCTAAAGCCCAAGAGGTCGCTCAAAATGGTTTTCACTCAACCTTCTAATATTAGAACGGGGTCAGTGAGTTCCTGGACTCTCAATCGACTTCGATTAGAAACGATTAGGGTGGACAACCGTCCTGATCATGTCTTTTTATCTTCAACGCTCTGGTCGCCGTGGCGTAGTGGGTAAGTGCGTCGACCCACATGCAGAAGGTCTAGATTCGATTCCCGGACGGGACACCTCGCATTTTTTCACGGCAAGACCTATTTCGAGTTGCTGACAACACTCAAAGAGAATCAATTGTCTATGAAAAGCTTTTCAAAACCTCGCCGTTCGGAGTCGGCAGAGAACTGTAGGTCCCTTCTACTCGTGGGAGAACAGTAGAACGCACAACAGGAGTAGTTGTTGTAGAAGCTTGGCTCTGGTCTCCTGTGGGCTGGTGTGCCACTCAATCAGTCGCTCTCTTCTTCCTGTTCCTCTTTGAACATTTTGTACCACTCCTTAACTTGTTGTGATAGAGCCTTACACGAAAGGCCTTCTACAGCAGTTTTATGGATTTGGTAGCCCAAATTGTAGTTGAACTGCGTTGATGAATAGTTGCTGTTTGCAAAAGGACATGAATCTCAAACACTAATGAACATTTTAGCGGAAAGTTTGGCACAGATGACAGTGACAGTAGGACAAAGTCCATAGGATAACTAAAAACATTTGTACCTTTCGGAATTTAAAAGAAAATCAAATTTAATTATCCCTCAGAACGGTTCACATATTCCTAGTTGGGACTGAGATCTTCTAAAATAAACTCCAAATATATTTCTAGGTGATCTGATTAAAGCCTTAAAACTTTCTAAAAGAAGTCTTTTGCACTCTGCGAGCCCTTGACAAGTTCCATAGACTCTAGATGAATCCCAAATGGATATGCCAAAACACTCGCAAAAAAATAAAATATCAATTCCATTCAACATCAATTTATTTCAATCACAAAATCATTCCACACTCTATCCATGTCCTCATTGAAAATCTCCTCTGGTGCAGATTGGCGCCCAACTCTCGCCGCAGTTGTGATTGGCAACTTGCTCGAATTGCCTCTTTGTGTTAAGACAGTTGTAGATCTGCATCTCGCACAGACTTGAGAACCGGTTCAAGCAGATGCCATTGGTTGCACATACTGGATCACTGATCCTGTCACAGATGTAGTTGCACATTCCCAAGTCCTCGGGGATAGGAGCTGCACCACCACGAACCGCTGCAACAAGAGCTAGAGCAAAAGCTATTGAACAAGAAATTCATCATCAAGTCAGTTCTGGCAATCTTACCTGCAAGAAGGAGAGTCACTGCGCTAAGTTTCATGATGAGTTTTTTTAAATGTGTTCCTTGGGGAGTTGTCAGAGAGACGATCTGAACGTCGAATACAGAGGGATTGCCTTTTATACACGAATTCGATTTGCGGAAGTCGAACAGCGAAAACGATCCAAAAATAATCCTCCACGAGCATGCATTATTTTCATTTCCTCTTTTATTTCGAATCTTCTTTGTTGAGTATAAAAGAGCGATCATTTTGGGAGATCAACACAAATCGCTTTCAGTCCTTTCTCCAAGCACAACACCACCAACTCACTCTACGCACTCAATATGAAATCCTTCACAGTTGCCTTCATCTTTGCTGGTAAGTTTCCCCGAGCCCACAGGCTACGACAATTGCCAATCAATTTGTTTTCTTGCAGGACTCCTTGCCGTCGCCCTTGCCGGAGTGGCCCCAATCCCAAGCGATGTCGGAGGGTGCAACTACATCTGCCAGAAGAGCGACGCCGACGTTTGCGCCACCAATGGCATGTGTCTCAACCACTTCTCCAGCCTGTGCGAGATGCAGATCTACAACTGCTTGAACCCACAGAAGCAGTTCGAGCAGGTGAAGGGATACAAGTGCAACGAGAGCTTCCAGCCCCTCTGCACCCGGGGAGACTTCCACTAATCTCACCAAAGATTACCGCAAATAAATTGAACCAACAGTATTTGATAAAATTCCTAGTGTTTCATTGTGATTCTGGGTCTGGGGAGGTGGTTTCTTTCCACTCCGGGTTTTAGGGAACTGGATGGAAGTCTAGAAATACTGTCAAGATGTCTGAAGACTTTCAAATCGTAAAAATCGCCACCAAATTTAAGGTTATCCTATGATTTTCCCAAAAACCGAAGTCTGGACAAGCAATGAAATTTAATTTAAAACCTGGTAACCCACCCAAAGCTCTCTTAACCGCGAAACTAAAACACCCAATTGAACACTCTCTAATTCAAGTTTATTTCCGTGAAACTCTTTCTTACATCTAGCTGCCCTCTAATCCTTGCCGGTCAACAGCGTTGGCATGATCAGTCCGCACACAGTGGTGAGGTGACGCTTCAATCGACTCTGTGTGGGAAACTGCTTTTTACAGGCCTTACACTGCAACTCTTCGATTTTTATGTGCGACTTCTGATGCAAGAACATTCCGTTGTAGGAGAAGAACTCCTTGTTGCAATACCTGCACTTGTACTCTTTGTTTGTGTTGTGCGTCTGCATGTGGACCCGTAGAGCAGGCTTCTGCTTGAACCGTTGCCGGCATATGGTGCACTGAAACGGCCGTTCTCCGGTGTGCGTTCGCAAGTGATTCTTCAAGTCGCGGAAAGCGCCGTAAATTCGCTGACAGAAGGGGCACTTAAAGGCGCACTTGATGTGCTTCTTGAGGTGTAGGCGAAGTTGTGTCTTGTGCGTGCACTTCAGCTCACAGACGGTGCACGTGAATGGAGGGTTCGTGACGTGCACTCCCAGGTAGTGCATGATTATGTCGCGGTAGTACTTGAACTCCTGTGAAAGGATTTAGACTGAAACTTGGGTGTGTGTGAGGTAGGGAAAGGCTTACCAATTGGCAAGAAGCATCTGGACAGTTGAAGCTGCCATATTTGATTCTCTCGTTTTGGGAAGTTCCATCTACTCCAGTTTTGAAGAATTCCTCGTCGTCCTCAGTGGGAATCTTGACATTGGACTGTTCTGTGTCTTGGACTGTTCCATCAGCTGGTATCGTGTACTCGGATTGTCTACTCTCCTCCACCTCGATTATGTCTTCTGGTTCGGTTTTGACTTTAGTGCTTGTCAACACCGACATTTTTTGGTCTTCCTGATCATCCTCCGTGAGGGGTTCATTCACGATTTTAACTGGTTGCTCCTCCTTCACGGTGACCGGCTCTTCATCCATCTTCTCCTGCTTCACGGTCACGACGCTTGAAACTGCCTCTTCTTGCTGTTCGACACCTTTTTCTACTGTCTCACTGGAATTTTTTGAGTGTGCTGCCTGGGGGCTTGGACCCTTCGCTTCAGTGTTCTCATCGAGAACGATTTCCCCATTAAGAATGTGCTCATTGTAATGCTTGAGATAGTCCTTGAGGGAACAGAATACTATATCGCACTTCCGACACGTCTGCGCCTGTCGCTGGTTGTTCGTTTGAAGATGGCAGCGCAATGACTGAGTGGCGCTGAACGCCTTCGAGCAGTACGGACACACGTACGGACGAAATCTGCTATGCGATCGCACATGACTTTCCAGATGTGACGGTCGGTTAACCTTCTTATTGCAGTGCTTACAGGTCTTCACGTTCCAGTGGGCCTGCAAGTGGGTCAAGAAATCCTTTTCCAGCTCGATAGACTGAAACGAGAGCGAAGCTTGCAGAGTTCTTCTTTCAAAAAGACCGCCGATTCTCACCTCATCGCAGATTGAGCATTGGAAATTTGTGATTTCAATCTCGTCGTCCTTAATGGTAACAACAGCTCGCCACGGTTCTCTCTCCACCAAGGTCAGACCGCTATTGGCCGGCGCACAATTCCGCTTCTTGTGCAGCAGCAATCTTGCCCTTGTCCTGAACTTTCGACCGCAGTTCTGACAATGCATCTCCTTCTTTTGTACATGTGCCAACTGAATGTGGTCATGAAGACCGTTGCGGAAGGTGAACTCCCGCAAGCAGATTCCACAGCGGAAGAGTTTCTTCTTCTCAGTTGGAGGGCCCTGTTCCGGCTGTTCGCCTTCAGTTTCTACCTCGGCTGCTTTGGTCTACAAAAAAAAAGGAATCCCTGGATATACCACAAGACAGCTAAGGGAAGGAAAGTTAACATCGTACCGCGTCGCTATTTTCATCCAAGTACGTTACTTGAAATTGATCGTATTGGATGGTGGAATCCGCACAGTTATCGACTTTTCCCACCACCACCGGAATAATTTGCGGCTCTTCGGCCGGCTTCGGTTCAATTCTTGTGAGTAGAGCGCGGAGAGCCTCGTCAACTTGCAGGCATTGCCAGCGAAATTTGTAAATCGTTTTGATCCTCTTCAGGCAATCATTGCAAATGTGATCGGGCAGACAGTCGGCTGGTTCAATCTGAAATGAAAGGTTGTGCCTGCATTTCGGGTGTCTATTCTCACAGATGATGGCCGTACATGCAAACCCGTGGATTCCTCGAGAATTTCTCTGATTGTTAGCTGCGGCAGAAGAAAGTTCTCCAGGTTGTTGGCTGTCGTTTCGCGGAGACATGTGCGACACACTTTCTTGAACTCCTCCATAGCGAGTGCCACTCGATTGGACACTTTTCCATCGCAATTGATGCGAGATTCAAGGCATTTTACATTAACTAATGCTTCGTTCATTTTTCACTCTTGACTTGGAATGCATTTATTGAAATCACTTTTCTCTGCGTGTATGTATATTCCACAAATCCACCACATCAAAACAAAAACTTTTTTCCTTTATTCGAATGAAAATTTTTTCACAAATTGGATGAATGTCAGATGGGGCGTGGTGTGATGAAGGTGGAGAGAATGAAAAACTGAAGAGCACTTGAAGAGAGTGCGTTCAGGCGGTCATGTGGTAGGATTGATGAAGTGTGAGTTGAATTTCTTCAATTGCTGCGGGCCGTTCAGAGACGTACATCTTTTGTTGGGATTTGAAAATCGTACTTGGTGGTTGGATTTGAGTAGGTCTTCAAGTAGGACGGTCGCGTTTTCAGATTGGATTCACGTGCAAACTGCAGACAGTTGACTTTTATCTTCTGTTTAAATTTTCATTCGGTGAGGCTTGGGCGATACCATGGTGACTTGTGTGTTGGAATCGGTGTTGATCTATTTTTCTAGAGATGCTTGAATAGAAGACGCGAAACATGGACGTCAAAGGCAGGGTGTCATAATGGGGAAAAGAAACCTCGAGATGGTCAAGGACTTTGTTTACATCGACTCTGGAGTAGACAGGAACAATCACACCAGAACCGAGACTAAGCGCAGAATTACTCTTGCGAATCGCTGCTTCTTTGGGCCCAAGAGACAGTTAAGTAGCAGAGCCATCTTTTGAACCACCAAGCTGTCCTTATACAGCACTTTGGTCATCCCCGCCCTGCTCTATGACGAAGAAACGTGGATTCTATTGAAAGGTGATGATGAAGTCCTCGGTCGTCTTGAGAGAAAATGTCTCCTTGCGATCTTTGGTCGTCTATGTATTGATGTCGTTTGAAGGAGAAGATTCCACCACGAATTTTACGGGTCGTACAGCGGCGTGCATCTACTTAAGTGTCTTCGGATCCAACGTTTAAGATGGCTAGGTCATGTAGAGGGGATGGACATCACATCTCCATCCCGAAGAGTCTTCTATTCCGGACCATTTGGACAACGTAGAAGAGGACAACCCCAAACGAAAAGACGCACACAGGTCCTGTCAAGCCTTGTCAAGAGTATTCGGATACAACGCTTAAGATGGCTAGGCCATGTAGGGCGTATGGACATCACCACTCCGGCTCGAAAAGTTTTCGAATCCGACCCATTGGGACAGCACATTGGTTGAGATGGCGGACACAAGTGGAGAAGGACCGCAACCAACTTGGTGTGCGCGACTGAAGGCAGGTGGTGAAAGATCGTGCTGATTGGAGAGACTTGTTTGTTGAGGCCCAAGTTCATAGCGGACTGTAGGGCCAAACACTGAAGAAGTTTGGCGAAATTTATAAAGCTCTCCAGGAGCGCTACATTTTGCGAGAAATTTACATTTTTAGTGGGTGCGCGAAGTGGATTTTGGGGGGTATTTGAGGTGTTTTCGGTTCTAAATTCTTCCGTTCTTCTTTCGTGCTCTTTAATGATTCACCCGCAGCACACGGCTCGCTCAGGATACCCATAAGTCCACCCTTAAGACCACTTTGAGTTTAGAGAGTCCTTTAGCCACATCACACCAATATGGAACGCTCAAAAAAAGATTCTGTTCACACTAAAAGCAAACAAATTCAGGTGCAGCATCAAAAAATAACTACACAACTTCATCACACAGATATTGATGCTCCTTCTGACCCCAAACTTTGCCAGAAACTCACTCCTTCCTTCAAGAAATGCCCACCCAGGCAAACAAAACACTCCATTCCATTTTTTGCATGTTTTTATTAAATATCTTTTCATCTTGTCTTACTCAACTAGTGTTATACGCTTTTCAGTTTGTCAACTGCAAAGAACAACAATTCCCACTTGGCCAACCGAATAAAAGCCAAACAACGAGTATACAGACACGGTAGACAGTTGCTTTCGCATTCTTATTAATACACGTTGCGTATTGCTCTCTCTTTCGCTTTAGTTTATTAATGGTGTGTGTGTAAATAATTATAAAATAAAATATAAATTTAATTAAAAAATAATTTGTTAATTAATCTTCGGTGTTCTTTGTTTGCTTTTGTTGGTGTTGATGAGGGATGAAGAGTGTTGGCACGAATTTGTTTTGGGATTGGGATGAGGTGGACCTTGAAGGTGGTTGGGGAGGTCCTTTGTTGGCTGTGGAGGATCCAATTGAAGTTGATGGGCGTGCGAATGAGATGAATGTCTTAGTGAAATGCATCAATTTCGAGAGAGAAATGAGAATGAGGGGACAATTGAATTGAGTTTTGAATTTGTTTGTAAGTGGCTTTACAATCGAGGTTTTACTAAATCAGCTTCGTCCTGAAGAAGTAGATGGTCTCCGCACAATTCTTGCATTCAGTGAAGAAGTTTCAACCACGATGAAGAAATCTAGGCTTTCGTGAAGGTACATAAGCGCGGCTCAATTGAATACACTTGATCAGTCGCTTTGCTTAATGGTGGAGTTGGTAAGTTATGAATCCTTCAAAAGAACGGCACTCTTCAATTCAGTCAGTCGTCATCAAATTTAACATCTCAGTTGGCAAGCTGACAAACTAGACCAAAAATCTTAGGGGTTCACAAAATTGGCAACTCTTGTGAACTCCTAAAAGGTTCGTTCAACTCAAAAGTGGTAGCTTCTTCCAGAGCCTACTATTCTAAAACAGTGAGATCCTAGAACGGAGGATAATCATTTGCCGTACGTGGGTAAGAAATATCTTTACTGATTTCGAGCCCAAAACGAGCCATAAGAAGTGTTGGGCTTGTTGAATGAGTACCAAGGCCACGATGGTCTGTAGCGCCTTGTGAAGTAAAAAGTCATTATTGGCAAAATAATAATAATTGAATGACATTACAGCCCACAAGGGACCAGGGCCTAGCTTCTACAACAACTACCCGTGTTGTACGTGTGCTACTGTTCTCTTACAAGTAGATGGGACCTAGTGGTTTTCGCCGACTTTGAACGTGCCCTTTGAACGTTGTCAGCAAATCGAAAGAAGTAAGGCGTGAAAACTGGAAAGTATACACTTACCCACTACGCCACCACGGCCACATTATTGGCAAAAGCGAAAACAAACATGATGCCGATGTTGAAACAGAAAGCTGATAGGAAGGATGGAGTTGACAAAATAAACTGAAGACTGACAGCAACTGTTGAAGCACTTTAACATCTGCAAATCCACTGCAACTCTGGACTGCATTGAATCAAGATAGGAGTGAGGCTTATGCGATGTGCATTCCTCAAACTTGTGAACTTAAAGGCAACGTATTGACAAAACCGAAAATTGACTTAATGACTGAAAGCTGATTGCATATTCTAAACATCTGCCTTAAACTGGTTTAAAAGATAACAGACAAAAGAAGCCCATTCACGAATTTCGCTAAAAGAGAAAGGCGTCTTCACATCTCTGGAAATATTCACCTAGTAGAGGTCTAATTGTGAATTCTTCATGCGCCCAGTGTCAATCATTTTGGAACAGTACTGATTTGCAGAAACTTTAAAGGGACTAAAAAATTCAATAAATTATTCAGGTAGCACTACAATCCACAGTAGATCCACAGTAGGATAAGGAACAAGGACCCAGCTTCTTTAGCTATTATTCGTTTTGTAAAGGCTAGATGAACTCTTTTGCCTGTGCACCCCGGTTAGTGAGCTTTTTTGAAAAATTATAGAGATTCAACTTCTTAACTTTAGATAACGCCTCCTTACCCCCACAGCACAGATCATGAGTGGCTTCTGACCTTAATTCGTTATAAGCTCAAGATTGAGAGGGCTCCTCGCATTTGAAAACAGGTCTGCGATGAGCGCCAGGATGACTGGCAGAACTGCATAGCTAAATAACTTGCTAAGCAAAGATTGCCAGTTGAACTTGTGATTCCTCATAATTTAGTAACCTCCATAACTACCTCCAAGTTAGAGACCAAGCATCTTTATCTTCATATTATATAATCAACAAAGAATCAACAATCAATAATCAACAAGGAAGACTGACATAACTTCTTCTTGTGGCGCTACAGTTCGGAGTGGACCTGGGCCTCAACCAACATGCCCCTCCAGCCAACACGATCTTTCGCCGGCTGCCGCCAGTTGCGCACTCCAAGTTGGTTAAGGTCGACTGACATAATTTGCCAGACATTAAAGCAAATCTGACCGGAAAGCTGGGAACGCAAGTTTGAATGACTGGGACTGGGAATTTTAAACATAAAGTGGGCTACTGAGAGATGACTTTTTTTTGACTTTGTTGAGATGATTTATTTTGTGAGTGGTTGGGACTTGGAACTTCTCCTTAAAGAATGAGAAAATCCTAGAGTATCAGTGCAGTGGATCAAAAATTGAGCACTGCTTTCATGCAAAAGGGTCTAGGAATGTCTAATGACTTCTAAAGGAGCTGTGTCTAGACTGCAAAAGAAGGAAAGTCTCCTTTTTGTAACTGCCCCACAGCCGCCTCGAAAAAGAACGTCCTGCAAGAGGTGACACTAGTCAACTTGCTGACGACATAGAGAGAAGACAGGTTGGTTGCCATGACTCGCTTACAGTCTTAACGCCTTTTCTCGTGGCAATGAAACAACTCCGGCTTAACCCATCAGGCCTCCATACCCAGTCCAAACTCTGTCTATCCTTGGACTTCGATTCTATATTCAATCGAAGTCCAAGATAGACACGATGGAAAACATTGTCTTGAGCAATTGAAGCTTGAATCCATTCAGTAGCCGTCCCAGAGACAATATAGAAATCGATCTATGTAAGGTTAGGAGTGGAGGCTTAGTGCCACATGCCATCAAGAGACCAAGAGACTGAATAAACATACGGTCTGGTAGAACAATGGACCAGTTTTTGAGTCTAAACGATCCAGTGCAGTATATCCCCCCCCCCCAAAAAAAACCTAAGAAAACCAAGTTCTTGAAATGATTAAGGAAGCTTGAGCGAATATTGGGAGCAGAAGTGGCTACAAGGTCACCAGCATGCCTTTCACTGGTTTGAAGAACTGCTTTCCTGGCGTTGTGTTCCTCCTTCTGGCAAGGGCCTGTAACTCACAGGATAGGTGTTCAATGGGTTTTCTTTAATTCTTTTACGCAAGACTTTCTGAAAGTGTCGGTAGATGGCAATCCAAGTTTGAAGTTTGGAGTTTTGTGGCGATATAAGTTTTGCGAAAGTGGAGCGATTTTAAGGGTTCTTGGCCATCTTACACAATCTCAAACTCTAACTTTTTCAAACAACGAGCCATCGAATTCTGCAAAGAACAATTTTTTAAGTGCTGCCAAGTTCATTAAGTCTACAGGGTCGAAGACCACGCATTTTGTGGGTTTATCGGCATTTTCCTTGCGTTCTGAAACACAGAAAAAGTAGACTGGTGCATATCTACACAGTTTCTGTAGGGAATTGTAACACTTAAGAGCAGTTTTCAATTGCTCTGAAGGGGACACATAAAAAAATCAACTAAATGAAGCCAAAAATGACCACAAAAAGGAGCTCTTCCCACACAGCACAGCACAGGGAAAACAAAAGGCATTTTAAGATCTTATCCCCAACCCCTTGGCCACAAAAAGGAATCCCCCCTTAAAGCAAAAGGACAAGAGAAATCCTGATTAATCAAGGACACCTCCAGACATTTTTTTTTCCTCAAAACAAACAAAGAACAATAAATTTGTGTTAACAAACTACAAAAAAAAAGAATATTTATATGTTTCATATATGCATTCCTTAAATTAATTCATCTCATAAATATATGTATACTATACAAATTTAAATTGTTAATTGTTGTTTTTTGTTGTTGTTGTTGTTGATTGCTTTTTCATGTTAGACATTTAAACGAAGTAACGATTGCGCGCGCTACAAAACAATATATTCATTATTTCATAATATGCATTCCCTTAAGACAGCTAACGGTTTCACGCTTAATCTAAACACTAAATCTTAAACTTTAACGCAAAATACATTAGTTTCCTACAAATCTAGGGTACAAAAAATATCTATGTATATCGAAATTAAACAACAAAATCTGACGAAAAAACAAGTGAACTACAATAACATTAATAAGGCCATTTTGTATTTTTTGTTTTTTTTTTGAAATTGTTTCATTTTGATTTTACTTCTCATTCAAACAAACGAACATTGCAGGAAGAGGAAGAGGTGGGGTCGTGGTTGGTGGTTGGTTCGTTTTTTTTTTGTGAATCAAGCCCACATCTCCAGGATTGTATTACAATGTACAAAGGATCGTTCTCGGTGTTGGTTTTATTCTTAAAAAATATTTAGTTACAAACGGGGTTTTCATTTGAATTTGATTGTGTTTTTTTTTTGTTCTCTTTTGATACAGTTTTTACTATTTTTTTCTTCAAGTCAGTGGAAAAAAAAAAACAATTTTTCACATGCAAGAGAGATGCGTGCGTTCTCTTGATTCTCTTTCTTTTTGCTTTGTTTTGTTTTGTTTTCATTTAAATCTAGTTACTTATGGTTAGTTGATATATGTATGTATGTGTAGTGTTGTTTTTGTTTTGTTGTATTTGCATTTTGTTTAATTTTGCGCACTCCGGTTGATCGGCTTCACTTCGAGCAGCTGTGGATAGTTCTCAACGATGTTCAGGAGGATTGTGTCGATGTAGTGCTTGAGACGAGTATTCTCGTCCTCTTTCTCTTGGAAGGCTTGTTGAAGCTGGAAGAAGAGAAGAAGAGTTGATTATTAGGTCTGGTTTTCTGGGTATACGAGAATGAAGAATTATACAGTTTTAATGGTTAAACATGAAGCAATGAGCATTTAACTTAAAAGAACCATTGGAAGGGGATTAGATGGCGATGAGAAAGATTCTGGTGGATGAAACGAGCTTATAATTATGAGTTCACATTTTTTGTGCCAACACCTACACACGCTTTGTCAGTTAAAGTGGCAGCCCTTTGGACTGGACGAGCAGGGACAATTGCAAAAGAACGGAAACGCTGTAGCTGTGTAAATGGGAGCAGGCATTCCTAGCTTTAAAGTCGCGCATTCTGTCAACGCCAATCCCCAAAGACCTTGTCGATGGCTTCGGGATGCAGTTCATGCAGTTGAATTTGACCTCGAATAGCACCTCATACAGTTCTTTGACATAAAGTTGCCACAGATGTGGCATCTGGTTTTACGTGATCACCTGCCTTACGGCTTATATCACGGGGTCCATTTTCCCAAGAGTCGTAGATAACACAAGACTAGACGCCATAGTTACCCAAGAACTGCTTGAGGGACAAACACTCCACCTTGGTATGGAGCGAGGCCTTTTTAAAACCTCTGCCGCTCTATGGGTCGCAACAGCTGCTTGAGAATGAAACTCCACACTGAGCCGGGTAAGGCCCTCCAACCGCCTGGGCTGTATCAGTAGGGTAAACAACCTGATTTAGAACAGTCAGCACGGTACACTAAACACGGCTCTGTCCACGACATTGGGTTTTAAACCACAGCCACCACGATACTCCCATAAGGGGGTCTATCACACAGTCAGGCTGAAACCGAAGTTGCAGGTGCATCACCACGATAGAGGCGGTCTAGGCTTCAGTGGTAGGCTGAAACCGATATTCCAGTGGCTCCTGACCTCCCGTGGCACCAGAATATAGTCCCTGGTCAAGCTGTCACTACCAGTCAGGTTCCCTCAACATCTGGGTCTGGTAGACGCCATTACGCCACAAAATGGGGTTTGGCGTCATCAGTGATTCTGTATACAATACAAATAGGGTCACGGATGAGATTTTGAATCAAGAGATTCATAAATCCAGTCACATCTTCTTCTTCTTGTGGCGCTTCAGTCCAGGGTGGACTTGGGCCTCAACCAACATCCAGCCAGCACAATCTTTCGTCCTTCTCCACTTGTGTGCGTCACCTTAGCCTGGGCCGTTCTTTGTTGCGTTGTCTCAATGGCTCAGATTAAAAGACTTTGATATCGGAATCCAGTCACATCATGTGAAATAAAGTTGCCACAAAGTACTTGAATCGTTTTCGGATTGTTGGCATAGCACCAGTTCTTCACGGTGCTCCACAAGGGGGAGTCAAATGGCGGCGGATTGACGTCGTTAAGACAGCCAATAACACGATTTGGACATTTGGTGAGCAAACGATCGCTTGTGGAATGGGCTGTGTGACATGTCGCGCCATCTTGCATTGCACAGATCTCGTCCAAATGCATGTCTTCAATTTCGAGTAAAGAAGAGTCAGTTCAAACGGGTCTGTAATTGCCACCGTTGACCGAAAGTGGTTCTCAGTCTCATTTTCGAAGAGAAGGTATCCAATGATGCCACCACTCCTGTCGCACCCTGTCAATGCGCAAGCTCCTTGACAACAACGTGTCGGACTTCTGCGCTTCAAGATGTGGCAATTTTGCTGTGTCTCGTCAAAAAATCCGATTTTTGCTAAAAGGCCTTGTCAGATACAAGCTGCTCTAGAGTCCAATGGTCGGTTCAAATGTCAAGCTAATTGGACGTGATATGCGAATAATCCGAGAACTGAAGAGGAGAATTTTCTTCGGGCTTGTGCGTGAAATGTGCAGCTGCTTAGATTGATGGCGATTTGGTGTTTGTGAGTTGAGCCTTACACTCTAGGCCATAGCAGCCATATTTTCATCTGTGCGCACCGTACATTCCAGCGTTCCAGTAACACGAACTCCTTGCACTTACTTGCGTGCAGCAGATGGTGCCTTATTTTGGCCAAAATCTACATTCGAAAATCGCGATATTTGGGCTACATGCCACTTGAATGGAAATAAGTTTTGAATGTTTCCGAACGTTGGTCAATCATAAAGCGACTCATTTCCTTCGGAGGATGTATGAGGACGACTTTCTCCCAAAATTTCGAGGCGGAAGCAGCTGTCATTGTATGAATTTTTGGTTTCTAAGGTATGCCTTTGGTGGCTTATTAAAGATTCCTCTGAAATTCAGTGGCCAACGTACCAAGGTACGGCGACTCGAGTGCTAAAACTCAAAGTTTTCAAAGACTGGCAGAGAACGGTTGGGAATGACTCACTGTCTGCGGAAATTTATGGCTTCACCTCACTTTCACTCTTTTTACGAAAAATTTTAAACATTTAGTGCCCACGAACGAGACTTGGACATATTTGCAGTGATTGCGGACTAGGTTTTGTGTACGCAAACAGATCTCATATAACACAGAATTTTTGAATTTAAAAAAACTCCCAAAAATACGAAGGTTGCCTTTTATATTTCGGGATTGGGCAACCCCAGTGTTATAATCTGGCAACTGTCAGATAACTGAGGTTATACGTACTCAGAACGTTTTGACATACGAGAGCTATTTGTGTTGTTTACAGTAACTGAAAAGATTCATCTCGTCAAAAAAAAGGAATTGAATCGTGAAAATTTTCGTGCGATTATTCTTTATAACTTTCGACGTGGATTTACTCAACAACAGTGCATCGATGAACTGAATTCAATTTTTGTCGATGAAGCTCCATCAGCGACCGGGTTATTCGATGGTTTGGTGAATTCAACGGAAGTCGTAGTTCACTCCAAGACGAATTTCGTGAAGGTCGTCAAAGATCAGTTGTTGTTCCGGAAACCAGTGATGCTGTGCACTAACTGATATTGCAAGATCGTCATGTGACCGATCGTGAGATTGAGACAAACTTAGGCATTAGTGGGTCCAGCATACATTCAATATTAGATAAACGTTTGACTGTCAAAAAAATTTGTTCGCTTTGGATTCCACACAAATTGACATTGGTCTAAAGAAATGCTCCAAAAATACGATCGCGGTGCTTCGAAACACGTGTATGACATCGTGTCAGGTTATGAATCGTGGATTTAAGCGTATGAGAACGAAAGTAAACAGCTGTATGGGTGTTTCAAAATGAGCCAAGTCCAACAAAAGTTGCTCGCGCACGAAGCACTTCCAAGCAAACGGTCGCCTGTTTTTTTTCGGAAAAACTAGACATGTCGCTCACTAGAACAGAACAGTCAATTCTGAGTGGTACACAACCATTTGTTTGCCAGTTGTCTTCCAAGAAATCAGGAAAACCAACCGAACCGAAGACGGATCACTCTTCACCAAGACAATGTGAGCCCTCACACATCGGCTCAGACAACTGCATTTTTGAGCACCCAAAACATCGATTTGAGGAGTCATCCGCCATATAGTCCTGTCTTGGCACCGAATGACTTCTTTTCATTGCCGAATTTAAAAAAGAAAATGAGAGATCAACGCTTTTCGACACCTGAAGAAGCGGTTGATGCGTTCAGAATGTATGTTTTGGAGATATAGGTACACAGTTCAAAGGCTTAACCAAACTTGGCACCACTAAAAAAAAAAGTTCCAGAATCTGACGTTTCCTTCCACAGAATCCCTTAAAAGACATCCACGGCCCAGTTTCCCACAAATATTTGCAGTGCAGTAAAATGTGAAAAAAACAATCAAACCCAAAAAATGATGAACCAAAACCAAAATGTTAATGGAAACCAAAAAAAAAGACAACAACAAATAACAAAAATCTGAATAAACCAAAAAAAAGCAATAAGCTTACAATTTCTGAAGTAAATTGTGTGAGGAGGAGTTAACAGAGTAAGAGAGAGAGAGAACAAAAATAAGCTGTTATGTTAGATAGAAATGATGATGACACCACCCAATCATTACCTGGCTCAGTGATGCCAATGTGGCTGAGTCCACAGAGTCCTGCAAAAATAAACAATATATATAACGTGTGAAAGCCTTGTTTTCGATTGTGTGTGATTATGTGTGTGTGTGTGTGAAGTAGGGGACATGAAGGAAAGGAGTGATACCGATTGTTGATCACAGACCAAATGACTACACAGCCCGCTGCCAAAAATTTCCGTTTTTTTGTTTTGTTTTGCTCGACAAATAAACAAATATTGTGAGGGGCATGCTTTCGAGACATGAGTTTCGCCCACATTGAGTTGGTGAGTTTGGGACATACCTGCGCTTGTGACATTTCCTCCAGTTCCTGCGCCAAGCTGTTGAGGGTGCCGTTCAGCAGGTGACGGCCTTCTTCTACACCCCGTGTCAACACTGCCGCCTGGAGTTCCTCATTTTGTTCTTCCAGTGCTGCAAATACAGAGGACAAGCATGAAGTGGAAACAGAGTGTGGGCGCAGCGCTATGAACTTACTTTTATTTTTTTGCCTCAGATCGTCCAGTTCCTGGTGGAGTTCTTCCAGTCTTAGCGCCTCGGGCGACGTGCTTGGCATTGCGGGCCCACTCTCGGCCCGCAGTCGCTCCAGTTCGCTATTCAGTTCCAGCATCAGATCCTCGGCGGCTTTCTTCTCCTGCTCGAACTTGCGCTCCCGCAATTTGGCGTCGTTCAGATCCTGCTGCAGGACCGCTATACTGTCACGAGCGAGCTCCAGCTTCTCTTCGGTGTTGTGAAGATCGCTAGCCTGTTTGTCGCATAGAACGCGTAGTCTTTGTGCTTCCTCTCGCAAGGCGTTCGCCTCGATTTCGATAGTCCTTATTTTAATTTGGCAATTTTCATTTTGTAACGCCGCCTCACGCTCGACACGAGCCAGAAGCTCTCGATGACGTTTCTGCTCCTCGGCTAGACGCTCTTCCGAACGGAGTTCCGACTAAAAGAGAAAAAAGAAGAAGACGTTGAATAATTGGTGGAATGAAATCGGATAGGGAGGGGATTCAACTTTTGGAAGGACGTCGTGCATCGAGAAGACGGTTTGTATGGCCCAGAGGAAATTTTTCAGAGAAGCGAGCATTGCACGATGACAGTGGAGCGTGGCGGTCTGTTGGCTTTAGGTCGATGGACGTTAGTTCATGGATGGACTTCTGTTTGAAAGGTTGACCGAAGCGGCGATGTTTTTTGACTCAGAGGCGATCGTTCGGCAGGGACGAGATTTCGGAGAAACTGCGATTGACTCAGGGAAGTAGGAGTGTCTACTTGATCGTCGGGATCTTTGATTGCGTGTAGGCAGAGTGAATTGACGGAATACAGGACGGAGTTTGACTGCTGCGTGGTCTCATCGTTGAGAGAACATTTCTACATGAGAGGTTTGGGTGCCATAGAGTGGAAAAAGCAAATGCAGCAGAAGCAGATCTTCGACTGATTCAGAGATGGTGAGGGCTGGCACAGGCCATTTGAAGCACATTCAAATTTGACCAAATGAAAGACGTCTCTGAAACCTGCTGACTAGAGACAACATCGTTGCTAAACCAAGGCGCAGCCGGTTGCAGGGTTAACGTGGATGGCAAACGCTGTTCATATTGTTGTGTAAAGACTGCTTTCTGTAGGAAATTATGGGCAAGGTGGTGAGTGAATTCAGAAATATATGAATAGCTCGACAAGGCTGTTTTAATGCCACTGTAAGATGATGTTTTCCCTTTGAAGCCCAATTCTGGCCCAAACTGGTTAAAACCGAAGATGTAAGCACAAACAACTTTCCAACGAGAACATACAGTTTGAAGAGAAGACAAGTGTTTCGAAAGCAGAGGCATACAAATAGGTTTACGAAGGTCAAGAAATTCGCTTTCGAGTAACGCATTAAGGTTGCTTAGTTATGTGGAGCGTATTGACAACCGGGCTTTTGTCAGCAGAGTCTTTGAATCCGAGCCATTGTGACAAATGGAACAGAGGACAACTTCTTCCAAGATGGCACGCACAATAGTTGAAGAGGAATCTCCACCAACTAAACGTGCAAAAGTGGAGGCATTTGGCAGAAGACCGATGCCGGCTGAACAGGCATGTTGATTCAGGCCAAGGTCCACCCTATTCTGTATCGCCAACCTGGGTTTGGTTGTAAGGACTTTAGGGCTAAAGGAGCAATTTACACCCAGCGGCTCTGAATGTCCATTCCCTTTGCAATGTAAGGAAGCATGCTGAGCAGCGGATGTGGCTGAGGCCAGAATCTGAGTGTGAATCTGAGTTAAGCAATTCACTGAGCTTATGAAACCACAGATGATTTGGTTGGATTTATAACTCGCATGATTCAAAACCACTTCCATGACCCTATTAGTAGTGTATACAGAATCACTGACGGTGCCAAAGTCCAGGTTTTGAGGGAACCTGACTGGTAGTGACAGGTTGACCAGAGGCTATATTCTGGTGCCACGGGAGGTCAGGAGCCTCTGGAACTTCGGTTTCAGCCTGTAGGCCCCCTTGTGGAAGTAACGTGGTGGTTGTGGTTTAATACCCAAATATCGCGGACAGAGCCGTGTTTAGTGTAGCGTGCTGACTTATCTGAATCAGGTTGTTTACCCTACTGATACAGGCCAGGCGGTTGGAGGGCCTTACCCGGCTCAGTGTGGAGTTTCATTCTCAAGCAGCTGCTGCGACCCATAGAGCGGCAGAGGTTTTTAAAAGGCCTCGCTCCATACCAAGGTGGAGTGTTTGTCCCTCAAGCAGTTCTTGGATAACTACGGCGTCTAGTCTTGTGTTATCTACGACTCTTGGGAAAATGGACCCCGTGATATAAGCCGTAAGGCAGGTGACCACATATAACCAAATCCAATATCTGAGGTCATGAAACAACATAGCTTCCAAGTGAATGAACTGTCATTCTTGATGAGTTGGGCAGTGACAGAGAGGCTGCTCCACTGTCTCTATGTCTCCTCTGTTCCTTCCTGTTGTTTGTTACAAGGGATTTCATTGTGTGTAGGCCGTTCTTAGGCCATAAGCTATGGGATAGGACACTGCCGCTGCTTCCCTGCTAGTGACACAGATATCTGATCACTGTATGATCTTTTGGCTGAGTTAATGGGAACGTGGATGATTTGATTGATTTGGAACCAGTCAGTGACAGTTAAGAATTCAGCAGAGGATTTTGTGGCGTTTAAGGTTTTACAGCTCCTTTATGCATTTCTTGAAGGATTTGAAGTTTGAAAGATTGAATTTCTTTGCCTTCAAACTACTTGACGGTCTGTACAAAGATGATGCTATACATGTCTGGAAAGTATGCACTTTGCTGCACAATCTGCGCTGCATTGTTTAGGTCCAGCCAGTAAGTCGATAGACATTAGACATCACAGAAGGTCCCTGCTGGCGTGCCGTGCCTCTGTCTTCGATCAATCAGTTAAGACGGCGAAACCCTAGATGAAGGCCGGTCTTCTCTCAATCATGCCTGTCTGACACAAAGATCGTCAAGTTTCTGTTGAAGTCATTTTCGAGTTTTTCATGCTTAAGCCAAAATAGCGAAAAAGTGAAATAAGCAAACAAAGGTGGAGCTCCAGAGCGCAAGGGATCAGGATCAAGCTTCAACAGCGACCACTAGTCAGTGGAAACATTTTCCACGCTGAGAGACAACATTGTCGAAACAGGATTGCTTGTAGCTGGAGTTCGCGTTATAAACTGTATAAAAGACGCACATACAGTGACTCACAGAATTCATCACATATTTTATATTTTTTCCACACGGCGCTAAGTAAAGGGTTCGCAAGGTCGTGCACAGAAGAAGACTGAAGTAGAGCGATTTGGTGAGATGTGACCGAAATAAACCGATTTGGATCAGATGGTAACGAGCATCTGAGCGACTGCTTGAAAAATGGACAAGTTCAATGGAAGTAGACGTGTTCTTTTGGGGGTGCATATGCAAGAGATTTGAGAGACACATGACTGCTCCGATGTATGAACGTGAATACTTTAAAGAATTTTCCAGAACTCAGGCGGCAAAAATGGAATAAATCGATTTCGGATGCTGCCCTCTGATGCGATAGACCCCCAAAACACACAGAAAAAGTGACCAAATTTTGACTGAAGTGTAATGGGATTTAAATTCTGGAGTGCCCTCCAAAATTTCTGAAACTTTGCCCACTAAAACACCTTTGGGGCCTAGCTAAAGATAATTGTTCACTGCTGCGGCTAAAAGCTGGACTTGGACTTGGAGTGGAAGAAAATTCTACCAGAAGGGCATTTAATATTTGTGAACTCAATACCGAGATGAATAGCAAGTGTTTTGTCTGCTAAAGGATGCCACACAAAGTACTGAACAGTATGAAGCCTCGAAGGAAGTTAAACTCACAAAATTGATCAGATGCCTCCCTTTGTGACTTTTTTTTGTAAATTTTTAAAAACTGTGCTTTGACCGATTCAGTATGCAGTGAAATTCCGAAAGACGCCAACTAGTGTCTATATTCCCTCTCCAAATCCATCTGGTGTCACATACTGACTGTGACGGAAGTTTTCAAACTCGAACAGTAATATTTCTCCGCCCTCCACAGTCTCAATTGGCGAGAGCAAAAAAAAAAACCGCGGTCCCCCGGGGAGTTTCAAGTGCTCACTGAGAGTGTTTCTGAAGGTGAGCGGCACACGCTTCTAACAAACACAGATGTGGAAGCACTATCCCACGTCAATGCAAAGCGTTCGCCTTTTTTGTTTGCAACGAATTACTTCATCCAAACTGCTGACTGCCAACTGCTGCCGACTCCCGAGTGTCGATGACGATGGATGATGTGAAATTTTAATGGGGCAAGTCTTTAAATAGCCATCCAGCGGCGATCATATCACCGCTGCTGACGGAAACGTTTTAACAAACTGGCTGGCATTTTTCAAAAATAAAACTCCACCACCACCACTCGGAGCAGAACAAGCGACGTTTAAAACAAAAACAGCAACAAAAGCAAAACAATATCAAAAGAACACATCTCTTCACCCGAAAAATTAACGCCCAAGTCAATGAACGACCCCGCAGACGCAGATACACGCACACAGTGGGAAGCAAAAAAAAAAAACACAAAAACACAAAATTCACTCACATCTCTGTACTGCTCCTCGAGCATATGGTACCGAGCCTGTAATACAGCATACTCCGTCTTGGTGCGCGTTGTTCTGTCCTCGGCGATGTTTTGTGTGTCGGCCAAGTCCGTGACTTGTCGCTGCAGCAGTTCCAACTGAAAAGATACAAACACATCGACAATTTCGTAAACAACTCAATCAAAGACAATTTGAAAAAAGAATAAATAAGTGATGGGGGAGGGGGGGTGGAGTGATGACTAACACAAGAGCACTTCAATTGACGAATATCGTCCAGAAGATCCTCCACATCCATCGAACGTTTCAGATACATTTGCGAGGTCAATTCAGTCTCCAAGCGGACAGAACATCAGATGCACTCGGGGGGAGAGATCGCGCACCAACCGCAAGCGAATTCACATTCCACTGCTATGTACAGCTCGAGCGCGGAGCTTCGCATGTGCCGATGCGCAGATACCGCCGCCCGCACGTCGACTAATCACCACCACCACCACACACACTCGCAATCACATTCGCGGGCTACACAACGGTACGGTGCAGACTGTGAAATTCATATTCTAATCAGCGCGTGATTCATAACTCTTCGACGGATGAATGAATGGCCGGGTGGGTTGAAGGGCTCACGCGGCTGCCTTCCGCCTCGCGAACGACGACGACGCGGTGTGGGTGCGCGAGCGATAATTTGAGATCAGTTGAACTTTTTCGGTCGACTCGGACGCGATGCGCGATTGTGCTTTTCGACCGATCGCCACCACGTTGTTCTCTCAATTTAACGGTCGAATCAATCAGTCGGCTGAATGACGTAAGACGCGGCTCTTCTTTGTCCGTTGCTCTCCGATAGGCTACTGGCGGGGCTGAGCACGTAGACGCTTGTGCCGCGGACGGCCAGCTGAATTTCTGTTCTATTTCCGCACCAGAAGCGCCCGACCGGCGGCGGGACGTTGAGCGGGTTAATGTGGGCCCCACATCAGTATGTGCGCGACGACGAAATTTTCCAGGGAACCCATGTGGACGACACATTAAATGCGCCATGCTATGTCTTTGGCCCTTCCGCGGGACGTCGTCGTCGGCTGCAGCTGCGGCCTGTGTGTGTGTTATTAAATTTAGACCAGGAAAATAATTTTCTTTTGTGCCGTCGTCGTCGTCGTTTTGGCAACAGAAACTCTAAAGTCCAACACCGCACACGAAAAAGAGAACACTCCGCTGTCCCAGGGAAGCGAACACATGTTCAGGTTGTTCCTCGTCAATGGTGTGGGATTTGCTTGCCCTTCTCCCTGGTGCTCTACGGTTCTCGGGAATTTTGAGGTTTTTTCTGGGAGACAGGTTCCCTTTAATGGGGCGAACCGCGCATTCATTCACCTTTGGCGGCGCACGAAGGGGACACCTCATGTCAACATGGCATTACACTTAATTTTCTTAAAGTCGTCGTCGTTTAGGGATGGTGCTGGGAAGGCACAGCCAGAGGCACTGATGGGATGTCAGTGATGACAGAAACATTTGGAATTAATTGATGATTTGTTTTGAAACGTGGTGCGGTGGGAGTTGTGTGTAGGAGAGCAGCTGAAATGGGAACGGTGTCTGTCGAATATTCAAAACGAAGTCTTTGAGGCCGTTTGTTCATGTTTTTGGGGTAATGAGGCAGTCAATCAAATGTTAAGGAGTTTGTCGAAGGATGCCTGTCGAGTGTCCAGAATTTCTGTCACGAACTGAGATGGGAAAGAGACGGAATTAAGGTAAAGGACATATTAAATGATACCTAGATAGACGACAAGATGAAGTACACAAAAAGGAATAAGACAGGAGGAACATAGATGTCAAGCAGAAGTACTACGCTACACTTATCATTTTTCGTGAAATAAGGTGATTCATCTTGAGGTTTCATTTTAAATGTAAAATAAAACACATCAATTCGAAAGTGAGCTTAAAATGTTTATTATCAGTTAAATGAATAATTCATGGCATTTGCTTTTTGGAAAGGATATCGTGTAAATGTTAGCCACGGCTCATTTGAAAGATCCAATTTTTGATGACCCATTCGCGCATAGTGACTAGTATCTTTCGGACAGCACGAGTAATGTTGGCTTCCAAAGCATCAATCGTAGATAACTTATTTTTGAAGACTTGACACTTTTCAAATCCCCAGAGAAAATGGTAGATAAGTGTGATATCGTAGGGTCTTGGCGGCCAATTTAACGCAGCAAAACTTTAAATAAAGTCTTCACACGCTGTATGACTCGTAGTGAAGTCTTGTTGACACCAGAGCTCATCGGGACCAAGTACCTCAATATCAAGATTTCCCTTGACAAGACGCGTAACATTCTTATTTGCCTCATTTTGGTCGTCCCATACTCTCTCAGCTACATCAGGTATAGTCGCTTCACTACGTGCTGGATGTGATCTAACCGGTTCAGTATCATCCACTATGCCAAGTGGGACTAAAATTTAAAAATGCTGTTGATTAGGAGCACTGCAAGTTCCTCGAATCGCACAACAAACATTTCTAAATTCTTCTTGTGGCGCTTCAGTCCGGGGTCTCTCCAGACAGCACGATCTTTCGCCAGCTGCCGCCAGTTGCGCACTCCAAGTTGCTTGAGGTCCTTCTCCACTTGCGTGCGCCACATTTCTAACAAAACGATAATTTTTTTTCCTAAAGCTGAACACTTTGAAGACGGTCCCGCGCCCCACCCGAGTGCTTTTCGAAGAAGCAAGTCCTTGGTCCCTTGTGGGCTTCAGCCATTAGTCTTCTTATTTCTTGTGAACCTATTTCTCTTCATCGTCATCGCTAGAAAACAAATTGACATCACTTTCCGACAGTTGTTGCATGCCACAACAAAGTTTTGTTGCAAACACCTACACAACTTCCGTACACACTCCTTTGCAATCATTTTCCATCTTTCAGTCCTCCTTGTAACCTCAAAGTAAAACACACACGAAATCACTTTCTACAGTCGTTAGGCACTGAGGAGGACGTGGAATTTAGCATATCCCTCCAAGTTTGATCAATATTCCAAGAAAATCACATTCCAAGGTTCTTTTCGAAATGTCAGCAGTGAAGAATGGTTCCTTGCTGAAAGGAGAAATCGATTGTTTGACTGCATACATTTTTGCACTGTTGGATTTGAAGGTGGATTGTGTCATCAGCAATGTACAGTGAATCACACACGTATTTTTGTTCTGATCAACTGGAAATATCTTTGCCATTTTTGATTACATTGAAACGAAATAAATTTAAAAGTTAAACTAGGAGTTCAACATCATTCCTGTACTTTGCACACACAGCAATTTATTTCTTCATAGCAGACCGATTATTGTTTGCCATTTTATTTTTGTTGTATCGTTTATTATTTTGTTCATCATTAGATATCGAGAGTTTCGCAAGGAAGCAAGCGTTTCTCTTCAATCAAACTTTGAGATATAGGACACAGCTATTGGTATTAACCTTCCACGAAGACACGAGGTCTCTGCTACAATCACTGGATCTTTTTTCCTGTCATTCCTCACACAATGGGGTCTTAGGTCTTAGGTCTAAGGTTTCACACCCCTTTTTCAAAAACAGCCCAAATGGCTCTACATATGGGATTTACATCGGGCCTTTTGGGGAGAAGGTGGAAATACATTTTTCTGTTTCAATCACACCAATCTCTTGCAATGCCAGCTGTATGTGTTTGGGATCGTTGTCATGTTCTAGTATCACAGTTGGAGGTAATCCCAATTTTTCTTTGATTTCGGGAACATTACGATTCAATCCCCGGGCTTAACTCCAGTAGAGATAATTTTTGGATTCCAAGTCAGTTCCCTTTTTTCTTCTTATTCTTCTTCTCCTTGTGGCGCTACGGTCCGGGATAGACCAGGGCCTCAACCAACATGCCTCTCCGGCCAGCACGATCTTTTGCCAGCTGCCGCCAGTTGCGCAGTTCAAGTTGGTTGAGGTCCTTCTCCACTTGTGTACGGCACCTTAGCCGAGGCCGTCCTCTATTGCGTTTTCCCAATGGCTCAGATTCGAAACCTTTTTGGGCCCGAGCAGTGGTGTCCATACGCTCTGCATGGCCTAGCCATCTTAAGCGTTGTATCCGAAGACGCATGTCGTTGTACAGCCTATAGAGTTCGTCGTCAAATCTTCTTCTCCGCTCCATAGAGTAGGACTGGGATGATCAAGCAAGCTTTGTCCTTCGAGAGAGAGAGAGCTCCATTACTCAATTGCCTCTTGAGCCCACAGAAGTAGCGATTCGCAAGTGATTCTGCGTTTGATTTTGGTACTGGTGTTGTTGTCCCTATTTACCGCGGAGCCGAGGTAGACGAAGTCCTTGACTTCCTCGAAGTTTCTGCTGCCTAGTGTGTCGCTCTGTCCGAGACGTCGATGTGCGTCCTTCTTTGATGACAGCATTGACTTCGTTTTCCCCTTATTAACCACCAGACCCAATTTAGCCGATTCTTCTTCAAAGCCAGCAAACGCCTCATTGACTGCTCGCTGTGTTCGTCCAATCACGTCAATGTCGTCGGTGTAAGCTAGCAAGTTCAATTGCTAGACTTTTGGAAGATCGCACCTCTGGTGTTGACTTGTAAGTTGCGTACGATCTTCTCAAGGATGATGTAAAAGACATCATCAGAACTCATCCTTGTTTTGTACGTATTCCTTAGCATACTCCTTTCAATTCTCTCTAAAGGGTGATTCATCGTGAGGTTTGATTTTAAATGTAAAATAAAGATCAAAACTTTGAAAGTAAACTAAACATTTTTACTAGCGGTAAGAAGAACAATTCATGGCTTTTAATTTTTGAAAAGGATATCCACTTCTACGTCTAAAGTGGTTCATTTGAAAAGGCACATTTTGGGTGACTGGATCGAGCATAGGGACTGGTATCTCTCGGATAACACGGATAATGTTGGCTTTCAAAACGTCGATCGAAGCTGTCCTGGCAGACCTGAGACTTTACATATCCCAACAGATAATAGTCCAAATGTATGCCGCTCTATCTAGGCGGTCAATTTACCGAAGCAAAACGTGAGATTAAGAGCTCGCCAAAATGATCTCTCAGGAAGACCATTTTAGAGCTCCCCGAGACTATGTGCTTGGATTTCAGGAAGCAGATTGTCCATAAACATGGTGCGGTAAAGGTTCTCTGATCTCTGAAGGCAACTGTCTTATCTGCCGCATTTTGGTCTCCGCGTACACTCTCTCAGTTACATCTATAGTATAGGCCCCTCACTTTTGTCTGGATGTGGTCTAACCGCTCGACTATCATCAACTAATGCAAATTGGGACTCAAATTTTGTGAATGCTATGGACAATAGTAGTTCCATTGTGATCGATTTTGCGAACTTTAAGCCTCTCGTTTCGCATGAACCAAATTTTTTCCAGAACTCTGATTTTCGCTTTCGTACAGCTGAGCAATTTGGAGACGCTGTTTTGGAGTGAGTCTTGCCAGGATGAATTGCCAAGCGATTCGAAACAAAAGTGAGAAGGTAGTTCGATGTGAGTCATGTGTGATCTGTCAAAAAAAGTCTAATGAAAATCAAACCTCACGATGAATCAGCCTTTTTTTTTCTCTGACAAATCGAGTAATTTGTGAGGTGTCCAAGCGTGGTAGCAATCTTTGTGCAGGAAATTGCTAGCACTACTCGTATTTGTGGATGAACTTCTGCAAAGTCAATCTCATCTGCTGATTCCTTAGGGCAGTCCTTCGCTTTGATCTGTGGATGGTTTTGAAAGCCTTCCCCTCCGAAAATCGTGATTCTGATACGATTTCACGATTTCTTTCATATCGCTCTTTTTTTTAAACAATGAAGCTTGATTATTAATTTTTCAAAATTTAGTTTTTTGTTGGTCCACTGCAGGTGAAAAAATGCCTGGAGAATGTCTTCCCAAAAGGAAAAAGAAGCAACAGTGGTTGAAGTTAAATTCCACCAAAAAAGAAGATAACATTTCAAAATATGCCCTTTCGAACTGAAAATGGACAGATTTTCATTTTAAAAAATTCGAATTGAAAAGCAGAAACCCTCATCCAGCAGACCAGTCTCCATCCAGTGATGCGTACAAAAATTAATCTTTCCCAGTCTTGATCCCAATAAGTCCTCCATTTCATTCATCAGTCTTATCAAACGTCACACCATTTCCGTTACAATTCCTGGGGAAAACTGCACCAAAGATTTATCTCATACCCCACCCCACCGGATGTTTGTGACTTCAGCGTGATGATGATAAGCTTGGCAGCTTAAGTCACAGGAAACGTCTCGATCGCCTAGGAGACGAACGCACAAACTCTTTGTCGCATTCCAAGAATCAGCGAGTGATCTGTCATGGCTGACAAATCGATGTGACGCATCAATTAAAGAGGCAATTACTCGCCAACTGGATGAATGAACGGATGGACTGGGTGAGAGATCAGATGACACATGATGACTCAAATTGGTGACAAGATAAGAATTCCATGTGGAGCTGGATGAAGGATTTCAAAAAGCGCCTCCCCTCTACTTACCTGCTCATTCAAATTCTCGCACAATTCCGCATTGATGACGTTCATCTTGCCACCGCCGACACCGCCACTGACACCGGCTGTTGTCGTGGCCAGTGCGCCGCCCCCGACGCCGCCACTCACACCACCACCGTTGTTGTTCTTCTCGGGGAACTCACACAGCAGTTTGTTCTTGAAGTTCTTCAGGTTTTCCAACTTGAATCCGTTGGTGTTGTTGTTGTTTGGCTTGCAGTTCAGCTTGTTGGTGAGCGCTTCCAAGTTGATCAGTTTGCTGCCGTCCGACGCTGTGCCGCCCGGCGTCAGGGGCTCGTTGAACTTATTCTCGATGAAGACGAGCGAATTCGGGCCCGACGACACGATGTCGTCAAAGTCGTTCGGATTCAGACTGAGAAAGGTCTCCTGGTCGATTAGGATCGGCTGCTTGCTGAAGTCCTCGCCCGTGCTCCACGTCGTCGCGCCGCCCGTGTGCAGGTTCAGGTTCAAATCCTCCAGACTTTCGGTGCTCCTGGAGCGCTGACTAGATAGCTTATCACTAAATTTATACTGTGAGTTGTTGTTGTTCAATGATCCGTTATTATTATTATTGTTGTTGTTGTTGTTCTGTGGGGTGCCAACAAACTCGAACTGGCCAGCCCACATATCATAGGCTAAGTCGATACTGTCGGGCTGGCTGGCCGGTTGGCTATTCATCGTCGTGGAAGGGTTGTCCCGCCTGATGGGGTGGCTGCTCCACTCAAAGACGCACTTTTCGTCGTCGTGGGTGGGTGGGTTGCGGTATGGCAAGTTTCCTTTGTATCGCTTGAAGTAGGGGCGTGAGGGGGGAAAAAAGTTTGTCACGATCCAGAAATCTGTGTCACACCATGAGCTGCTCGCGATGATTTTTCGTGTCACATTCCATGGTTTGTGGGTCGGCGGCGATGTGTTCCGCTGCGTTCGTTTGCATTAAGGACGGCTGTCACTTGTCGCGCGCTTGCGTCTTGTGCTCGACTGTGAAGAAGACAGACGGGGAAGTTTCACGCTTCGATTAGTTTTCAGAATTCACCGTCACTTGGGCTTCCTCGTTGCCATCAGCGGCCGGGCGCTTGGGTGGTAATTAAGGAAACCAAAGTGACTGCCAACGCACACATGCTTGCTTCGCGGAATGTGGAACACAGCAGCGTGAGATACGCGGTTTTTGTTTTAGGTTTTCCTGGGATTTGTGTGGCGTTACCTTGCGGCGCGCGGAGTTCACTACGCGGTTCGAGATTCGCGTCTTCACCACCGACCGGCCACCATCAGCGTCGTTGTCTGCACAAGTGAAAGTTATGTGCACACACACGGGGCTTGCTGTGGCGTATCTCTCTCCCTGACGGATAAGGTAAACATTTTGTGGTTCAGTGTGATTATTTTTAGATGAATTGACGAGGCTCTCCCCTGGCCGTGGGGCTGCCTATAATTACACACGCGTTCGCGGAGGTTGGTGATTGTACAAGTTGCTCGCAGCGCTATGGGAATCGGACGAGGTGTGTAATTAAGCTCTGAGCTCTGGGTTGTGGTGGTGGGGTGGGTGGGAGAGAGAGAGAGAGAGAAATTTAACTAGAGGTATCGCTGGCTTGTTGACAAATCTCGTAAGTGCGCAATTTGTGATGAAATTGATAGTTGAGCTGAAGTTTGAGGCCCGAGTCGGTTGCAAGGAGACTCCAAATGGTCAGTCGATGGGCTTGTGTGAGTCTCAAGGTCGTTAGACGCAAATTGGCGAGTAAACACGATGGCGTGTGGGGACGCAGTGATGATGATGCTTTGAGGCTGATTTATGGAATTTTCTCCCATTTGAAGACAATCGAGGAAATTTCTGTCACACTGTGAGCTACGTGTGATGGGAGAGTTTTTGAAAGGATTGCGTGGGTTTATCACAGATGTGATTGGGCTTCATTTTGCCATGACTGAAGAAAGGAATCACAATTCACAGGAAAATCTTCACTTCATAAGTTCACGGATTTAGTTGAAGAAGGTCTTAGAGCAATGTAAGTTGGGATTGGTTCCGTTTTGGATGGAGAGGAGCTCAAATTTGTCACAAAAACTCTTGAAACGGTCTTGCAGAGTTCTGTGAAATATAAATTGGTGGGCTCTACAAGCGACCAGGACACAACTTCCTCTACAACTGCTCGTTTTTTGCGCACTATTGTTCTCTCAGGAGTTGTTTGTGGACTCCGAGCAGGGAATTTTGAGATAAGCTCATCTTTGAGTGCTGTCAGCACCTCGAAGAGCATGATACCTTGAGAAAAATGCAGAATTAAGGCTCAGGAATTGAGAATAGGACCCCTGGCGCGGGGGAAGACGCACTTATCCACTTCGCCACAAGGGCTAGAAAAATGTTTTTGTCGAAGGTTTACAAAACTCGCTAAACTACTGGAGCCTTCAGACTCAAAAGCTGGTTCTTGGTTCTTGGAAAGAATACTAGTAAGTGCATCTGCAGCAGGGCCTCAAAAACTGGTCCTGGGTCCTCGAAAAAAATATCAGCAAGTTTATCTGCGGCAAAGAGTCTAGATCATAAACTCTGATCACTTCTACGTTCAAAATCTTCCACCTCGTCCGAGCAAAAATGGGAAAATGGCAAAGGAAGGACTCTGCAGTTTTGTCGTCCCTTTCATTGGCGTCGGGCAGAGATCTTCAGTGATATGCCGCAGCGCAATTTGCTGTTTAGTGAAGGTTTGGGAGCCGCTTTATAGGCCGATACGTCATCTGGAGTCTTTTTTGGTTACGAGATAACACGACTGCCGAGGATTTCTTACCGACGTTAAGGAGCATGACCTTGATTTCTCTACATTCTGATGATTTCTTAATGACAATAGGAAGCATTTCCTTGATTTGCCTCCATTCTGCCACATTCGACAGTAGTTTTAAGAGACCTAGCCATCAATGGAGACCCTAACCAAAGCAGCCCAATACTAACCCTGGTCGTGAGGGTACCTCCTCTCATCCTTGTCTGGTGAAGGCGAGCTCATTTCCTGGGATTCCGTGGTGATCCCAAATTCAAACGAGTCTCCATCCTGCCACCTACGACAGTAGTTTTGAGAGACCTAGCCATCGATGAAGACCCTAACCAAAGAAGCCCAATACGGATCCAGGTCCTGAGAGGACTTCCTCTGATCTTTGTCTGGTAAATTCATTGGCGAGCACATTTCCTGGAATTCAGCGTGACCCGCGACTTAAAGAAGTCTTCAAAGTCCCAATCTTTGAAGTGGAGAAGTTTAAAAAAGGGGTGTAAGCACCACTTGACATAAGTGCTCAGCAGCTTCCACTTTTTCTTCACAATGTAGCTTTTGGCCATTTGGATCGCAAAGGTTTTCGCTTCATAAACTGACGCAAAATTTCTTATCGATGAGTTCACACTCTGATGTTGTCTTTCTCCACGAATGCGCCGGCTCATGGAAATTCGACTTCCAACCTTTACTGAATTAGAATCTGGTTAGAACCAGATCTGAGTTTAGTGAAAGTCGTGGCTTTTGGATTATTGATGTCCGCACGTCGGACGGCATATCCATGAAATTAGAGTCAAAAGGGATTTGTCGTGGAAGATCATCGAGACTCCAGTGAGTGTTAAGCCAAAGACCACTTTTTTTAGTCTGAAAATTGCCTTGAAAGTGTAGGTCAAGCTGCAGATATCGGGAGGGGCTTCTGAAACTTGCGGAATCACCAATTTGAGGCAAACTTCGCTTCAGTCAACCATCCATGTCCTGAATGGATGGTCAGGTACGGTTCAGATCAATATCTGCCAATACAACTGTCAAATGTTGCAAGGCCCGCCAAGACATTCTTAGAGACGCTGAAATACGGAGCCCCACTTCACCCGTCGTATAGAAGAGATCTGGCGCCGTCCGGTTACCATTTCTTCCCCTCATGGCCAAGCTAAGCAGAACTCCTCCAATTATGTTGAAGTCAAAAATGGGATCAATTCATAGAGGGACAATAAAACGACCGACGATCTCTTGTCAGCAAAAGGTCGCGGTCAGCAATGGGCAATAATTTGAATAGGATCCTAACCAATGCCGAGAACAAGTAGAGACTAACAACATTTTCCCAACCCATCCCTCTCAGCCTTCCCATCTCTTTTGAAAAATTCCATCAACCTCAAACATCTCTCCTCTTACGCCGAAGCTCATTCAGTCAGACAGTCGTTTGTCTTTCACAACTCGCTCATTACCAACGGCCATCAATCGTTTAGGGCCATCAGCATAAAAAATGAACACTCTCGCAAGTTCCATTCGCATTAAGACCTTCTGTCAACTTGTTGATGAGCTCAATTACAAGCTCAAAATTGTGACACACTCTCCAACGCCACACCACTCGCTTTTGGCGCCGCCCGCTCGGCAATTAGAAGAGCCCTGACTAAGCCGATATTTACGAGCATAATCTCGCTTAAACCGCAACAGAATGACCCGATAAACTCGTCCACAAAGGCGGCAGACATAAATTTAATCTCTCTCGCCCCGTCATCGTAAACCGCGGCAAATTGCTGTCGCCTGGCTTTGACGTAACATCTCCAGCACCAAGCTGTCTCTGCGCTCCGATCGCCCAAACGACCAGACCTTACGTAACACGCTCCGCGGTCATTTTTCATCCATCATCTGATGGGACCTATAAATCTGGGCGTCTATTCGAGATTTTGCACAACCCTCCAGCAGATGATCTAATTCCGTCCCGCCACCGATTCGTGTCACTGTCGGCTTGACAATCACCGCGCGTCGCTCATCTGTGGCCGTCCCTGAAGCTGTTGCAAGATTTTCCGCTGACTGTGCGGCGGTGTCTCTGCTCGAAATTAGCTCATGATGCATCACGCCTCTTTCCCGGGACAGGACACACTCATCGCGCGTCATGTCGAGTGAGATCAGACGTCTAATTGTGTGGCCCACCGATAGGGGCCCTCTGATTGACGGACGTGCGTCAGAGATGTGTGCCACCCGGGGGATGGATGGGCGGTTGATTTTTACGACTCCGTCGGTGTGTGGCGGAAAAGTTTGACAGGCCAGGGCTAATGTTTGGCTTACGTCACGAGCGCATTGTTTACATTTTCATCGACGGACCTCTTGAACTCCTCGGGCAAATTGCAGCAACTTTCGGGCCACAATTGAACAGCACTCGTGTGGACTGATGCAACGACCAAGTGGAGACTTGTGTCGAATCATGTGAGCCACTCGCGGTCTAATTGACTTCGCATCTGTTGTGTGTTGTGAGGGTTCTCGAAGCTGACCGCAGCGCGCGACCACATGCCCGGGCGGGTGTAAATCTCGTAAATCTCTGCGGCAAGTGCTTCGAATGGGTAATGGATCTTCGAGTGGTGTGCCGGTGAAGTGTCAATAAATGTTCAGCTTGATTAGCCCTCGGTCAATGGCAGAGATGCGGCGGGGCGTTGTGATGGAGGCTCAAAACGTTGTGTCGCTTTGTGGAGGACAATTTGGTGCATGGTTTTATGTAAGACAACTTGACGACCGCAAAATGCATGCATGCGGCAGACACTTTCCCTTTTCTCGATTTCTTTAACGGGCACTTTTGACAGATGGAAAGTGATTTATTTGAACTTGACTTGCGAGTGACGGGGGACAGTGTGTTGCGAAAGAAGCGGAGATGAAGTTCATTGCAAATGTCTGCCGGTTTGGAAATTGATGTGTTTGACAGTTTTTTTTGACAGGGGGGATGGCAAAATATGAAATTGTTGGTTTTGTAATTTTTTCTGTCAAAAATTATTTTGAAAGACGACATTTCAAGAGCGAGCTTCACAATTATGAGAAGTGGAGAATTAGTTAAGGCGAATTTTATATGCTGCCTGCTGTCAAATTTTGTCCACAAATGAAAACTTTCAGCAGTCAGACGTAGGAAAAAACATTGAAAGGGAAATTGACAAACAAATGTGAGGAAGTAGACGGAGAAGTTGTCATAACCAATCCCAAACTTTAACAGCGGCCGAGGAAGCGGTGAAAAATCGTCGCGTTTGACAGTTCTTTAAGTGTCAGCTGTCAAAAGGAACAATAAATTAATGAGACGTAGCAGAAATTGGGTTTGAATTTCAAACGCCGATAGCTGTCAAGAAGTTTGAAAAATGGACGCGTGTTGTGAATTTTTTGACAATAATCTGTCAAACATCTCAAATTTGATGATAAAAATGACGCAGCGTTCTAAATTATGGTAAAGATGGAGTGTAGAGGGTAGTGGTTGAAATTGAATTCGAATGTCATCTTCTGTCAAAATTTAGACTAGTTATGATTACATCCTTCCTCTTTACATATAGAAATGCCAACTTCGAATTTTGACATTATTAGCGTAAGGGTGAGATTCTTAACCAAATCCGAATGGGGCTAGACACGCGTTACATAGCACAAAGGACACAAAGGACATAATTTGTTGATCTAAGCGATGCCAAGACAATGTCAGTCACAATGGGACCACGAGGACTTTAGCTGTGCCAGGAACAAAGGGACCAGGAGAAACTTAGTCGTTTGGACACCCTATTGGCATCAACACACTAGGGCGTTAGTTGTGCCACAGAACACGGGACTATGAGAAACTTAGTCGTCAGGGCACCTTTTTAGGGTCATCGGAAAGGGACGTCGAGAACCTTAGCTGTGTCATACCCAAATAAATAGACATCACAGTCAATGAAATTTCATTCCAGAAGTTCACAACTGTCAAGAGCGTTTGTTTTTAGAAATGGGTGTGTTCATGGGGTTCAAAAGATTGTTGTTGCAGCTTGGGGAGAGGAGGGGAGACATTCGATATATCTTCAACTGTAAACTGTCAATAAAGACGAAAAATCATGGAGGCAGAGTGTACATAACAGGGGGGCATAGACTCATGAACACAGTGACTGCTTACTGTACCCAACTAGGCAGGAAGACAGTGCGATCTCGCCTGATAGAGATGTAAAAAAGGGTACGTTCATTAGTACCAAGCTGTCAAAAAAAAAAAAAGAAAATGGAATTGATGGTGAAAATAGACTGAAAAGGAAAACGTTACTGAGAGCCGACATTAGTTTTTAAATTCCACGGGTAATCACGTGTATCTTTAGAAATTGGTGTGTTCAAAAGGTATGTTTTCAAAAATGTTGACATAAAACGGGAGAAAGCAGATATAACTGCCTACGGCCATTGGATGGCAATTGCTGATTGTGGAAAATTGTTCAGAAATAAATGCATTCCATAAATTTCCCATCAATTGTATTCAAAAATGACGGAGAAAGGCAGTCAGAACTTTTCGAAATTGTCAAAAGTTCTTCACAAATCGGTACAATTGATAGGTTTTCTGTCAAATGTTCCAAAAATTTGGTGAGGAATTGCATGCAGCGCGATAGATTCCTAACTTAGAAGTTATTGTCCTTCGGGAATAGCTTATAAACTGAATGACGAACAAAAGGAACATGTTTCAGTCAGTTCCAACGAACAAATGTTTAGAACGAACAAACTACCACAAAACTGCCTTCAAATTCATACTTTACCGCCATATGACCATTTAGTCACCAACAAAAATCCAGCGCACCAAACTTCTCGGGGTTTCGTGGGTTATCACATCGCACACTGGCAAATTCTAGTCCGGATTTTTCCCCTTATCATTGTGCAACGACAAAGCAGTAACAAACTCGCCGCACACTACTTCACCCACAGCACATCGCAAGCACTCTCTCGCCAAGATAACAAAGTCTTTCTAAATTGAGTCCAAGGTCGCAGCAAGAGATTAGAGATCTACATCTGCAAGCTGCGGCGGCGTGCTCCATTCAAGATCGCTCGGTCTTTTTGTGTGCGCGACGTTTAATGAGAAAATCGCCGCATTCATTTAGAAGTGCTGCACTTAAGCCAATTAAGTCACAAATTGCGGAGCCCCATTAGCCTCACCGTGCACATTGGCTCTCGAGTGATCCAGGCAGAACCGAGCGAGGGGAGAATCCCTTTGGTTTCCTTCTCATGAGCTGGTATCGCCCCATGAGAACCGACCACGGACGACGAACCCTTCGTGCGGCAATTATTTCATTCTTCAAATCAGAAAATTGCATCTGGACTGGGTCGTTGGCACCTCCAGTCACAGTGGAGAGCTCGGAGTCTCCTTCTCAGTTGAGCGCGCGAGTGCGCACACAACAGCCAGCTGCCCGGCTCGGACAAATGAACCAGAAACGAAAGAATCGGATTCACGCGGTGCTCCACCTCCACCTCCCCACTCGCAACTCAATTGCACGGCGCGACGTGTAGCCATCAAAGTGGAAAACCGATTCGTCTGTCCAAGGAAAGGCTGCACGAACAACAGCCTCAACAGCAACAGCAACAGCAACAGCAGCAGCAGTTGTCTTTGGGCATGTTTAAGACAACGACGATGATGATGGTGCGATGGAGTCGTGTTCTGGTTCTGGATTGCTGTGCTTCATCCGCTTCGCTGAGCACCGACAGCGGTTCCGAGTTTTAGAGGCTTCCTCTGGGCCGGGTAATGTTCATCGGTGATAGGAGGGTAAAAAAAAAACTGAACACTCAAGGGTTTCTGTTAATAGATCATAAAATCCGTTGTAAACAAGTCAGCTTACGGCCGCGGGACGCATCGTTTGTTGTTTGGACAAGGCGATGGCGGAGACTGCACAGATGATATCTACTCAGTAAATGACGGTTTTTTTTTGTTTTTTTCGGTTGATGACCGATGAATGGTGGATGTGAACTATTTCGAGATGCAATGACAGAAGGGGGGCAATGCACTGATCATCATCCAATGGGGATGCAGGAACTTGAGAGAACGTCTTCGATCTCCAGAATGCAGAGGACATTGGCGTGAGAACGCCATCTCGAACGGCATTTCGAACTGCAGGATAAGAAGTTCCAGACCAGTAAATGGGAGGCTTGAATGCACTTTGATTGTCTAACGTGCTTGAAGGATGACTTATGACGACGGGTCTAGTAACACCAGCTCATCTGGGGCCTTGAACTTTGACTAATTACAAACCGAACAAAGACAACCAAGAAAAGACCGAAACAAGTCCCGCGATCAGATTTGATCGAAAAACGTCTTCTGACAAATGATCTACCCTTAAGTTTCACTTTTTTCCATTTGAGGTGCCAATTCGCACTTAAACTTAAAAAGTTTTGAAATGTATCCAGTTTATGCCTAAACCGAGTTTTGACAAAAGTGGCGCCCGGTAATGAATTTTGAACATGAGGTTGCCTTAAATTTCTTTTTCACTTTTTACATCATTTTAGACCAGGTATACGGCAGCAAAATTAAGGAGTTTCTTTAGTTGGTGTTCTTCTTAGCCACGATCACAAATTGGCGCCCGGCAAGGAATGTACAGGCGACGAACAAAAGCCCTAAGTTTCACTTCTTTGACATTTGGACGTAATTTGCAAGAGGAGGCAAGATAGTAAGATCGAGCAAGTGGCTTTGACGAGGTAGGATGCTCCTCATTTCATGTAAGAACAGTTTTGCTTGAACAAAATGGCTCCCGACAAGAGACAAAATAGTTACAGATTCCTTAAAGACCCTTGTTTTCGGCTCTTTAACGTTGTTTGAGGTTGCACGGCAAGAAATAAGGGCGATTCAGGTAAAGACCAGAATATGCTTCATCCGAGATCAGTTTTGCATAAACTTTGGCTCCCGACATGTGACTTCGAAACTCTAATTTTCTCTATTTCATCAAGGAGACCAATTTTAACTAAAGAGCAGGAATTTATGTCGAATACAAGTGAAGGCAGGTTAGGTCAGTTACGGAGCACCGAACTTCTCATAGATCATGCCCGCCGAAGTACAAAAACAGCAAACACTGTCACAATGGGCCCAAGTGTGCCCAAAGTGTGGTTGCCCGGAACTAACAAAACACTCGTTGAAGCTGAGTTATTGCTGAAGGAAAGGGTTATGAAGGCTCCAGAAAATTTGAGGTGTAGACGAGGTAAAATTGCAAAACCATGCTTGTTTGAAAAACAGGCTCGACAACAGGCTCAAACCGGTTTTTTTCAAAAAAACCGACTCGATGAAGGATCTTGTATCTTTAGGTCGTCCAAAGTGTCATCTCAAGTTTGGGAACTTCTCTAAACCCAATTGTTGCCGCAAACAATGCACATGATTAGGAAGCCGCAGGAAGAGATTTGATCAAGGCCAGAACGCGTCCTCAAAAACAAGCAAGTTGTTCATGTTCTGCCTCCGCCTCCTGGCTCGCAAAAATTTGCTTAATGAAGTCTTAGATGACGCACTGAAGTGAACCTCATCCTGATTGAAGTGCGTCCTTGATTTGGTGCTGTCCACCAATCTCTGATTTTATTCAAATGTTGACACAAATCTCTCAAAGATTCCCCTTAACAGAACTGATGATAAATGACCGATGCTTCCACGACAGTAAGTGTCTCGCTGCGGCCAATCAACTACCGTTATCATGTTACTAATTGATAATTTATGACACTTTCCGCAAGATTAGGACACAATGGACACATCAAGCATTCAAGGGTTACTCTGAAGACGCCCTTTCACCGTCTCTAAATCAATTCCAACCCCGCCATTCGGCGAAAGAAAATCAATTCAAGAATAATTTCATTCACACGCCCGTTGCCAGCACACAATGGCACACCTCATGGGGACACGAGTGACCTTCGCTCCGCACACTTCCTCGTTGAAGCCATACCTCCAGAGCGCGCTGGTTGCCCCTCAACAGGCCTAATTAGCTAATGAGTTTGACCCCGGCAGTGAATCACCTGCGGCTCACTCCACCCAACCACGACAACGAACATCAGTCCACTGAGAGGATTATCAAAAAACGAAGAAAATCACTGGACTGCCACTTTCGCCGAAGGGGTCAATGGGATGCGGCAACTTTAGACCAAAATCAGTCGCAGAACAGTGACCTTAACTGCGGGACAGGGGCTGGGCCAGGGGCTGGCGCACAAATGACCAACAAGCAAAATGACATTCCACGGTGGACGCGGATGGCAGCCCGGGGCAGAGATGGTGACTTAATTACGACGAGCAATTCACACGGCCTGGATGGTGGACATTTCCGCGATGATGGCAGGCGGAGACGCAGCGGCGATTAGAGCGGAATTCTTTCCGCGGAAAGACGGTGATTAGATTCAAATGAATCTTTCATGGATTAACGCGCTTAATGGCTGCTATGCCCATCAAGACGAGGCGACTGAACTTTTCCGTCAGGCGGCGGAAATTGAGAATTTCCGAAGGGGGGACGGACTGACTTTTCCACCAGACAAGCAGTCGCCTGTCACTTCAAATCTTGCAGGTTCCCTTCACTGATAAGACTCCCCACTCCAACCACATACGTAATCGCCCGTCACCAGCTGCGTTGTAAATCATCACGTCACGCGTCGTGTCGCCAATCTCTCTCGCTCTTTCGCCAAACAAGCAAAGATCCACAAAAACCGATAGTTTATGCCTTTTTCGCATCTCCACAGAATTACCGTCACCGCGTCGTTGGACCTCATCTTCGGGCGACTTATTAACTTGTTCGCATCGAAACTATTGTTTTGCCACGGCCGTTTACGACGGCGGCGACGTGCCATGCAAATGAAAAGTAAAAGTTTTCCACGGAGACAATCCGAAAGCGAACAAAAAAAAAACATCGCTGCTAAACATGCAAATGAGAAGAAGCACTCCGTGTACAGCGCATTAGCTAATTAATGCAGGGCGGCTTGGAGCGACGGCAGATGGCCGATGATGGTTTGTGTCTTGGTTGCGGGCCAAGATTTCTGTATCGACATGTGAAACTGATGCAAATTTGCATGTAAACAGCGACGGGCCTAGTGTTACGTGCACACTTTCTTCTTATCGATTTGTAGGCGATCTTTTTTTTCTGCGTCTCTGTGTGCGATTTGAACTTTATCTGCGTCCGGCTTATCATCAATCAAAAATCATTCGATTCGATGGAGTTATTGGGGTTGTTGCTGCCGCTGGGGATTTGCCTAGCTTATCAGAGGAGCTGACCGTGCCTTGTGAGGTATTTTTCCAGTTGCAAGGAATCAGCAATTCTCAGCAACTTTGCAGGGCGATGCACTTTGAAGGGAGGAATGACTGCGATGAGCATATGATAAGCTTTGAGGAAGTCGTTAGAACAAGGGGGATGCTGACCGTCATGTTAGCTGTGTTTCGATTGCGCGGGAGCTGAACATTGCACAAAAAGCCGTTTGAAAGCATTGGATTAAAGTCCCGAGGACCGAAGTCCTATCTAAACTGATTTGCAACAGATTTGGTTCGTTTGGGGGATAAAAAATGGATCACCTGTGGCAGCATTGAACAAATGGTCGTGGTTGGCGCAAAAAGTGTGCAAGCCAGGAATGAGTAGCTCTGGTAGCTTTTGGCAGGCAATTATCTACTACGAGCTACTCCCCTACGGCCAAACTCTTAATTCGATCGTGAACTGTCACCAATTGGACTGACTGAAGGAAGCAATCGGTCAGAAGCAGCCGATTTTGTGGATCAGAAGAAGAGTTGTCTTTCATCAGGAAAAAGCCAAACCACTCACGTCGATTGTTACTCGTCAGAAGCGTCGGAAGTTCAGTTGGGAGGTTCATATTCATCCACCACACCCCCGAGACTAAGCAACAATTCAATACTATCTCCCAATGGCGACCTATTTTTCTGGTGAAAAATTCGCTTGCAGAGAGGTTTACAAATGTCGGTTGCTACAGTTTTTTGATCATAAGGACCAGGGCTTCTATGAGAGAGGCAAAAGGGATTAAACATCATCATCATTTTCGGTATCAAGGGGGCAATGCAGGAACGAGAGACCTACAAGGGCGAGTAACTCCCAAAACAGCACGGCGGAATCTCATCTCGGCAAATTGTACTCGCGATTCTAGTCTTTCGGTCTTTACACAAATTTCCTGATCGTGAGAGTTGGAACAGAGATAATTTCATATCGGTCTTCCAGGCGGAATGGTTTGCGATCCTAATGGCCACCAACTATATTATGAAGAAAAGATGGAAGGGGCGAAGTAAATGCACCTGCAGCGATAGCCAAGCTGTGCTTAATGCCTTACCCTTTAACCAATTCTACGATAGTCCAGGAATGCAAGGCTTCCCTGGATTTGGGCGGCAGACTGAATTCGCTAAAACTTGTCTGGGTCTCGGGACATCACGGGATCACGGGAAACGAGATTGTCGATGAATTGGCTAGACAAGGTTCTAAAGAGGCATTCCTTGGACCCAAACCCACCTTGGGACTACGCGCTTCTTTGGTTAGGGCTTACGTCGAAGGTCCAACAGCACAATCAGAGATGGCATGACTCCCATGCAGGCTGACCAAGTACATGCTCCCGAAAGTCAGCAAGAAATCCGCGGGTTTTCTGTTATCTCTACATAGAAAAGACTGCAGACAACTTTTTGGGACACTTTACCTTTCCTAAGCCCTTGAGTCTACTTGGGCCCTGTGATGGTACCGTTTGCGACGCCTGTGGAGGAGGTGAAGACACTTCAGAGCCCTTCCTCTGTCAATGTCCCGCCTTTGCTTGGATCAGGTGGCGGCTGTTTGGCGCTGATGTTGTGGGAGCTGAAAACTTAAGTTCTTTATCACAAGGGCGCTTAGTGGTCCTTTCGAAACTTATACGCCTGCTTGAAGTGTTTCGCATATAAATGGCGGTTCAGTCTTTTTTCTTTTTTCAGTGTTTGACAATTGCAACCATAGAGAGGTGCACAATTGAACAGCGCGTTAAAGTTGTTGAAGCCTTTTACGAAAACGGACGCTCAAATCAAAATGGATTTCGTGACTTTTTGATCAGCAACGAGGCACTCTTTGCACCTCCGTGGAGTCGTTAGCAAACACACATTTGGGGAAATGAGAATCCACGAGTGATTGCTGAAAAGTCAATGCGTGCGGGAAGAGTGACTGGGTGACCGGCATTGTCGGCCCGGGTACATCTTCGATAATTAGGTTGATCAAGCAGTCGCCGTGAATGGTGTTCAATATGAAGAGATTATAAGGAACTTTTTGTGGCCGATATGGACCTGGCACCAAGGGGATGGTGCCACTTTCCATACAGCCAACGAACAAAGGACTTTTTTGCGTGAGAAATTTAATGGCAGTGTTATCTAACGTCATGGTGATGTCAATTGGCAGCCACGATTGTGTGATTTAACACCACTGGACTCCTTTCTTTGGGGATATTTAAATGAAAAAGTGTCCGTCAACAGACCAAGCATAATTAAGGAGCTTATGGATGAGAAAATTGAACGACATTGAACCTCAATTATGTCTTAATGTCGTTCAAAATATAAACCATCGGATAGAGGTACGCCACCGAAGCCGTGGCGAGCATTTGGCTGACATTTTGTTTTACACACAAATGTCAGACATGACTGTAAACAATTTTCTAAAAACTTTTTTGGTTATTTACATAAATTTTGTTGAAGAAACGTTATTTTACGAAAATTCAAAATCCACCTCTAGTTCACTTCAGACTTATTTTTAGCATGTTTAGCAGCACACATGCGCAGATGGCTTTACGAGCATATTTGTTTTCCAACCAGGGCGCATCGCCATGAATGCAAATTGTTACCCCCTACCAAGCAGACACTTCTTTTTTTTCCACCTCAAAACTGATCTCTTGGCAACTCTGAACAAGAAAAAAACTGATAAACAGCAGCGCAGCTGTCACCAGCACTAGTTCGGGGCACTGTTTATTATCGCAACCACAGCCGTGTCCTTCACAAACGGTGACGTAAGAAAAAACAAAAACAGCCGCGGCCAAACGTTCTGTATGCCGGCGTTCAATTTGCCGTATCTCCGAACCCTTATCGACCAAATGTTTGCGTATCTCGTTGATAACTGAAGGTTTATACTCGAAAATCGCCACCCATTCTCCTCCCTCTCTCTCTCTCTGTCTCCCTCTTACTGAAATGAATTGCAAAATCCCAACCTAGGGTGCGTCTATTTACGTTCACAGCACAACACGAAAAAAAAACACACAAAACATCGGAAAAAAATAAATAAAATCGGAATTCGACTCGACAAACACCCGCTCACTGTGACTGTGCACAGATACAGCACATTTTGAAGATGACCTTGTGGCTGTTCAGTTGTCGGTTGGATCTTCTAAATTTATCAATTAACGCATAGTTTATGAGTTGCTTTGTCACGCTTGCATACGCCCCGACGACGACTGTTGCTAAAGTGAGGAACCTAATGAACGCGACTAAGCCCGGGGCGGAGGAGATCTGAAGATCGGATCTCGGCTAGAGAAGACATCAGTGACGCTAATTACTGTGTGGCGCAAGAGGGATTTGTTGTCAGATTTCGACAATTTGCTGACATTCCTTCCAAGGATGATCCAAGTTTCGCTGCCCGTTTGCGACTCAAGAGAAATTTCTCCTCTCTCGAGGTGAAACGTAAAAAAAAACCCAAACACGTCGTTCGCGTGATGCCTCATAAAGCCAGTCACCGAGTGAGGAGGTGGTGGGGGTGAACTGGCTGCTGATAAGATACGTTTGTTGGTGTGGTTTATAGTTCTCGGACGTGTGACTATTTCCCTGGCCATTGTTGTTCGCTTGTTCGGTCGCACATGAAATTGATAAGTAAGAGCGATTGCCCCAACGGAGGAGAGTGTGTGCTCCACCCGGGTAATCGACTGATTCCCGGAATCACTGGACAATGGTCTCAGATTTCGGAGATGGGCGTCTGATAGACGAGGGCATAGACTTGAACTTGAAGTGACGAAATGAATCCGTAATTCAAAGACAAACAGGCAGGTTATGCAACTTGGACTGTGGAATGACTGTGTGTGGGGAAGGGAGGAGTTTTGCAGTTTTTTCTGGGAAATTCTCTTTCAAATGGCATGGCAATGGGGTTCGTAGTTTTGAAGAAATTGCGGATACATTGTGTGGTGTGCCAAGTCGAAGGTGAGTTGTTTACCAAAATTTGGCAGCTGTTGGCAGCTTGTGTGTTTCTAATTTTACCCCGAGTTTGAAAGTGTTCAATTCAAATTAGAGACGCAATGGGGTCTATGAAGTGGACACTTCTGTTTAATGGATAATGGCAATGAAAGTGATGATTCATGTCTTTGTTCGGGGTTGACCCAAGAAAGACAACATTTCGAGATCAAGTGTTTGAGCAGATTGACTGAAGTCAAAAAGTATTCATTTTAAAGGGTAAACAAATGTAGAAGAGCAACAGTTTGATTTTGTTTTCAAGCGTTAATCCAAAGCCTCAGTTTAAAGATTCGTTCAGTATGTTTTTTTATATAATTGGCGCGCGCTAAAGGGGTTACGACTACCCTTAAGTGACCGGATTTAAGTCACAGCACGGGCCGAAGGTATAGAGGAAGAGAGGGAGAGGAGGTACCAGTGCACATTGGTTTTAAATGTCTGTAGATTGTAGTGAGACGGGAATATTGAGCTGGGAAGAGCATTCCATATTCGTGTGGTGCGGCTAAAGAACGAGTCTCTCTACTTAACTGTACGTCCGGTGGGCTTAAGGGTGCACTAATGAGCATTCCTTCAGTTCAGTTCAGTATGTAAGTATTTCAATGATCGTCACGTTTATTTGTGGAACTAGAGGTCAGGTCTTAGCCACGAATTTGGGCTTGCGACAATTCTTTTTCTTCTTCTCCGGTTAGCGCTACAATTCAGAGTGGCCTTGGACCTCAACCAGTAATCCTCTTTAGGAAGCACGTTCTCTAGTCAGCTGCCACTAACTTCTCACTCCAACTTAATTGAGGTCCTTTTTCAATTTTATGTGTCAGCTTAGACGCGTCCGTACTCTCGGAATGACTCGAATTCGACGATTTGCCTGGCTGGAACTGTGTTTTCAATGCGCTCTATCTCGACTTAAAGCTAGGTGCATACTGGCGTACAGCCTAAAGAACATGTCGTTACAACTTCTTCTCTTCCATCAACGCAAACAGAACGAAAAATCGCACGCAGAACTATTCCCTCGAAAAGGAATCCCCATATACTTTAACAACGTCCAAGTTTCTACGCCATAGAGCTGGACAGGAATGATGGGAATGATAGGAATGATGTAGGTACATATATTTGTTAGGAAGTTGATCAAGTTGGAATACTTTATGGTTGAAGAATCTAGTTCCTCGTCGGCTGCTTTGGTCATTAGGGAGCAAATGAAACAAGTTTGTCTCATTTAACCAACCAGGCCAAACACATTTCGACCAACACCGCGGCGAATATGGTTCCTAAAGTGTTCAGAATAAGTGAAGAAAAGTTTCATCCGAAGAACGTGAGGATTGTAAGAGATATCTTGATGGCTACCCTGACGAACTTACCAGGTGGCTTAAACGGCACCACGACACAAGTAACAATCGGTCTGCTTCACGAACGAATAACGTGACAGACCCTTTTACAAAATCATGGTTTACATACAAACTTTGTCGGATAATTTCAAGAAAATCACATCCGACCATTGTGACAACATTAAGTCAGGCCTTCAGATCAAACCAAACACTTACACCCCTCTTCGTTAAACTCAAACCAAAAATTGACAAAGATTCACTTGCTCCCTAATGACCGAAACAGCCGATGAGGAATTAGATTCTTCAACCACAAAGGAATGTTGTAAGTGTTGAAGAAAGCCGCTTTAGTCTATTTTCAAATCTCTGTAGAGCCCGAAGAAGCAGCATTTGTCAAGGGTGATGCAGGGATTGATTTTCTTACTTATGTTGTTCTCTCTACTGCGAAGTCGACGTAAGCAACGAACAACATAAATGTTTGCTTATTAGGGAACAACACTGGGACTCCAGACACGTGTTGCAGACTTGGTCAAAAGAAAAATTCCGCAAGGTTCAGAGTATTTTAAGGTAAATGTCCATACAGTGACTAAGACTCGGTGTACCCAAGGGAATTTATTGACGGCCGAGGATGCACCATCAACACAAGTGTGCATATACCACTCAAATTATTTGTGAGTACTGAAAGAAGAAAATTCGGCACCACTGCGTGTCAAAAATCGCTTCTGTACACCTGGCCTAAGTCAAGATCAGACATCAACTTAATCGCTAGATCACCAGAAATGTCTAAATCCTCTGCAATGAGGACACACTCGGTCAAAGCTAGGAAACGGACCGTAAAATGCGAAGGCTTCCAAAGAGACTCGTTAAAAATAAACAGCACCACCCCTTTCGATCCTCATGTCCTCTTAAATGTAGGTCCCCTCAACTTCACCACCAAAAGGTGAAAGGGGGAGAAAGGAGTGAAACTTCGCAGTTGTATACAAATTTTGAAAAGAAAATGCCTGGAGACCATATCGGGTGCTTTAACAGGGAGCCTCCCACTTCGCGAAAGAGTAAGGAGTCGAACCTCAGCATTGAATTCAGTGAATGCAAGCGAAACGAGAGGTTACTTGAAGTATAAGAAATTTCTTCTTTGCTTGGCATAACAGTCCAGGGTGGACTAGGGTCTCTAAAACCAGCTGGCACGATCTTTTGCCAGCTGCCCCCAGTTGCCCCCAGTTGCGTACACCGAATTGATTAAGGTTCGCTTCATCTTGTGGGCGCCATCTCAATCCAAGCTCTCCGCTGATGCGTTGCCAAAATGAAATGCGACATATTTAAGCACTGCATCCATTGACGCGTGTCTAGGCGCCTGGTGCCGTAGAGTGCCAAACACGAGCAAATACCATACATAGAACTCTTTTCTCAAAATGACTTCCTCATCCCCTTTTGACAATATTCACGATTCTGATCTGTAGAACAGGACAGGGATGATTGAGGTGTTGTAGAAAGCAAGCTTGGTCCTTCTAAGATAGTCCTGGAATGCATGTCTTCCCTTAATTTGGTCGGTAGGCTAGGCAAAGTTCTTAAGATGCATTCGTTGGGCCGGAACCCACCTTGGGACTACCCACCTCCTTGGTTAGGGCTTCCGTCGACGATTGGGTCTTCCAACAGCACAACCAGAGATGGCATGACTCTCCAGGAGCACAGGTTGACCAAGTGCGTGCTGCTATCTCTGGACAGAAAAGAGTGCAGAAAACTTGTCGGCGTACAAACGAGACACTTTTCCTTCGCTAAGCAATTAAGTCTGCTTGGGCTTAGTGATGGCACCCTTTGCGATTTGCGACGCCTGTGGAGGAGGAGTAGACACTTCAGATCACTTTCTCTGTCAATGTCCCACCTTTGCTCGTATCAGGTGGCGGCTGTTTGGCGCTGACTTGTGAGTTCTTTATCACAGAAGCTCCTGCTGGTCTTTCTTCAGAAAACCAAAAAAACTACAGTAAACGAAGGTTACTGCCTGGACCAGTTTTTTAAGTCTGAGCGCTCCAGTGCAGTGTACAACAACCTCCAAAAAAAAAACACTTCACGTCTACCTTTACTATAGGAATGTTTAGACTCAGTTCTACGTGAGATTTTCTATTTTTCTGTCACGCACTTTTCGATGAGAGATCGGAAGTAAACTTAACTTCCGAATGACAACTGACCTCTTCACCTGCGTCAGCATAACTCAATTTTCGCTTTTCGTCTTTCTAACACGTCCCTTCATGGTGATCGGCAAGGTGTTTCAATCTCCCCAGTAAATGCTTGAACAATGTTTTCGCTTGTCTGGTGAGAACTCGTTAAGCAAACCTACTCGTCGATGATGCAAATAATTTAAAAAAGTCCCCACCTCAGCCATCAATTGTCTCCCCACAGACAACACAATTGAACGACATTTTCACGCGAAAGGAAAGCAAATCATTCCCAATCGGAGTCCGCGTCAATTTTGAATTTCAATCACTGAACGTCTGCACAGACGCCGCCGAATCGAGTCCAGCGATCGAAACTAGTAAAAGTCATCGCTGAATCTAGAACGGCACGCATGAAAGTGATGCGACAGCTGGCATCGCCGCTTACGATCTCCTCTCACGTAGTGCCCTCAAAACCGCACAATCCGAGAAAGATGCAAATTCTTTTCTTCCGTCCAACAGAAGACTTATTATTCACCCGGTCTTACGTCAACCGGATGCGCGAAAGTCGCCACATTCTTCAGTCCTTTTGACAAAGCCCACGTATCTCCACTTTCGATGATATCCAAGAAGCAAGCATGTGCTGGAAGCTTTTCAAAAAAACAGAAAACCGCTAGTTACTTGCGATGGGAGGAATTTTCGGTAATCCAGGGGAATTCGTTGAACTTTTTGATCTATCCCGCACATATGGACGCGTTCACCGTTCGTATCACTGCTTCACTGCTTTGCGCTTCATTAAGGCACTTTCAATTGACTCTAATTGGACTTAATTCCCGGCCGCTGCCGCCGCCCTTATCACACACACACTCACACACTCGCGCCGCACGCGTTTGTCACTCACTCCGCAACCGACCGACAGCGAGCGAGTGCTTCTCTTTTCGCAAGTTTTCGCGACACGGGAATTTTGCTTTTTTTTGAATCACCAGTGACCAAATCCGTCGATGAGGTGCACTCTGCGTTCTTGCGAATTTTCAAACGTAAACAATTTCAGCGAAATCCGAAAACACAGTCCACTGCCACTGGCAATGAAACGAAAATAAATCTCAAAAGTCACCCGCGGAGGATGAGGCAACGAGTGTGGGACGCGAGAGATCTGTGTCTGCTTGCCCCGCACGAAGACGGTCCTGATGGATTGGATTTTCACTTAACGACCGGCCACCGCAGCATGGTGTGTGCTATCGCTTCAAACGCTTCGGATACTCTGCCGCTGGCCGGCTGGTTGGACGAACAAACGACACGGTCGGTGGAGTGCTTGTGAGGTTGGCGTGACAGGAATGTTGCGTTCGGTTCGACTCGGCTCGTCGGTTGGAGACGATTGGATCGCGTGTGTGAATGTGTGTGTGTGGGGAGGGGGGGCGGCGATTTGTTGGAAATACTTGCACGACCGCGGCAGCGAACGAACAAACGAACCGACGAACATGCAAAGGGGGTAGTGCTAAACAAATTAGTGTTGCCATGGTGTGGGGAACATACATTTCTTGCTTTCAATTGGAATTGTCGCTTATGTAAGTTCGTGGGTGGTGTATGATGCTAGTGCTGCTGGTGGTGGTGGGGAAAGTGTGGAGGATCTAAAGATAGACACTACGATTGGGATTATAATCTAAACAGCGGTTGCAACGGTTGGATCGACTGGAGGAGAATTTGTGCCGTGGCTGCAATGGATTCAGATGCAAGACAAATGTGTGGAAGATTCAAATTTTTTGTTGGAATTAGCTTGCAGTGGTTTTTCGTTGACTTTACGAATTTTTGTTTGGCCTGAGAAGTGGTTTCCAAAGCCTGACAAAGTTTTTGGGGCAAAAATTTGAGTGGTCGGCTGATTGTAATGGTAGTTGGAAACGTCTTAAATTTGTATACAAAATTTTCAGACTCAGAAAATGTTTAGAAATAGCCGAGATGAGAAACTGTAGTCTGAAGTGCATTTTTAGCCTGTCCTTTTAGTACTCACAAACTGTTTAATTATTTTTGTAAATGTAAGCCTAGGTTGTGTACAAGCATTCTCTAACCCGTAGGAAGAAACTTAAGAGTGCTGTCCTTCTGCCCGAAAAGCGCACTTTTCCTTCAATATGTAATATGGAGAAGAAAAAGGTCGCAAAGGACAACATAAATTGCGAATAACTCAAGAAACATTAACCGCAGAGGTTTCGCCTTGCCTTCATTGCAGAGGTGACATTCCGACCTTTATTTTGACATACAACATGCCAAGGCGACTCGATAAATGTTTAGCCTCACTGACCGATGGCGCCACTATCGCAAGAGAGAATTTGGGCAGTTTCACGTAGACGACCGAACCGGATTCATGCGGGCATACCCACGCGTTTTAGAAAAAATGAAAAAAGAGCAATGTAGGTCGGTGAGGCGATTCTTCTATTTGGAGAGGAACTGGTGCTTAGAAGCGGCCATGAAAAAATTGGTTTAAAGAGCGTGAACTTGGTCACTTATGGCTTCTTGAGGAACCACAAAACGCCTCAAAACAACAATTTCATGTTGGCAGACTACCGTTCCGGTCGAAAAAGTCTTTGAATCCGAGCCATTGAGACAACGCAACATATTACGGCCTAGGCTAAGGTGGCACACACAAGTGGAGAAGGACCTTAACCAACTTGGAGTGCGCAACTGGCGAGTGCTGGGTGGGGAGGCATGTTGGTTAAGACCCAGGTCCACCTTGGACTGTAGCGCCATGGAAAAAAGAAGAAGAAGAAGAAAAAGAAGGAGAAGAAGAAGAACAAGGGGAAGAAGACGAAGAAGAAGAATACCACCAAAAAAACTGAGACAATAGGCATCTCCTGCATGAAATCTTCATCATAGAAAAGTTGTTTTCGCAATGGAGGCTACGTTTGATCACTAAGGACAACAAGCCCACCCACTCCAAGGCTGCCTATCACGTTTTTCAAACGCACTCGTAACGAATTTCTGCGTCGTTCTGGGACCATTGACGAAACATGTACTCACTGGTACACACCAGAGACCAAGGAACAGTCGGACTTCACGCAGCAAACTTGCTCCAAAAAAGGCAAAGACCGTCCTATCCCTGGAAAAGATGATGGTCACCGTTTTCTGGGATTCACAAGGCGTGCTCTCCATTGACGGTGAAGGGAAAAACGATCACAGGTCTCATCAATGCTGCCTTATTGAGCTGATACGCACCCAGATTTCATTTAACCGAGAAGAAAGTGCTCTTCAGGTATGAAAACGCTCCGGCGTACGCCTGCACCGTCACCATATCCAAAGTGATTAATTAAGGCGACAAACTGCTGCCTCGTCCACTGTATTCTCCAGATTTGGACTCGTGTGACTTCTTTTTGTTTCAAAACTCTCCTCCGTGGACAGAAATTCGAGTCGAATAAGAGGATCATCGAAGCCACAGAGGCATCCTTTGCAGACCTCCAAAAACGTATTTTTCAGACAAGAAAATAAGTTGATCGCTTTGTTAAGCCTGAAGGGTGACTGCTTTAAATAGAGAATCACCACTTTTCCAAAACGTTCGGCCCTTCTTTGTGGGCTAAGTCCTGTTCGGAGCGCCCTCGTCTTCATATTTTGCAACGAACCTCCAGAAACGTACAACAAAGCATAAAAATAAGGATTCCCAACGCATTGCATGTCACATCAAGTTTTAAGGACCATTTGACTTTGTGTACGATACACCGCTGCCACGTTCAAAGAAAACTTTCCATCTCCAAAACACGATCATGCACCCAGACCTGACTCACTCCATTCAGAAGTCAAACCGCAACACGGCCCAAGTCTGCTTGTCACAGCTGACATCTAGTCGCACCATTTTTGGATTCCAGCTCTCTTTGTTACACTATTTTCCAACCTCCCATCAACGGCAGCACTTCTCAGCGCCACAACGCGCCACACCACCATCCCTCAGCGGCGATATAATGGACCTATGAATGAAATCCGTATTTGTTGTTGTAGTCGGCCTGAGTGGGCCTGCGGCGCATGCATTTATTCGAACAATTTCGTTTTTATTTTCTTTCTTCTGCACCACACCGCGATGTCAGTGATCGAAGGCGCCCGCATGTGTGCATGAGATGCCTGTGGGCTGCGTTGCATGTGGAATGTGTGTTCATTAGTGCGATCCACGGTGGTAGTTGTAAATTGTAAGCATATTGGATACGCACGCAGTGGAGCAAAACGCTTCTCTATCTTTGCCTCTCTTTTCCTTTACGGTTTTCTTTTCTTTTGACAGAAATGGAAGGGCTTAGAGATGGTTTTGAAAATTCACCACACTAATTGGATGACCCCAGAGGGCACATGTATCAGACCTTAATTCGATGCAACGGCAAGTGGAAATAATCAAATGATCAACTTACACAAATTTCATTCTTTCATTCGGGAGCAGGTGACAACTGTTCTTAAGAGTGTTGACATCTCTGTCAGTGCCACAACAAGAGATTTGGTGCTTACCTGAAATGGAAAAGAAAAAAAAATGATTACTGAAGGAATTTGAAGCTTTGAGGTCAATCTTTTGCTTAGAGAGAAAATACAAGATGGCGCTGACTCAATGACAGATGTCAGTCAGATTGCAGATTGGCGTTAAAAAGTTTGGTCTTGTGTTCTTGAGGACGACAAGTTGGGAATTGTGTTGGAATAGTGTTTCAGTATCACCCTCAGGAGCTGCTTGTGGAGAGAACGACGGGTTCAATTTCAGTTCAGGAAGTAGTATTCCCGCACAGCCGACACAACTATTAGGGAGCTAAAGAACAACAAAGCTCCAGGTTCAAATGGCTTGTTCTGGTAGAGTGCATGATACTCTAGTCGTCGCGCATGCTTTCTTCCTTCCAAACTTAACAAATGTGTGGAAGGTCGAAAGCATGCGACAAAAGCAAACTTAACAAGTGTTTGGAGGGATTAAAGCATTCTCGACGACTGAAGTATCAGCTTCATATGCCTAACTCACAAAAAAGGCGTTCCTACCTCATCTTCCTACTGATTGTCGTTTACAAGTTCCTGTTTTTAGTTTAGCTTAAAAGGCATTTTTTTATTATTTATCTAATGGTATTTTAAAACTAGGTATAAAACGCTTAACCTAGGTACGACAGAAATGAAATCTTATAACTACTTACTGGCTCTATGCGGGCGCTCTAAGCTAAACTATTGATATATTTTTACAAGTTCCTGTCCATCATACAGCCGGCACGTATCAGTGCGGCTTCCGGACTGACAAATCGACAATAGATCAATTTTTCGCCAGGCAAGGCAAAGCAGGGAGTCCTACGTCCATACAAACCACCTCTCCTAGACCTTAAACGCTCCACCCAACCAAGTACATTGACTGAATTCTGGATTCCCGAAAAATTGACCCAGCTGTGACCATCTATGCAAACTTGAGCTCTACATAAAGACGTCAGTAATATCACGAATGGCGGAACACTTGGATGAATTTTCAACAATTTGGGTCAACTCAGCCATTGACCAATCAGATCTTGTGTACGGTGTCTATGACACAGAGATACCGCTATCGACTGTTGGATCCATTGTGAAATCGTGGCTGTCCGTGTGAATTGATGTCCTTATCTGTGTTGCGAAATTCAGGAAAATCGAACGACGGGATGCACCATGTATTGTAGATTGTTTCAAAAACCTCAAAACCATTTGGAACCTGCACCAGATTTTGACACGGAGATGCTCTGTCGTGTGACTTCTTCAATCTTGGTTTGGGGAGGATAGTGCCGGGGGCAGATGTTGACACGGAAGGCACTATCTTCTTCAAATCAATAGACCGCAGAGGACATCGCTTCGTCGCGCGTTCCCAGCGGGCCGTCATAGACGCTTTCACGGCAAATGAAGAACAGACGGGGCAAGCTGGCCTTGAAGTTAGTGAAGTTAAAACCAAATGTATGCTATCGGGCCAAAATTTAGCCTTTATCCACCATTTTGTGTAGGACGTCACCGTCGACAGCTATAATTTAGAGCTTATCCACCTCGGGGCGAACGTGAAATCCGTAAACGATATCTTAGCGGAGATCCTTCGTAGGAAAACGCCTGGCAAGCGATGCTTTTTAGGGTCAAGATTCCAAACGTTAAGGACCAAGATTATGATTTACAAGGCGCTTATCCTGACAGCCTTATGATACAGAGACCAAACGTGGAAGAAGAGTGAAAAGGCTGGGTGGTTTTTTGGGGCCTTTGACAGATAAATTCTACGGCGGATACACGGTCCCGCCTCCTGTAGGGGGAATGAATTCAAAAACACAAGTGCCAACTCTACTAAACTGAAGACCCTACGACACATACGAGTAGTTCATGAAGAAGCGTTCTTGAGGAAGAGTTCTTGGTCCCTGGTGGGCTTTAGGCACTAATAATAATAATTGAGTGGCACTACAGCCCACAAGGGACCAGGACCTAGCTTCAACTACTCGTGTTGAGCGTGTGCTACTGTTCCCTCATGAGTGGACGGCACATACAGTTTTTTGCCGACTCTGAACGGCGAGACTTGACAAACTTTTCAATGACAATTGATACTCATTGAGTGTTGTCAGCAACTCGAAAGAGGTGGTACCGTGAATCGAACCTAGACCTTCGGCGAGTGGGTCGACGCACTTACCCACTATGCTACGGCGACCACGCCAACTCTACTTGCTGTATCGATATGTGAGTGTAGTCTGAATGGCAAAATACCGTCGACAACATTGTCTCTGCTGCTAAGAGGGAGATCAAATCCCAGTCTTGAGGTTTGAGGACTGAACCTCCGGCATAAAGACCAAGTGATCGAGGACGAAAGGGAACCTGGTGTGGATGATCAGGACCAGCGTGCCCGAGACCGCCAAGGATGGAAGGCACCATTCGTTCAGATCAGGGGCAAGTGGGACATTTTTCATTGAAAATACGTGAACTTCACAATTAAGTGGTAAGTGGATCTTGAGAATACACATTGAGCTGTGAACTTCGAAAATCGTAGTTCAAATGTTTTGACACCACCTTCTGTGGCGCTACAGTCCTGGGTGGACCTGGGCCTCAACCAACATGCTTCTCCAGCCAGTTGCGCATTCCAAGTTGGTTGAGCTCCTTCTCCACTTGTGTGCGCCACCTAAGCCTAGGCCGTCCACTGTTGCGTTGTCCCATACGTTCTACATGGTCTAGCCATCTTAAGCGTTGTATCCGAAGAGGATTAGAGCCTATTGGTGACAGAGGCGCTTTGTAGACGTACCATCTTCAAAGAACCGAAGAACCAGTGCACCACTCCACTTGCTCCAAATCATGTGGACTCGGTTAGTCGATCGCAATTTATGCCGGCATCAAATGCAATAAATTCAATTGAGCACACATTCTCATTCCCATTCGACCTTTAAATCCGTAACACAAATGAACAGCGCCGCGGCCCTCTCCCCCGCATCCCACGTTTCAATCGCATTTCCACTCTGCCCGATTCAGTCGCTCTATCAACCGCAGTGTGCGTGCAAGTGGCTGTGTGTGTGTTGGTGTGTGTTCTTTTTCTATATAATCCCGTTACATAAATGCATTTAGAAAAAGTTTACAAAACAACCGCCAGCCCCTACACTTGTTGTTGTTGACTTAGAATGCTCTAGGCTTGAGTTGACGCAACAAATGCATAACCGTGGTGGCGGCCCCCTCCCACCGGTTGGTGCCTTAAGACGAAGAAGCCAACGAGACAAATCAATAGACAGGCAGTGTAAGGCAGCCAAAGCCCGGGTGCAAGAATTTTAAGTCGTTTACCCGTTGTTCGGACGAAACAACACTCAACGCAATTAGGCGGCCGAATGCGGTCAGAAGAATGAAATGAGCGGAGGAAGCACAAAGGTGAAAACGAGTGGCGCTGGGCGGAGAAGCGACTGTTTTCCACGTGAAGAAGTGAACTTCTAGCCATGACATCGAAATTAAGCGAACAAATTGAGTTAGGCGTGTGTCGGCAAAAGGGGGCGTCGTTTCGTGTTGATGAACCGAGCGACTTAGGGGGATAAGACATTTGTCAGTGCGATTGGACTGCAGAAGAAAGCCTAAGACGTTGAAAGGGGTGTTGGGGGGAGGTTGAAATTTTTGAAAATTCTGAGAAAAGGTGCTGAATGCGAAGCAAACAGAAAAAGAAGAAACTATCTTAAAATCTAAAGTGAGGTGCTGCATCTTCTAAAAAGAGCTCTAGTTCTCAGCTTAGGCCTTAGGTCCCCTTTCGACTGCATTGCCATCCATCTCTAGTGGTGACTTCTGTGAGTTTCGCTCGAACTTTCGAAGATTGATGTTGAATTAGTCGCATGACAGCGTGTTCTTTATAAGACTAACATTGGCCAAACGTGAGGACTGGTCTCTGGAACTAAACTGTCCTTTAGGACCAAATATTCCTCGCCTATCGTGGGGAGTGGTCTGTTCAACTGTACTGTCCTTAAAGATCATGCATTCCAACTCTAACTTTTCTTAAGGAGGATACATTCGTCCAGTGCGTGCTATTCTTCTTTTTCTTGTCGCGCTACAGTCAGGCACCTGGGCCTCTGACAACGTACCTGTGCGTGCTATTGTTTGAAAAAATGTTTAAGGTCATCCTCCGTAGATTCCAGGACGAACGTGTTCACTGAGTTGACCCAACACCACAATCGCGGCCACAGTTTAAACCAAAAGAGTGAAGCATTGTTAACGTTTGTTTTCAATTCCTTGAGAGATCAAGTGGGTGTGTAATCCTCCTGCATGGGATCACGGTTGGACTTGGACAGAAAGTGGAAAGAGTTTAGGCAATTTTGGTTAATTGACAAGTGATCTGGGTTCTTTTGGGAGATTTTCTTCAGGTTTCAAAGAAAAATGAAAATTATTCTTCTCAGGTTGTGGTTGCCATGGCGTAGTGGATAGGTGCGTCGACTCACACGCGGAAGGTTTAGGTTCAATTCCCGGCGGAACACCTCGAACTTTTCACGGCACCGCCTCTTTCGAGTTCCTCGCAACACTCAAAGAATATCAATTGTCATTGAAAAGCTTGTCAAGGCTCGCCGTTCGGAGGCTGCAAAAAACTGTAAGCCCCTCCTACTAACTGGAACAAGCGTTCCCCAGCCGCCTTCCTCTTCTGCATACCAAAGTGGTTGAGGTCCAACTTGTTGCACCATCTCAGGGGAAGACGTTCTCTGTTGTGTTGTCCCAATAATTTGGATACGAGGACTCTCCAGGTTAGAGCTGTGATCTTCATATACTCTTAATGGTCTAGTCACCTTAAGTGTTATAACCGTAGACGCTTGACAGACTACATGCCGCCGAGCAGTTTATAGAGTTAATCGTTCAATTTCCAACCACATGATGAGAGCAGGAGGCGTCAAGGCAAACAGAAACAAAAATCGCATGCATCACCTTTCTCCCGAAAAGACCAAGACAAAGCTTATTCATCCGCTTCTCATAGCGTTTAGGGTCTCTGTGACATAGAGGGACAGGACAGATATGATCAAGGTGTTAAACAGAGCAGATGATCAAAGTGACTCTGAGCCCAAAGGAATCGAAGATTGACAGGCAAAAATTCGCGTTCGATTTCGATACTGATGTTGTTGCCCTCATGGACCGCGGACGAAGTCCTTCACTGCCTCAAAGTTTTTACTGCCCAATCCCAAGCCTTATTCCAGACTTTAATGTTTGTCCTTTCTTGATGAAAGCATATTCTTTTGAAGGTTTTTTTTAAGCCGCCAGCACCAAGAACGCCTCATTGGCGACTCGCTGTATCAAGGTCATGCGCGTAGACTAGTAGCTAAATTATCTTTTGAAAGATCGTGCCTTTTGTGTTGAGAATGATGTTAAAACAGTCCAAGCCTTTCCTGCGACCTCCTTTGAAATTGTAGGTATCGGGAAGTTCGTTGCTGACCAGGACAGAGCAACGAGAGTTCCCCAGTGTCATCCTACACAATCTGAGGACCGAAAGTAGACATGAGAGTGTACAGTTGTAGTTGCACAGTCATAGTTGGCCGTCATATGCGACCTTTGGGGTCGAATAGCATTTGGGAAGGCTGTCGATTTGCATTTCTTGGCCCTTTTCAGGATATCCAACGTGTGAAAATTTGATCTGTCGTGGATTATCCAGGCTTGAAATCACATTGATAAAGGTCTCTCCGACTTTTCGCTTTCAGAAGTTTACACAAAACAGAGCAAAGGACGCGATCTTTAAGAAACTGATTCCTCGCAGTTGTAGCCGTTTTCTTAGTTCAAAAGTTAAAAATAGAAGCAAAGTCAAAGAGTTTGTGTTCTCCTTTGTGCAAAATCGTGACATTTTGGAACAATTTGTGGGACAAAATGAGCTCAGCCGGAATGACTTTCTTCTTCTTCTTTTTCTTGTGGCGCTACAGTCCGGGGTGGACCTGGGCCTCAACCAACATGCCTCTCCAGCCAGCACGATCTTTGGCCAGCTGCCGCCAGTTGCGCATTCCAAGTTGGTTAAGGTCCTTCTCCACTTGTGTGCGCCACCTTAGCCTAGACCATCCTCTGTTGCGTTGTCCCAATGGCTCAGATTCGAAGACTTTTCGAGGAGGAGCAGTGGTGTCCACACGCTCTACATGGCCAAGCCATCTTAAGCGTTGTATCCGAAGACGCTTGAGCCGAGGTAGACGACGTCCTTGACTACCTCGAAGTTTCAAGGACTTCGTCTTCGAAGAAGTTAAAATTTCTTTCTTTTCTCTCCTTTCCGTTTGCAAACACTTTGAAGGCGAAGCGATTCAGTCTTGGCTTGCTGAACGAAGCCATTATCTTCTAGTACAATTTATGTCTAATAATCAGTTGAAATGTTTTCAAATTGTTTCCAAAAATGTTGCAAAATGATGCAATTTCCTTTCTCCCAAACTTGTCGCATTACGAAGAGTTCTTGGACCTTTTAAATTCTGATCATCGCATCCAAAGTGTTTCTACAAGTCATAAAAGAACAACTTGATCATCTAGACCTTAAGTCCTTAATACAAAAATGTCCCCTTCATGCCCATCCTGTCTTGATTGCGTCACACATTCCCTTCCCATTCACAAGGCAATCACCAGAAAACAAACAAGGAAATGCAATGCCCATCACACCAGACCGCGATCACAAGTTTTTCATCACCAACCGATCACGATTCGTTGTGCACTTCTCCCTGACATCTGTCAAGTGTCAATTTGCCCCCATTCAAATTTCAACGCCACTTCAATGCCGATTCGTCCAAATTCAAACTCCTTCAATGAATTCCCCCTTAATTGCCTCCACTGACTGACTAACTGACTGACTGACTGACTGGCTGTTTGAATGACTGAAATATAACGAAATGAAATATAGGAAACAATTAAGAGTGACGTTTGGCTTGGTTGGGTCTGACATACATTCGCTCTCCTCTCTCTTTTTCTCCTAGGCAAACGTCTTTCATTCGCATACACTTCCGATCCATGCCACAGAGAAGATGATGAGACCGAGCTGCGTAGAGATGACAAAGTGCGCGTCACATTGTTGTTCGCCATCCCTTCACTAGTACCGTTGTTTAGCGTCTAACAGATTTCACGCCTCGAGAAAGCCATGCAAAGAGAGTTTCATTTTCATGTAACGGTCTACTGGGTAAAAATGTATCAAATGTTTTTTCTTTCCTTCCTTTTCCCCCCTCCTCCGCCATCCCCCTCATGCCTTTCTTCAGTGAATCTTGGGAGGAACAGTTAATTTCAAGGTCCACGGCTGTTGGAGAGTCCCCCCAATTTCGGCCAAAAGTCTACACAAATTAAAGAACAGTTGCGCAGACGACGACGATTACTGACAGTTGAGCAAGAATTTAATTTAAATGCATGCTCGTGTGGTGTTGCGTAAGAGGTAACGACGCTCTGACGCATGCCTCAGGTGGGCCTTGCCGCTGCCGCCGCCGTCGTCGTCGTCGAGACACCTGAGGGTATTTGCAACTTCCAGAGTGGAATGAAGGGAGTGACGGAGTGTCTTTTGTTCTTTGTTTGCGATTTGCATTTGACGCAGATTGGGGTGAGGCGACACATACGCGCATGCGCGTTGTTATGCATATTTGGGTGTAGATATGGAAATTTCAAGAGGCCGTAGAGTCGGCTGCTGAAGGCGATGACTGGAGACTTGACACAGGAAATCGGTTATTTTCAAAATGAATGAAAAGTGGTACTTCATCAGAGAGGTGTTCTCGAAATTGAGATTTTGGAGTGGATATGCGCCGGATGGCAGACAGATTTGAACCAGATTGTGGTCTTCCTTGAAATAAGCTCGAAACAGATTTGAGCCTGACTTAAACAACGTTTGAGAGAGTTCTTGACTGAATTGGAGTTAGTTTGAAGATAGAATGGGACCAAGTGGATCAGGATCCAAGAAGAGATCGGATGTAGATCCGAGCAAGATTTGAACCAGATTAGATTCGGACCTAAGCCTGGTCTGAGACAAAAAATTTGAATCAGGTTTCAGAAACTTATAGCAAGACTCAACCTAGACTTGGAAGAAAATGGATCTTTTCTACACCAGACATACACCAAACTGAAGCCTGACTTGAACCAAGTTGTAGCTCAAGGCAACATGGGGCATATTTAATCTAGATCCAAGCCAAAATTGATCTAGATCTGCAGATGATCAGGTGTAATCTAGGCTTGAAGGAGGCTCCACTTAATCTATTTCGAACCTAAGCAAGACTTAAGCCTGGCTTGAACCAGGTTGAATAATGACTTTTCACAGGACTGCATTAGATCTTAGGCTTCACCCAGTTGCAAGCCAAATTTGATCTTGATCCGGGCCTGATTCGATTCAGATTGGAACCTAAATCTGGTCTGAGCCGTGTTAAATAATTCAAACTCAAGCTTAGGCTTGGATTCAGACATCTCCGCCTTTGTTTTAGGTTCGGAAGAGATGAAAGGACAGAGGGGGGCTTCAATTATTCTTAGACCCCTGGTCTGAGTCAGAGTTTGACTTTACCTTTGGTTTGTCTTCACATTTGCTTTGAATCAAACTCAAGACCTCCCTGTCTGGGCTTGACTCTTCCCTCGACTCTGCTTGGGATTCAGTTTAGGATCAGGTTCCGACTTAGACAAAGTTTCTGTTCCTGGTTCAGGCTCGCAATCAAAATCGGCCTCCACCATGTTTGAGCCGTATTGAGTAATGACGCCCAGATCTCAGCAAAATTTAATCTACATTTGAAGAAAATTTAGGCTTGAATTAAACTAAGTTTGAGCCATATTTGAGCCGAATCCAAGCTAGGCTTAGAACAAATTACGCTCCGATCTGAGACAGATTTCCGTCTTATCTGAGCTAAATTATAGCCAGATCTATTTCTGATTTGAACCAGGTTTAAGCCTGACTTTAGCCCGACTTGATGAAGATGTAAAGCAGAATTAAGCTCGACTTGGAGGAAAGTGGATGCAGATCGAAAGCAGTTTTCGGTCTACCTTAACAGCGACGAATCCAGGATTGAACGAGACTTGAACAAGAGTTGAGCACAAGGTGATCCAAATTTTTAACCACATTTGAGCTGAAGACGACAACACCTTCTTTATACATGTTTGGGCAGAATTGGAAAGCTCGGTAGATAAATGAAAAAGTTCTTAGATCTTCAGAGCAGAAAGGAGACACACGTTTCAAGTGTTTATTCGCCTTTCAAGAGACCGTTATCATGGCAAACGACATCAAAACTTAAAACAATTTCCACGGGCCACCACCCAAAGCACCTTCGGAGTACACCTCAACCCCTCCGCAACTCCACCCTGCCTCATTATGAAGTAATTTGTCATTGTTCCACATCCACGACAACACCCCAAAGTCAAATTGCCGCCCCAACTGGATGCTTTGCAAGGAATTTTCGCAGACCACCGAACCGAACCCAAATCTTAATCTCCGCGGTCACAGGAAACCAATTTGCATCCAAAAACACAGGCAACGCGAACCAGAAAAGAATGACATCAACCCAAACTACTGGCGGTTAGCCTACCACGCGCAACACATGCAAGAAAATGAATTAATAACTGGTGCTCCACCTGGCAGTCGAACCAGCAAAACCACCAGCCCACCACCGAAACAATACCCGCCACCTCCTACGGTTCGGCAGGCTCAAGTGCGGAGTACGGTCTGCATCTGCTGGCAAGGTGGTGGTGGCGGCGCGTTGGGAACACGCCATTCTATATTGTCGTGCACTCCGCTAGACCACTTCTGCTTGTTGGAAGCGGGTTGGACAATCAGTTCGTCGTCGGCTGTGTGTATCGTCTCCGAAAACAGAAGAAAAACGTGTTTGGCGCAGTGTGGGGACACCGGCAGCAGATCTCTCGGTAGGTGCTCCGCAGATTTGGTTACGCAACAATTAAGCAGGCGGGGAAAAAACGAGGCATGTCGCATGGAATTCTCGTTTTTTTTTTGCTCTCCTCTGTCGTGCACTGGTTGGTGACACTGCTGGAGGGCGCCCGCCGCGCCGCCCACCCACTGCTGCTGCTGCTAGGGTGCACATGTGGACCAAGAGGCATTGTCTTGATGAGGTTTCGGGGTTCAAGTGGGCTTTGGCGCATGCAATTGTCATCAATTTGGCAAAATCTTGGTGTGAGGAGGCGGTGGAGGAGAGGGCGCTTGTAGAATGCGGTCAGAAGGTGTTTCAATTGTTTGCAAATTTTATTCGCACGACACATGTGGGGAGATGGATACTGATAAGTGGGTGAGTAGATCAAAGATGCCTCCGACACATATCAAGCTTTGAATCCTTTCCTCCCCCAGTAACCAGGCAAAGCAGATCGAATTGTCTGCGAATTCCAATCCCACGTTGGCCGCAGCACAGACGACGTTCAGTGCCACGGCAGCTTGACCAAATCGAGATGAAATCATGAATATTCTCCGCAACCACGCGAACGGCTGGCGCAAGTGATTTGTGACCGGCCGGCGTTGGTGGGTTGGAGCAGTAATTAAACAAAATTAATTAGCTGACCATGTTTCTGAAATGATTTCCACTTTTTTATGCAAATTTCTTGCGCTTTCCAAGCAGCGGATGACAGACAGACAGAGGAGGAGGAGAAATTTTCGGCACCGGGAGGGTCGGAATTCGGGTTTCGATAAATGAAACGGACGGCGTGCTAATTGGTGCAATTTTTTACTGAAGAAGGGGGATCCTTTGATGGAGCTACAAAGTGATGAGAGCATGGGCTGTGAGTCCGTCATAGGTGCAGTCTCACAACTAAGAGACAAATTGTGGAACTCGTTGCAACTTTAGGGCTCTTAAGTTTTACTTTGTCTCTTTTCTTTGACTCAGACTCAGTCTTTAGCTCTCTTTCCGATCTAGAACAAGCTGTGGTGTGGTTCCTATTGGCCTCCACTTCAAACTCAAGCTTAGGCTTGGATTCAAACTTAAACTTTGGCTCTGTTTCTGCTTCATGCTCGGAGCCAGAATCGGTTTCCGCTCTGTTTTTGATGTCCGGATGAGACTGAAGGGCAAAAGGGGCTTTAATTATTCTCAGACCCCTGGTCAGAATCAGAGTTTGACTGCATATTGCGTTTGTTCTGCACATTTGCTTTGAATCAAACTCAATACCTCCCTGTCTGGGCCTGACTCTTCCCTCGACTCTGCTTGGGATTCAGTTTAGGATCAAGTTTACACATGGACAATGTTTCTGTTCCTGTTGGAAGCTCGCAATCAAAATCCGGCTCCACCATGTTTTTAGGTCCGGTGAGACTAAGGAAGGGAAGGACCTTAAGTGTTTCTCAGGCTCAGTCTTTACCACTGCTTTGGATCAAGCTCAAGATCTTCTTGTTTCAGACTCAACTTGGGATCAGTTTCGGACTTTGAGTCTGGCTCTAACTCAGGGGAATCAGAATCTGGCTTCGATTTGTTGGACTGGTCTGGTTTAGATGAGACAAAGGAGTAGAAGGATCTTAAATTTTCCCAAACTCCGTGTTTACCTTTGCTTCGGATCAAGCTCAGGTTTCCTTAACCTAAATCTGGCTCTTACTTCAACACTGCTTTCGATCGATCAGGTTCTGACTTAGAGTCGGCTGGGTTTCAGGCTAAAACTTCGCTCCTTTCTAGCTCAGACTGAGAACAAAGAAAGGACAAAGCTGAGGAATTTTTCAGACTCTAACAAGAGGTAGAGTCCGTTTTCTAAATTGATACACGCTCCTGTTTTAGCTCTAGATTTGACCTCGTCTCTGTTTAAGACTGACGCTTAGGCTTAAGATTTGCTCTGACGATAGCTGTAGTCTCCAGACTATGTTCGGTAGTTTTCCTAAGTTAAGTTACAAGTCTGGCTTTGGTTCTGTGTTTAATTTAAATTTTGCCTCAAATTTAAGTTGGGGATCGTTCTCACCCTGTTTGGAAACTTGAACCTTTGTCGGTTTTAGGGCCTGGCTCTGACTGTGAATCTGTCTCAGGTACATTATTTGGTTCAGTCTAATTTTCTGGCTCTGTTTTGTATTTAACCTGAAACTCTGTCTTTGTGAACTGCTCTTGCCTTGGGCTAAAGTTTTGATTTAAATCATGCCTCAGGCTGTGGCTTCAACACAAGCTCCGATTTTGAATCTATTTTTGGCTTTGGTTTTAATTATGTCTGTCTCTGGGTCTTTGTCTTGCCTCGGGCCATAGCTTTGGCTCTGGTTTCAACACAAGCTCTGATTGTGTATCTGTCTGATTCGGTTTCTGGCTCAGTTCTAGGATCAAACTCGGGTTCTGTCTTAAATTTCAGCTTCGGTTCCAATTCTAGTGCTGGCTCTTTTTCCAACTCTGTCTTGAGCTTAATATGGATGTCTAATGGCGGCTTATATCCTCCATCTTAAAATTATCCACCTCTGGTACGGCCTATGGGCCTTGCACTGAGTCTGTCTTTGTCTCCAGTTTTGACTCACATTCAAACTCATGGTTTGGCTCTGGCTCTGACTCTAAACCTCCCACGGTATAGGACTTGGTCTAAGTTCTAGCTTAGATTCAGGTCAAGATTTAGAGACAAACTCAGTTTCTTATTCTTCTTACGACTATGGCTCTTGATGTAAGTTAAGTTGGAACTAAAGAAAGAAAAAGAGAAAAGACAGTCTTGTGACCGGTCTCCGGCTTGAAGTCAGACCCAAACTTAGGTTAAGGTCTGGTTCAACTACTATCACTGGCTTCGGTTTTGTCTCAAGCTTAGATTCTGACTTTTGTTTTAACTCTGGCTTATCTGCCTTCAGGTTTCATTTCCCAGATACCTCCAGAAGCTGGCTTAAATGTCCCCAATAAAGGCTTTCTTTGCCAGCAGCGATGTCCGGACGGCTGTCTCTTCAGAGTTAGCCGTCTCTATCGGGTGTCTTTATTCAGTCGCCACACAGTCAACTTGAATTCTGAATAAATCGTTTAAATTAGGGAAGTTTTCGGCTTACAGTACAAACCCCAGCTCTTCACTCAACCTTCAGCTCATTCCATTCCAAAAATTCCTGTGCAAAGCTGCTCACTCCACTCACTCATTCTTTCCGGAATTTCAACCATCTGTTGCAAAAAGCCCCCAAAATCAAGTTTGTCAGCCTCAGGACGTCCTTCTGGTGCACAAACACCTGCGCGAGGTTCATTCACCGCTCCCAGTCGCAGCGCAGCATTGCACTCGCAGCCCAAATCGAAACCAAAAGTGAACTCCCAGCAAAACTCGAACGTTCCCTCGCGCACACAATCTCGTTTGCAGATTTCTTTCGAGTGTCTCCCGCACAGCGTCCGGATTTCCCGCCGCCGCCCGAACTGTGGGAGTTGGCCACACCAAAGTCGGTTTCGTTTTCGTTTGCCCCCCCAGCCATACCCGAGGGAAAATTGCATCTCACACTCGGGTCGGGGGAATTTCTCCGCGGATCGGCCCAGCCACTTGTTGTTTTTTCCTTTTCGCATGCCTCGCCTTGTAGCCGCGGTGATAGATGTTGATGAAGCCTCTCGTTGTTATGCCAACCAGCCGTGGGCCTCCGTGGAGGCCGAGACAACGCGGAGGAGCTTCTGCCATCGCACACAGATCGCTGGTGCTGTGCCACCATCGTCAGTCGGTGGGCGAGTCGCTGTGTCGTCGCTGCCTGAGTGATGGCTGACTATGACGGCTGACAAGGGGTTTCGCTGCACGATTTGGCAACTGTGCTGTGGGTGCCGGGAGGACGATGGACTCAACTGAAACTGACGACGACGTAAACACACACCAGCTGGGGTCGGCTGGCGAAAATAGACAGCGCTTGGCATTATTGGCACGTATCGACGGATGCATACGTGCCCGGAAAGTGCAGCAAGCGCGCGGGGACTCCTTCATGAACTTGGCATCCTGTGTGTGCCCCGCTGGAAGCAAGAGCGTGTTGTGTTTGGTGGAAACAGATGGCTGGTGGGGCAGCGCTTCCCAAAGTAAATTTAAACAAATGTCAGGAAGTTGCTGGATTTGGCTTTTTAATGCTTCATACGTGGATGTACTGGACGATGACTGCGCAACGGGGAGGGGATTTGAATATTTCACAAGAGTTATTTTAAGCGACCTCCATTCCTCGATGCCAAGGGCCTCTATCTCTCAGCAAAGTCAAAGTCATAGGCGTCGTCAAACTTTCTCCTGGCGCAAAACAAAAGCGTCCACTCCCAGGGGAGAGATGAGCTCATCCAACACTTGGCAGCGATCTATTGCCACCTTCACTTGGTAGCCGCCAGACCGCTCTGTGATCAAGTTTTACTTTCGACCTCATAACTCTTCTCAAGAACAAGCCGTCCGAGATGATTTGTTTCCACAGCCCTTTGTCGGGGCGTGCCACGTGTTCTCACACCAAATCAACTCCAGGGTCATCCGAGAATTTATTCAAACCAACTGGGAATAGGGAAACGGCACCGAGAGACGGACCTTCAGCGAATGTTTTGGATCGTAAATCAGTCTGAAGACGATTTGAAATCGCGTGTGGATCGCAATTGGATCGCTTCCAACTGGATCCCATTCCCCCCCAACCCTCAATGATTTGCCACTCGAACCACACTCACTGCAGCATGTCTCCCCCGTTAAGGTTGCAATTATCCAGTCAACTGAGGAGCACTGCTCGTCATGGGACACCGCTTCCAATTAGCCGGCCGCAAATGGACAAACGACGCTCCATCCTTTTTTGGGTAGGAAAAAGAAATTTCTTCGCCACTCACTCATGGGAGAGTTGTGTTAGTGGGCAGCCTCCGCCGCAAGGTCACTCGAGGAAAGCGCCAGCGAACTGGTTCGTCGACTGTCTCTGAAATGCACACTCGTTCCACTATGGTACTCACCTTATGACTTAAATCTTGGACGTCCTCCAGACTGACATCGCTGTACATGTCTTCTGTTGTATCACAGTTAGAGCTCCTTCCAGATGAGTTGAAACTCGACGATCTGTAAAGATGACTGAAAGTGAATGGATCAAGTTATTCTCATTTAGATGTGAAAGAAAATTCAAATGCACAGTCAGGGGTGGAGGGGGGAGGTGGTGGATGTGATGATGGCGAAAGATTTCTGTGTGTGACTTGGGGTGCGAGAGACTTTGATGAACATGCAGAAGAGATTTGGAGCTCTGAAGGTACGAGACGGTTGTCATGTCAAAATCTTCAAAGATTAGGAGAAAATCAAGATCAAGTCAAAGTCACTGAGGTCGTGGTTGGATGTCACACAAGTTCAGGACGAAGATCTTGTCAGACGAGGACTTGTAGCAAGGAATGGAAAGCACCTGACGCTTCATTCCAACGAATCGTAGGCGGTGCGAGCAGTCGTGTCGTTTGCCTTGTTAGCATTGTTCTTCGAAGCAAAACAGTGCATGGAGCAAGATCTCTCTTGCCTTACAGTGTGTCTAGAAATTTAGAACAATTCCTGCCTACTTGAAGACTCTTGCGTGCAGTGGCTGGAGAAAAACAAACTTGCGCGCACTTCTCTAAAGCATCAGAGAAGTGTAGAAACAAATAGATAGGCAAGGCCAAGAAGGGTGCATGGCTGCGAGATCCTTCAAATCTGAGCCATGAAAACAACGTGGCTTCCATCAAATCTGCTGGATTCACCTAGATCCGGAGGTAGGGTCCACTGTGCTGTCACGAAGCCGGCTTCCTCGATGAATGTCCGGTCTTGTCTTGACATCAGGTTAGTCCTTCGATATAGAAAGCTTCTGGCTCTATCCTTATGGGTGGGAGTGGGATGAGTGGGAGGCTATTTCTTCCTCCTCTTCATCCATTCATCTGCTACAGGAATCGTTAAATGGAAGACCTAGTCTTGCTGGGTGTCTTCCTATTGCACAATGTTCAATAAGGAATCCCACTAGAGAGCTGAGCTCTCAGAGCCTTCCCCTCAGATGCCCTGGATGACACTCTGTATCGTTCAGCCTTAGATCTATGTATACGCTCAATAGTTGACGACTGGCACAAGCTTAAAACTGATCATCTCCTCATAATTGTTGATGTCTGATGGAGACTCGGAAATCCCTCGCAAAGTTGGACCACTCAGAGCCTAAGCTTACTTTGGAGCATAATTCACCACGCTTTCCAAGCCCGAATTCTTTGCCATAACCATATTTCGTAGGCACCATCTCCATCTACACTGAGCGGTCCAAAACAAAAGAAGGCATTGGATGAGGCATTTACTCTGAGAATCTCCCAACCCAAGGCCCAAGGCCCAAGGCCCCAGGCGTACAGTCTCCCCAAGCTAAAGCAGTGGCCATTCGCGAAGCACTGACCTGGCTGAGGTGGAATTGTGTAACCATACGGATAGTCAGGCAAAACCTAGGGCCCTGGAATCAGTTTCACTAGACTCCAAGACGGTCATTGGCTGCCGCACAACCTTATAGATGAGATGACTGAGCAATTCAAGCTTTTCCTATGCTGGGTGCCAGGCCATAGAGCTGATGAAGAACTTAGGTGCATGCTTCAAAAACAGCTGAGAGTACCTCTGGCCACAATGTAAGCTGAAACTACAAAATGGACGCAAATGAATTGATCAACCAAAGGTGATCTGCCTTTGTCCTCTGCGACATATCAGAAGGATTATGAAGCACTCTTGCACCCAAAGTGCTCTAGGTTGCGTCTATCACTCAAAAGATCGGACATAAGCCTGGTTGTAGGGTCAAAAATGGACACTGTGTTATTGGTGAGCTAGTAGACTAGTCGTTGGCTCGAATCAATTCTTTGACACTGAGTGGCACTACAGCCCACAAGGAATCGGGGCATGGCTTCTACAAGTGGAAGCTGCTTGGATGAGGAAAAACCTGAAACCGTCCTACATGGGTTCTCCAGCTGCCTAGCACTTGGATGTCTCAAAAAAAAAATACTTAGACGGTAACCTAAGCAACTAGACGATTTCAGCAAGACCACTCGGACTAATTTGAGCCTCATTGGCTCTAAGTGGTTCTAACTGGCTGTAGGCTCTTCCTATCGAACATTTTGGAGTGGGAACCACCGCTACCTACCTTCCAATCTACATATTTATGCTTGCCCAGGCTAAGGCTGGCTATGGTTTCTAGAACTTGCCCCTCGGAAAGTGTTAAGATTTCTTCATCTCTCGCAAATCCTGCTGATTTCTTGCTCTGGGATCTTTGTTTTCAAAGTTTCTATCGGTAACAATGGTAACAGAGAGGCTAATAAAAGTTGTTCCTAATTTATGTTCTTATTAGCCATTGGGACAACGCAACAGAGGACGGCCCAGGATAAGGTGGCGCACACAAGTGGAGAAGGACCTCAACCAACTTGGAGTGCGCAACTGGCGGCAGCTGGCGAGAGACCGTGCTGGCTGGAGAGGCATGTTGGTTGAGGCCCAGGTCCACCTCGGACTGTAGCGCCACAAAAAGAAGAATTTACAAGGACTTTCAGGAAGACAACTACAGGAGGACGACTGCACTGTAGACCTCCTTTTTGGCCAAACATTCAGCTTTGCCAAAGAGCCGCAGTTTTGAATTGATGAATGTTGGCAAGCAATTTTTGGGCACATGAAGCAAGACCATGTGAAGTTTATCAAGTAGGACTGCAAACGTCTCTGTTCAGTCTGTTCACTGTAGACCCCTGGGCGGATATAGCACTCTTTCGGAAACGACGGAGATTAGGACGTTGAGGTCATCTTTGAACAATTTTTTTTTGTTGAACGGCCCATGTCCATACAATGTTTCATTCATCGCTGTTTACTTTCAACCCCGCATCAACGCCGTGATGATAGAAGAACCCATGTATTCATGGGACAGGAGGGAATCAAGGAAGCGTTTGAAATTGTGTATGAACTGAATTTTCCTCTTTTTCAATGAAAATTCCCTTGCATATGTTCACCTGGTACGTGCACTTCTCTCATCCACTTTTCAGTTTAGATCCAACTGAACGAAACAAAACCACCAGTCCGGCACTGACTGCTGGCTGGTTGTGCATCTCATCTTGGTTGTTGTCTTGTCTCGCCTAAAACTATTGTGAATCACCCAGAAGACTACAAAGTGTGGTTATAAAATTTGCTACAATTCCCTATCACAGGCATTAACCACTCTCTGAGACACACAGGGCAGTTCACGGAGCGGCGAGTAGGTATTCCATCATGTACACAAACCACACAGAAGTGCAATGATGATGGAAAAATCTACTACAGACATTTGATTTGAAGCGGCAAAGATGGGAAATATGTCAACTGAGTGCCGATAGGTTCCTCAAAATCAGGACATCAAAGCGTGGAAACGGTGTAATTTGAAGAATACATTTTTTGACACAGAACAAGGGGATATTTTGTGGAATTTAAGTGAACTTTTAGAAACAACTGAAAACGAAGACTCAGCCTTCTGTTCAGTCAGACGTCTTTCGTTGTCTCTTTTTGCAGGATTTCTGTTCAGGATGGAAGCTTCAATTGTGTCGGATGCCGTTTTCTGATTCTTTGTGAGGAATTCCTGTTCAGGGAGGATTTGAAGCCAACCATTCAGTGCCTTGAAGGCGCCAAATTAGTGGACTTCGAGAATCGAGAACTTCCACTGGTGCGTTGTTAAATGAGACTGACTCAAAGATGGCTCCACATTCTAAGTACGGGTTTAAGGCTGAGTCAATTTTCTAGCAGTGGGCTAATGCCAACTGTCATGCACTTCAGGCTTATCTTCATTCTAGTGCGAAACGGAGCTCAACTGGAATGGAGTCGTAGTAAGTTTCCTGGCGATGAATGTAGAGGCTTTCAAAGAAGGGTCCAGCGAGCGGGTCTCCTTTTAACACTCCATTTGACTATCCTGGCGGAAGTTTAGTGTATGCCAGGAGAAACTGAACACAAAGCAAGATTGTTGAACTGAAAGCCGTCGAAATTGCTCATTGACATGTCTAACGTCAGCAATTTGTTGTCTCTGCAGTTTCTGGTTGAAAGGGAGAATGTGGTCTCACAAGTTGACTGTTCTTCTAGCCAGAGTAGTTCCGCGTGTTTCCCCACAGACAGGGATGAACTTGAAGCAAAAGCAAAGGAAAGGAAAGTAAATCTGTGGGAAACGAGCACTGAATTGAAGTCCCTTTTGAATTATTTCCGAGTTAACCTTCTCATCCACAGTCTAGTCTGTGAACCCACCAAGTGGCCACCTGTCGCATCAGGAACTCAGTGCCAAACTCTTACCTCACGCCTTCCACTCGTGCTCATGCCCAGCACACAGCAGTGCACATGCAAAGCAAACACTGACAATTGCAAAAGCCAACACATTGCACCTGAAGACTGCGAAATTGGTAGCCACTGCTCGCCGCCCCGTTGAGTCTCCGCGGTTCATCAGTCTGCGACTAATTTATTCAATCATGCCAAAGCGCGCACACACACACAGACACACACAGACTCCATCCAACTGCTTGCCGTGAATGGATTATCAAACGGTTAACTGTACAAATTTGGATGAGGCGCAACGCGACTGACGGTCGTCATCGGAAGTTAAGCGATGAATTGAAGGTGAACTTACCTGGCTAAGGCATTGGATCCAAGTTGACGTCTGCCAGAGCTGAAAAGAGAAGACGAAGAGAAGTTGGCTGTTAGTGTGGGTGATAGGTGTTTGTTTCAGAGGGACAGTTCTACATGTGTGATCCATGGGAATGTAAACAAACAGATGTTCGGGGTTGCGTCATGGGTTAAACGCCGGCCGGTTGAATTGTGACACATCTTCAAGGCCATCTGGGAGGCGGTCTTGGATGAGTGTCTTCTTGTGACATCATCGAGATTTTGGGTAATTAGTCAGAAGGAGATGGTGTCACTTTTCATTCAGAGAAACCAGAAAAACAGTGGAGTCCCACAGGGTTGGAGTGTGGGACCATGATTTTTTGAGCAAAAAAACAGACGGAGGATTATGAAATCAAAGAAGGTGTGCTTCTAGCCATGAGACAGAAACCTGAAGATCGACATCTTCAAAGTTGAAGGTCTATGGGGTCGCGACTAGGGCCAACATTTTTGAATCTGGAACAAGAATCAGTCTTGTCATTCGCTGTTTCTTTGGGATCACGAGCACTCCCCCTATCGATAAACCAAGCTAACTGATCATCCCTGTCATGTTCTATGACGCAGATCAGGGGTCGAATGATGACTGTCAGAGCTTTCCGCAAGTCTGTGGTGTTTCCATTTACTCTAGACACTCTTTGGGACCCTCGCCACGAGTCTAAATCCATTGTTTGCAGGGGTTCCCCAAGGGTACAGTCTAGGGCGTCTGTTCCCTTGGCAACTGCATGGCCCTTCACCCATCTTCAGTCATAAATCAGTCGAATCTATCTCAGGAAGTCCATTGTTCCCCCCCAAGCTCTACAAGTTCCGCGAGACGCTCCTAATAAGATAAGTTTCCCTTGAGATTCACACAGATCTCCTGGGGCACAGATCTTCGGTCGTAAACGCCAATCAGCGACGGGCAGATGAAATTTACGCGTGAACGCCGAAATGATGGCACAACAAGAGGAAAGACAGTCCGGAAAGACAACTTATCAGATGAAAGTGATTTTCTGGCAGCAGCGAATCGGTGGGAAGTAAACTTGAAAAGTTTAGTACCGCACCTCTTTATGCGCGAAAGCGCGCCTACACTCCGCCGGCAAGGTGCCCATTAAATTTCCGCCCAAAGACAAGCTGGCGATCGTGCCTTGCATACCGATCGCAATTGAATTGCCGTGCCAGTCTCAGAACAAAAACCGTCCACCCACCCGAACTTCAAAGTGCCCCATTAACCAGTCGGGGTCAAACACCAGCCATTCCTGTCCGCGGTAAAATTTATGCAAACGATTACCGCAGCAGTCCACAAAACCTCTGATCGATCATTTGCCAGCCGCCCCGCCGCCGAGCGTACTCGCATCTCCAGCCCACGGAGAGCCCACGAAATTGAATTTCATAAACAGACCCAGATACCCGAGCCAGGCCAGATGACATACTTAGCGCGTGTAGTAAGCCTGTTAATTATACACAATCCTCGGCACGTCTCGGCTGCACAGATCCGGAGCGGAATGCCTTGTATTTTATAAATAAATCTCGAGGAACGCTCCTAGGGAGTGTGCGGCTGATGTGACTTTTTTCCTCGCCGCTGCCGCCGCCGCTCCGCCTCCGGTACCAGAACATGAATCATGGACTGCAAGATGACACACATACGAGTGCTCCAAGCAGACAGCGGCGCTGCGATGGATTCGAATTGCTCGCGACAAAGTGATCGCGTCGAGTGTGTGGATATGTGTCTAAGTTTGGGCGGTGCTTTGTTTTTTTCTGCTCTTGGCTCGCTTTGGCTCCAAATTGAATCGTCAAGTGGTCGGGGAGTTATTTTCGAATTCATTGAGTTAATTTCTTTGTTTAGCTAGAAATTCCGTGCGCTCTGACATGATCGTTCGTCATTGGAGAGGCGGCGACATGCGATCAGCAGTTTCGCAGTGCCATGCGAAAATTAGTGCCTTACATAGTGCCGCTGGGAGTTTCTGTGGTGAGGCAACAGACGTTTGGGTGGGGGGGCAAGGTGATCTTGGGGACTTTCCGATGTGATCTTGCTGTTTGTTGGGGAATCGATTTTTTGTCTTCATTTTTTCCCCCGCCAAAGCCGAGCACCCTGAAGAAATTCGAGGACTTTAAGACATTTTTGAAAATTCGATTAAACGTCACTCGTGGTCACAGAGATAATCCGCTTAGTCGATGCAAAGGAAGCCCCACACACGTCAGGCCTTGCGGCGGCGAATGCCAAAGGCACGATGGTGGAGGAGACCACGCAATCGATTCCCCGCACGACACACGTCAAACCTGTCGTCGTCATATTGAGCGGCGACATATGCCGCCGTTCACATGGCTCCGTATCAGGGCTTCTATGCGAGGAATGCGAGAAGGTCAAGTTGAAGGAGACGCGTCACTCCGTGAATCGATGTATGCCCTCAACAAGTGCCCGAAGAGACACGCCCCCCACCACTGCACCAACAATTGAACCAAAAAAAATGCCAACTCATTCGAGTTGCATAACGCCACCCGATATCAAGCAGATCTCTCTCCCTCTGTCTCTCTCCAGGTCTGTGGTCAACAATGGCCGGCCAGACTGAATCACGGCGTGCACTTTCACTGGCCCGTCATACAATCACATTGGACGGGGATTTAATTAGCGCCACAAACGAACGCAAAAATTGAATGAAACTCGGAGTGCGGAGTCAGCCAGTCAGCCAGTCAGCCCCACTTTGGACACGACGACCACGCGTTCGACTCTGTCGCATGCTCATGGGCTATTGTGCGGTTCTCGGTGATTTTGCTCTCGTTGCCCGCCGCGACGACAAGTGTCCAATTCTGGAAGTGTGCAGCACAGTTTCAGTAAGCGCGGGGAAACACTTAAATAATCGATAGCGACCACCGGAGTGTGGACACATCTTGTTTGTCAGCGAATTACAGGAGGAGGGGGACATGGACGGACTTGGAGGCTATTTGCAGCACGAACGGCATGTGTGGGGGATACCTGTGGATTTAGTCAAGGCAACTAACAAGTCAATTGCTTGCGTGCGGCTAGTGGATAGTGATGGGAAGCCAAACAAATTGGGAATGTATGGCATGTTCTTTTGAACAGTGTTTGACGACTGCCGCTCATGATTTTTTTGGGATACGATATGAATTCTGATTGAAGACAGCAGGGCGCCAACTAAGGCCTGTGATTTGGTTTGGTAAGGAGTGAGATGTCTCAACGATGGCTTCCTGGAATACACCCAATCCAAGGAAGAAGTAGGTTTTCACCACGAGTTAAGGGACTCCCAATAACATGGCGTGCAAGTCCAGTGATGGTTTCCTTGCCATGATTTTCACCATTCAATTGATAATTTAGATCTGGAGCCAGTGGGGTCATGTGGTGATCAGATGGTTTTTAAGATCTCGCAGATGATGTCTTGTACTGATACGAAAGCGGTCCGATGACTATCCAAAAGAAAAAGGAACGTTTTCGAAACCCGGCGATTTATTTCTGTTTTCTTCTAGTTTGATACATTCGACCCTGCGATTTCCCAGCTTCGTTAAGCCGTCTGAAATTACTAGGAAGTAGGTCTCCGCTGATCTCCTCAGTCGGCTCAAATGTCTGCCCAGTGAGTGACTTTTTCAAGTTTGGAAACAAAAAGAAGACGACGGGGCTCAGTCTAAAGAATGTGACAGCGGCAGTCTGTAGCCTACTGCGACTAATTTGGAGTGAAAACGGTGGAGAAGGTATGACGTGGTGTGTTGTCACGGTGGAAGAGGCCATTTTTCAACCAATTTTTCTGCAAATTAACATCCAATTGGCCCAATTAGTCGTCATAGGGTTATTCATCGTGAGGTTTGATTTTCAATAGGCCTTTTCGGACAGATCCCTCGGGACTCCTATCAAACTGTTTAGTCATGTTTGTGAAGTGACATTTGGCAAGTCATCGTGGAAAGACTCACTGCACAACAGCGTCTCCAACTGGGTCAGCTTTAGACATTCTGCGAGAATTTTTTGTCATGCCTAATCGACCTTCTGAAAGTCCTATAGTCAACACACTTTGCAAATTTGAGTCCCAGATTACATTACTCGGCCGTTTAGACCTCATCTAGCATGCAGCTGTAGCTGAGAGTTTACGTGAAGATCAAAATAAGGCGAATCGGAATGTCACTGGCAACTGTAGCCGCTATCGCGCCATGTTAACCAACTATATGCTTTCTAAATTGCAAGCACGTGGTCTCAGTGATCTTTGGTTTCAACAAGATGGCGCTATAAGGCATACAGCGTGTAAAACAAGGGAATTGTTAAGAAAATATTTTGGTGAGCAATTAATGAATTGACCGCTTAGACCTTCAGACTATATTCTCTGGGGATATGTACAGTCTCAGTATAAACCAGATAAACCAGACACTTTGGAAGCCAGCATTACTTGTGGTATTCGGAGGATAACAGTCGCTATGCTCGAACGAGTCACCCAAAATTAGATCTTCCGAAGGGGTCACCTTAAACGCAGTCGTGCCAACATTGACATGATATCGTATCCAAAAAGTGAATGCCATCAATTATTCCTTTGACCTATAATGACAAATTTAAGTTCCCTCTTAAAGTTATGTGCTTTACTTTACATCATAAATCAAACCTCACGATGAATAGCCCCTTAGGTCTCTTTGACAGTTTTTATCCTGGTAGACCATGCATCTCGAAAGCCCAAAAAAATGGAGCAGCCGTCAACTTTCCCGTCCAAAGGACAGTCTTCGAATTGTGCGGAGAATGTTCGCTGGATGTTTGTACCACTTTTGACTGCCTCATGGCCTCTGTCATCAAACGGCACAGAAGCACCATTTCTGAATTTGATTTTTGGAATTTAACGTTGTATGATCCTGGCTTTCGGTAGTGCTGGTGTGTCAAACGATAAGCGGGACCTTCAAATCCCACATTACAGAATTTGAATAAATTTAGATCCTGACCGAACGGAAGAGTTTTTAAATCAATTCCTGAACCAACCAACAAGCCTCTACTGCTGGCACAATCTTTCACTAGCGTGGACTATTAGTCGTTTTAAGATTCGTCCCCTTCTGGCTATGGTGTACTTTTTTGACTTCGTCTTGAACGTTGCTACTTGATACCTTGAAGCTTGTGAATTCTTTTTACAAGCAAGCCATCACATTCAACGAGTAAAGTGTCGCACATTGAATTCACAAAAGTCACAAAAGGCAGTCCGCCGTCCACTACCCACAACAGACCTCCCTTTTGTCCACTGCCACCACCGCCAACAATGACAACGCAACGACCCACCACGCTCTACCGAAAGCGTCAAGCCTTACGTCGTTTGTCACGAGAAACCTTTTTGTTTTTGCTGCGATTCCATTGAACGAAACAGCCTCAACCACAACAACAACAAATCGCAAATTACGTGGTTCATATTTTTATGGCCCAAGCCCCGCGCAATCGAGTGGGCACACGTTTTTCCACCGGAAAACGACACACATTGTGTTATCCAGGCGAAATGGAGAAACACAAAAGTTCAGCCAGCAGAACGTTCCGTCGGTGTCGTGGTCGTGGTCGTACGTGTATCCATAACAAATGAATTGAGGCACTCGCTGTCGGAGTTGTCGATATGTGGCGCTTGCCTAGGCCAAAAAAAACTCAAAACCAGCCACAGATGCATAGAAACGAAGCGTTATCTAAGCGAAATGAGAAATTTAAGGTCACCGGGCATGGGGAGGCGGGCAGCAGCTGGACGATAAGAGCGATTGAGACGTGATCGAATTCGGAGTTACCGAGGTACTGCGTTGCAGATATGAATCTCGGGACTGTCTTGTGGTGATGTCATGGAGGTAGGGATTTGTGTCAGAGGCAGACACGGGCAGGGACCGTTAAACTTGAATTGAGACGTGATGTGAAGAGTTACATGTGAGGAGAGTCGCTTGTCCAATCATCAAAATTGAGTGTGAGACTCTGTTGATTACCCTTAATGGGCAATTTATCGAGTTTTTCGGGGATTTTTGATGAGTTTCTTGGGAAAAACTGTGCGGATGAAGGTTTGGAACCTTATGGTCATTTTTGGTAGCCTATGTATGACAGACATAATTTCCCACGAAGCGCAACGTCAACAGGATCTTAGAGCTTGTCCTGTTTTTTCGGCACTGTCTTCGCCATATTCAAGGCTGAAAACTTCTTGATCTGACAACGAGAAGATTCGCTTTAAAGAAAGGACTTAGGCAAGTGAAGGTTGGCTGTACAGACAAGTGAATTGAGGAAAACACGCGCTTCAAGACTGGCAAACTTTTTAAACAGCTCACCGATATGTTTTCGAAACGGTGGTAAAGTAGGCTTCGAAGCATGTTCAGCTTGAGGTACACAAAACAAGAGAAGGCAGAAGACTTCATAGGCCCCAATGATCACCATCAAAGAGTGGACATGCTGTTACCAGTTGGAAGGAAACGTTAATCACATTTTAACGACGTTCGCGTAGATTTGTTCATCTTGCCGTGCGGATCCGAATAAAAAGCTGTGCATCTGGCGCTACGAGCTTAGTCTCTGGAAAAGAAGGCTCAACCCAAATCAGCAACTGCAGTAAATGTCTCGAAACTCATTTCTACACATTCGGTCATTCTGTGATGGTTACTGACAACATGAGTCGGACACATGCAACTTTAAATTTAGCAGCAAGTCAACGTTTAAACTGAAGACTGAGCCGTAACTGCATCCAGAACGGACACAACCATCTGCTGTAGACAGTTAGGCAGAGTTTTAAAAACGAATATCCTGAGATCCCAAGATCCCAATATTCAGAGACCCCAAAGCAATGTTTTAAGTCCAAATTTGAAATCAGGATTCGTTTCTAAAACGGAATCAGTCGAAGCCAGTGAGTCACTATCCTTCCTTACGTAATATTGGGAGATTTACGTGGGGTTTGATTTTCAATAGGCCTTTTCGGACAGATCACACGTGACTCCTATCAAACTATTCAGACATTTTTATTCACAGTCATTTGGCAAGTCATCATGGAAAGACTCACGGCACAACAGCGTCTTTAAATTGGTCAGCTATGTGTTCTGTGAGAAAAGTCAACAAAGTTGAGTCACAGTAGTTCATAATTCTCGACTGGTTAGATCACATCCAGCACGTGGCAAAGAGAATAAGGCGCCTGTAGCCGAGACTGTACGCAAAGACAGTAGCGAATCGATTCGTTACCGTTCTCAGCAGTTTGCTTCCCTAGTTTCAAGCACATGCTCTCAGTGAGGTCTGTTTTCAACAAGACGGTGCTACGAGCCATAAAGCGCGTAAAACAATTGAATTGTTGAGAAATTTTGACCGCCTAGATCGTGCGATATTCCACCTTTAGCCTATTTCCTCTGGGTATATATAGAGCCTTGTGGTCGCCGTGGTGTAATGGGTAAGTGCGTCGACTTAAGGACGCCGAAGGTCCAAAGATCGATTCCCGAACGGGATACCTCCATTTTTTTTACTCTTTCGAGTTGCTGGCAAAACTCAAAGAAGTGTCTATGAAAAGCTTCTCAAATCACGCCGTCCACAGTCGACAAAAAACTGTAGGTCCTTTCTACTCATGAGGGAACAGTAGGATACACAATTGTTGTTGTAGAAGCTAGGCTCTGGTCCCTTGTGGGCTGTAGTGCCTCAACATTTGACGGCCTAGACTAAGATGGCGCACACAAGTGGAGTAGGATCTCAACCAACTTGGAATGCACAGCTGGAGGCAGCAAGAAAATGGCATGGTGGTTGCAGGTCTCTGGGAATAAATGATGTACGAGAATTCTCATGTTATCCCTGAGATACAAATCGATAAGCTCAAATGAGTCGCTCGAACTTCGATCTCCCGAATGGTTGCACATTTTAAGTTTACTTTTAAATGTATGTGCTATATTTTACATTATAAATCAAACCTATCGATAAATGCCGAATGAATGATGAAAGTCGACGACATTGTTCTGTATTTTTGCTCATTTTTAGACGTAAATAACTCTTCACAGAAAAATGCGATTTAAACAGTGTCGAAGAACAGAATGGAGCTTAAGATGTGTCCTTTCACACGAGCTACAGCATTGTCAGATGGAATTCATATTGGCACAGCCATGCCATTTTAACGTTGTCTAACGACAGTTTGCTACCAGAATTTTTAAGTGTCAGGATTTTTAGCTCGAAATTTAGTTCCTAACCCATCAGATCATGCCTATATGTCGACTGCACGATCACAACGATCGGCATGTTACAGAGATTTCTTTCAACACAGTGATCGCTTTTCAACTGAACTTTCAATTGATCCCCTCTCACACAAAGGCGAGATTCATGATCGTTGATCAACTGATCATTGATCACTGCTAGTTCAGAATCAAGGCAAAGATCAAAATTGACGTTGAAAACAATTTTATATTCAGCCATCATAGGCAGATACTACGTTAAAATTAGAAGCCTAAAGGCCTACACTACACGATCATTCCCTTAGGTAATCGCCAAGAGACTGATCACCTCTCAACACGTTACAGGTCATTTCCAACAGAAGATCATTGCCAAAAACATGATAAAGTGCTGACATACTGCTACTAGATCACCGCCCGAGGCTGTTTGTCTCTCGAGACACATATTGGATAGAGACACAATCATTGCTAGAAAGAACAGTCTCTAGTCAAGTGATACTCAGAGGCATGTTTGCTGGGTCGATTGGCGCCGGAGAGATGTCCAAATGTCCCATAACTCGTGCCGAAAACGATCATGTTCTTTCAATCTCCCTAATCTCCCCGGGGAGCTGGTCAAATCCATTGCTTTAACAAGAACGATCACTTCAACAACACTCTGGACGTTTACAACGATCATTTGACGATCACTGCCAAAAGACGAGTCAAATTGAAAAGATAGGTCAGATTGAAGGACTCTATCCCCCGAAGAGAGCTCACTGACAGCCGTAAATCCATCATTCAAATTCAAGCTTGAAATTCATCAGAAGGTAATCCACAACTCACGTCACCCATGCACATGCACTTTCACTCTGGTTCACTTCCCGGGCCACGAAGCGACCATTCTTCGACAGGGAGAAACTCATCGTACAACTTCCGTCTGTCGTCAGTCAGTCAGTCAGTGAGTGTCACACCGACAAGTAGCCCAAGACACAGTTAAGGTGCCCTTTCACCTTCCGTCACCTCTGACCAATTGTTTTTCAACAAAATTTCACACCATTACCCGCACCACGATGCGGCACTCCGGCACAGGTACACGTCGCTTCCAAGAACTTAATCGAGTTTCCAAAGCAATTAACTCCGCACATAGGCCACCCAATTCGCCCGATTCATGGGAAAATTCACCTTCTGCACGCTGCACCCGGGGACTGAGGTGCCTGCCTGCGTTCGCGCTCTTTGGAGGGAAATTCACACAATTTACGACTTTCGATGAAGCCGTTCGCCATTGAGATGCCATTAGCGTGTCAATTAGCGCCCTAAAGTGGCCCCCAACCGGGCACTCAATTGAGCTCCGTATGAGGGGCGAAGCAATCAAAGGCGCCTGACACCCCCCCTCCCCCCACAAATGCAGAAAGAGCCGAAATAGATGCACCTAGCAGGAAGCTCAATGCTCAAGTATCTTGCGGCAGACATCCGCAGTGAGGCGCACCGAGTGTTATCGAACTCGGCGTCGTCGTCAATTTGGTATTCAGTGCATCGATTGAATGCGAAATGGAGTATCTCTTCTGGCATCGGCAGAGGGGAGACAGAAGCGATTTTGTGTGCGGAATGATTTACTGCGGGTCGGGGCGGATGAGGAAATTCTATCCCACACACGCACACGCTCACGCCGAGTGACATCACCTCCCACTTGCAACAGCGCCGGCCGAACGATCTGATCCGGGCAAGTGTGGAGAGCGGTCTGTTTTCGTCATGAGTCTATTTTCGGTTTGTGGCTGCGAAATGGATGCGAAAAGGGGTCACTTTTGACACACCTTTGTGCGTTCAGATCGCGGCAGATCAGAGAACTTCGCGTTCTAGTGAAACTGTGATGCATTGCGTTGGTCGGGGAGCGTCACACGTGTGCGTCCCCTCGGTGTTGGCGTGTAAGTCAATGTCACATCGATTGGCTCAGCCATCCGATGCGTGCCTTTGATCACTAATCGACGGTAATGAGTTTCACTATTGGCAGTCAAATCTGTTGTGTAACGCACGTGTGTACGCTTTGACATCGAATTGGCGGTGAATTAGGAAAGGACTGGCGTATGTGAACGAGTTTGAAGTGAAAATAAACATTTCGAAGCCTTGAAAAGGTGCGCGTGGTCAAAGTGACGGGTTGGAATTGGCAAATTGCGGAAATTTTGTTGTGAAGGTTTGTCGTTGGGCGCCAAGCAGGAAAAAAAGTTTGCTTTTGGACGAAGAGGGGGTTTGGGTTTCGGGTTCATTGTCTGCCTCAGACAAATGCAGATTTATGTGAAAGCTCAAATCCATACCTCTCTTCAAAATTTAAGGCAGATGAAGGACGTTATGACAAAATTGGACTTCGACAAAATTTGACTTTTAAGTGTTTTTGAGCGTCAGGCCAATGGATACTAACTCCAACGACGATTGCTGTGGCAAATTGCAATTTATAAAAATTATTTTTTAAAGGTCCATCGTTGGGCGCCACACAAAAAAAGTCTCTAGCGCGACGTAGGACTTTGGCTTTGACTTCTGTGCTGAATGGATGACGATTTATGCTGCAGTTTCGACAATAACGTCTGCTTAGGTGCTCAAGCCTTAACGCGAGTTAATTACATTTTCCCAAATCGCGGCTGAGGGTGCTTTTTTGAAGCCTCAAGAACTATTACGGCCAACTTTGTTCCAAAAACTACACTTACACAAAGTTCAGAAAACTTTCCTACTTTTCTAAATTTTCGATTGAGCTCTGACAACTTGCAAGCTGATGGTGGAGAGTCCTGATTTTCTATCTTTCCAATCACCGCACTACGACAAAATGGCCACTGTTTCGTTTTATACCAAATTCGTGGCCAGTAAAAATTTCCTGTCGACAACTCCATCATCGGATCCCCTAACCCATAAAGAAGTCCGTCATTCCCATAGCCACTTCATTATCGCCTCCACTGCCCCGAAACTAAGTGCCTCCCCAACGTAATTGTGTCCCAAGACGTCACAACACGTTCACAGCGCTTCAAGCCGCACAGCCATGCGAAGAACAAGAAGAAGAAGAAAATGTTGTTTTTCAGTTTCTGGAACGTACACACCAATTAGCAAGGGAGGCGGCACGACGGGGAAGTGAGTTCAAGAAACCCTACACACACAATCAGGTAGCGCAGCGTTTGGTCCCAAAACGTGTTCGCTACCCATTTGCGCTCGGTGCTCCTCACTCATCCCTGGTGGCAAAGCGGCGGCGACCAGCACTCAGCACTTAAGCATGCAGTCCACAGACGGGAGTCATGTTTGCATTTAATAATTAATACCAGCCCCCGGTGCGGACGGACGTAAGCCGCTCAGTCAGTTGGTCAGACGCGCCTAGTCCGGGAATACCAACGTCGTCGAAGAGGCCCCCACTTCACTTGACATCGAAAGACTTCCGTGGAACCGGGTGGTGTGGCAGAGGTTTGAATGGCAAGCGAGTGCGTGTGCCTTCTGGGCAATGAATTACATCGCCCCCGTGACCTCTGTTGAACCCTGAGTCAGTGGGTTGTGCTTGAACCCGTTCACCCACGATTTAGCAAATTGATGCTGATTACCCTAATGGGCGACCACAGAAAGCTCACCCGCCAACGGCCTTGAGGATGATCTGCTTCTGAACTTCGATTCGGGTGAGGATGGAGCGTCGCTCGCATGCTCTCGCTCACCGCCCACGACAATCGACGCAACACTTACGTAAGACCCTTTCGATTGCAAACAAAGAAAGAAATGAAGCGTCGCATCTGTGCGTTGCGTGCCAGAGCGCAGTTGATGGTGATTACCGCACGAATTGTTGCGAGAGGCCTGATTGTGGGACTTGCATGCAGGTTGCGAGCTGGGGAAGCTTTGGAAGGGACTCATGCGTGATTTGTGGTGCACATTGAATGGGAAATTATGTTCGATGAATGGAAGGTGAACTGATTGCCAAAAGGGGCTTAATGGGTTCAAATGTGGTCAAGTTGGGGAGTGGTGGCGGTTTTGAGGAGACTGATGGTTTGAGAGTGACTCCCTGTGAGATGAGAAATGTCCGCTGTGGCAAGCGAAAAAATCATTTTTCTCAGATTTCACAAATATAATCAAAAGCATTCTTGTTTCCCTTTTCAGAATCAGTCCGTTTGAGGTCAAGTTCGTGTAGACAAAATGCCACGGGAGCTAGCTCTCATTTTTTTCCCAAAGAGAACGAAATGAGTTTAACGATTGGGAAGTTGGGCAAGTACATGCTCTTGGGAAGCGATTTAAAAGGCGTCTTCGAAAACCCATTCGTTGGCTCAAGTGAGTGAAGTTGGTCATGGAAGTGGATTTAGCCATTCCTTCCTCATTTTGTTTCTCTCGTTCTAACATCACTGCTAGAGAAGACTGGATAAGTTCAGGAAAGCAAGTCTTCTTCGACTTCGATTCTCTGCCTGGCTCACGGATCACCACGGGAAATAGGATCACCAATCATGACAAGAATCAGAAATGGTACAAATCCCGTTGAAGCTACCCGCATCGTTAATTAAAGTTTCCACCAATGGTTGCACCTCTTGATTCCGAAAGATTACAGAGGACTTACTAACTTGACACTTACAACTTACTTACACCTGAATCAGCTAGGGCTAAGCAATAATGCACCTGTTAAGAGGATGACGACCCTGCAAACCACTTCCTCTGCGACTGCCCCGCCTTTGTTTGGATCAGATGGTAGATTTTTGGTGATGATATGGAGGGAGCTGATGATGTAGGCTCCTTGTCGCAGAGGCCCCTACTTACTAGTATATTCCTCTGTGGAACAAAGCAATCACACGAAATGTTGTTACTGCCTAGTAGTGCAAGGGGTCAGCTCTTGATTCTGAGTCTGAGTCTTTTATTTCTTCGACTCTTCCATTCCTACGCTTGCTGGTAACTCAAGAAGGCTCACAGCCCGAGCAAATTTTGCCTGTTTCCAGTTATCCAAACCAAGTTCCCTAACGTCCGCGATCACATGGTCTTTACACCGAAGATTCGCTCTTTTTCCTCTTCTCAAACCTTATGGCTGGGATCCGAAGACCCACTTAGCCAGAGCGTTCTTGTCCCTTCCTTCGATGTGGCCGAGCCAGTGTAGTCGACAGATTTCACCTTTCGGGCTGCACCCACTTCTCGATAAAGTTCGATTGTGTCTTCTGCTCCATCTGCCCTCGTCACAGACCGTATATCCGACCGTATATCCGCGGTGAAACTTTTCTCTCAAAGTCCCCAAGAATCCCCTCATAGTCCAGGTTTCGGCTGCGTATAACAAGATTGAAAGGAAGAGTGTCTTGTAAAGCAAGATCTTGATCAATGGCGTAGGAGTTCTGACACTAAAAGCATAGTTTGCCAAGGGTTACGTTGGCACCGAGGTAGAGAAACTCCTTAACTACCTCAAATATCTTCCAGCAGCAAGTTGTGATAAAACTCCTTGAACCGATTTGAGAACCAGGTCTCGATAGTCGGAGGGGATCGAGAACTTACCATAGGAGTTGATTATTCACCCAAAACATGTCATTCAGTGGCCGCTGTCATCTTGCCACGAAATGCGGCTCTTCGGGCCCTTCAGCTTGACGAATTCTGTAACAGTTTTGGATGGTATCCTGATGGTTTCACACAGGATTTCAGCAAAAGATCCCTTCTTGCATAAGATTCAGAAGACTTCAGACATTTAAGTTAATCCCAAGGCAGTTCAAGTGCCAACGGGGGGCATTGGAATATTTGAAAATGAGGCTTCACCGAAAAGTCGTCTCTAGCAGCAACATTTTGCAATGAGTGACCCAATTAACAAGTGAAATCAAGGCACACGGCCAGGCGTGGACTCAAGGTAAACCGCAATGAAAGAAATTTTCAAAAAAGTACCAGTTTTGTCGGTTCTGTACTGGCGTGTTTGGTCCTTGTCATTTTGTCATGACTGTTCTGAAGAGAATTGAGCGTGGAATTCTCTGCATGCTGGAGCAGACTGTAATCCCCAGGACACTAGACCAGCAAGCAGGCTATACCCACCAGCAGACTGGACACACCAGAAAGCTGGAGTCCCCAGCCGTCTTAAATCCCCAGCAGGCTGGAATGCCCAGTAGGTTAGACCCGCAAACTTACTGGTCTTGCCAGAAGCCTGGGATCCTCAGCAGGTTAGACTCACCAGCAGGCTAGACCCACCAGATGTCTGGAGGACCCAGCAGTCTTTAAGCCTTGAAGCCTGCTGGCTGGAATCCCCGTCTGAATAAGTCCGTCAGCAAGCGGGTTCAGCAGCCAGCAGGCTGAAATCCACGTCAGTTTTAGCCCGCCAAAAGGCTAGTCTTGTCAACAGCCAGGAAACTCAAGCAGACTGGGATCCCCAGCAGGCTAGACCCACCAACAGGCTGAAGGCCTCACCAGGCTGGAGTCCTCAGCAGACTGAAATCCCTAGCAGGCTCTATATTCCCAAAATATCGGCAGTTTTGAATGTTTGACACGCGATTTGCATATATCCAGGAATTTCAGTGAATTCGCTCATCAAGGTTATAAGTCACTTCTTTGGACAGTCTTCAGGAGATCCACCTTTTTCTGTGTCGTAAGAAATCGCAAAATGTCCTCTAAATTCAAACCAAATCAAATCTACATTTCTCCACAACGTGTGCTACCCGCCAATCAAACAAACTACAAGTGCACCATAACCACCACCTGATTGTGAAAAAAAAAATTCCTGAAATTCGCAAAAAAATATTTTGGTCACCACTCGAACGTGCCTTCAATCGCTTCGCACACACGCACGCACCAAGTCACCAAATCAAAACACGTGCAACGTCTGATAGATCTGAAAGCACTACAAATTGAATTAAAAGCCCAACTACAACCGCACTAGCTACTCCGACCACAACCTTAATGGATTCATGAATTCTTACGAACTTCTTCAAGTATCTGTAGTCGTATGGGACGAATTTAAAACAATCATCCTCCATAGATGCGCCTTTTTCTGTTCGCCTCAGTATCTCAGACAGACAGACCGTTCTAAGTCTCACAATCTATTAGTTTAAGCCAATTATCACCGCCGCACTGGGGCTGTTGCAGGGGACCAATGCAGGGCCAAACGCAGCGCACACAATTGAAATTTGAATACTAACGACGCCGATGGCGAGGGGGCAACGGCAACGACTGACGGTTAGTCACAATTTGAAGAGATCATCACTTCCGATGGGAAGCCGATGCGACCGATGACTGATTGACGGTCGGCAGACTTTCTTTCAATTGTCTTAGCGACGGTGGCGGTTAACTGCTGGCAAACGAAACAAAATTAAGCACACAACAGATGCAGACGTACGTGTTAAGCGAGTCGGAGGAGAGCACCAGCAGAAGCAGCCGAGAGACTCACAGCACCTTCTGGTTAATTACGTTTTCTTGTCGTAGATACACGCTGCTTACACTTTGGGTGACTTTCATTCATTCACACGGGCTCCTCTCACTTTTCCCCACCACGAACAGCGAACGGGGAAGGGGGCGGACCGATGCGGAATCACTCACGTATCAAGGCAACACACTGCACTTCACTTGATTCTCGTGGATGCGCGCAGCCTGGGCGCTCGTATCTTTTCATCAGCCGCTCTAATAACCGTCGTCCGCGTATCGCAGAAATCAGTGAAAATCTCGAAAATCTCGCCTCCAATGGGGGGTTCACTTATGCGCGAGCGAGGGGCGCGGGCCACGAGATTGACACAATGCACTTTCTTTGGATATCGATCTCGGATCTCCGATGTCCGATGCGCGGATTGCAGTGAATGGGCGTTGCAACAAGAAAACAGTCCGGTGCTAGAATCTGTCAGTCAATCACGCGTACAATGTATCTTCTGTTCACTTGTAAACAAAAAAAAATCTCAAAACCACTGCACCCCGGGAGGAAAAAGAAACAATACGTGATGAGCACATCCGAACCGGCAGCACGGTATCCATTAACTGGCAACAAAAACAAAAGAAAAACTGCTCGACCTGAAGAGAAGCAGCCAGCACCGGAGGAGGAGAAGGAGGCAAGCCCGAGAGAGAGAGAGAACTTGTGCTCGATTGACAAGCTTTTTCTGTTCGACTGGGCGATGTGTGCTTTGGTTCGAGGGTAGGTGCATGCAACACGTTTGATGGTCTGTAGCTGCTGAGGAATTTGGGGCGAACGTCAACTGAAGAGATATCGTTTTGATGGATCATGACCTTAACGACTTTTTTTTCGCAATCATCTGTGACAGTGAGTTAGTTATAGGGACTAATTGTTGTACAGTGACGAAGACGAAGACGCAGACAGTGATGGGAACGAGTCATACTTCGGTTTGTGAAAGAGTATGACGAAACATCAGAATCGGTACGGATTTTGGGCCAAGAAACAAATTCAGACGCAGCCTAAATATGTTTTTGACGTTCTGTCTTCTGTTTTGTTCGTTTTGGAGGTTAAAATTGTCAATTGATCTAAAATTTTATGCACCTGCTGTCCTTGTTGCCAATTTTTGACATTTGTCAAAATTTCGATCATCACAAATTTGACCAGAAGAAACTATCGACATACCTAAGATTGTTATGAATGGTGTAGAAAAAGATGTTGGACATCAATAGAACATCTGACAAGAAAATTAACACAATATTGGCCACGTGGGTTTCTGGCCTAAATTGTGCTCAGTTATAGGTTGAATTCAGGCAAGTTTCAAAGAGTACCCTCAGTGCCTGTACCAAATCGATAAGGATCAGATTTTAGACACGACCTAGCCTAAACTGTGGTCAGTTACAAGCTACAGCCAAGATCATGAATTCCGGCAAACTTCCAAGAGTACCCTCTGTGCCTGGCCTAAACTATGGTCAGTTACATGTTTGACTAAAATTCTTGAGTTTAGGCAAACATCAAAGAGTCTGCTTGCTGTTGGGTTTATGTCACTTGTATCAAGTGAATAAAGATCAGATTTTGGATAAGACCAGATTTTGGATCACACCAAATTATAGTCTAGACCGAATTTAAGCGAAGAATTTAAGTTAAGGTAAGTGATCAAACCTGGATTCTAATACTGACAAAATATTTGCAAAGATAAACATTTTGGTACAATATTTGGTCAAAAACAGATTGCGACAAATATTACGTCAAGATGAAACAAGGTCTTAGTTCAGACAAGATTTTGGTTAGACATAGTCCCTCTACATCAGTCCCAAGCCACCTAGAACCGAATGAAAAGTTGTCAAAAAGGTCTGCAGTTCAAAATCCGACCAAAGATGACTTCAAATTTTTGACCAAATTCTAGTTTTATTTTGGCCGAACTAAGATTTGAATCAGTTTCAAAAGTTGATGTACAGGGTGGGCCATTTGGGTTCTTTTGGCACTGACATCCTCTCGAAGTCTTGACGGAAAGTCACTGTTATGGTTTTTCAGGGCCAAAATGAGTTGCTTTAGGCTTTAGGGTTTATTTGGAAATATTGAACGCCTTAACTCCAAAATGTTGTGTAGTACAAACAGTGCTTATTTGTGCAAGAATTTTCGGTCGATATGAAACACCCACCGCAACTGCTGTACGCAAGTTTGTGCAAGAAGTTGATGAGACTGGCACGGTAGTGGACAACATTCATGGTCCTCGTCATCGTACGATACGCACAGATGAGAAGGTGGCTGCTGGGACTCATTTCACGAACTGCAGCTCTCCATCCATCTCAGCAGCTCAATATTTTGAGTACTAGTCTAAGCCTATGACTTCTGCACTAAGAGAAGCAGGCTTTCAACAATTGAAGGGGCGCGACCATCCGCTTCGCAGTTTGGACCTTTGAGCCATTTTTACTCACAAATGCCTGGGAACAACATTTCGCTCAACGATGAGGGTTTCTGAGGCAAGTTAACCGAAGTTGAAGAACTGGAATAGCTGCTGTTGCAAGGAGAAGTACCTCGCGGCAAGAATCAATTTCACATTCGCTAAGGCTCAGCAAGCATTTCATATATATATGAAATATATATATATATGCATCAACAACATATTGCCATGTCACCATCACCCTTGGCACATTTCGCAATGTATTAACGTGTCCAAAAGCGACGAAGTCTTCACTCCCGAAAAGCAAATTGAAGTCCTTTTAGTCGCCGATCCGAAAGTCACCGTCAACTCTCTCTCACACTCTCTACTACTTGCAGCCACAAAACAGTTTCAGACATGAAATCCCCGATAGGAATCTATATGGGTGTTAGCCACAACAATGGACACACTTAAGAGAATTGCATCAACAAAAGACCTTTAGTCACTTCATGCTGCATGCGTGTGCCCAATTTGATCTCAGGAGTTGTGAGGTAACATGACGACTGGGAAAGCACAGCCCCAACAGACAATGCATCTTGGAAACGTTTTATCAAGTTAATCGGCGATTAATGCCAACGTACGCAGTTACAAGCTGTGGGGTGTGCAATCAAAGTGGTGGCGGCTGCGGCGGTGGAATGCGCCCTAGTCATGATGAACTTTGTTCCCTCTCATGAAGCTGAAAGCTTTGCGACTGCCATCGAACATGTCTGCTGCATGGTCTTGTCATCCATTCCCTAACCTAATTAGGCGACTTTTGGTTTGAACCCTTTTAGATTTTGCCTCGATGTAGGCCCGTAGCGAGCGGCAGACGGCGACGAAAATCACACCTCTCGCGCATCAAATTGTTGCCAATTTTCCGGTACTTGAGCAATTCGTTGCGCGCGGATCGAAGGTCAGTATATCGCAGTTGCGCACGGGTTTCGTGCTACTCTTGACGAGGGAAATTAGTTAGTACCTAATTAAAGTGTAGTCGAAACTGATGGGTGCTGCAAATTGGCATAGATTTAGTGTAGCCTTCAGAGCCACCAATTCGATGTCAGGGACTTCGACGAGAGGTAGAGGTCGAGCGGGGAAAGAGAGAGAGAGAGCGGCTCTGGGAAGGAAGAGTTTTTGAATGTCAGATTTTGACGGACTGTCTGTGGATATGGTCAACTAAGAAAGCAAGCTTGATGATTACGGTGGAAGCTTGTCATTGCTTCTGAGAGGCTTAGCGACAAGACCGCATCTTTTCCTGACTTTCCTGACTAGTTTAAGCTTAGCTATTGATCAGCCATTGATGTCAAGCTTGGATCAAAATTGAGCGCTTACGGCTTCGATTCAAACGAGTCCCGGCTCTGACCATCGACTTAAACACACAGACAATCTTAGATGAGACACGAATCTCAGCTTAAGACTTAATTCTTAAGGTCTACCTTAAACTCACTTTTAATCGCACTGACAGTCTGCCAGGACATCTACAAAAGCTCTCTTTGCTAGTCATTCTCAACCTCCCAGGCTCCCAGCCAACCCTCGCCGCGCATTTCCTCATTATTCGGACGTCATCACCGCGTTCATCATCCGCCATTCTCACGCCGTCGTAGAGCTCATTAAATTCATCTGCATTTTGCAAAGCGCTCACTACTCACCCAGTCATCATCGCAGGAGAAGATAAAGCAAACGCCTGCAGCAACCGGCGCAGATACAATTGCAATCCATTGTGGCTGCGTGGCTCCTGCTTACGTGTGCGCGGATGCAGCCGCAGGTATGGGACTGTTCCATGTTGAAAGGCGACAAGAACACACTGTCCCACGGAACAAGAACAAGTTTAAGCAAGGAGTGGAAGCGGGGCGTCTAGTCTGTGCATACGATTACCATTGTCGGCTGGGTTTAAGCGTTTGTCGCGTGAGAACATGCCATGTGGGGGGCACACGAAAGGGAGCGATGTTCATGAGAATCTGAGGAGTTGTCGGAGTTTTTTTTATGCAGTTCTGAGGTGATGTCTTGCGCTGTCTTTGCCGAGTGGCAGTCAGTGGACTGACTGCACACAATGAACAATAACTGGCCGGCGCTTAAGTGGTTCTCAGGGAATAGTAAAAATTCGGTCAGTTGACAAATGAATTGTCGTGGACACACGCACGTTTTGACACGCTCCAGTTAGTTTGGTTTTATATGGGTCAGCTGAGGGACCATCGAGAGTGGTTTGCTTGATTTGATGAATTTTCTTCTTCGCCTCCATTTAAGCTCAGCCTTGGTCTTGAATTAAGAAGGAACCTAACTTTAGCTCTTCCTCGCCTTTAAAATTCTACCTCGTCCAGTTTAGCTCAAGAATTCGGATCAAGGTTCATTTCTAGGCCGAGTTTTTGGCCCAATCTGAGCCAAATATTTCATTCTGAAGCCAGACAAAAGTTCAGTTCTAGACTTTCTTGTAGTCTCATTCTCTAACTCATCTCCACTCGTATTAAGCCGACTCTTTCCATATGGACCAGTCTATGCCCCAGACAGAAGCTCGGCTCTAGACTTCCCCGTTGTTTCAGTCGCTAACTTAACCCCAAACAGTGTTTTAAGCCCCTCTTTCTATGTGGATTCTGACCCGTTTACACACCCGGCTTAAGATTTTGATCCAAACTTCGGCCTTAACTTATTTAAAGCTTCATATTGTGTCTTAGATGGCTAAAGCCTTCTATTTTCACTTATGCCACAGACTTGAGCTCAAATCTATTAAAACTTTTAATGGATCTCATTCCAATTCTAAGGCTAGCTTTGAATTTAGTTAGATTTAAGTGAGCATTCAACTCAAACCCGGACTTAAACTTCGTTTCAGGCCTGAATTCAATTCCAAGCGTGTTGAGGATAACCGCGCCCAAGTTTAATACCAGCTTTCAAGCTCAGCTTTCCTTTTAACATTCCTTTCCATCCTAAACAGGGCTTTGCGGCAACCACAAACGTAGTCTGAGACCCATGTTCAACCTCCAAGCTAAAGAATCACTTTGACTGACTGACCGACATCTCAGTTAGTGCAGACACAAACCTAAATCACAGGGAAAGCAGAAGATGCTCCGACTCCACGTTATGAGTCACGACCAACACAGCTGTGTGGTCCCATCCATCATCCACCTATCAAGATGAGAGTGAATCACTCAGTAGGCGACATCGCTTCACTGCCAAGAAACGTAGAAACTTGTAAGCCGTCTCCAGAGCTTCACTAATGTCCAGACATCTCCAGTTCATCACTTACAACTATCATCTACCAGTCAACCACACACGCCAACCACTCGTCTCCGTTCTTGTCTTTCCAACGCAATGATGCATCTTTCACACGAAGAAAGGCTCATCCGCATCCCCAACAAAGCCTCACACAATAAGATGGCCAACAAAGGCGACCGGTTCCGCAGCCACTCCATCCATCGATGGCCCACCCGTCGTCGTCGTCGTCGTGCACTCACGTCAGTGATAGATGCGCCTTTTTCGATTGCATCACACCTCGCTGCTCATGCAGGAAGAAACGAAAGAGAGAGAGAGAGAGACGGCGGTGACCACAGCACGCACAGATGAGAAGGTGGCTGCTGGGACTCATTTCACGAACTGCAGCTCTCCATCCATCTCAGCAGCTCAATATTTTGAGTACTAGTCTAAGCCTATGACTTCTGCACTAAGAGAAGCAGGCTTTCAACAATTGAAGGGGCGCGACCATCCGCTTCGCAGTTTGGACCTTTGAGCCATTTTTACTCACAAATGCCTGGGAACAACATTTCGCTCAACGATGAGGGTTTCTGAGGCAAGTTAACCGAAGTTGAAGAACTGGAATAGCTGCTGTTGCAAGGAGAAGTACCTCGCGGCAAGAATCAATTTCACATTCGCTAAGGCTCAGCAAGCATTTCATATATATATGAAATATATATATATATGCATCAACAACATATTGCCATGTCACCATCACCCTTGGCACATTTCGCAATGTATTAACGTGTCCAAAAGCGACGAAGTCTTCACTCCCGAAAAGCAAATTGAAGTCCTTTTAGTCGCCGATCCGAAAGTCACCGTCAACTCTCTCTCACACTCTCTACTACTTGCAGCCACAAAACAGTTTCAGACATGAAATCCCCGATAGGAATCTATATGGGTGTTAGCCACAACAATGGACACACTTAAGAGAATTGCATCAACAAAAGACCTTTAGTCACTTCATGCTGCATGCGTGTGCCCAATTTGATCTCAGGAGTTGTGAGGTAACATGACGACTGGGAAAGCACAGCCCCAACAGACAATGCATCTTGGAAACGTTTTATCAAGTTAATCGGCGATTAATGCCAACGTACGCAGTTACAAGCTGTGGGGTGTGCAATCAAAGTGGTGGCGGCTGCGGCGGTGGAATGCGCCCTAGTCATGATGAACTTTGTTCCCTCTCATGAAGCTGAAAGCTTTGCGACTGCCATCGAACATGTCTGCTGCATGGTCTTGTCATCCATTCCCTAACCTAATTAGGCGACTTTTGGTTTGAACCCTTTTAGATTTTGCCTCGATGTAGGCCCGTAGCGAGCGGCAGACGACGACGAAAATCACACCTCTCGCGCATCAAATTGTTGCCAATTTTCCGGTACTTGAGCAATTCGTTGCGCGCGGATCGAAGGTCAGTATATCGCAGTTGCGCACGGGTTTCGTGCTACTCTTGACGAGGGAAATTAGTTAGTACCTAATTAAAGTGTAGTCGAAACTGATGGGTGCTGCAAATTGGCATAGATTTAGTGTAGCCTTCAGAGCCACCAATTCGATGTCAGGGACTTCGACGAGAGGTAGAGGTCGAGCGGGGAAAGAGAGAGAGAGAGCGGCTCTGGGAAGGAAGAGTTTTTGAATGTCAGATTTTGACGGACTGTCTGTGGATATGGTCAACTAAGAAAGCAAGCTTGATGATTACGGTGGAAGCTTGTCATTGCTTCTGAGAGGCTTAGCGACAAGACCGCATCTTTTCCTGACTTTCCTGACTAGTTTAAGCTTAGCTATTGATCAGCCATTGATGTCAAGCTTGGATCAAAATTGAGCGCTTACGGCTTCGATTCAAACGAGTCCCGGCTCTGACCATCGACTTAAACACACAGACAATCTTAGATGAGACACGAATCTCAGCTTAAGACTTAATTCTTAAGGTCTACCTTAAACTCACTTTTAATCGCACTGACAGTCTGCCAGGACATCTACAAAAGCTCTCTTTGCTAGTCATTCTCAACCTCCCAGGCTCCCAGCCAACCCTCGCCGCGCATTTCCTCATTATTCGGACGTCATCACCGCGTTCATCATCCGCCATTCTCACGCCGTCGTAGAGCTCATTAAATTCATCTGCATTTTGCAAAGCGCTCACTACTCACCCAGTCATCATCGCAGGAGAAGATAAAGCAAACGCCTGCAGCAACCGGCGCAGATACAATTGCAATCCATTGTGGCTGCGTGGCTCCTGCTTACGTGTGCGCGGATGCAGCCGCAGGTATGGGACTGTTCCATGTTGAAAGGCGACAAGAACACACTGTCCCACGGAACAAGAACAAGTTTAAGCAAGGAGTGGAAGCGGGGCGTCTAGTCTGTGCATACGATTACCATTGTCGGCTGGGTTTAAGCGTTTGTCGCGTGAGAACATGCCATGTGGGGGGCACACGAAAGGGAGCGATGTTCATGAGAATCTGAGGAGTTGTCGGAGTTTTTTTTATGCAGTTCTGAGGTGATGTCTTGCGCTGTCTTTGCCGAGTGGCAGTCAGTGGACTGACTGCACACAATGAACAATAACTGGCCGGCGCTTAAGTGGTTCTCAGGGAATAGTAAAAATTCGGTCAGTTGACAAATGAATTGTCGTGGACACACGCACGTTTTGACACGCTCCAGTTAGTTTGGTTTTATATGGGTCAGCTGAGGGACCATCGAGAGTGGTTTGCTTGATTTGATGAATTTTCTTCTTCGCCTCCATTTAAGCTCAGCCTTGGTCTTGAATTAAGAAGGAACCTAACTTTAGCTCTTCCTCGCCTTTAAAATTCTACCTCGTCCAGTTTAGCTCAAGAATTCGGATCAAGGTTCATTTCTAGGCCGAGTTTTTGGCCCAATCTGAGCCAAATATTTCATTCTGAAGCCAGACAAAAGTTCAGTTCTAGACTTTCTTGTAGTCTCATTCTCTAACTCATCTCCACTCGTATTAAGCCGACTCTTTCCATATGGACCAGTCTATGCCCCAGACAGAAGCTCGGCTCTAGACTTCCCCGTTGTTTCAGTCGCTAACTTAACCCCAAACAGTGTTTTAAGCCCCTCTTTCTATGTGGATTCTGACCCGTTTACACACCCGGCTTAAGATTTTGATCCAAACTTCGGCCTTAACTTATTTAAAGCTTCATATTGTGTCTTAGATGGCTAAAGCCTTCTATTTTCACTTATGCCACAGACTTGAGCTCAAATCTATTAAAACTTTTAATGGATCTCATTCCAATTCTAAGGCTAGCTTTGAATTTAGTTAGATTTAAGTGAGCATTCAACTCAAACCCGGACTTAAACTTCGTTTCAGGCCTGAATTCAATTCCAAGCGTGTTGAGGATAACCGCGCCCAAGTTTAATACCAGCTTTCAAGCTCAGCTTTCCTTTTAACATTCCTTTCCATCCTAAACAGGGCTTTGCGGCAACCACAAACGTAGTCTGAGACCCATGTTCAACCTCCAAGCTTAAGAATCACTTTGACTGACTGACCGACATCTCAGTTAGTGCAGACACAAACCTAAATCACAGGGAAAGCAGAAGATGCTCCGACTCCACGTTATGAGTCACGACCAACACAGCTGTGTGGTCCCATCCATCATCCACCTATCAAGATGAGAGTGAATCACTCAGTAGGCGACATCGCTTCACTGCCAAGAAACGTAGAAACTTGTAAGCCGTCTCCAGAGCTTCACTAATGTCCAGACATCTCCAGTTCATCACTTACAACTATCATCTACCAGTCAACCACACACGCCAACCACTCGTCTCCGTTCTTGTCTTTCCAACGCAATGATGCATCTTTCACACGAAGAAAGGCTCATCCGCATCCCCAACAAAGCCTCACACAATAAGATGGCCAACAAAGGCGACCGGTTCCGCAGCCACTCCATCCATCGATGGCCCACCCGTCGTCGTCGTCGTCGTGCACTCACGTCAGTGATAGATGCGCCTTTTTCGATTGCATCACACCTCGCTGCTCATGCAGGAAGAAACGAAAGAGAGAGAGAGAGAGAGACGGCGGTGACCACAGCAAATTGCAAAGCCGTTCATAATCGGCTTCGAGTTACAGATACTTCCGCAATGCGTCAGCTTCGATTTACTTTCCACGGACCACAGAGCGCCCCCCCCCGGCCAGCGATACGATGCGACGGCACTTTCTACGCATTTCCCCACCCGATCTGTGCAAACACATCCCGCGTACTTACCCGAAACAAAAAATGCAAATTATTTGTTCCCTTCACCACCAGATTGAAGATTCATTCACGAAATATGAGCGATGACACCGAAACCCAATTAACCGCAACCAGTATGAGCATGAGAATTAGTTTGAGATACACAGCAGCGGCGACATTCCCCAGATCGTAAAATGTAATTAAAAGCGGAAAAGATACGCTTGAAATTAGTTTAGATACAAGTGCGGGGAGTGCGGGGAAGCGGGAGTGAGAGAAGCTATTTCGAAATTGCATAGGTTTGCGGGATTAGATAAAGATACATATACACCATGAGATACGTCGCTACCGAGATACCAAGCCACCGAGATACAGAGAAGCGAGAGATCATAGATACGGGGATTAGTTGGCGAAGCGTGCGTGTCCCACAACCGTTTGCTATCAAATTTATGAGTTCTAATGGTCTTCGGCTTACTGTCGCATGGAGCCCCAACGGCGGTTCGGCAAACTATCGGGATTGCTGCAAAAATAAATGGTTCACAATTAATGTTTGCTGGCTGATAAATCTGAAGGGGAAAAACTGATGGCAATGGGAGATGTTGAATGGGGGAAAGAGGGGCAAGGGCTTGATGGTCGCTTTTGGACAGAGAGAGAAGATGGGTGGGTGTAGAGGAACGTAGATTCAAACCATGGGAACTTAGAAGTCAGAGAACTTCCCTGAGGGGGTGGCATGGGCGTGTGCAAGTCCACAAGGTGATGTCCCTGATTGCCCTCAACATAGGAAGAGGCAAACACTATCCCTGCCAGTGCACACGATGAGTTGATATGCGGCCTCTTTGTGGCGCCCTCTGTATAGCCACCACAACAACGTATGCAGCGATCATCCTCCGCCCGTGGAAGATTTCAATTATACTCTTGGCCTACCCACAGTTGCTTGTGCTGGAGGTTAACTGTCTCTTCTTCTTCTTCATGTTGGCGCAACAGTCCGGAGTGGACCTGGACCTCAATCAAAAAGCCTCTTCTTAGCACGATCTTTGGGCAAGTGCCTTCAATTTCGCACTCCAAGCTGGTTGAGGTCCTTCTTCGCTTCGGGTCAGTGGGCGTCCTCTATTGCGTTGTCCCACTGGTTCGGAGTTGAAGACTCTTAAGCTGAAGCGGAGTTGTGCATGTTCTCTACATGACGCAATCCATAGATGCATAGCCAGGACCATGTCGCTGTATGGCTCATACAGTTCGTGGTTGAGTCTTCTTCTACAACACTTATCAATACAAAACCCAGACCACATAGAAAACACATCTGTTCTGGAGACAATGCCTCAAATACGGACGGAAACTGTTGACAACCTCTGCAAGGACGCAGACGCAAGGAAGATTTTCGGTGGCCCTTAACAGACGCGTACAACTGATGAACTTGCAAAGACCCTAGAAGTCTACAAGGCGTCCGCTTCACCATCATTTTGGAGATGCAATGGGATGAAACAGGCAGATTGGGGGATTGCTATACTGGGTAAGGGCAGAGCGGATTTTTTGTTCGAGGCATACTTCAGGAAGAAGCCTTAAGCCTCATAACACTCCGCATCAATGCTACGCTGGGTAACAACAGTCTAGTTTAGGTTCACGCCCCGAGGATAAAGATGACTCTAGGTGGGATTACATGATCTCCTAGAGAGAACATACGATTGATGCCGGTCTATCTAGAAAATTTCAACGCAAAGCTGTTCAAGGACGACACCTTGACTAGAGTCATCGGAAGGCACAGTTGGCATCAGAACACGTCCGAAAACGGAGGCAGCCTGCTGGATATGGTAATGGAGCAAAGCCTCTCTGTAGCACGTACGCGGTTCCCTCACCTCAACCTCCATAAAGAGACCAGACGGCCCTTATCAACAAACCGGCAAACAGATTGATCACAATCTGCGATCGACGTCAGACGTCCGTGATGTTCAAACATTACGAGCTAACATTGACTCGGATAATTTTTTTATGTAGCCTACGTTAGGACAATGATGTGGCAATGGAGTAGAACAAAGTCACAACAGTTTGACGTCGGTAAGCCACAGAAACAGCCACAATCGTAATCGACAGCTAAAAACTTTCCCAATGGAGTCTCCCTGACGCTCGCAAAAGGCCCAGATAACAAGTGAACCGCTGTCAAAATGCCTTTAGGCTGTCTCTGATATGCCACCCAGAAAAAAAAACCCTGGTTCGCCAAAAGGAGCAGGCAGGCGCATTCTGTGAAGCCAGCAACATATAAGGCAACCCTCAATAGAGTGACGTAAGCGGGTCGTGTGCTCGACGAACTTAAAAGAAAGGAAAAGAGCACCGACTTCTCAAAGAATTAGAAGTGCTCGATGGAGGAAATGGAGAGGTGTTACGGCAGAAGTGAAATCCGAGAGTTAAGTCAGCAGATAAAGCAACTATCCAGTGGGTGTTAACTTCTCGACAGGAGCCTGTCGGAATGAAGAGGGATAATTCGTAGCTAAGTCACAGTGGACACTGAAAATTTGGAAAAAAATCATTTCTACAGACTGTTGAGCGGCAAAGGGGACACAGCTGAGAGGCAAATTTTTTTCACTCCCCCGGCCTAGACAAAGTTAAGAAAACGATGTGGAGACTAATGTTGAATAAAGTTGCTGATGCAGACTGAGACTGTGTGGAGAGGTCTTTAGCTAAGAGCTGATAGAGTGTAAGCGCGAAGTCAACTGTAAGATGTGGTCAGTGGAAAGCATGCCCGACGAGTGAAGTTTCAGTGTTGTTTGCCCGATTCATAAAAAGGAGACACCTTCAACTGTGCCAACTACTGAGGGATGAGTCTCCCATGCATCGCATGCCATTCTGTGTAAGCACCTGACACCAGTCGTCAATAGACTCATAAGTCCTTATAAACGCGGTTTCAGGTCAGAAAAGTCAACGTTTAACCAAATCTTTAGACTACGACAGATCCTAGAAAAAAAAACCCAAGAGAGTCAAATGGGCACTCCCCTCCTTTCCGTCGATTTCAAGACGACATAGGACAGCTTGTGAAAGGATGAGCTATACAACGTCGTGTCTCGTTTTGACAATCCTGCTAAGCTCGAGATATCGCGTTGCTCTGTCAAAGTCGGAACAACGATTCACCGAGACCCTCAATGTCAAAAACGGCTTTGGAAAAGGCAACGTGCTGTCAAGTGACTTTGCATAAACGTAGCATATACGCGGACGATATTGACGTGGTTAGTCGAACAAAGGGAGCTGCCAATGAAGCGAATTGAAATGGAAGCGCCTTAAATGTGTTTCACGATGGACGAGGGCAAGACAAAGTGTCTGCTGTCATCGAGAAAGGACGCATGAGGTGGACGACTCGGCCAGAATGTCACCATAGGCAGGTGTATCTTCAAGGGATTGCGGGTCTTCGTCTACCTCGGCTCCCAAGTAAACAGTATAAGCAATGCTGTGACTCAATACCGAGACTAGACGCAGTCGAGTTCTCGCCAATCGCCGTTTGTTTCGACTCAAGTGACAATTGAGTAGTGGAGTCTTCTCCCAAAGGACACCTTGATCATTCCTGTACTGCTCTATGGCGCAGAAGCCTGGACAATGTCAGAAGCAGATGAAGAAGCATTTCCGTTGAATCTTTGGTAGAAGATTCAATCACGAAATGTGCGGGCTGTACAGCGACATGAACTTAGGCAGACGTTTTCGGACTGAAGGCCTAAGATGGCTAGGTCATGTGCATGGAGAGCGCTCCTCCAGTCAGAGGAGCCTTCAACTTCGAACCAATGGGATAACGCAATAGAGGATACCCACGGACGCGCGCACAAGTGAAGAAGGACCTCAACCAACTCGGAGTGTGAAATCGGAGGCAACTGCTAAAAGATCGTATCATCTGGAGAGGCTTTTAGTTGAGGCCCAGGTTCAACTTGGACTGTAGCGCCATAAAAAGAAGAAGAAGAGGTCCAACAAGTTGAGAATCTTCTATATTGAGAGAAACATTATCATCTCCTTCACCCCCAATGTCTGTAATGGGGTCGCAGGGCAAAGCAAGCACGAAAGACCTCCAGGCCGCTTGATCCTCCGCCATCGACTCAAACTCATCAGAAGCTATTCGCAAGTGCAATCAGGCGAGTTTATGAACTTTATTAAACCATCTGCCGAGCGCTCGCCTATTTGATGAAATTGCATCTGAGGCACGGATCGGAAGTCGTGGCCAAATCAACGAAATAAAGCATTTTCGTCCGAAGAAGTACCTGCTCAACATAAAGTTCGTTTCTCAGCGTATCCCGGCGAGGAACTTACGCAATGGCACGGGGAAATCGAGGGTATAACACATGGAAAACTTCATAGCTTAACCGCAACTAATCGTAAACTTAAAGCCGAAACCAGTGGAGACACTCATTGAAATGTGCTTCACGACACACAAGTCAGTCCATTACCTAGAGTGCCTCTCACAAAAAAACAACACTCAAGTGAAACCAAATGTGTCCAACAACAGAAAGTAGAACTTTCCAACAATCTATTACAACTTTGAGTGTGAATATCCACTCAAGAGAACCTTCACTCTCTTAACAAATAAAAAAAGCTTCTCAGTTTCCACTCAAAAGCACACCATTCTGGTTCGCATACCTTGTATTTGTTCGCCGCAGACTCATCCGAGCCCAGTTATCTCTTGGAATGATGTTGCGTTCTTCATCTCTGGAAAAAAAAAACGAAACAAGCAAAGCGACAGCATGAGTCATCCGTGTCCAGTCATTTGCAACAGTTTCACTCACCCGTTCAGTGTTGAGTTGCCGTGAGGTGCCAGCTCAAGTTCGACACCTCCGCTGCCGTTCAGGTTATTGTTGCCATCGTTGAGGCCGCTGCGGGACAGGCTGCCGCCGCCCTCTCCCTCGCCATAGCCCTCGAATGATTCGCCCTCTGACAGGGACGAACACTGAGATTTTGGCACGTCTGCGAAAAGGAAAACCAGTCTTAAGAGTTGGTTTGAAGAGGAGCTGGTGGATACGTACCTGTACTGGGTGGACTTGACGGCGTCGGGCTGGAGTCCCCGGAATCGACGGCAGAGAATAGGAATGTTGGTGTGTTGGGGGAACCTTTAATACTGGGCATTGGCGCCATTTTGTTGTTTGAATTTTGTTGTATGAATGGACGGATGGAACTGAAAAGAGATGAAAGTTTAGTTAGTTGTGGTGATTGATTTGAAGGAGAATTCGTGTAGGGAGCGACCTGAAAGGTTGTTGGAGGACGCTATGGGACAAAGTTTTCTACTGAATTTCAGGCAATCTTGTGCTTCTTGCCTTGTGGCTAAAACTGAACGGCCTGCTGTCCTAAATCCGATGGAAAGCGAATATTCTCGCAACGCACCCCCATGACAGTGGAAAAGTTTCGTTCATGGCAGTGGCGACTTTCACCGTCAAAGTTGTTCAAACAAACCCATTACCGGTTCGAATCATTGTCGCCTCCTTCCGCGCCAGCTAATGACAGTCTGAATACCAATTGCCAATGAACCGGCGTGATAGGATTTTCTTTTACAATTACCACGACCCCCGCTGTGGACTGAAATTGTCTTAGAGTCGATAAAATCCACAGACAACGTTGGTGCTCTACTTTTGCCGGCCGTCGACAATCGTTGCCCTTAATTACCCGTACCTCCGCCCAATGTACGCAGCGCCGTGCGTCGATTGGAAATTACCATTTCTTATGATATTCCGTTGAAATTGGGGCACGAACTCGACCTAGTCTTTCCGTCGCGGCCGGTCGTGTGTCACCCGCCCCAGGAGCTGTGTCACCTCAATTTCTTGGTCACCTGTTGCTTGCCGCGTTCTCCTTGAATCACATGACCCTCACAAGCGCTCAACACATGTGTGCGGTCGTAAGATAACCCTAGTCTTCCCCCTCATAGACTCTACACAAACAACAACAAAAAAAATATCCGATGACACTCGTTGAAAACATAAATTTTCATCGGTGGCTGGCACATGTTGTGGCTAACGCTGGCGGCAGTGGCATGAAATGCGTTCCGTGTGACAACATCAGGTTTGACATGTAATCGAGGCGCCGATTGCCGGGTCCCTGGGAGGGTTGAACTTCCGTACCACCGCCGCCGTACGGAAACCGGATGTGCTAAAGATACCCTATGCTGACGCATGTGAAATGGGGAGCTAATGCATTGCAAACGCTTATCTGTATTCAATTTCAAGTACTTTTCCAATGTATTTGAGGTTTTACCAAGTAGACTGCGGGCGATTTGGTTGATTTATGCGAACAGATACCCCGCCAGAAGGCGTTTATTTTCTGGCACTTTTGGCAGAGATTTGCACATTTTACGACTGGATTTTGGAACTGTTTCAAAAAGTTGAGGAAAATGAGTTTTTGAACAACACGTGACGTGGAACTTCATAGTCAGACGGAATTGCATGAAATGAACGATAAAGAGGAAAACATTAAAATGGCGCCCGACAAGAGACAAGGGAATTTACAAATTTACAACAGATTGGATGTCAAATTTTAGATTTCGTCGATACATAGTAGATTTGCAGAAAGTTGACGGAGCGCGTATATTTTGAAATGGGGCTTTACAGTGGACGGAACAATATCCAGAATTGAGTCGCCTCTTGTAAGACATAAAAACTCCTCCAAACTGACACCAGAAAGCACAAACATTCGTCTTTTCTGAAGCAAAAGTTTCAAAGCATTAAATGGCGCCCAACAGGGGACAAAGAAGCACCCCAAATACAGTCAAAAACAGATTATGAAGCACTACAACCAACTCAAATTAGCCCAAAGGGGACTAAAAATCCGAAATCGGGGACAAAAGAAGAAAAATATTCAAATGGCGCCCAACAGCGGACTCAAGATTTTCCAGAATCGATACATAGACATAAGAACTCCCTCAAAACTATCAGATTTTCATCTAAATGCAATAAATTCCATGGCGATACTCGACCGGAAGAAAAAAACCTTCAAATGGCGCCCGATAGAAGACACAAGAAATCCAACAATTCATTGCCAAATATCACAGAACCCCCTCAAAATCCCACTCATCACCTCCACACCAGATGTTTCCTTCTCAAAACTTGCCCCCACACCCACCTAGGGACGCCCAGTCTATTCTTGGAAACTCAGCTCAAAATGTACTCCTCCAATCAATTCACGCCACGAAATAATTCATTCTCAATCGATATCCACCTCCTCAACCTATCCCAACCCGATCCATTGCCGGCGACGTTTTGCTTTCTTGCCCAACTTGCAGCCGCCAACCGGCTTAAATTTAAAATTCAAAGAAAAGAATCGATAAACTTCCTTCACACGCCCTGCTCGAACTGAAAACACAATTCCTAGGCACAACGACTTCGCCGGTGGATACATAATTCCTCGGCATGCAATTACTGCACGTGTACCTGCATGTTTTGGCCCAGAGATTGCTGCGCCAGAGATATGCCAGGACATGCACACATTCGCTTTGTTGGGCAGGCAAATTAGTTTCTGTCCTCCCTTTGCTTTGTTGTCCTCCTTTTCGGCTTCGGCCTTTGTGCGCTCGGATGCATAGAATTCAAGGGAAATCGGAAGAAGCAATCAACGCCTTTGGCACTGTTAGTGCGCGAACTGGGAGCAGGTAATTTCCGTTCGCTGTGGAGAAGGGTTTTTTTTTGTCGGCGACGTGAAGGTTCTGCATTAAGATTCTCATAGGTGTCACTCTCTCGCTCTCCCTCTCTCTACAATCGACAATCAAAATGTGGGACACATTTGCCACAGCAGTCACGGTGAATTTCTATTCGTTTTCATGCCTCCTCAAGCGAATTCCAATCTCTCCTCCACTGATGCCCTTAATAGCGAGCGAGCATCCAAATTGCTTCACTGCCGTCCAACTTTCTCACTTGCCTGAGTCGCAAAAGTCTCACACTCCAATGCCACCGCATGCAAATGCCAGACCGTGCATCCATCGAAGAAGCGAAGGAAAAAAAATACAACATCGATTGAAAGATAGCAAAGTACCACGATGGCTTCCACACGGTGCGACGACGAGACGCCGGCATTTGTTGTTGTATGGTGTGCAGCCACTTACCGTTGAAAAGGCAAAATTGTTCGCCTTGTAATGGCGCACTCATCGGCATGACATTTAATACCCTCGACCGAAATCGAGTCGTTTTTTGTTGCCATTTCTGCTGTCAGAGTTGTTTTTCTTTCCAATCCATTCAAAGTGCAGAGCAGGTCTTGCGACAGAGCCACGATCACTCGCAGTGCCCGGAGTCATCAAGTTTCAAATGCAAATTATGAAATTATTTTTTTTTTGTCTGTTTCTTCTTGGAGGTGGAACGTTTTTTTTCGGCTAGAAGCTGACTGGCCATTTGACGTACGTGAAGATGGATGAGAAGATGGAAGACCGCTTGAGATTCGTTCCGTTTGTTAGGAGTTTCAAATCAAACGTGACCTTTGAAGGCGACAATGAAAGATGGACAGCAGGTAAGTGTCTTGTCTGATGCTTATCTGTCTGCTAAATCCGAACTGCCTGCTTCGACGGAGCTTGAATCTACAAAGAGTCTGATGGCTGATGGGTTGGGCCACATTCTTTCTTTTGTCTTGAAGTGTAAAAACTTATTCGAGAGATGTCCTAACTTAACGTGGCTACTCAACGTTTTTGAGATGTCCAACAAACAAACACTCGACTGCCAGACTCTCTATTAACTTAGAGCTTGTTTACTCACAAAATGCAAGTTTGGACACTACTCGTCGCATATCTATAAACCTATAGGATTGGACTGATTGCTGCCATCTCTAAAAATCTATCGCCTAAAAGGCAGAAGAGGCCCAGAGATTCCTTTTCAGCAGTCTCCTTCAATCTTGATCGAATTCTGACAGTTGGCGCCCAACATGAGACTTAAAAATGAGGTGGAAACCCTACAAAATCGAATCTTATGACATTTTCATGAACATTCAACGATAGATGATGATCATTGGAACATTCGATTAGGATTTTCAAAGCCGTACAAGGCGTGAACGCGGCATTGAAGAAGCCTTCATGATGTTCGGTCACAAGAGTCAGGAAATTTATGTTCCAAAGAGTAGTCCGAGGGATTCTAAGACATGAACTCTTGCCCCGTAGTGCCTAAGACTTTGTTTTCCTCGCTATTTATTCAAGCAAAGTTCTGCAAATCGTCCTTAACTCCATTTTGAACGGGAAGTATTCCTCCTAATCCACAGACCACAGATTTGAAAAAAGTTCCCTGCCTTCACCATCCATTCCTCACTCAGACGACCGTATGATCTCGCCCAATCCCCTCGGCAATCCGTCACACATTAAACTCCTACACAGTCTCTTAAGATCCTGCCATCAAACAAAATTTATGCCACTCAGCTCCTCATCACGTTCTCAATTCGAACCGAGAACTGCTCATTTCCACAGAATTGCCATTCATTCCAGGATCTGCCATGGCGTCATCAATCCTCCGTGTACGTGCTCAGAAATTCCAATCACTTGCACCAGACTTCGCCAGACGGTGTCGTAAACTAATAAAGATCGACCCTCGGTGCACCCTCATGACCAAACCGAATCCGTACTGTCCGCAGCAGGTACCCGGATTACACGGGCAACCTGCCACCACATGGCACTGCGTTCGATTTCCACGAATCGCCTTTGAAATGCAACACCCCTGGCCGCGCCTATTGCACGCACACGCACATGCTGCTGCATTAATCGGTGTGCCGGCGGTGTTGCACAACTGCCATCCGTTCGTCTGTCCGCTGAATTCGCATGACTGGGCGACCGCAGTCAGCCACAGCGACCGGGATTTTCGGTTAACCAACGAACAATAGAATTGCCAGCCATTCCATCACATCGCACAGATTCATCCCGACGTCCATCAACTCTGCGAGCAGCGATGTCGACGACGACCGCGGCGATGATGATGATGATGATGATGGGCGCAATCCATTCAAGATGATTGTTCTCACGTCGACGCCACCATAGTCATTAGGGCTCTTCTTGCGCATCAGATAATTGCATCCACATCTCGCAACTGCAGGCAACAAAGCGGATTGAGAAAAAAAAATGCAAATGCACACGTGTGTCGACAAAAAAACGGAACAAAAGACGGCAAAAACGGGGAGAAAAGCAAACAAACGCAGCCAGAGTGGGTCTGAGGTGCATTCGCACTGCCGCCGAGCATCAACGGTTCGATGATCTGCATTCAGCAAATTGGATTTCTGCAGAGCAGGCACTCCCCTGGTGAGGAGAGATAATTAGATAGTAGTCGTGTATCTCGTGTGATACCTTCGCTCGGCCTCGAAGATGAAGAAGAACGCGGAAGTGAGTGCAGAGATCGACGGGCTCATGACTTTTTGTTGCGCTGGAACTGTAAGTTTGTCTGTCTTTTAACCGCAACCGCAGAGAAGTAGCTGTTGCAATTGCAGTCATCGGTAGCTGCTGTTGATTTACCGAAATACAGCGATAAATTGCGAGACTTTGGAAAGATTGTCGCTGCAAAGGTTGACGACCGTCGAACGGATTGAAATTCTGATGAGAAGACTCTGAGACGGTCATGAAGAAACATATGACAGACTACTGTCTTAATTCATGTATCTTTTGTTTCGAGAAAGAGTGACAGAGAGCGACACATTTTGATTGTGGATCTCCAAGCCTGGTTTTTATCTGGGAGGGAGCCACATGAGCATCATAAGAGACGTTAGAGTGAACGAGCAGTAAACTGATCCCTATGAAATTCTGTATCATATCCCGCTGGGAACGCAGAGTCAATAATTGCACAATGTGAAAGCCGAGATCGTCCTTTAGTCCAGGCACAGCAAAATCAAGTTCCTGAAAATAGCTCCCTCAGAAAGAAGAAAAAGCATTACACCTGAACCTTTTCATGGCTCGGTAGTGGGATTCGTAAGCTTAGAAGTTTGGTATCCTTAAAATTGGCACCCGACATGAGATTAAGAACGAAGACCTACACCAGAAGCTTCTTATGGCTCAGTAGAGCTATTTGTAAGCCTAAATTCCCATTTTAATTAGATTCTTAAAAGGCGCCCAACACGAGGCCATTAACGATATGGAAACCTTACTCTGGTCAACTTTTGAAAGCTTTTTTCTTTTTGCATCCACAATGAAGGTCAAGAACATGTCTGACATGTAGTCTGTGCCAACAGGAGATCCTTCTAAATTTAAGGTAATTCACAAACTGACGAACTAAGTTACAAATTTCGCCGCTAACTGTTCTAAACTCAGGAGCTCAATCATTTTGAGTTACCTTTAAGCCGTCATCAGTAATCAAACTCTGTCATAGTCAGTGCTCATGCCAATCAAACCTTGCAAAATGGCGCCCAACATAAGACACATAGGCAAAAAAATGAATTTTCGACTTTTCAATTTTGTAAGCATCAAGTCACTCACTCCTTTTCAAGTTCCAGAGCTGATTTCGAAAATTCAAAACCGATTCCTTTACTACTGACAAAGTTTTGTTCCAATAAGTTTCACAGTTGGCGCACAACATGTGAGCATCTAACGAAGTATAGATTTTCGGACTATTCTTGGAACCCAAGAAGGTCGTCGTAGTTTAGCAATCGTGCGCGAAATCGACTGTTGAATCTCAGCAGAGACTTCGAATGTTCACTCAACCTAGCTTGATCTGCATCTAGATGCATCTCGTATTCCATTTCTTCTAGATCACAAAGTGGCTGTTGCGTGCCTATAAGTCAAGAACTCAGGCACAACTTCATCACCGTTTCTGATGAAGTTTCACTCATTCCAATTGAGTTTTTCAAATGGCGCCCAACATAAGGCCATCCTCAAAAATGTAGGGATTGTACACATCCTTCGAAGGAAAGAAGGATATCGAATTTCTAATTCTGTGCTGAGATTTCGAATGTCCGACCTCGAATTCAAACACAGATAGGAACAGTGATACCAACCGAAGTTTGCCGAAAAAAACTTAGAAATCTCAGGAACAGCTGACCATCGCCGGAACAAATTGTCTTGAGCATAGCTTGTTACCTCCTATGGCACCTCCAATAAGACATTTCTCAAGAATCCAGAAAGTAGTGGGCACCTACACTTCAAGCTTCTTCCCAAACAGATGCAGACCTCTTTCCTTCGTTCACGTTTTTTGACGAACAAGGAGACCGTTGCAATCTGTGGAAGGACAATCCATGGTTTCGAGAGCTAAAACTGTTCGCGCCTACTGCCACCTTTTGATGGTTGAAACCCACCACATCAAAGGATCTGTTGGAATCGCCGTTCTTACGAATGTCCTCCTATGACTTCCTTCCAAGGGGGAAATCCCCTTGTGGACCTTTCCATGAATTTCCATTTCCTTCCTCATCACCTTCTCTTCACCTCAAAAGTTCGAAAGCCCCGCCGAAAGTCTTGAACTTTCTCCAAAACATGAAATGAACTCGTAAACGCCTTTAATTAAGACTCAAGTACCAGCTATACTCGTGCTTATGACATCTCTTTATGACCGAATTCAAAGCCCACCTCCCCCTCCTCCCGCCCCCCAGGCCACTGCTATGCCCCACTCTCCCCAACCCTTTCGCCGGACAGGGTTCATAAATTTCCCTCGAAAACAATTGCTGTGCCATAAAAACGTGAAGACCGCTGCAGCGAGATCATAAATTTGAACGTCGAACTTCCACTGCGCTGCTCCGCAGTCGTTCCTGCGTCACTCTGTGCCGCTCTCTGTCGTGTGTCGTCGTCGTCGCTGTTGTCTCCAGTAGGCCTATGTTAGCGGTGCTGTTTAATGGCATTACCACTCCATTTCGGGGTGTCCTCGTAAATAAACCCCACTCGGCAGAGAGCATATGTCGGCGCGGAGATGGGAATCCGTTGACACGCTGCCAGGCACCCGTTGTTCGTGGAAATCACGGTTTTTTTGAGACACGTGCTCCCGTTGGGAGCTGTGTCACGACTGGAGAGGGATTAGAGTTATGTTCTGACGGTGGACTTAACATGCCAGCGAACTAATTAGACGGGGGTTGATGGGGTGCTAACAAAATTGGCTGCTTGGCTGTGAACAAGCTCAAGCAGACAACACACACGCGTCCGCGAAGAAAAGGAGAAAATTCGCAAAGCAACCGGTTTGCAAAAACCACACACACACGGCGATTGTTGAGTAATTTGTTCGACGAAACTCAATTCAATAATCGTTTTCGCGAAACTCACAAAACCAACCTTTGATCGTCCACCAGCACGGCAAACCACAATCCAACGACGCCCGATGTCGGTTTGTTTTCGCTTTCGCGCGGCACGAGAAGCGCATCAACCGATTGCGAAACAGGTGATGTTCGCAGGGGGAGGGGGATAGTTGGTGAATGGTTTTCCCAAGCTTACCTTGTGTACGATCGACTATTTGCTGCCTTATGACGACGCCAGTTCTGAAAGAGAGAGAGAGGGGAGAACAAGATTTATTGGTTAGAAATTTGCCGTGGCGGGGTTAAGAGTGAGAAATTAATGGATTTGAGGATGTGCAAGTGTGCACTTGGGTGAATTTTGATTTCTTCCACAAGGCACCTAAACGGCGTTCCAAGGTGAGATGGGGATCATGAGGTGAGTTAGAAGTCGTGAGGTGGAGAGTTCAGTGACAGATGAGAAAGTGCAGGGTCTTTGATCGACCTTTTGGCGGGCGCTTTGATGAACTCTATTAAGATGTTGAGGATGGCGCCCAGCGCACTGTAGAGGACCTTATGCGAGCGCCATTTTTGAATTCTGAAAACATTATTTTCTGGTCTGAATTAATGTGAAGAAATTAAGCAGAATGGAAAAAAAATTCCATCAAAATGTGGATGCTCAATAATGGACCTTACGTCGGGCGCCATTATCAAAATCTTGACCATGTCCAATTTTATCACGATTTTGAAGTCTAAAGTAAGTGTGTTCTGGCCTCAATCGATGCCTAGAAATGTAGTATTGCCAACAGGTGGGGCACCAATATTTAACCCATCCTCAGCTTGGGTTACAGGTCCCTGTCATTTTATAAAATTAAAAAAAAAATGATCCTTGCCACCGAAACCAACTCGAAGTTGTTGCTTCATTGATGCTAAAGGGCAATAAGTTTTCAACAAACTGTCAAGAATGGGAATGAGGTATAGAGACTGACCGGGAAAACTCGGAATACATGGTCAAAGCATCACCATTATCTTTAAGGCTGATTAAGAAGGAAAGTGATTCGCATCCAGGACACGGAGCTATTCCAATCAGGAGCATATGCCATACAGTCTTCTTAGTGCTGTCGCATCTTTTAACTACCCGACATCTTAAATCAAAGGAACAAGAGCGTTTTTAACTCGAGTTTATGCCCCTGGGACACAAGAATCCCATCCAGTCAAGCTTCGCCAGTGTTCTGCTCAAGTACGGCAGTTTTTTCAGCCGATTCTGACTCCTTCTTTTTCTACCGCGCTGCTCCCGGCCCCTCTGCTGAAGTCAATCCGGTCCTCGGGGCGTAAAAATGTCAATAATGTTTACAGCTTCGACGATAGGGGCCTGCACCACAGGGGCAGCGCTTCCACTTCCCGTATGAGATCAAATCGAACCTAGGTAAGGGCAATCTCCCTCTGGATGTGGTAGTAGTTGGGAGTGGTTCTGTGCCTCAGGACAAAGTTAATGCCTGCAGTGAGGTTGCAGCTGTTCAGATGGAACACTTCGTCGTGTCTGTTCTTTCCCAAGTACGTTGCTTCCAGCCATCGAGATCACATTCATGGTAATTTCCTTCTTCTCAGACTTTGATTCTCAGCCAAGGTGACGGTCAATGATTAACAAAGGCCTCGTAGGTGTAGCATCTCCTAATAGATGTTTGTCCGTAAAAAAACGAAAAAGTGACCCAGCAGCCGAACACCTAGCAGCGCCTTTAGTAAGCCCTACTCCCGCCTCCTCGAGGTGCCGTCTGGGAATTGCCAGCGGAAGAGTCATCCTCTCGAGCAAGCTTCCTGCACCACAAAACAGGGTTAATGCCGCTTGGTCTGGAGCCCAGCGAGCCTCGTTCGTAAAAAAAACAATTGTTCCGAAACGGAAACACCTCGGATACGAACTAATATTCGATGACGACCTTTAGCTACCATACACGGACAAAGTCAGTAGCCATGGTCACGTCCTGTTCATGTCCCAGATGAGACTAAGGAGCCAAATTTGTAGCCAATCCCTTGCCATATAAGTTAGACAGCTTCAAAAAGATCAGTCCGCAGCTGTGGACCCATTGCGCAAAATGTCTTCATCCTCGCCTCAAGCGATTTCTGCCACAATTCCTGACCTCGCTAAAGCAGCCAGATGTTCCCCAATCAGATTTCACCATTCCCATCATTTGCAATGCCGCCGTCGCTCACCGCCAAAATGAAAATCTCGAAATTGCCTCCAAAAGAAAATGGAAAACTCGATCATCTGCCGTTTATAGGGTGAAACCGAAACCAAGGCAGATGAGAGCAGAGCAAAAAAATAAACGACCTGGAATCTGTGCATGCTCATCAAATCCAATAAAATCGTGATCATCGCCATCATCATCATCCGTCTTCCATGCCGGCTCTGGGTCCGTCTAAAAATAAACACCGCCGCGCGAGAAGCAGAACGCGTCACAGCCGACGATGATGATGACGAAGAAGAAGAAGAAGAAGAAGAAAATTAGCTTTCCACAAGGTAACTTTCGATTGGGCATCCACGCCGCACCGCCACGTCACGTCCCTGCTGCGTCGTGCCACTCATTAGACTTTGTATTTTTAGACGCCCCACGTTCGGAGGAGACAATGCCTCGCACAGTACCTTCGTCTGATTGATGATCGGCTGATGCATTGCCGTACACAAACGATGGAAGCAGCGGCGGAAATTCAGACTGAAGCAGATCAATCAACACGACGACCGACGCGGCCGCACGACGCTGGATGAGAGGCCATTGGTGAGGCTTGGAGTGGCATGGAGAGTCTTGTGCGAGATGCGCTGGAAATGTGTGCAATAATTTCTCGGACGGAATGATGGTGGCACGCGTTTCAATTTATCGAGTCGAGCGGCAATTGAAGGAAGTCACACATCTGGAGATGGTGCGATGGGGGGCGCCGCCGCCGCAGGCCGTAGCTGTTATGAGCTGAAGATTGAGCGAGGTGCACACCACGGCAGAGGATTAGTGGAATTAGATGAATTCAGTGGAAGTGAATGACTGTGGCGGTGTGACTGGCAATTAATTTGAAGGCAATGTTGACAGGAATCTCATGCAGCTGTGGAATTGGTGCTCTCTGTCCATCACCAGGGAGGCCACCTGCTTCCGCGCTGTTGACAACGCCCTGTGCTGTGCAACATTCCTGCTCATATCTCGAAAATTAAACTGAATCCGCCTCTTAATTGAATGGAATTTTGATTTGAATGGCATACGCCCCCAGCGTTCAGCTGGATGGCAGATAATTCTTCCATTTGGGGGATTAGGCAATAATGCTCGAGGGACTACGCCCGCTTTGCAGTTCAGTCCGTTGATCCACTTTCACAATTGAAAGTAGCTGCGGCAACACATCGCATTGCGACATTCGAGGGCCACTTGAATGAACGATTTTCCCCCGTTTTCCTGTGCCACTGAAGTGAGTTCTCGAAGTCGTAAGCAATTCGAGTGGTCATCTGAGGGAATCTATTTTTCGATCACAAATGAATCTTAATTACTTCGGAGAGGTGGGCGGGCCATTGAAGTGGGTTAGGAAAACATTGCTGGGGAATTGGCAAAAAAAATTCATTTTGAGGAAATTTTCATGGGGATTTGAAGCATTCAACGATTGATTTTACGAACGCATCCTAAAAAAAGGTGGATGATTGTTTTATATTTTGAGATGTGAAACAAAAGACGAAAAAAGGAGACAAAACGTGTGTCACTTCAAGCTGTAGAGGTACAAGTTTGCAAAACAAAACTTAACGAACGCACCCCTAAGTATGGAAAACAACAAATATAACTTTTTCAAATTGGAATCGAGACACATTGAAACTGATTAAAGGAGGGAACTAAAAATTATCACCAGTCTGACTAAGAACTTATTCAAAAAAGATGGAAATTGATGATTTCTGACAGTTGCTGACTATGCATGCGCCATTTTTAATAAAAACCACACTTCGTTGATATAGGAAAATAAAGCGGACTGTAGCCTACTTATGGCATGAGCATCATCTTGGCCTTAATCTTTCGAATTTGAAAAAAAAAAACTTAGAAAAACGTTTCCTTTTGACGGATGTAGTTTATGAACATACCCATCATAATCAAAGAATGCAACCATTAAATTTCGTCAGAGGTAAATATAGTGAAATTTTCATCTGTCTGTCACAGAATTCGTAAAAAAACTAAAAAGGCCTATTATGTTGACAGTTGTTCTTTACGAACACACTCCTTATGAGGAAGGAGTTAAGGGAACACGGCGTATAACATATTTTAAATTGTCGCCACATTTCCGAAAGAAACTCCTCCAAAACCTAAGGGAAACGACGACTTTTGACAGCTTTTGGTAACGAATGTTCATTACGATCAAGGAAGGAAAGTCTCAGGTCGATGGATACAAAGTCAAACTGCAGATTTTTTAAAAGAAAACTTAAGACATTTCAATCCATTTATTTTTTATTTAAACTTTAGATTCTCGTTAGCCTGATTGAAACCGAGAAAAAGATAAAACTTGGAGATGCTTGCTGACGAACACATTCCTTACAATGAAAGAATGCAATAACATATGAAAGAATGCAGAAAATTAGGGACGGAGGAGGCAAAGCGACATCGTCGAATTTTCGTCAGACTTCCTCGTTAACGAGAAGAAAAAAAAGGTGATTTCTTGGCTACGAACACATCCTTAAAAATCAGAGAAAAACAAGATTTTCTTAGAAGATGATTAATCAAGCTGAATGTAACATTCTCAAGGCGAAAACTTCAAGTCTTCGGTGTTTCGGGGAAGAACTTGTCCAAAAAACCAAGAAAAATGAAGACTTTGGACAGTCACTTGACAGATAGGCATTTCGTTTCAACGAGTTGCTACATCTATCAATTGATACCACGGAGGGTTCAGACACCAAAAAAAAAAGTCAAAACCTTCTTTCCCTCAACACACAACATGACAGAAATCAACTTGACTGATGATCTCGAACTCCACATGAGTGCGCTCCATCAATTCGCCCCCCTTCAAAGTTTGCTGCAAAGGTGGCCATTTTCACAGAAATTTTCATTGAATATTGGATACATGAAAAGAAAGTTTTTTTTTTTCAAAAAACCCTCCGGCTGAAAGCAAACACAGCCACTCACCCTGCATCAGTTCCATCAGCCAAGAAGAAGTTAACGAACTAAATACAAAACTTCACGGCTTCGCCGCCTCTCGAGCAGGGCGAAAGCATCGCATAAAATCTTGGCGATAAATTTCCTCTAATGCGCTTCGTCGCACGGTAAAATGCTTTTCTGCTTTGGCCTTCTCTCATTCGCCGTCTTTCTTTCATGTCATCCGTTAACGGGTTTACTGCATGTTGTTCCTCAGGCGGGAATGTGCTCTTGGAGCTCGATTTTGTTGCAGTTTCACTCGCTTCGGAAACCCATGGAGTTGACTTACATGCGATGGCCGTGGTGAGGTTCAGCGGAAGACAACGAGAAACTGTCACGGTTGATGACTCGGAAGTTTACTTAAGTATGTGACATATCTTCGGATCGAATGTGTTCTCCAAAAGGGAATGGGAGGTGGCAGACATTTGGACAGTTGTCTTACGGTACTTTTAAGGGAATTAAATTTCGATCTAAAAATGCTTTTGTCGTTTGTCAGAGTGAGAGCTGGATTGGGAGGGAATTTGGAGTCAAAATTTTTTGGTATATTGGGAACGTGTGAGAAATGAATGGAGTTCTCTTTGAATCAAATTTTAATGACTTCAGCGACATATTTCCCATAGCGTGCGGTTGAAAATAGATCGAAATGACTTTGGAGCGATATTTGATGAGTGAGTCAATTTTTAGGGCAAACCAGGCTGAGCTTCAGTCTCAAATCAGACATCCATTTCTGAAATCCAAAAATAATAAGTTTAGACTGTCATTTGACTCAATCAGTCCACTCTTCCACTATGTGAGGCTACCCTTTGCAGGGTCTTTGTCAAGCTTAAGGTGGTTCCCAAGTTTAGTGGGCAACAGCATCAACTCACACGCCGGGGCTTCAATTCTTGGACTTGACTTTCGTTCAGAGCAACACCTACTTCCAGTGGCTGGTACGACTCACAGTTTGCTTATCGTCTCTAAGAGACAGGCAGTAAGCTTAAGGTCACTGTTGGTGGTGACAGTTTGACCAGAGGCTGTATTCTGGAGCCTCTGTTGCAGCCTAACCGTGTCGTAGACCCCCTGATGGGGGTGTCGTGGCGGCTGTGCTTCAACACCGAAAACCGGGGGCAGACCCGAGTTAAGTGTACTGTGCTGACTTGTCTGCCCCAAATTGTTTACCTTACTGACTCAGACTCAGACTGAGACTCCCGGGTCAATGTGGAGTTGCATTGGAACCGAATGATGTGACCCATAGAACGAATGAGGCGTAGAAAGGCTCAGCAAGATGAAGTGATTGTTCCTCAGACATGTTCTCAGTTTCAACTTCGGTAGCTGAGGCGTCTAGTCTTGCATTACTTACGACTCTTGGGAAAATTGGTCCCCGTGACATAGGGCTGTCAAGACGAAACCCACATCCACTCGTGAGGGCAGCAATTGGCCGCGCCACATGAATAGTTGCTCTCTTGTCGACAAATCTGTGGGCTTGGACAAATTTTCTCAACTCCCAACTTCTGGCCATCCCCTGTCTGGTGTCAATCATCGTAGTCATGCTTTTTTGGCTTGCAAAACCACCATCACAACGAGAAGAAGTACTTATGCACATCCCAGCCCCTTTCATCAAAATCACCGGATATCGCATCATCCTCCTCCCCAGCAGTCGGTGTAGAAACCACCTGCTTCGTGTTCATTTCAATCCTCCATCCTCCATTATGTCATCCAAATCCACTTCAATTTTCCATAAAGAACCGGCGAACTGAATTAACACGCTTCACATCCTCCTTGTCCATCCTCAAATGCAATCGGATTCCACTTGAGGAGGAGCGACGCACACGAAGATTCTGCACCTGCGGAAACATGCACTCCTCAGCGGGCCCCGCACACTCACTCACCCTGCACAACGTCATTACTGCTAAGCGAGTTCAAGTGTTAAACATGCTAATGGCACATGTTGGCAAAAGGAAACCGGAAAGACTAGTCCTTTTGTTTCCCCTCGGAGAAATTCGATCTCCTCCAGCATCTGCAGCCGCCCAGACAAAGCAGTGCAACGCCCTCACCTGTGATTTGTGCCCCGTCGCCAACGCAGTGATCTCTTGTGATTTATTTAGTGCAGGGCTCCGCTGCAGCAGCATCTGCGTCAGTCGTGAGACCAGACGGAAACTTTGAAGTTCATGGCTGGAAATAGAGGCAGCATTCATCACGCACCAAAGTGGCAGCTTCTCGCTGCCGCCAAATGGTGTGTAAACGAGCCACTCGACCGTAGTGACTGATGTTTGGGGGGGAAGCAGCCGTCGGATTTGTATACAAAACGCGGGGAGGATGCATGCTGCAGCTTTCAATCTCCACACCCACTGACCCAGATGCAAGGCGTTCAAATCTCGTTCGAACTGATGAGACACTCTGGACCAATTATGGGCGAGGGCTGACGTTTAGAGGAGAGCCTGGGGGACATTTGTCAGGGGCAATCAAGGAGGTGGACGTTTGGCGATGATTAATTCGAGGGCGTTCTTGGGGGCCGATAAACATATGGAGAAGATGTCGCAGGGGCTGAGTGTAATATGTGTCAATCTATTAGCGGGTTTGAAGATTGGTTTCTTAATTGTTGGGATAAGTGTGGGGTTTGGAGGTCTTGCTATATTTGGAAACGTACGTTAGAGCGTATTTTGGAAAAATTTTCTGGGCTCCTTTGGGCTTTGTTTCTTGTGAAGGACATATGCCAAGGGATGCTGCTTAATGTCTAGCCCTCCCTTGCTTTAAGATCTCTCAAAGGATTTCTGTTTCTAAGAAGTTCGAAAATAAACTTGGTTGCAAGAATCAGTGATTGATGATAACGGCCAAAATCCTGCTGTTAGGCAGAATGTTCCTCTCAATGTGGACAATGATAGACAAGAATTCTGTCCCCTCGGCTTAGACGAGGTGAAAACTGAAGTCGAACAAAGTTGCTGGAGCGGACGGACTGTCCGCAGAACCATTTAAAGCAGCTGGAGATGACCTGATTGGGCGCATGCACCGGCTCATCTGTAAGACATGGTCGGAGGAAGGCATGCCCGATGAGTGGAATTTCAGCGTCGTCTGTCCGGTCTACAAGAAAAGGAGACCCCTTCGACTGCGCCAACTATGGGGGGATAAGTCTCCTCAACATCGCTCTCTGCCGTATTGTGTGAGCGCCTGAAACCGTTCGTTAAAAACCTGATGGGTCCTTATCAGTGATGCCAGAGCCCAGTTTCAGGCTAGAGAAGTCCACAATAGACCAGATCTTCACTTTACGGCAAATTCTGGAAAAGACCCAAGAAAGACAGATCGACACGCACCACGTATTCCTCGATTTCAAGGCCACATATGGCAGTGTGCATAGAGACGGGCTGTACAGTGCCATGTCTAGTTTTGGCATTCCTGCCAAACTTGTCAGATTGTGCAGGATGACGATGGAGAACTCTCACTGCTCCGTCAAGGTCGGTAGTGAACTCACGGAGACCTTCAATGTCAAAGAAGGCTTCAGACAAGGCGGCGCGCTGTCATGTGACTTCTTTAACATTATCCTTGAGAAGATCGTGCGTAACTCAGATGTCAACACCAGAGGCACGATCTTCCAAAAGTCCATTCAACTCCTAGCTTACTCCGACGACATTGACGTGATTGGACGAACCCAGCGAGCCGTCAATGAGGCATTTGTTGGCATTGAAGCGGAAGCGGTAAAAATGGATCTGGTGAATGAGTGCAAAGCGAAGTACAGGCTATCATCAAGGAAGGACACACAACATCGACGTCTTAGACAGTGAGTACCACTAGGCAGCCAAAACTTAGAGGTAGTCAGGGACTTCCTCTACTTCAGCTCTGCTTTGAATAGGGAGAACAACATCAGTGCCGACTTCGAACGCATGACCAGTCTTGCCAATAGCTGCTTCTTTTGGCTCCAGAGACAATTGAGTAATAGAGCCCCCTCTCGAAGGCCTAAGCTTGATAATCCCAGTCCTACTCTATGGCGCGGGAACCTGGACGGTTTCTTTTTCTTTGTTGGAGTTTGGGAAACACTGCACTGGAGCTCTCAGACTCCAAAACTGGTTCATTGTACCACCAGGCAGTAACTTTTACTTTTTTACTGTAGTTTCTTGGTTTTCTGAAGAAAGACCAACAGGCGCTTCTGTGGTAAAGAGCTTAAGTTTTCAGCTCCCGCCACATCAGCGTCAAACAGCCTCCGCCTGATAAGAGCAAAGGCGGGACATTGACAGAGGAAGGGTTTTGAAGTGTCTATGCATCCTCTACAGGCGTCGAAAAGAGTGTCATCACAAGGCCCAAGCAGACTTTAGCGCTTAGAGAAGGTGAAGTGTCCCAACAAGTCGTCTGTAGTCTTTTCCATCCAGAGATAACAGAAAAGCCGCGGATTTCTTGCTGACGTTCGGGAGTATGCGCTTGGTCAGCCTGCATCCTGGAGAGTTATGCCATCTCTTGTTGTGCAGTTGGGAGACCCAATCATCGACGGAAGCCCTAACCAAGGAAGCGGGTAGTCCCAAGGTGGGCTCAGGCCCAACGAATGCCTCTTTAGACCCTTGCCTGGCTAGTTCATCAGCAGTCTCGTTTTCCGTGATCCCGTGATGTCCCGGTACCCAGACAACCCGGACGTTACTAAAACCGGATGAGGAAGCTCTTTGTCTTTTTGAGAGAAAAGTACTGCGTGCGATTTTTGGCCCTGTTTTCATTGATTCCGTCTGAAGGAGGAGATTTTACGACGGGCAGTACAGCGACATGCGGTCAAGCGTCTTCAGATACAATGCTTAAGATGGCTTGGCCCTGTAGAGCGTATAGACTTTTTCTCCGGTCCGGCCCGAAAAGTCTTCAAATTCAAGTCATTGGGACAACGCAACAGAGGACGGCCTGGGCTTATGTGGCGCACACAAGTAAAGAAGGACCTCCACCAACTTGGAGTTCGCAGCTGGAGGCAGCTAGCGAAAGATCGTGCTGACTGGAGAGGTATGTTGTTTGATGCCCAGGTCCACCCCGGACTGTTGCGCAATGGAAAGAAGAAGAAGAAGCAAGAATCGAATTCTGACACTGTCTGATTGATGAACAGGCAAAGCAGCTTGTTATCCCCACAAACGAGTTTTGTACACGCTGTGGGGATGAAAAAAGGCCCGTTGTATGATTGCACGCCTTAGACACAAATTTTTTGAACTTTTAAACGGCCAGCTCGATCTTTGAGACACTCCCTCCGCGGATTTCGTTAGTTTTCTCATCGGCGCCAAGTGATTTTAAATTCGAAACAGACACAGGCTATCATACTCACACTTTGCCTGAAGTCACAGCACAGTGGTTTGGGCTAGAATAAGCCAACTTAAGCTAGGCCGACATTTTCCTTCCCTTGTTCCTACACTTTCCATATAGAAAGACCTCAATGGCGACGTATTAGCTTCGAAAGGACTGTGAAATGACGTCGGAAATCGGCGCAAAAGTGTGACGGCTCATTTTCTAAGCCCCATAGCTAAGTGGCACCATAAAATGTTTGAAACTAAGCGCCTCTTCCTGTACAATTTCCTACAACTAACACACAAAAAGTAAAAGCCATCCCCAAAGACAGCCCCTATCTCATGATTCCACATTTGTCACACTTCAAGTGACATCTTGAAAATGTCGCCTCACAACTTACCCAATGATGTCAAATAAGGTTCCACGATTATTTCCCAAACACCACAGCGGACTAATAACAATCATTTTCCGACTTAATTATCCACAACTCAAGAACTCACTCACCGCCATGAACACTTCATGGAAGGCAACTCCTACACATCTTCCGACTGACAGTTTGCATTGAAACCCCGCAGCAACTCCATTCATCTTCATGTCCATGCCAGTGTGGCCGTAAGGCCGTCGCGTATGCATCTGAGATCATCATAAAACACTCCCCGAACATGGTCAAAAGCTACAATTAACCGTATTCGTGAGATAGCGTTTTTTTCGTTTCTTTTGTTTTTGTATCACTCGCTGCGAGCACTTTTGTCGTCGTCTCGTGCACTCGGACTCGGCTGCTGTTGTCCAATTAAGTCACTGACGGCTAAACTTCTTTGGTTTCACCCTGAGCGCTGGCATCTGTGGAGGCAGTGTGTGAATGATGTGTGTGTGTGCAGAGACAACAAAACGCAACTACTCTCGTCCAAGGTTAGCAAGGTATTCGTCATCGTCATCACTTCGTCGCACCAAATACTGCCTCGGCACCGCGCTGGAGTGCTTGTGTGCGGCTCTCGGAAGTGTCATATGTTTGCGCCGGGGGCGATGCGAGAGGGGCGACATGCAAACGAGACGAGAAACAAAACAAACATAAAACAAAAGTTGGTCGCCGAGGGAGGAGGAGGGAGAGAACACGCCAAGCGCCGACGACGAGCCCATGTAGAGTGAAATGTGTATCTAGGTCAAGCGTCGTGTTCGCCCTTTTCTCTGGCCAAAAAATGAAACACGAAAAGTTGCCTCGGCTGTGTGTGCGTGCGTTGTTTGGTTTGGTGCTGCTGCAGTGAATCTCTTCCCGGTGGATGTCTGCCAACAGTGGGCGCGATGCGGGAAATTTCCGCTTTGGCTGTGATGCCCAAAAACACATTTCGTAATGCCCCCACACCTTCGGCTCTGCAACAGCCCAGTAGACGCATGTGTGTTTCGCAATCGCGCAGCCACTGCCGACCGGGGCAGCAGCCGTTTTTACAGCCTCTTCTCGCAACCGGTAAATGCGGCGATAATTTGTTTTTAATTAGAAAACTCACTCGACTGCCGGTGATTTGCGAGCGCGCTGTCGATTGAATCGTAGAAACCGAAGAACCGGACTGGCAGGTCGATGGGGTGGCATTTTAGTCGATTTAGCACGACGTTTGCTGTGCGCAGAGAGGGGAGCAGTGCGGCGATGCGGTTGAAGGGAATGTCATTGGAGTTTCGCAAAAATTACGTTTTAACTTTTTGACGTAAAGTTCACGATTTGTTGTTCAATCGGAGTGCGGGAAATGGAAAGATTTGGAACATAAGAGGCTGGGGTCGAAATTCTGAACAACACAGCACCAGAAATATTGCTTTTTATAGGCCGCTACTGGGTTCATTCTCTTAAGGGGGTTTCGAGGCAGAGTCTTCAACATCTTTTGACAGTTTTCGCTTTTAGGCTTTTCGAAATGTAGGACAAAATTTTATGTTTCTCGAGATAAAGAGTTTTGCACGATTTCGGACTTTCCTGTTTTCGCGATTCCAGAATTTTGGGAGATCAACATTTTTGGTTTTCAGAATTTTGAGATCGTGCACTTTCAACAATTTTTGGCTTCAAGGATGTGAAGGACTTGGACTCTTCACAATTTGACTTCTGATCTTTTTGAACATTCTGCATTTCCTAATTTTTAGTTTTATGGAATTTTGAATACACTGTGACCCTTTCTGACCCTTTCCAAATTTGGACTTTCTGGATCTTAAAGTCGTCAGGGTTTTGGAACTTAATTTTTTTGCCATTGGGCATTCCAAGCTTGAAGGTTTTGAAGTTTTAAGCCCTTTTGGAAATTTGCGATGTCGGCATTTCGGACTTTGGAACTAAAGATTTAGTGTCTATTGAAATTTAGAATTTTTTGGCCCTGGGGCTTAAGCTTTTGGATTAATATAAGGAATTCTGACCCTCTCCGAATTTGGAATATCTGTATTTTAAGCTTAAAAATCTTCGATATATCGGAATAAGGCTTTTTTGGAATTAGGACCTTCTGAATTTAAGGTTAGTTATGATCTTCATAGATCTAAGGTTTTTTGAAGTTTGCGTGGTCGGCATTTTAGACATTCGGGACTAAAGATGTAGTTGTTCCGAATTTTTGGGCCATGCGGCTTGGGCTTTTGGACAAACGCTTTGCATAGTTTTGGGTTTTTCTAAACTTTTGTGTTTTCAGGAAAATACATCCTCTTGCTACTGTCGACTCTTCGCAGGAAACCCGGAAGAATTTGAATTCATCATTCGGACTTTCTGATCACAGCAGTGTGTTCCAAGAAGAATTATTGTGGTTTAAGTGGAATATCGTATCCTCGAGGGATGTTTTCATTTTCACAGAGAATAGAGAGGTCCTCTCAAAGGCCTGGAATGAGCCTCGTTGAAGTCCAAACGGCAATTTATTGCTGAAGAGCCAGCAGCGCAGTTCAGTCTTTGGCTACAATGAATGAAGTCAGATTTTTTATATTTCGGAATTTCAAGAGTGTTCGAGTCTTCGAATTCTTGGGGAATTTGGGCGTTACACAATTTCTGGGCTCTTCTATATTTTAGAATTTTTTTAATCATTGCAACCAACTAGAGTTTAGAATCGGCATTGAACTGTAGGTCCCTTCCACTCATGAGTATACAATAGCATGCATATCAGGAACTGCTGATGAAGAAGTTAGGCCATGCTTCCTTGACGACAGTAGCACCACCAACTTTCTTTAATTCTTTCCAAAATTTTGCAAAATTGGTAAAGAATTCTCACCGGAATGGAAACACCTTCTTGTTATACAGGAGTAGCACAAATGACCCACTATACATCGAGGTCCTTCAAATTAGATCCACACGGCTGTACGTTCTCTTTCCCATCACAAACAAAAGCTGTCCTCCACCATTAAAATTCACAACTTCATTGTCAGCATGCATATTTCGCCAAGCTTCCACAATGAAGATGCCACAAGAAACCCTCGCTCAATGCCTTCAGGTCAAGGGCACTGCGACTGTGTCCAACCGCTACCACTTATTTATTCTGCTAAGAGTCAATTTCCATTTTAATGCGACGCAGTATAATTTCAAGCGATTCGTCACCAAAAGCCGGTCTTCCTCATTCGCGGCTTTTGTGTCGGATATGAATGAGAGGTGGATCTGGTGATACTTGTTTTGAGGCACTCTGGCATGCGATGGCTTAGCAGAGCGTAGAGGTAACATTTTAATTGAACTACAAATCGACGGCGCATATAGATTGGGTTTACTTTTCTGAAATCTGGCTTAAGCATTGATTCTGAATTGCGTTCTGACTCTGGATGTGACTTTGGGTCTGGGAGTGGCTTGGAATCTGCCGTTGGTTCTGTGTCTGGCTATGGTTTTGATCCTTATTACGGCCCAGGCTTTGGATTCGTCGCTGATTCTGGGATTAGCTCTGACTCCGGTTTCAATTTGAAACGTGGCTGTCATGCAGTCTGGTTCTAGATCCGAGCCTGCTTCTAATTCTGTCTCTGGCTATGGTTTCAACTCCTATTCTGGCCTGGCTTTGACTTCTTTCCTGTCTCTGACTCTAGTTTCGATTCTATATCTGACTTTGGACCTTGTTATGTTCTACCTCTGTAAGCGCCCCTGGTTTGGATTTTAGCTGTGACCTCAGCTCTGTCCCTGATTCAGTCTCTGAGTCTTTCTCGGAGGGTTCAACAATTGATCGTTTTTTTTCAGTAGAACCCCAAGCCAAGAGGACTGTTGAAAACGTCGTCCATTATCGTACTTCAAAAATGGAGCTTGTCCCCGCAATGCCTTTGCACTAGTTTGTGGCTTACGCCCTCATCTTTTAAGCGTCTTCTTGCTCAAGTCATGCAACAATCGCTGCTACATTTCATTCTTGGCGCAGAACTCACGACAAGTCTGCACTGCATGTGCTCATTTAATTTGTCAACTCCATGACTGCACGTCCGTCCAACTCGTCCACATAAAGTCAAGGATCTCTCCCGCTCCTCCCACTCCCCGACGGTGTACGATGCCATCTAAAAATAATTCCCTTCATCCGAGATCCACATTTAGATCTTCACTCCATTGAGGCGCGCAGTAACTCTGCACAATTAACCCAATTCCCCGAGCACTCTCCTGTTCGACGCGCACATCACCATCAACACCATCACAAGTCTGCACGCAAAACATGTGTTCTCGTTCCCGCAGCTAATCCACATGTCTCCAGCACCCGTTCCCTCGAGGTGCAGCAGCGCCCTCGTAGGAGCCGCACACCGAAGCCCGAACGAAAATAGTTCGGCACTTGTTCGACACGCATCAAACCGGGCGTGGAAAAATATTCAAAACACCCGTACTTCCACAGACTGCGAGGCAGACACACAGCCGCGACGCGGTGCAGTGCTATTTCTGGACGCAACTCTTGAACGACAGCCATAGCCCACAAATCTCCGTGCAGTTCGCAATCCATTTCGCGTGAGATTTGTAATTACACGGAGCGCGATGAAGTCTGACGGATGGCAAATCATTGGGTTCAGCACTTAAGCGCCGAGTTCGATGCGTTTGAGGTGTGTGTGTGAGGCTCTTGGGGCCCCTCGCTTTTCCGGAACACTTTCGAACGCTTCACGCACTCACTGACATCTGGGTTAAGACAACAGTTCGACGGCCGGCAGAGGCCGAGGCGGCGGAAGAATGTAAACTTCCGGCATTTGTATGTGTGTGTGCGGGAAGGTGATTTGAAGTTTTGTTTGGACATGCCATCAACTTGGAGGCATGGAACTTCATTGCCTGTCAAGGAGAGGTTAACGATCCCACAGGATGGGTCCTGACGCTTTGGGAATGAAGATTGCTGTGAGATGGTGATGTTTTGGGACGAGGGTGTGTTCAATTGTTTGATTTGTCAACAATCAGGTTTTTAAGCTTAAGAAATGTGAAGTGGTGAGAGTTTTAGACAAATCGAAAAATTGTTAACAAGAACTCAATGTTTGAGCAGTTGGACTTTGAAATTTTTAAAAGAATTTGGAAATTTGAAGAATATCGACCTAAACCGCGAAAGTCTGTGTTCGGAATATTAGAAATTTGTGACGCTGGAACTGGTTTTAATTTAAGATTGTTTGTTTTCCAACTTCGCAAATTCGAAAACTTTAAAAAACTGTCGAACTGGTGGTGAATTTTAGAATTTTTTAATGAAAGAGAGACAATTCGGAGAATTTTGTACATGAACTCAAATTATGAAAATTAAAGAACTTAAAGTATTGGTCGGAATTTCGAAGTTTTCGAATTCGAAAACTAGAAATTTCAAAATTTAGAAAGGATTTTGTAAGCATTGTGCATAAAGAACCAGAAATTTAGTGGCATCTGATACAAGACACTCTCAGATAAGATTAAATTTCATGATGCAGTAAACTTAAACTTCGAAAATTCGAAACAAAAAAAACGTAAAAACTGTCAAACTGAACAGCACTTCCTGGTGAAAGAGCTAGACAGCTACACGAATTTTCCCCTAAAATGGTAAAGTTCGAAATTTCGAAATCTGGAAATATTAAGACCCATACAAATTTTTCAAACATAACGAAAAGCTTAATAAAGTGGAAATATTGAACATTTAAAATAAATTCCCACAAAACACTCGAACTTCGAAAATTCGAAATGACAAAAACAAAGCACCAAATCATGCAGAATTTTGAAATAAAAATGGTTAAGAGACTCGAAAAATTAGAAGTCTCGAATAAATCAAAAATTAAGACTGGATCAGTATTAAAAAATTTGATAAATTTCAATTTCGAATTAAAATTTCGAAAATTATAAGACTTCAGAAATCCATCATGAATCACGTCATGTCTCTAAACTGACTTAATTGAAAAATGTGCAATCTGATCAACAAATTTCCACCAAACACAATATCAACCCACAAAGTCCCAAATCTGTCCAACAAGCCATCAAATTGCTCCACCAAACCACCGTGCAAATCCTTCTTTTGCGCACAGAAAAACCTTGAAACTATCCAAATCCGATTTACAGAAAAAACAAATTCGCGCAACAAGGAATTTACCAACAAGTCACCGACTCATTTATCAATCCCCCTTCACAGACACGCACGCCCTCTACACTCCAATTATCCCCGCAGACCACAGCCCGTCCAGAAAATGGCAAATTTGGTGAAATTTCTTTTCAGTCATTGTCCATCGTTCACTGACAGAGTGCGACCATAAATGGTAACGCATTGACGTGACACAAAGCGTTTTGACAAACAACTAACAAAGTCGAATTATTTGGCAACATTGCCAACTGTCATGCAAGCCCATTCACAGATTGGATGCGGTGGATCTAAGAAGTTCATTCGTTTCTCTTTTTCCAACTCACTTTGTTGCCCCCCCCCCTCCCCGCCCCCGCTATCGGCTCGCCTGCTACGGTATTTTTGCCTTTTTCTTCTTCCCTCTAGCCACTGTCGCCGTACTCAAAGTCGTCGTCGTCGTCGCCGTTGTCGAGATATCTCCAAATGGCACCGTCATTTGACTTCGTTTTTCACTTCTGTTTGTTTCTTCCTTCTCTCTGTCTCTTTACATTCTCCACCAGGCCCACTGGCGGCGTCTGTCTCCTGCCCCCGCCACCATCAACTTGTGCAGGGGCTCTTGTGGTGCACAGGTAAACGTACTCTGCGTACCCACGACAACGACAGCGACCATGCGAAAGCCTACGGTGAGCGCGTGGGTGTGTGAGTTTTGGTGATGCGTGTCTGTAGGGTATTTCAGTATGACTCGCCCCCAAACCCCATCCACCACCGAGACAGACTGACAAATGATTCCCAGATTTGGCCAAGATTGAGTAATCTGTCAGGCGATTGACAGATGTCGACACACTCCTGTCACAGCATCAGGTTCCTATGGTCCCTTGACAACTGAATCTAGTCGAGTGGCTATTTTGAGAGAGATCGCCTCTCTAAGGGCGGGCGACGGCGCGGCGGGAATGGCGAACAGGGAAAGTGACAGGGATTTGCGATTGCCGCATGCGGGTCGCCACCGACACCTGTTCGAGGATAGAAAGAAGTTTCACCACAACCGCCAGGGAGGATAAACACGGCGCTGCCAAGTGAAAGGATTACACTCCGAGAGAGGTGTCTCGTGACACGACCGAGATGAAAGAAAAGCCGGTTGCGACACCCGACGAGATGTGGAGTACGAGTATCACACTCAAGTGAAACTGGTTGGCGTTCGCCTACTTGGAACTGGAGTTGGCGTGAAGTGTCGATGGGTTACAAAATATCTGCAGATTTGACAGGCGATCGAGGGGGATGCCTGATGGATGGATGAATGGGAGCAGTGCCGGCGGCTGGTTTTTGTGATTGCAACGGCAACGGGTTATGATGAAGTGTGCTCTATGTGCTCACTGAGTGATGGAGCCTGGTGAGTGGCAGTTGGGCAACAAATCATGTCACATGGGTTGTGTGGAATGCAACGGGGTTCAAAGAAGTAGGCAGTGGGGACTTTAGAGTGACCGTTGCATGCTGAAAAGAAGGTGTCTTACGTTGAGGTTGAAATGACAGTTGACGTGAATGCATGACTGTGAGAGGATCTCCTCACATTCATCGTGAAGGTAGTGACGTTAGCGTAGTCATGCGCCGACGAGGCCTCAAAAAAGCTCTGACTCTACATATCTGAGTAATTGAAGTCCACCGGTACGATGTGAACGTCGTCCTCCGGACAGGTTCCGTAGGCTCCGTGCAGGAGTTCATAAACTCCACCTTCATGGCGTCTTAAGAGGTCTCGGTAAGGATGCGGAGGCATATGAGGCTGAAGTTGCAAGATCTGTGGCGAATGTTGATCACCAAGGCGCGCTCTCTTTTCCCCAACATCGCTTGACCTGTCGTGGTCTATCGACCAAATACGGCGTCAGGATATTTTCCATTTGGGGGTGGTTCTTGAAAAATTAGATTAGATTCCAGGAGCACACTCACAAGGATTATGATTCCCTTTTGCACGCCATATTGTGGTGGTGGTTCCGTCCGGCTATTAGACCTTTTTTTGAGTGGGCTGGTACACTCTAGCCACCTCTCTTGCAAAGGGCTGCATAGTTTGGTTCACCTCACAATGGCTCCTGTGATGGCTATACAGGGGGCGCCCCCATGAAGGCAGTGTGTCAACCTGATTTGAGTTCTTACACCCATCGTTGCTGTCACCTCACCAGGTCTTAGAGTCATCGCCAACTTTACCCTGTGTACGCAAACCCATGACCACCTATTGGACGAAGGTAGTGGAGGATATTCTGGACAGAAGCGCTCAAGTGGAACTCATGGAACTTGGAAGACGCAAGTGAAGGTAGCTGGCAAAAGACAGACCGGGCTGAACAAGCTTGGTGTCTCCCCAACTGTCACTTTTGCACCAAATTGAACATTTGACGACCCCCGATGGTCGCCTCAGATGTTCAACAGCAAAAGACATCTTCTCATGCCACGTCGTGATCCACTTAATCATCTCTCAAAGGACTGTCGTGGCAGTGCGCCCACAAATCTCCGTCAATTGGCAGGTCCTTTCGGTTAAGGCAGACATCATGATTAACAGACGGCGTATGATTGAATGTCAAGCTAAGCTTGATCCTTGGTCAAACGTCATCTTTCTCCCTCATTGAGTTGCAAAAGGCTACATCCTAAACTTCCATCTCGACAAAAGTATACTTTGTATACACTGTTTCTCATTTGTTGACGAAATGACATCAGCCGGCTACGATTCATGAACACTTGAGCACACCGTGACGGGCGTGCGATTAGCGTTCGACAAATGACGCATCAAGAGCACCTTTGCATAGTTCCTAGAATGCTGACTGACATATCGCGGATTTTCTTTGTCTCCTTGGACTTCAAAATTAAAGCAAACGATCATCATTTCCGTCGTGCTTCTACAAACCTACACCAATGCTCTAAAGGAGGAGCTCAAAGACTCTGAATGAAAGACTGACTTGGTCGTTGGCTAATAATCTCCTCTGATCTTATCCCACAACCATGGCTCATCTTTCTCGATCATATGTAACCGTCAGCTGTCACAGTCCTCTATAATTAACTTTCACTTAATCATGTGAAGACTGTTTTGGAGACTAACGTCCACCACAGCTCACATTTCGAATATCGGAGTCTGGACATCAATCATCGGAAGCAACGTATTGACAGATGAAATCAAATTCGGTGGTGGAGAGACAGATGGAGATGGTCTTAATTTGCCAAATGGACGAATTGGATTCTGATACAGAATTGGAAATAGTTTCGGAAAGACTTACTCAAGTGTGGGTCAGTTTGGCGAACTTATTACAAAGCCTGACTCCAAGGAAGTGTCGACTGTGTCTAAATTTGAACACAGACCATTGCAGAGTCAAGAAGGATTGTGTTTTTTAGGAGATCTGTGGAATATATCAATTACTCGAGAAGTCGCAAAAAAATCAGCTTCTTTTGCTCAATTCATGGGAGCTTCCAATTTCAGAAACAATTCTACTGCCCGTGCTAGATTCAATTTGAGTAACAATCCGAGTATCGGTCCAAGTCTGGTGTGGGATCTAATGAATGCTGTAACCCCAGACCCAATGCCAGTACTTGTTCTAAACTCAGTTCTAGCGGCAGTCCCACCTTTACTCTCAGACGCACCTCTATCCTCAGTAACACCCCTATCCACAGTCCCACGTCTATTCCCAGTCCCACCTCTATCCCCAGTCCCAGCTCTATCCTCAGTCAGTAACACCTCTTAGCCACCGTTCCACTTATAGCTTCAGTCTCTGTTCCAACGGAATTCCCAATTCTAGCTCCAGTCTTATTTCTAACCCTTGGCCCGATTTCTTGTCCCATTCCCAATTCCAATCTCAATTCTAGCCAAAGTTCAAGTTCCAGCCTCAGTCCCATTTCTAGTCTCAATTCTAGTTCTAGTCCCAGTTTCAGATCTAGCCCCTGTTCTTGATCTAGCCCCAGTCCTAGTTCTATCCACTGCTCTTAGTTCAGTCCCCATTCAAGTTCCAGGCCCAGTTCTAGCCCCCAATCAGTTCTTGCTCCAAATTCAGATGGTAGCTCTGTCCAAGTCTGGCCCCGTGTCAGATGTTCTCCTCAGTTTAAGAACGCGCCCGTATTTCAGATCTAGCTCCGGCCCAGATCTCACCACAGTCAGTGATCTGGTTGGACCTCGCCTCTGCCCTGATCTAGTCCCAGATCTCGCGCCTGCCCTGATCTAGTCCCAGCCCCAGATCTCGCCCCCGCGCAGATCTATTCAAAGTCCCAGTTGTATCGCTAAACTTCTACCCACAGTTGTTGCTACAGTGAAGGTTTTAGTTTCTGTCCCAGTTCTAGTTCCAGACCCAATTCTGGCCCCAGTCAAAGATCTAGCTCCACTTTCAGATCTCGCCCCTGTCGCAGCTCTGGCCCTAGTTTCAGATCGCACCCTAGGTCCGAAATCTAGCTCCAGTCCCAGATCTCGTTACAATCTCAGATCTAGTCACAGTTATAGTTGAAACATCAGGCCCACTTCTAGCCACAGTTCTACTTGTAGCACAAGTCCCAGTTCTAGTTTCAGTCCCGGATCTCGTCACAATCCCAGGTTAAGCCCGATTCATAGAGCTCACTCCAATTTCAGATCGCGCCGCAAATCCACAGCTGCCGACCGTTCAAGCTGTAAACCTAATCCAACCCCAGTTAAGCTCGAGTTCTAGTCTTAGGTCCATCTCTATGTCCAATCTCAGTTCCGGACGCAGCCCGAGTTCCAGATTAAGCCCTAGTCCCAATTCTAACTCCAGGTGCAGTTGAGCTCCCTCCTATGAGAAACATTTTAGCACTTGGCGGAACAAATTAACACTTCCAAGCAAAGTTCCTTCAGTTATGTCGCCTAGGATAGCCTTTGCCTTGTGAACATTCCAAGCGTTCAAATCAATCATGACAGAAACAATAACAACTGTGACCTATCACTTATGTCAGATGGTTGAATTGCCATCCGTCTGATAGAGTCCTGCATCATCAAACTAAGCTCGTCTGGGAAGCCTACAGAAGCTTAAAGAGACTCAAAGAGGGTTCAGTAAGACTCTCCTGGATACCCGACCAAGCGGGCAACTCCCTGATCTGTGTATTTGGATTTACGTGGTCACCTGCCGTGAAGGCCTAATATCATGGGGTCCATACACCTAGAGTCAAGAACACACTGACTATCGCCTTGTTTGTTATCCCAAGTAGCAATTCAGATTCTGTCTTAAGGGCAGAAAAGCAGAAAAGTTCCGGCTCCTTACCAAGTCTCTCCTCCCTGCTGAGGAAATATAACTTTTCCTTTCTGCGGGTCACAGCACCCGGATGAATACAACTCCACATTGGGTTGGAAGTTAATTCTCCATAGACATGCTACAACCTTAGTGACTAGAGGTAGAGTAGATCAGTTCAGATGGCACTGCACAAATGGGTTTAAGCCAAAGCTACTATGAAACTCCCACAAGGGTGCACCCGACCTTCCGTGCTACCAGAATATAGCTTCCACTCGAGCTGCCGGGAGAGTGGTAGACCCTGTTGAAGACCACGTCCAGGGAGAAAAATTAAAATTTCTGTTCAAAAACAACAAAAGAGCCTTTCAAACACCATCTCAACACTGATAATGACGGTTGGAATTACATAAAGAATTTACTGGACTGGGAGGCTTTAATTTGTTTGCTTGGGATTGGTTGCAGCTTGATTAATGGTTCGATTTCCGACGAGAGATCTCTGCTTTAATTGTTCAGCCTGCGATCTGCTGGAATCCAGAAATTCACGTTGAACGCAGTCATTAAGTCAAATTATAACTTGAAAGCACCTCAGAGGGGGGATACCTGAATGATGAATTGGAAGTTTAAAGTTCGGCCAGCACAAGACTCACAGTAGGTTTCGCTTAATGAGATCCATCGGGGATTGCTTTGTTTTGATTGGAAATCAAATTTGCTGAAATCTTCAGAAATCTGAAAGTCTGGAACTAGTCTAGAATGATTGATTTGGGTCCTTGTCTAGTTTTTCAGTGTCAGAGTTTTCGAAACACTGCACACTGGAGCATAAAGGCCCCAAAACTGGTACTGCCAGGGAGCAACCAACATTTACTGTGATTTCTTGGCCTTGTCATGTGGATCCAGAGGAATGCCTTCAAATTCCCACACACTACCAGAAAAGCGACAGACAGAGTCTTGGTAGTCTTCAATTCAATGCGATCCTTTTCCAGAAAACTTTCCTTCACAAGATGGCACACAGACAGTTCGATTTGTCGGAGAAGCGCGTGGTGACAACGATCAGTCAGGTCAATCAAAGTCCTCCAACCTTTTAAGAGGAAGCCCATTTCCAGTAGACTCGTCGATTGGGTCTAAGGCTGTTTGCGATTTTGAACACACAGCCGTTAGCTATCGACCGACAGGCAGTATTCCTACATCACTCTCCCGTAGGCCGGGGCTAAGATGTTTGATTTCGAGCAGAGAGCAGCATAACAGAGGAGAAAGGATGCACCAGTCGATGATGACAAAAGTAGCCTTTAAGAAGAAATAAGGCTTGCCCACACGGCTAGGCATGCTCAGCTTACTAGTGGCCTAAAATGCATTCGAAACGTGGCCAACGCCATCCCCCCAAAAGCCAATAATCGTTCAAGTCGTCACGCGAACTTTGCAAACGCTATTTCCATCCCCAACCCACACGAACCCACAATACATGCACGAAAGCAGAGAACATCGCCTCACCAACTTTTGGCGCATTTCATGCCCTAAAGCGAACTTTCTCGTCTGCCACTGGCGCCGCAGAAGATCAGTTGATTCCCCTTCCGACGAGACAAGTGATGAAATTCCTGAAATTCTTGTCAGCCCGCGACGCAGAAACCGACGGTGACTTACCTGACGGTGAACTTTTCCTTGATTGAGGCGCTGTACTCGCGTGTAATCCCAATCAGCAGGTGGATGCGTGATAGACACTGGCGATGTAAACACCGAGATCCCCGGTGACGGTGGCCAGAACCAGAATTAGAATCCAAACGAAAGCAAATCACATTCGCAGCATTGTCTCAGCTTTTGGGCATTCTCGCCGAGAATCACTGAGCATCCGAGAGTTCCGTGTGTGAACTGAAGGGAGCGAAGCAGGGGAGAAGCGATAAACGAGATAATCGCAGCGCAACTCAAACAGGTACCTCTTTCTCAAACGCACACATACACACGCACACGTTCGCTGGCACTGCGACACCTCTCACGTCTCTCTCGCTAGCGGCACTCACGTGAGATGAAAAACAAAACGAAAACACTGAACACAACACAAACTCCAACACAGGTGAGCGACAGTCGATTGATCGTCGACACACACACACACACACACGCTCACTCGTACTGCGAAAGCGAACGAAAAACAGGCTTGAACGACGACGACGACGACGATGAAACGGCCACGACACGGACTTGTGGACTAAGGCGCTGGTGTTGGTGTGAGATGTCTTGCTGGCTTCACGGGATGCGGCGGGCACTGAAGCAATCCGACTCCGCGATTTTGGTGGACAACACTAGGAGGACTGCAGCAGGACTCTGAACCGCGAGAACAAAGAAACGCGAACGACGAAGAAGTTCAACACACACAGGTGCTGCTGGCAAACCGCAGAGAGAGAGCGAGCGAGCGAGAGGGAGAGAAAACGACCCACCACCACTGACCAGTCGATGGAATTCAGAAACTGTTAGTTTTTGAAGGAGACACTCTTCCGCTGCGACACGGTCTTGTGCGAGAGTCCTTTAATTTCAAATTTTGATTTGCAATGTGGCGCGGTGCGGTTCGGGTCGGTGCGGAACACGGAAACTATCCGAACACGAGCGCAGTCAGCGGAGAGAGAAAGAAAAGAACACGTTCACACCAAATGAAGCAACTCCGAAAACTGAGCAGAGCACCGGACTAGACGAACGTTCCACGAATCCACTCAGAGCGACTGAGAAAATGCAATTGAGTGGGGCAGCGAATGAGTGTGAATGTGGGAACACGAAGAGAGGGAGCGTGAGAGAGTGTTGAGTGGGAGTGCAGCGGAAACCTGCTGCTGTTGAAGGAATGCACTCAAGAAAGGTAAACACAGCAGACAGGACTTGCCAGAGCAAAGGGGAAGAAGTCGTCCCTTTGCCGACGTCCAGTGCGAACTTTACAGGTCCTTGAATCAAATTGCGTATGGACACCACTGCTTCGACCCGAAAAGTCCTCGAATCTGAGCAACAGAGGACGCCCTAAGCTAAGGTGGCGCACACAAGCGGAGAAGAACCTCAACCAACTTGGAGTGCGCAATTGGAGGCAACTGGCGAAAGATTGTGCTGGCTGGAGAGGCATGTTGCTTGAGGCCCAGGTTCACCCCGAAGAATCAAGTTGCGCGGCCCATTGGACAGTCTTGAGAGCGGTATCCTTTTTACCGGCAGGTTCCTTAACAAACTCCTTCCGTGGCGCAGATTTTATGAAATTCCTTCGCCACGGCAACACTCTCCACTCCACTACCGCCTCCAATTCAACTCAACTCACCTCGATGCACTCGAAGTTCACTCCAAACACTCCCCCCTTCGATTGAGTGACCCCTAACACGGGACCCCTTTGCCAATACGTGGCAACTCATCCAGCGAGCCGCCACGCAGAAGTGAACTTGCCACAAGAGCGCAGGGAGCAACCAAAGAAAACCAATCACTTCCAGCAGCGCTGAGGTGATTCACAAGTCTGCCCCCCCCCCCCCCTCCCCCTTCCACACCACCAGTAAAAGAAACCGGATAGCGGAGTATACGCCACCGTAGCCGGTGGTGGTCTCTGGAGCGCAACCGAAAAGCAAACAAAAACAGAGAACCCAACGAAAAGAAAAAAAACGCAACCTCAGCAAACACCAGAAAAGTTAAATTCACTTCTTTGGCTTGTCATGCTGCCGCGCAGCACGGAATGCAGTAATTTCTCCTGCTCTGTCGCATGCCCGCCGCCACCGGGGAGTGGGAGCCCGAAAGGAAAACAAGCGGCAGACCCCCGTGCATGGAGTCAATGCACTGGAAAGTAGGCGAACCTAGCGAGAATCTGAAAAAAGGAGTTACGCCGCCGCCGATGGAATGCAAGCGACTGAATATGTAAGCCGCCGGCAAATTTCGGGAGGCTGGGGTAAGTGTGCGGCAAATTGATTTGGACTGAAATGGACGGTCATGGGAAGTGGCTGTGATGTGACGATGGTTGGAATGGTTTTTGGTTCGTTTTGGGGGGTGTATTGAGAGGGGGAAGTTTGAGGAATGTGGAGGCAGAGGTAGATCGTTGGCAAATTGAAGAAGGGGACAACGCCAGCATTTCCTCAATCGGCTCTAGTTCAGTTTCGGTTACATCGACGTGTGGATTTTCATTGTCAACACATTCCTGAAGGCCCTTGGGATTTTTTGAGAATGCGTTTGGACGTCTGTCGTTTTGGGGGAGCGCACGACTTTTCCTTGACAGTGACGTTACAGGCTAGGATGTCAATGGAAGATTAAATTTTTGCACTGAAGCTTAGTCCAAGACAAGTCCCAAACGTCTGTTCACTGATTTCGAGACCGTACATGGCGGCGTGGATAGAGACGGATGATTTAGTGCCCTGTCTTGGCGCATCAGATAGTGAAGAATGACAATGGAGAGCTCTCGCTGCTCCCTTGGGAGGGATGACAATGGAAAGCTCTCGCTGCTCCCTTGGGAGGGATGGCAATGGAGAGCTCTCGCTGCTACCTTAAGGTCGGTTCTTAGCCCATCGAGACCTTCGATGTTAAGAAAGGCTTTAGGCAGGGGGCAAGTGAGTAAGTTTTTGTGAGTTTTTCAAGATCAATCTTGGAAAGATCGGATGATAAGAGCGACTCGTCTGGCATTGGAACGAAAGTGTTTTTGGGTGTAAGCGAGGCTGCCAACAAGGAGGGGCAACAGTCAACGTCTCGGAAGGAGCCTCACGATTGGAAGGAAACCACATCAAGATGGTGAAGGGTTTCGTGTAGTTTGGGACAAGCACAGAAAGATCAGAATCTATCAGGTTTCCTCTCTTGCAAACCGCTGGTTCTGTGAGCTCAAGAGGCAATTGACTCATGGAGCTCTCTGTCGAAGGACAAAGCAGGTTTTGTGTAACCCTTTGGACATCTCTGTCCAGCTGAGTGGTGTAGAAGAACAATTTAAAGCGCATGAGGAAACCCTTGATCAAGAGACAAGTTCTACGATCACTGATCTTGTTTGAGTTGATGTCATCTATAGGGGAAAGATGCAACAACGGGCTCTTCAGGAGGTACGGCGTCATGTGCCTAGTGAGGCGTCTACAGATTCAACGCTTAGGGGGGATAGCTAGAGCTTGAGACAACCCAGCTCTAGCCTGGCGAGTCTTTAAATTCGAGTCACTGTGGCAAGGCAACAGAGGACGTCTTTTACTTGGCTGGGACAGACAAGTGAAAAAGGGGTTCTATCAATTTGATGTTCGAAATGGGAAGCAGCTGTCAAAATAGCGTGGGCGCTGAAGTGAAGTGTTAGTTGAGGACCAGGTCTGTTGCGCCAGTCGAAGGAGAAGATGTCTTCAGATCCAGGAACAGGTAGACACTAAGGAAGAGGCTTCCGTGGAGCAGTGGGTAAGAAGAAGACGTCTTCATATCCAGGAAAAGGCAGACACAGAGGAAGTGACCCACGTGGAGGAGAAGGTAAGAGAAGAAGGTAAGAAGTTCCCTGATTTGAGTCCTGAGACTGAACATCTTGCATTCGTTTCATGTCAGCAGAACAGGTAGTGAAACTAAATTGTCCACAAAAATCATCTTCAACTTCTACACTTGAGTCGGAATTAAACTGTAGGCCTCCTCGCCTCGTGGGAGAACACATAGCAACAGGGGTGGCTGCAGAAGACGCCTCATAGTCTCCTATGGACTGTAGCTCCACCTCACTGAGCTTGAAACGCCGAAATTCGTGCCCATCTTCGTCTGCATAAAACGAAAAATTAAGCCTGAGTGTGAAATTTGTATACTCGCTGACATTCCACAGTCTACAAAATTCTTCTTTCCAAATTAGGAGCCCCGGCTGTTGCTCCTATACGGAGCTGATGGACGCTGAGAAAACCGAAAATTTTTCGTTGAATATGTTGTCCTGTTTGCGAGGAAGGCGAATGGAGGAGAAGACAAATCTGTGAACTCTACGTGCTGTGCCAAGATTTTGATGTAGTCTGCAAGGCAAAAAACCGCCGCCTACAATGGCTCGACCAAATGGAGCGAATGGGCAACAACGCTCCAGCCAAGAGGGTCTTCGAGACAGAGAGGAAGACTGAACCTCTGGTTTAGGCGCTAGAGCGCTTGATCTTGATACTGGAAGCAGCGTGCCTGGCACCGTCAGGAATGGAAGGCTGGCTAGATGGTCGTTTGCCCGATAAGTAAGTAAGTAAGCCTGTGATTCTACTACAAGATCATGCATCCTAGTTTCTGTTTCCTGCTACAAGGACCCCCAAGTCTTCCACAACGCAACGCAAATGCTTACTTGATGCACTCCAGAATGAATGCGAAGCTGATTCTTCAAAAATTGTGGATCGTGGTTGCTAGCGCCTCCTCTAGTGCATTCTAGTCATTTTGTCAAATTCTCAAGGTTCTCCTTCACTCTCCTAAACGACACTCCTGTACACATCCCACGAACCCATGCAGATAACCCCCAAGTCCAACGCCACAGAATCTATTATTTGCACAAAAAATTCCCTTGCATCCAATTAAAATTCCCCTCACTCAGCGCAACAAACCGCTCTGCAACCAGCAACATCCCAGCCCCAGCCACACCTCCGGGATCGCGAAGATCCCATAAAAGTCGCTTCACACGGGCAGGAGACCATAATTTTCATTCATAAAAACCCATCACCATAAAAATTCCAAATTAATGAATCAGTGAACCCCCACAACCTGCGATTAGTCCGAGCAACTCCGCCACCCTGTCCTGTGCATGCGAATTCCTCGGCTCCGATTACCGTCCCGTCGCATAAAGGAAAACCTATCGGCTGACTGAAATGAAATCCATTTCCAATTTATTCGGTTACCGTTCTTGTGCGCGCTGCTGCTGCTGCACCCATCGGCAAACTTCGCCTGCAACCGTCACCGAATAAAGGTTATTCGAATTCCTCCCGGCGCGAACCGGTTGTGAACAACGCACAGACATACGGTGCGTGCGGCTGAATTGGCAAATTGCAACGAAAAACATTTCAGGAGAAGGAGTGCAAATCTTGATTGCAAAGGGGGGACACTGAGTCTGATCCTAGTGACAGCTCTTTCCTGACTCCGATCCCACGTCGAAGAAGTGGCCCTGCCAAGTCAAATGCTCAGCAAGCTTCTCAGTATTGTTTCATCACACCATTCTTGTTCTCTCCCCTGAATGCAGCACAGACATTCTTCTGTCCCTCACCCTTATGATTCATGTCATGCCCGGCCCAGAAGAAATCGAATAACTGGTTCCACCGTCAAACTGGTTCTTCATGTCGATCGGTTACAAGAATGAACAAACTGACGAAAATTGCAATCTTGTGTGAACTCGATCGGTTTTGCATAAAGTATGCGTGCACTGGATCGTAGACGGAGGAATGCACACCCTGGCAGTGCTTGTGTGGGACCAAAGGTTCCCGAAAAGAGGTCACAGTGTGTCGATGATGATTTGAGCGGGTTTCGGTGCGGATTGAATGACGAACATGAGACGGAACTTGTTGTGTGTCCATTGAGGTGGTGTGAAATTTTAAATTGAAACAGGAGCAGTTTGGGACTGGAATGTTGATGCAAGAACTTTCAAACCAAAACACTCAGTCTCCACACCCGTTCCTTGGTCTCTGCACAAGTGACACATTCCGTCAAACATTTCCGCCACAGTGTACCCCCAGGCGACCCCTTCCTAACCTCTAAAAATGCAAGGTTAAGTAATTTCACAAAAACCCAACGAATTCCTTAACTCTGTTTGTATTTAACCAACAAATCATCAATTTCACATGCCAAAGAAGCGCCCAATCCCACCCTCTGCCGCACCTCGTCCATTGTTTTCGCAGCAACCTCTTGCGCCTTCCTCTGTCCCATCTCAAGAATTGTCGCCAATTCCTGTGGATTCTTCATGTACTCATTGATTTGCAATCGAATCGGTTTCAAGTGCTCAATGACAGCGTCCGCCACCAGGAGTTTGTATTTTCCGGTATCAATGCCCTCGACCTCTTCACAAATCTCCTCCGGAATCCGGTCGCCCAGCATTAGCGAGTGAATGGCCAACAAGTTGCTGACTCCTATTCGATTCTCCGGATCGAAGGTCACCTCCGATGTAAAGTCTGTGACGGCTTTCTTCACCTTCCCCAGGATCACATCCGGTTCATCGGTGAGGAAAATGGTAGCCCTCGTGTCGGGATCGGATTTCGACATCTTCTTCGTTGGGTCACGCAACGATCTTATCCGCGCGGCGTCCTTCTCAATCACAGCATGACAGTGAGGGAACGTATTCCCGAACTTTGTGTTGAATATCTTCGCCAAATGCTGTGTCAGCTGAATGTGCTGAACTTGGTCCTCTCCAACAGGCACGTGTGTAGCTCTGAAACGAAACTATTCGCAATGATTAAGATCTGTGATGGGGAATGCGGAAGCGTGTCAACTGACTTGTAGAGGAGAATATCGGCTGCCTGCAGAACGGGATACAGAAACAGACCCAGTGGGGATTCCTTCATCTGCTTGGTCTTTTCCTTGTACTGTGGCAAATGTCCTAACCTCGCCATGGTTGTCAAACAGCCCAGAATCCAACTGAGTTCGGTGTGTTCCTTCACGGCGGATTGAACGAAAACGGTGGATTTGTTGGGTTCAATGCCACACGCCAGCATTGTGGCAGTCATGAGGAAGATGTTATTACGCAATGTCTTTGGTTCTTGGGGCACTGTTATGGAGTGCAGGTCGACGATGCAGAATGTCACATCATCGCCGGCATTCTGCATTTCTCTCCACTTCTGCACAGCGCCCAAGTAATTGCCCAAATGGATTTGTCCTGTGGGTTGTATGCCGGAGAAGATCTTCTTGGGCCATTGCTGTGGCTGAAAAGAAGACAGTAGGGTTCGTTTGTTGGACGGGGAATTGTGTGTGTTACCTTGTCCGCTTCAGCATCGGCGACGCTGGTGAAGGTGCGGAGGAGTTTTCGTTGAAATATCCGCGACAGCACTGGTAATTGCTTCATTCTTTGAATGAGATAATAAGCACTTTGGGCTTTAAGTGTATGTTGCTCGTCAAGGAAAACACTTGGAATGGGATGACAGATGGGGAAAATGTCAACAAACAGATGATTCGGTATTGATGTGCGTTATTTTTTCAAATTGAGACCTTCGCAGTTGTACTTAGGCATAAATGAAGGCCAAAATTATTTGAAATTATTTCACATTCTTCGATTTTTCATTTATTTCCTAAAAGTGCTTCAAATTTCAAATGAAAATTGCATTTGACGTCTTTCACATTCAACAAATGTAGTAGATGCACTCTAAGAAAAGTAGTAGGAATTGGGTTTTGTGAACACCTAAGCTGTACACACAAGGAGTGGGCAGTTTCTTCTTGAATGCAGAGTGTATAATTTTTAAGATTTTCAACTCAACAATATTCCCTTGTGTATTTGTTCATTCGATATCATTGAATTAAATGTCAATATAAATTGAGTCTTTTCTTTGTAAAATTAATTTCGTTGCAATGTGTTGTCTCTTGGAAACACTTTGTGTGTAAGTTTAGCAAACATTTGTTTGATGGCCGTTTTCAAATAATGCGCAATTTCTATCATTACAGAAAAGTCTCCTATCCCATTCGTATAACTCTGATAATTGCGTTTGTTATAACCTCAATTTTGGTGCTTCTTCTCGTAACTACGCCCTTGATCAAAAGTTAAGAAGAGTCTTCCAGAGCTCATTTGTCCTGTAAATAAAATTGAGAGATCTCTCTAGTCTGTCGAATATTCATCACTTTAAGAGGACGCCCACTGGGATGCCAAACAGGAAGAGATCAACTTCTCATTCAAAACAACCGATCAACACACACTTGCATCCGTTGCATCAGATAGCCGCAATCCACAAGCGACCAGAGTGATAATCTCTCCCAACAAAGCGATCAACTCGAAACCAAAGAATCCCCCCCCCCCCCCCCACACAGAGTCAGCGATAATGCAATAAATCAAAGCAAAGAGATTTAGTTTGTTAAACAAAGTGAACTACGTGCATTTTGTTATCGTCTATTAGTGCTTTTGTTTTGAGGGTCTGGCTAGGGTGAGAGTCCGCCTGACTGAGGGACTCTTGTGCAGTGGCAGCTGAGTTGATTGAGTGCCAGACAAAGTGGATTATGGTCCCCGAGAGCACGAAGCGCACAGCGGTAATAGAATAATTGCAAAGACCGCGTCGGGCATGCTATGAGTCGGTCGTTATTTATTGTTCTCAGCATTCGCATTTGATTTCGGTTTGAATTCATTCATTTCGGAGATTTCAGTTTGGACGAGTAGTTTCGGGAAGGCGCAGCGACATGGACAGTGAACGTCCTGTGGGAGGCATTGAAGTAAGTGAAGGAAGAAGAAGGTTTGTTTTTTTGTCGTTTTGTGTCGTTTCGAGAAGTGATCCGTTGTCGGACGGTTTTCTTTTCACGTGCCAAGTGTTCTGATATTCATTTATGAGAAATTGCGCTTTACTCGGTTTTTCAGTTTGTTTTTCGAAATCTTAATCGGCTGCGAGTCCTTTCTGTTTCCTCTGTTTGAACACTCAAAAGCTAATCCGTGATATATAGATACAAATCTGCCCAAAAACTGTTCGTCTACAGTGAAATATGGTGATTTCTCGCAAAGAAAAGCCCTTGTGAGGGAGCAATGAATTTACACATTCAGTGACGCTGTTCAAATTTCTGTGCCTATGGCAAGTGCGGAATTTCCTGAATTTGGTCATTGGAATCAGACGATCAGTGCTTCCCTCCTCTCTGTCTCACCTCAATTCACATTTCTAAAGAATTCAAAATAAACAATTTTTTTTGAATAGACAAAGCCATGTTTTGCACTTTCTATAGGGTCGTTCATTTTGTGGTTTCAAGTTGGTAGTACTGGCATTTGACACCTGTTAAGCTCAACTATCATTTGATGTGTCATGATCTTAGTCGAAGGCTTGCCATTTACCACAGTGGGTTCTAACCAATCGAACAAATGTGTTTAATTCATTAAATCTTCCTCCAAAAGTGGTGTTTCAAAAGTAGCCGCTTTTCGAGCATTTCACGGTATTTACGGCCGTCATTATCGACCGAAATTGTGAAGAATCTTGAAGACAGAAATCTTTACGTCGTCGAAATCCACTGTCAGTCGAAAAAAACATGCAAGTGTTGCTAATGATTCGAATTTGTCGATTTCCTGGCGTTCGCGACAATTGAACGAAACAAACATCTCACTGTGGCGTCTTCTAGATTTTCCATCCTTCATCAAGTTTAACTCACGAAACAACTGAAGCCTGTTGACCATTCTCAATTCGTTCGCTTCTTGGGTGACGAATGGTCAATACAAGCCGATTTTCCGAACAAAATTTCTCTCAGTAATGAATCCACACTCAATGGGCATCTGAACAAAAAAGAAATTGCCGAATATTGGACTGATCGAAGAGGGATCGCTGCGTTTACACAAAGTGACTGTTTTCTGTGCTCTATGATCGGAAGGTTGCATTGGCTTGTTTTTCCTCGAAGATGCCCACGCGGTGGAGGGTTTCAAGCAATTCGAAGCGCTATGGTCAAATGATAACTGACTTTTTTTTAAACCGGCGGCGGTTGAATGTTATGTGGTTCCAATATGGCGGGGTAACAAGGCCACAAAACACAAAAATTGTGGTCTTATTGCGTGAGAAGTTTCTTGTGCGCGTAATTTCACGTTTTGGTGACGGCAATTTAGTACGAAGATCATGCGGTTTAACACCGTTAGATGTTTTTTTCTGAGGAGTTAGACAAGGGACTATGTTTATGGGATCGGTCCCCAAACTCTTGATGCAATAAATATCAAACATTACTCAAGTTATGGACGAGATGCAGTCTGAAATGTGTGGTGACAAATTATCTCAAAAGATTTGAATTTTGCGAACCCTCTCATGGAGCCCCTTTTGAAGAATATTGTTCTTCACACTTAATGGCAATGTTTACACTTTATAAAAAAATTAGAATTTTTATGGAAATTTTATCACTTTGTGTATTTTATAAGGCAATTGTTTTGAAACCAAAAAATGAATGATCCATAAATTGGCGTGAACACATCAATGGAAACACCGTCAGTCAGTTCGGTCTCCAAAAGGGATCTTAACATTAACATTGAGATTAGATTAGCTTACAGACTGTAAAACTAGTATAGACTGTTGTCAACTAGTGCCTGGATAACCTGGACTTAAGCATTTTCCTCCAGTACTTAGTAAGGTTAAAAGAAAGAAAACGTCCCTCAGGGTTTTGTTGAAGCATTCTCCATCAACCGTTGAAAACTGTCAAATTTGACTGATGTCTGTTGTCTTAATAATAATAAGTGAGTGGCACTACAGTCCACCAGGGACCAGGACCTAGCTTCTACAACAACTACTCATGCTGTGCGCGTGCGCTCCTGTTGTCTCACGAGAAGAAGGAACCTACAGTTTTTGCCGACTCCGAATGGCGGGATTCGACAAGCTTTTCCTAGACAATTGATACTCCTTGATGGTTGTCAGCAGCTCGAAAGAGGTGGTGCCGTGACAAAAATGCGTCCCGTCCGGGAATCGAACCTAGACTCTCTGCGCGGCGGGCGACGCACTTACCCACTACCCCACTGCGACCACTGTCTGTTCACAGTCTTGTTCTTCTAATTGTTTGTCGATTTTTACACTTTTTGAGAGTATTTCATCCCCATTACCAAAACTAAGAACACAAGTCAGAGTTGTTCGCCTAAGGAGACCTAAGAATTTTTTTTTAATTTGACGTTGACAGCGTAGACGCACAATCATGCGTTGATCGCTGATGTGAGGTGCTTTGATTCAAATCGAAATTCGAAGAAATTCTTGCCCTCAATGTAACGACTTCACGTTTTTTCAAAGGCCCTAGTCCGTTCAGGCTTATGCCAAAAAATCTCTTCACGACGAACTTGCAATCTGTGCAGGATATACTTGTAAATGTGCGTCTCATTTTTAGGAATTGTGTGAATCGTTGGGTTAAAATTTGCGTAAGACAGCCATTAATGTAGGTGACCACATCTGTCTGTCTTATTGTTGTTTGTCATTGTTGTTCATTTTGGCTGAGAAACGAAACGAATTCCTTAACCCTCGCCGAGACTAAAAGACTTTGCTCCCCTACCTCCTCACAAAGAATCGCATACTACAGAACGAAACTCAATGCAATGAATATTTTCCAACGTCTAACAGCTCTTAGTCTCTCTGAGAAAAAAGTTCTACCTGCGATTTTTTGTCCTGTTTGCGTTGATGGCATCTGGGGGAGAAGTTTGTCCGACGAACTCTGTGGGCTGTACAGCGACATGCGCCTGGTCAAGCGGTTTCGGATACAACGCTTAAGATGGCTAAGCCATGTAGAGCGTATGGACACCACTGCTCCGGCCCGAAAAGCCTTCAAATCAGAGCCATTGGGGCAACGCAACGGAAGACGGCCTAGGCTAAGGTGGCATACGCAAGTGAAGAAGGACGCAATTGGAGGCCACTGGCGAGAGATCGTGCTAGCCGGAGAGGCATGTGGCTTATGGCCCAGGCACCCTGGATTCGAATGCCACCCGAAGAAAAAAACACAGACGAAGCTTGTCAGTGATTTGTTGCACTGTTGCAAAAATAGCTTTCTATTCAAATGACTGTCAAGTTTTCTTTGGGTGACTTGGGGACTGTAGCGCCACAAGAAGAAGAAGAACGTCTAACAGATTCGTTATAAGTGCTGCTTTACTTGTTAGGAGTGAAAATTGATCGTAGAAAGTCACAAATGATGTCAACGCATCAACGTTTCACTTAACGATCAAATGGTTGGAGACTTTCCTCACTAATTATTCGGAATACATTAAGCTTGTCTTTCATTTTAATTTCCTGCAGTAAGAAGTGCTAAGCCAAAAATTAGACGCATCGTAGTGGTGACGTCTCCCAATCTTCCCAAACCTACATACCCCCCAACCTGCATCCCCACCCTTCTTTGCATTCGTGCACCATTTTTCGGCAGCCCATTAATGCCGCGAATCTGTTCAAACTCCACGCTTACATCATTCCTACGATGCTTTTGACTTTCCAAATCCACACCCCCATCCATGTGAGCCCGTGAGGTCCCCCTTAGGCCCCTCCGTCATCCACAGCATGATTCACACGCGTCTTCAATTCACATTCCAAATTGCTTCGATGCGAGAAACTGAAATTCTAGTTGACGAATAGTAACACTTGCTAAATTAAGGAAGTAGCTTATAAGCCGCTGACAGCTGGCAATTCGGAGTGGAAGGGAGGCAATTGTTTTTCGGTTCGTTCAGGGGCGGTGATGCATTGTGATTTCGGTCAGTTAACGGTGGAAATGTAAACTCTATCTGGCGCCAAAGACGAAGAAAGCAAAACAAGAGAAAAAAAAACGAATTTACGAAAAAATAAACGCGTGCACTGCGTTTGGTTCATTTTTGACGTACTCCCTGCCATTGATGAACCAAATCAAGTCATTTATCTGCTGTACCTACTGTGGGATTAAAAAATTGGTGAGTTGCGCTTTGACTTGTGTAACCCCAGAGGGGATGGGAGAACTTTCATTGGGACTTTTTTTTTTTGAAGAGGTTAATGAACATTTTCGGTTTGTTTGGAAACGGTCGGGGTGTTGTTTCAGAGTTGTGTGGCAATGAGTTGGCGCCGTTCTGAGTTTGAAAAAGTTCAATTGCATCTGTTGGTGGAAGCTTTCAAGTTTCAATGCGGTCTTTTTGCTTTGTATCGATTGTAAAGTGCATGCGGGCGAGGCACTTAGTTATGCCAACAATCTGATAATTGTCGTTAGTCATGGAACTTGGGCTGGGAAGTTTTTGCCGATTCATTGTTCATTCGATGAGAATGACCGTTGGGATTGTTATGCCCTTTGAGCTTTGTTGCCAGCTATTTTGCTAGCAACATGTTTACAGTTTACTTGTGCAACAAAACTGAGCCTTTTGCTTTGTTTGAGACGATTCTTTACCCAAAATGGCTTTTTTGGTTGAATATTTTTGGTTCTAACATATTTTTGAAATCTGGTAAAAGAAACTGTTTTTTTCCAGGCAGCGCTACAACCCTCAATTACACAAAACTAAAATTAAAGCAATAATTTAATTCATCGTGAGGTTTGATTTTAAATGTAAAATAAAATACAGAAATTTGAAAGTGAACTTGAAATGCATTCTACTGGTCAAAAGGACAATTAATGACATTTACTTTTCGAAAATGATTTCATTGAAATGTAAATGTAAAATGAAACGACTACGTCGGAGGTGCTCCGATCAAGTGGTCGAATTTTGTGCAACTCATTCAACCATAGCGACTGGAATCTCGGGGAAAATACGAGAGTTGTCGACTTTCCCTGCTTAAATCATCGTTGGCTTATTCGTGAAGCCCTGAGACTTTATGAAACTCCCGAGAAGGTGGTCCAAAGATGGAATATCGCACGATCTAGAGGGCCAACCTTTTTTTTAATTTTCAAGAAGCCTATTTTTTCGCGCTTTTTGGCTCGTAGCGCCATCTTGTTACAGAGCTCTCGTCCAGAGCTCTTCGCCAGAGCTCTCGTTCAGAGCTCTTTACAACCAAAGCACATAGTCAGTTAACATGGTGAGATAACCGTTACCATTGACAGTGATATTCTGATTTACCTGATTTTGCTCTTCGCGTGCACTCGTAGCTACTATGGTCTCTTCACAACGTGCTAGATGTGGTCGAGTGTCGTCCACTATTTTAAACTGGGACTCAAATTTGTTCCAGTAGGTCAATTATGCATGAAAAACATTTCTCAAAGAACGCTGATTTTCGTTTTACAGCTGAACAATTTGTAAAGGCTGTTGTGGTTTGAGTCTTTCTAGGATGACTTGCCAAAGGATGCTGAATAAAAATACAAAAGCAGTTTGATAGTTGAAAGGTGTGATCTGTCAAAAAAGTCTATTGAAAAACAAACTACACAATGAATATGTGTTTTTTTTTTTTTGGCTCATAAAGTTATAGCTGAGTCGGGTGGGTTTCAAATCCATAAGGACCCACTTAAGTCAGTCATTGGAGATACATCTGTGTGCTTAAGGTAATCTTCCACTTGAGGGATGTGTCGAGCAAAGAGGGAGTCTTGCGTCTTAGGTTTTCTCTAAGTCCCTAAAACCATCAGAAGTGATTATTTTTGGCACAAGAAATTGTTTACATTGAAAAATCGTTGCCGCCCTTTGATGTCTTTGGTAGACGGGTGAGTGTTAACATTTCAAGTTGTCCATGTGTCCGTGGGGCGGATATGAAAGCTGTTAAAGTTTCAATCTTTCCCGTGAAGATCTACCAAGTTCCCCATCCCATTCTTAGCCCCAGTTTGAGTCCCATTCCTAGTCCTACATCATTTCAATTCCCGGCCCTTTCTGAGGCCCACCGTTCCACTGTCCTTCCTCCTTGATTGATCTCCTCCTCATTTGCATAGAAAATTGAGAGTTTTTTGTCCTGATGAAATTCTTATGGATCGCTACATGACGAAAAATAAGTGAACTTAGAAAATGTCTCCCTTCGGCACTGACACTCATCGCAACAGTTTTCCCCATTCGAATTGTTCCCCATTTTGAAAACGAACTCATCCCCACCACAGTGATGTAATCAAAGTTCCATCCAACGTCAGCGTCCCCACGACAGTGTGCATGTGCCGCCAATCTCTCTCAATTCGTCGCCATCGAAATTCCCATTTGCATTATTTTTCGAAATTTATGTAACCTCGCGACAATCTGAATCATTCAAGGCACTGTGCCATCTGAGATAACTTCCTCTTGCCTTCAAGTGCCTTCATTCAGTGTTGATAAAGAATATTGTGCAACATCTCTCGACCGCTCGTCACTTCCTGGTCAGCTCTAAATCCTCTACCACCCACTAGATGTAGCTGAGCGCAGAAAAGAAACAAAAACAGCAACAACTTACCCTGCAGCACACGCCACCACTTCTTTTTCGAACACACATGACTCATAACAATCCACATTTCAGCATACACCCATTCTTGCTCTATTGTGACCTTGGCCAGCCACGGACTCAAAGAAACAGAGAGACTGTGAGAGAGCCGGAGCAACGTACCGAGAAACGTGCGCTGCCGTCATCACTATTGACAACACACAGCACACACTCGCACACTCTCTCTAGTCCTCACCCACAGGCACAACACACAAGGGAGCGCACATTTCTCGTGTCAGCTGTGACCAAAGTTCACCCTCCTCCATACACGACGATGAGATGTAGAGACAACGACCGCGACGGCGCGGGCGTCGGCAGAGGTGCTAGAGCTAGTGGCGGTCGCTGGTTTTGATGATGATGATGATGGTGGTGGTGTTGGTGGTGGTGGTAGTTAAGCTCAGTGGTGAGCCCCTTTTTCTCTTTTTTTTTTTCTGTTGTTTTCTTATAGCGTAGCGCTACCAGCCGACGACCCACATTTGCCGTTCGTTTGTTGACGCGAGCTATCGCAACAACCGAGTGTACCGTGAATAGTTTCTCTTTGCCAGTGCCGCCGTGGCTGTACAAAAACACATTTCTTTGTCGTTCATAATTAAGTTATCCGGGAGCATATTGAAAACGCAAAATGGACAACAATTGCCCCTCGAAGACGAAGAAGTCTAAAACAAAAATTTATAAACAATTGTATCGACTCGAGAGTGGTTTATAATTGACTTCCAACCGTCGCAAGGAGACGAGCCAACCGGGTGTGTGTGTGCGCTTTCAGTCCCTTCCAATCGGAGTCACATGTATATAGTATAATTTTATTTTTCGGTTTTCTTTGTAAATAATTTGTTGTTCGGTTGTTGCGTTTTTTTTTTCTCTAGTCAATTTTAATTTCCGGTTCCCTTCCTAATTTTCAATGTGCACGCTGTGATAATGATTCGTTATTGATTTTCCTGTACAAGAACGGTTTTGCTTACAACCAAAAACAACACCAACAACAACAACAACAACAGCTTACGCATTTCCTTGGGAATTTGGCGAAACGCAAAAATTCATCGTCGCGTCGCGTAAGAGAGTGAACTGCTTCGAACTGGTTTCTGTTTCTCTTGGTTTGTTTTTTTTTTGAAAAAAGAAATCAATTTTGAAAAAAGCAAAAACATCGCCAAAATGTCGGTCCCAATGGTGTTGAACGTCATGGACGCCACATCCGTAACTGTACCCGCAATGGATGAGCACACAGAAAATGTAATTAAATTTTAAGCTTACGTAGGATTTGGGAATTTAATTTTAAATTGGCCACTCTGGTGGTGTGTTGTTGTGCCACGAGGTTGGCAAGGTGCAAGTGCAACCTTGAAAGTGAGACCTTCCCCTTAACTTGCGCATTGCGTTTTTTTTGTTTTCTACGCTAGTATTTTTGTCAACAGACAGAGCAGCGCACTGATGACAGGTGCAGTTTTTGCGATGGTGTTGCCAGGTTGAAGATGCGATTCTTTTGGATGCTCGTGCAAAACTTTCACTTTTAGTGATGCGGTGGATTGCGCAGTCTTATATTGATTCATGCGTCGATTTCTTGTGAATTGTTTACCGCAACGATCGGTGGGCTGAGTGGATTTGAAATTGTCTGTAATTACCTAAGCTGTGCTGTGTAATGTTCATAACACATGTTATCGCAAAATTTTTTACGTTGTCACAACTCATTAAAGTTGTTGACATGGGTTTTGTTTGCAATCAGGCTTGAGCAATCTTAAGCACTGTTACGTGACTAGAAATCCTCCAATAATTGATGATCTTTGATAACTTCAACTATCAGAAGTTCCTGTTCAATGGTGTTCCCTGATTACAAAGTTCACTTAGATTGCAGTTTTGATGTAGGAAATGTTTTGGAAACGAATGGTGTTGTTTCAATTCACATTTTGAATGAAGAATGGAAGACGTAGTTAGACAACTTTACAAACCATAATCAGACGAGTGTCGTGTCCCTGAACAATGTACAAATTTTACTCAGACACAAATTTCCAGGGCAAGGTAGCAGGCACCAGAAATCAAACCTCGTCTCGCTAAGAAAACGTTCCTATTCCAAAGCAAACGCGATAGTTGACTAGAAATCCATCAAATTTTTCAAAAATTTGAAGTTTCTGTTGTTTCAAAACTGAATGTTCCGAAAATAGAAAGCGGATGTACTTTGTGGTTGAAGAATCTAGCTCCTCGTCGGCTGTTTAAAGGCGGATATACTTTGATCTGTTCTCGTAAGTGCCACAGAAAAGAATCCAACGTTGGTTTGATTCGAAGTAATTTGTGTGGGATTACAGTCCACAAGGGACCAGGACATTCCACAAGGGACCAGGACATTCCACAGGGGACCAGGACATTCCACAAGGGACCAGGGCATTCCACAAGGGACCAGGACATTCCACAAGGGACTAAGACATGTCTTCTACAGCAACTACTCATGTCTTGCGTTTCATTCTTCTCTCACAAGTAGAAGGAACCCACAGTTTTTCGAGGATTCTGGATGTCTAGAGTTGAGCAGTCTTTCAGTGACAATTATCACATTCTAAGTGTTGTCAGGGCTTCGAAAATTTGTAAGGCTCTCAGTCTGGTAATCAAACCTTAGACCTTCGGCGTGTGAGTCGATGTACCTACCCCCCAAAGCCATGGCAACATCTGCCTGTGTGTAGCCTGTCTTCTTGTAAGTCTTCAATTTGCAGCCGTAAACATTCCATTTGGAATGTACTTTGGTCAATTGTTTCACAAAGCAAAACTTTGCTATCATTTGAACTAGACACAGTGGAGATACTCAACTGAACAGTTCTTGAGTTTCCTCTAATCCAGATATTTACGGATTTTCATATTTACTAACTTCCAGCTCTGGCTAGGCCATGTAGAGCGTATGGACACCACTGCTACGGCCCGAAAAGTCTTCGAATCTCAGCCATTGGGACAGTGCAACAGAGGACGGCCTAGACTAAGGTGGCGCACACAAGTGGAGAAGGACCTCAACCAACTTGGAGTGCGCAACTGCCGAAAGACCGTACTGGCTGGAGAGGCATGTTTGTTGAGGCCCAGGTCCACCCCGGAGTGTAGCGCCACAAGAAGATGAAGAAGAAGAACTATCAGCTCTGCTGGATAAGCCTTTCATTCTACTTTCCACAACTTTTTGCAGGAAGAGACTTCCTCTAATTCTTCTCCTACTATTTCCTTGCCTTGCAGCAGCTTGCAGCGAGTTCTCACTAGTTGTCAAATCTGTCTCCCAGGGTGAAGCTAGTGGTTTTTTGTCACTGCAGAGGACGGTTTTTTTATTTGAGTTTAGACAGCACTTAGCTCCTTCTTTTATTCCCAAAGAACACAGCTGACAATATGAGTACTCGAAGAGACCCGTAGAACAGAACTGGTAATAATATAAATCGCTGTCAAATGAAATGCCAAAGGGCGGTAGTCGAAGAAGTTGGGCGTTTCATTCCTTTATTGCCTGCGTCTACACATCCCTGTCCACTCCGGGCAGGATGCCGCCAATTGGATAGTTGCTCTTAATAATTGAGTGACACTACAGCCCACAAGGGCTAGCCTAGCTTCTACAACAACTACTCGTTTGTGCATGCGCTCCTGTTCTCTCACGAGTAGAAGGGACCTACAGTTTGTTGCCGACTCCGAACGGCGGGGCTTGAGAAGCTTTACATTGGAACTCTTGGAGTGTTCTTAGCAGCTCGAAAGAGGTGGTGCCGTGGTAAAATGCGAGGTGTCCCGTCCAGGAATCGAACATAGACTTTCTGCGTGGCGGTCGACGCGCTTACCCACTACGCCACGGCGATCACACTCCTTGTGGGATGCCCTCAATTGGATAGTTGCTTTAACCTTCACTTAAAATTCAAGGAAGGAGTGGCAAGTGTCATCATCGTGTTGGAAGTTGGTCCATATCCTCAATTTTTGGTCACATGATAGGCCTGCGTTCACGAACACCATTCGCGCTTACTGCTTGTTCGACCTCATTTTCGAGGAATCACGACCCAATGACGCCGTCAACCCATAAGCCGCACCAAACAGTCACTCATTGTGGATCGGCATCGGCTCTTCAGCAATCACTCGTTGACTCTCATTTGTCCAAATGTGGCAATTCTGTCTCACTTGCCCAAATGCGGCAATTCGGTTTGTCAATGAATCCACTGTGGTGGTGAGTGCTGTCCATATAAATCACGAGGTGCACGAAATGCATTTTAATTTGAGCGCTCATTTTCATAAAAGGCTTCAACTGTCTTAACGCACCCCTGTATTGTGTACCTCTCCATAGATGAGTTTGTCAAACGCTGAAGCAAAGAAATGTCAAATCAAATTGGGCAAACTTGACGTTAAGGTGTGACTCACAATTGACATCGTTCATTTTGGCTGGATCACGCTTGATGTCGGGAATTATTGATGACAAAATGTGTTGAAACTATGCCCACGCAATGATTACGTGTCGTGCTAAATGTGTTCGGTGCATAGCGTCTCCTATGAGGGCTTTTCGGAAATCTATTTTCGATTTACAGGGAATCCCCTGACCCGTCGATTTACAGGGAATTCCTGCAAAGATCAGTATCAACTGGAAACTGGTGGAAATGTGATAAAACTGGTGTGCTTACAATCCACGTCACTTTGGACTTTTTTCGGCATTTTTCTGGGTGTCTCATTGTCTCTTTTTAGCAACACTCTTACAAGACACACGCATTGGTTTCAGCTTTGAGCGCAATTCCTGTGTTTTAAGGTACAGGGCGACACGCACAAGTACTTAGTGCTGTAGCAAAAGTTAGATTCTTGTGATACTGGTACAGGGGAACTTCAATAACTCGAACTCTGAAAATGCAGGAAAACAAATCAGTTTTTGGAAACCTCGACTTAAAGAAATTAAAACTGAATATGAAAAATTCTGAATTATAGAGGAATTGGACTTCAGGAATTTCGACTTATGCAAGTGCCACTGTGGCAGAGAAGAGAGGCGTCTCAGCCTCACTTAAAGCTTGGAGGTTCTTAGTGGATAACCACAGCACTGAGTCTAAAAATTGGCATTAGCGTTGTTGTTGAAGAAGAAGGAAGGGGAGACTCACGACTTACTTACGACCGTAGATTAAGGTCTGTTCGCAGAGTATGATCTCGCCTCTTTTGATGTCACGTGTTGCTCGTAAATGACGGGGTGGAGCTAAATTCGATAAGCGACGTGGATGCTATTTTTCTCTACTACTGGAGGGGTCCGAGAGTTTGATGCCAACCCGCCATGAGGACGTAAAATGCCGTCCGCTACGGCAATAGGCTTTTGTCCCTTGTGGGCTGTAGTGGCAATCAATAATTAATCTCGGAACCTATGAGACAATGTCTCCTAAACGTACTCTCTCTGGATAACGCGAGGACTTCTTCAGTTTTATGGGAATGAGAAGCAACAAGCTTTGTGTAGATCAGTCTTTTGGATGCTGAGGCTCACGTGGTCCGTACTAAAACCAGACTAAGTATTAGACCGAGGAGAATTTCAACCGCCAGTTTAGCTACACCACCACCCACAGACGTGAGGTGGTGCCAATTTGAATAGTGGACTGGGCTCTGCTGCGTTTTTGTGGATCTAAAAGGCTTAAGGAACTTTGAGTAGAATAGTTTTTGCAGAGGCGGCTTTAAGGCACCAAGTTTGGCAAGTTTCCTGTGATCTCAAGCTTCACTATATTAGCACTTGCTATGAGCGACCGCTTGTTTCTTGACGCCAACAGCAGTGTTTAAGTTTCTTGTTGCCTTTGCAGGTGGGTTGGCTCAATTAATTGAACACTCTGTATATAACACATCACTCAAAAAGTCCACATAGGGGGCGCCCCTAAAAAAAAAATAATAGTGACAGAATAATTCTTGTCAGTGGCGCCCCCTACATATCCCGGGATTTATTGAGTGAGTTTAATGTACATATGAGCAAAATTAAGGCATCAGGATTCTTTTGTTTTAAACTTTTCCAATCGCTGCTTTGCTAGAGTCGGCAGCTATTGTCTTCAGCAGTGTGAACTCATTCGCAGGTGTTCACCTGTAAGATAGGAGATGGACGGCTGATTTCAGCTAATCCATTCACGAAAATGGTGGAGTTTCTTTAGGGAGGAATGGACGTCAGCACCAACTGTCAAACAAGATCTTGTTTTTCGAGTCGTTTCTGAACGATAAAAACTAAACTAAGGCGCTTCTGTTTTGAATCAGCTGTAAAATGGATTCGTAGGGCGGGCTGTACGTCTAAATACTGTATTGGTTTCTGGTTCAGGCTTGAGTCCAAGTTCGAGCCAATGGTTGAAGACAAATATGATTTTTTTCCCAGCATTGTTTCACTTGCAGACCTTCTCTTTTTTTTTTGACGTCATTGGTAGAAGTTCGCAACATTCTTACCAAAATTGTCATCAAATGGCGTTGAAGTGTGACATCTCTGATAATTTTATTTGCATCTAACGGTATTGTACCTTGTGTGAAAGGGGAGATCAGAAGCTTCATTTTGTGAGAAGAGACTGGTGACATCGAATGTTCCCGTGAAGAGTTATTTCCATTTAAAAGTAACTGAAAATTTGGAACTTTACCGCAATGTCATATTTTGCTCATCTTCCATAGGAAGCTGTAAAAAAAAATCTTGCCCACTATTTAGGCTTCTCAAAAAGAATTCACTTCAAAAACTTTCGTCAGCCGAATTCGCTCTGAAGCACAGCCCCCTAGTAAAGATCTTGAGAATGACGTCAAACCCCACCGACGCAAGCCATAATTTATCCAAACCTCACAAAAACAGAAGTGACTGTTTTCAAAAGTACAGCCTGCATGCAACTATCTACAAGAAAGAAAAAACCAAGGGAAAGATAGAACTGGCAGTGGTCGTTAATCGCTCAGTCATTTAACAACGCCAACTTTTCACCTTTGTTGAGCAACTTGATGATTCGCTTAATTGTGTGGCCTTTGTTCTTGTCTGGCGGCTATTGCCTTGTGTTCACGCGCTATTCTGCGATGGACTTTGTACCATCGAATGTCTAATTTGTTGTTTTTTTTCTTTTTGTTTGTTTCTTTCTGCTTCTTCTAAGAAGCTTTTGCATTTGTAAACATTCATGAGCGTTCTAACGAAGCGTTCTTGGAAAGAATAAAAGTTTTTTTTCGACTGAGAAGCAATCAATTTGTCGTTTCCTTTTAAGAAAGCCGCCTGATTTCGTTTTTCCATCTCCTAAAGCAGAGAAAAAGTCCAAAATGACAGCATTCCTTTGTGCAAAGCCCAGTTAGGGCATTGTGTCATCCAAGGACTTGTGATTCACTTGGAGAGGCAATGTCATGGAGTTCGTAAAGAATTTTGCCCCGGCAACGTGCAATAAACAATACAAACAAACTGAAACACCCATTCGGGCTGGCAAATGTTTAGCCACGCCGATAACGGTATCTGGGAATGATAATGCAAAACAGCAATGTGTGCTTGCCGGAGCTTTGAACAGAGGCATTGTGTTTGGTGAAGGCAGAAGAAGTACAGTCGGATCTAAGGGGTGGCATGGCATGTGTTGTAAGATATCAATTAGCAGCACATGCGGTCGAAAGGCAGGAGAAAACGATCAGTTATAGATTTACATCGGAGATCAGGTCTAATTTGGCTGGTCAGTCACGACAGGTTCAGTGGAATTACAAAATGGAGTCAAATTCATTAGCAGCTTGATTTGATGTCGTTTTGGCACGTCACGTTGTTTGTTTGTCACTTTGGCTGAAACGTAACCAATAATTAACTCAAATGAGGCTTAGGGTACGGAGTTTAATGCGACAGCTGGCGATTGTGGCATGTTTTCTTAAATTTCTTCGATTCTTGATAACCCTTGGGGTGGTCATAAACAGCGTTGCCAACTGAATTCGGTCGAAGGAAGCTGAGGAAGCTGGGATGAGGGTAGGCAATTTGTTGGGGAATCATATGACAAAGGTAGCAAACTCGACGTACTTTTAAGTAGGCAGAATGAGTGATAGCCAAAGTAAGCGCTTTGTGATGCCACACAGCTCAAAGATTCAATTCTTTAAAGGCCGTCGTGATAGGTGCACCATTTCACCTAACATGCATGATCTCCTGCGCTCTTCTGTTTTGACAGGAATTTTCTTAACTCCTTCAAGAATAACGTTGCTGCTGATGTTTGAAATGGCAAAGTCAATGTTCAAGGCCGATGCATGCTACACTTGTCTGCTGTCTGACACTAGACGTCAAGCAAAATCTTCTAAAGACGGACAATATCCAGCGATCGGCATGAATTTGTGTCACGGTGGCCCTCTGTTCCTCTCCTGCGACTGCTTTGGGCACGCTATTGCAGCCACCTTCTTTCTCTCAGTCTCTCAGGCTAAGAGTTAGCAAGGTACTGGTGCTGCCAGCGTGAGTCTGTGGCCAGACAGTGTGTGGGAAAAGGACTTAGTTAGAAACCCGGCTGCACAGATGGCTCTAAAACGGAAGAGGGTACTGGGTCAGATGCATTTGCTATAACGACCAAGTTATACCAAGCACTCCGCCTCCCAGACTCTTGCATTCCGTCTCCCAGACACTTGCATTCCGTCTCTCAGATGCTTGCATTCCGTCTCCCAGACCATTGCGTTCCGTCTCCCAGATGCTTGCATTCCGTCTCCCAGACCATTGCTTTCCGTCTCCCAGACCATTGCATTCCGTCACCCAGACCCTTGCACTCCGTCTCCCAGACGCTTGCATTCCGTCTCCCAGACCCTTGCATTCCGTCTCCCAGACGCTTGCATTCCGTCTCCCAGATCATTGCAGTGATTTCCAAGAAGAAGCTATTTATGAGGCTGCGTGCCCGTCGATGGGGCCAGTAGACAGAAATGTTTGTTCCTTACACAGACAGCCATGCGGCCATTAAGGCTCTGAAAACGCCATAAACCAGCAGGAAGACGATTAAACTTTGACGACTTCCTCTAAAGGAGATAGTGGTCAAATGCATACTCTTAAGTGGGTCCCTGGTCATAAAGGTATCCTGGGCAATGAAAGGGCCGATGAATTAGAAAGAAAGGGACCGTGCTAGCCACTAGCAGAAAGTTAGGAAACAAACCTTTCACCCCAATTCAAGTTGTAAAGTCGAAAGGGCCATCAATAGGGCTAACTACTTTTTCTTCTTAAGCTGGCACTGCAGTCCAGCGTGGACCTGGGCTTCTACTAATATGCTTCTCCAGCCAGCACGATCTTTCGCCAGCTGCCTCCAATTGCGCACTGTAAGTTGGTTGAAGTCCCTTTTACTTGTCTGCGCCATCTCCACCTAGGCAGTCGTCTGTTGCGTTGTCCCAATGGCTCGGATTCGAGGGCTTTTCGGGCCGGACGCTCTTCATGATTCAGTCATTTGAAGCGTTCTATCCGAAGACGATTGACCAGGGGCATGGAAGCTCGTCGTGGATTCTTCTCCTCCAGACGCCATCAACGCAAAAATGACCAAAAATCCCACGCAGACGTTTTTTCTCCACAAGATTAAGGGTAGCCTTCTATGCTTTTAGTAGCGTCCAAGTTTCCGTGACGTAAAGGAGGACTGGGTTGATCAAGCTGTTGTACAAAGCCAGTTTAGTCCTTAGAGAGGGGGCTCAATTACCCTATTGTCTCTTGAGCTCAAAGAAGCAGCAATTGGCAATTGATTCTGTGGCTCTAGCTGCCGATAGAAACAGGCCACATGCTGCATACACCCACATACCAAACATGCTGACAGCAATGATCAAAGATCAAGGAACCTAAACAGTCTTAGCTAAAGTGATGTACGTCTGGTTACGGGGATAATAAGAGGTGAAGGGTAACCCCCAAAATAGCTTCGGCAAGCGTTGTCAGTCTTCGAATCTGAGCCATTGGGACAACGCAACAGAGGACGGCCTAGGCTAATGTGGGCACCCAACTGGAGAAGGACCTCAACCAACTTGGAGTGCGCAACTGGCGGCAGCTGGCGAAAGATCGGGCTGACTGGAGAGTGGAGAGGCATGTTGGTTGAGGCCCAGGTCCACCCCGGACTGTAGCGTCACAAGAAGAAGAAGATGAAGCGTTGTCGGAAAGAGGAAGAGACAGAAAAACGATTCGATTGCCGCCTAGAAGAACTAGGTGACGTAAAAGTAGGGAAAGTTCAAGAAATTCCTAAGGGAAACAAACTAGCTCAATCAATAGTATGAAGAGGTTGAGAGAAACTGAGGGAATCTAGGAACGCCTGCAAGTGCCATCACAATGGTCCCACCAGTGACTAAGCAGCTATCTGTACCGAGCCTAACCTCCAATGTTCAACGAAAGTTTGTCGATATGCTTAAAATGTTTGTGTTGCCATAAAACTGCCGTGTCATTGACGGAATGACGTACGGCACGTGTAGTCGCTAATGACACTAGACCTTGGTCCCTTGTGGGCTGTAGTGCCAACAAATTTAATTATTTTAATTGAAAATGACAAACCTATGGTTACGAGGAAGGACAACTAAAGGCGTTCCTATAAGTTTTCAGACATTGACATTTCAAATATGGAGAAATTTGAGAACTAAAGTTTCTCAAATTTTCGTAGTTTTTGGCATCGCTTTCCACTCGCGTTTCTCTTTGAAAATTAAGGTTTCACCTTGTTTTAGGTGAGTGAGGTTCAGTTTCAGAAGAAAAAATTATAGGAACGACTTAAGTGGTTCTTTCTTGGGTCACAGAGAGATGTCATGATTTGAAAACTTGCTCCTTGGTTTGACATAAGTCGAAATTTCTGCGAACAGAGCCATAATTTTGACGCGTCGCGTTACTTTCTGTCGTTTTTGACAAGTAAGGGTTATTGTCTGCTATCTAAGCTCTCTATTTGGCTTCCTTGTAAGACCACCAACATGTCCTGCAATATTTCCTCAAACTTCACACTTGCATTCGTTGTTCAAAACCTTCAAAACTCCCTTTCCAAGTCAAGGTAAATTCAATCCCTGTAGAGAATATCTCTTTTTTGCTCCAATTTCTTACAGTTCACCTCAACAATTGAAATGATAGGCTAGTATCACACTTCTTCCCGCCTCACAGTCCTTAAATGCAACTGAAAACCCTTCCGCCAAAATATCCACTCGTATTCCCATGTCGCGTGAACACGAGTCTCTCTCCTTCAATTTCTCAAAACTCCACAATCTCTGGCAACATTGCCAGCAGGGGGACACAGAAATTCGCAAATCACCACCCACATCCCGATCTGTCAGTCGCTGTCAAAAATAGCCCCAGCCTCGATTCGACAGCTCGGCCAGACACACTACGAATATCTTCCGATAAAAGCAAAATTCTCAAGTGCTTGTGTTCGTTGTAATAGTTTTCTATCGGTTTCTATGTTTTTGTAGCAGTGGCCACCGCCTTTGCCCGCCTTTGTCGCCTTCGCATGCCTCCCTTGTTTACGTCGCCTTCTCATTTAGTTTCCCGATAAATTTTCTTATTTTGTTGTTTACTGTTTGTTTGTCTATCGAATGTGCGTCGCGATGTTGTTTTCGAATAGTTTGTGCGCTTCCTGTTTGTGGCCTGCTCAGCGATTAGAGATTCAACTTTTGTCGTGGACTGTACACCACCACGCACAGTGAGCAGTTAATGATTTGAAAAATCGATGAAGTCAGTGCTGGACTGGGCGTTGACACATGTCATGGCGACAGCAAACGTCTATGCGCCTGGAGGCAATGACAGTTCACAATAGAATTGTTTGGCCCCATTGACGTCAGCCTTAAATGACGGTAATTAGTGGATGATTGATTCCGGTCAGCGAATTCGCGCTATTCGTTCTAATCCAATCAACGATAATCCATCGGAACAAACATGGGGCTCGCTTGGAATTGTTTTAACCTTGTCAGCGAGTTGGTTGTTTGATTAGTCGCTTGTTTGCGGCGCAAAGCTGCTGGATTGCGTGATGTTTTGCGAGGCGGGCTGCAAGTGGTTGGTTATCTGGTCATGTAGGAGGTGAGTGACACTTGAGTCCGATAAGATGTTTACTGATGATTCTAATTTGCTTTCAGCTCCTTTGTTTAGAACCAGATGCGGTTGGATTTGTGTGGTGTTTACGCGAATGCAACTGACGAGAGGGGCAAGGATGGTGTTTCTGGATGTTTTTGAAAGCAGTTGGGGGTTACACAATGTTGTCTGATGAAGTTTAGCGTTATTTTTCATTCAAAATAATGACCAGAAGTGCAGTAAGCGTTGTAAGTGTGTGCAGGATGTGGTTCTTCAAGGTATTTCGACTGCCAACTGGGCGCTGTTTTGCGAAGAAGACGACTGATATTGTTAAGTGGTCCATTTGGATGAGGATACCCACTGTCCAAACCTAACCATAAATCGAAAGTTAGCAACTATTCCTCCATCGCATTCCAAACCGAATGTAGACGCAGAGTGCATGAACAATTAGCTAGACAGCCGTTGAACAGCCTTGAGTGCTGGGCAGCACCATCAGAACAACTAGATCATATTAATGAGCCTGTTCGAAAGTTGTCTAACCTTGGTCAACTTGATTCTCGTCTCTCATACGTCAGAATCGTTCATTTCGAAATTCGTTTCCCCCATTTGTTTTACGTCATCCCATCCCATAACGCTGCCAATTCCTCAAAAGCCCCAAATATGTCATAAACGGCAAAAGTGTCACACTTGGCTAACGCGACGCCTTGTTTGTTTTTTTGCATTTCAAACTTATCCATCCGCGGAAGTCACGCCACCAAAATTCGCTAAAAATACACACGCCCCACAAGACAAAACCGAAATTCACTCACACACAACGCGAAATTTTTAAATTTAATCACCTCTACACCCGCCCTCCCCGTTGGCAGACCCCTTCGGCTTGGCCCAGTTTCATGAGTCGCAAACCGGCTCACCTCACATCCGATGAACGCTCGAAGTGCTTGTCATGGTATTCGCCGTAATTTCCAACTCGTGATCAAATAATCCGAATGTCTAGGCGGTTGGCACGTGCGCCATAAACAAAAAAAAACGCAAAAAAATATGCCCAAAGCTAAGACCTGGGCACCGAACAAAGGCGAAAGCTTCCCCAGGCAGCGGCGGACGCCAAACGTGACTTCATGCTCGAAAATGTTTGATTCTAATTTCGGCACTTTCGCATGCGCACATAAATTCTGTAACTCCCCATCGCAGTTGGTAGGCGGAAGGCAGCAAGCAAATCTGCTCATAGACAGCCGCACAGGTATTCGGTTCAGTCGATAGCCCCTTTGGAGTTTTTCTAGTTATCTTTCGTTCTTTATTCTTTTTCTTTTGTTTGTTTGCATTTTGACATGTGAGCTGCGTGTGTGACGGTGGTGGCCGCTGCGTTAAGGACTCTCCTTGGAACTTAAATTCGAACTTGACTTCAGACAGCGGTTAACCTTCTCAATGCGAATAATTGCTTCGCGTTCGTGGAATGTGATTCAAATATGCCGCAAAGTTCAAAATGTGCTGCACAAATGTCAGCCGGTTAGAAAGCTCACGAATGTGTTTGACGTTCGCGTGAGTCAAGTGAGTAATGTCATTTTATTGCAATTATAATGTGTGGCGTGTTTTCGAATCGCATTCTGCTGCGTTTTGGAGGGGATCTTGAAATGAGTTCAGTTGTTGCAGGGTCTGTCAGGCATTTGCGAGTGAATCATGAACATCTGTCAACGTTTTACATTGGCATTGAGTTACATAAGAGTTGTTGGTGGCAAGAGAAAATTTTTAAATTCTCAAAATTTGCTTTTGGGACTAGGTTGCGACTTTGGAGATTCTTTTCCTTTATGTCAGAAAGAAATTGATTTCATAGCGGGTCCCCAATTCAATATTTATGTGTTTCCTTGCCCCTTTCTGGCTAGAGACTGTTTAAATGCTAGAACTTGCGTTCAAACTTGCATTTCGATGCGTGGGCGGATATGAAAGTGCTGCGCAATAACCGACGAAGCACTTTTTTTCGGGCAAAGTACAGAGGAATGTCAAACGAGGAAACAATTAAATGATCTCGAGACGCACAGCTTTCTAGTCTTACGCAAACCTTGGCACAAAGCAGACAAATTCTCTGTTTCTCTCTTTCACCAGCGCGTGTAAAAATGTACGATGTCATGGCGTCCATTTTCTCCTTCTGTCAAATTCATAAAAGGCGACGGAGAAATCAGCTGTGTATCTCAGCATCTACAGTCTTACTGGTTGCAGGTGTAAACGCAGTCTAGTGTCATTTGATTTCAGGCAGTTTTCTACTATTTAACCTTTTCCAAAAGACAGCCTCAAGATGAGCTATTTGATTTTACCTGCAATCCAAAACTGATTTGGAACATTTCCTTATACTAGGCCTTTTCTTTTAAATTTCTAGAACTCTTTAAAATCTTGTAACTATCTCGTTTCCATACAAGACAGTAGATGGAGTAGATGAATTGTGAGAAATTGTACCAGAAAGTGAAACAAAAATGAACTCTTTCCAAAGAGACTCACAATAACAGGGATTTGTATTGAGCTTACGTTACTCTTTCTGTGGTCGCCGTGGCGTAGTGGGTAAGTGCGTTGCCCACACGCCGAAGGTCTAGGTTCGATTCCCGGACGGGACATCCCGCATTTCCTCACGGCACCACCTCTTTCGAGTTCCTGGCAACACTCACAGAATGGTCATCTGTCTATGAAAAGCTTTTCAAATCTCGCCATTCGGAAACGGCAACAAACTGTAGGTACCTTCTACTCGTGAGCGAACAGTAGTACGCACAACACGAGTAGTTGTTGTAGAAGCTAGGCTCTGGTCCCTTGTGGGCTGTAGTGTGTCACTCAGTTCTTCTTCTTTTTCTTCTTGTGGCGGTACACTCCGGGGTGGACCTGGGCCTTAACCAACATACCTCTCCTCCAGCCAGCACGATCGTCAGTTGCGCACTCCAAGTTGGCTGAGGTCCTTCTCCACTTGTGTGCGCCACCTTAGCCTAGGCCGTCCTCTGTTGCGTTGTCTCAATGGCTCGGATTCGAAAACTTTTCAGGCTGGAGCTGTGGTGTCCTTACGCTCTACATGGCCTAGGGATCTGAAGCGTTGTATCCGTAGACGCTTGCCTAGGCTCATGTCGCTGTAAAGCCCAACGAGTTCGTCATTAAATCTTCTCCTCCAGATGCCATCAATCAAAAATCGCACGCAAAACTTTTCTCTCGAAAATACTAAGGGCTTCCTCATTCGCTTTTAGTAACGTTCAGGTTTCCGTGCCATAGAATAGGACTGGGACGATTAAGCTATTGTACAAAGCCAGTCCTTGGACAGAGGGCTCTATTACTCAATTGCCTCCTGAGCCCAAAGAAGCAGCGATTGGCAAGAGTGATCCTGTGTTCCATTTCGGTGCTAGTGTTCTTTTTTCTATTTACCGCAGAGGTAGTTCCTCAAAGTTTCTGCTGCCTAGTGTGACGCTCTGTCCGAAATGTCGATGTTGTGTGTCCTTCTTTGATGACAGCATGTACTTCGTTTTGCCCTCTTTAACCAGCAGACCCATTTTAGCCGCTTCAGCTTCAATGCCATTAAACGCCACATTGACGGCTCGCTGGGTTCGTCCAATCACGTCAATGTCTTCAGCCAAAGCTAGCAATTGAACAGATTTTTGGAAGATCGTGCCTCTGAAGCTTATGTCCCCCTTCCGTTTTATTTGAATTAAACTTAGTTTCCGGGCAAAAACTGCAAGTTTCTAAAATGAGGAAATGTTGCAAGTAATTCAAGCTATTCTTCAAGGCCAGATTCAGTGTCTTGGAGCCTGTCTTTTGGAAAAGTCTATTACTGGTCTCTGAAATCCTACCAAATTTTCCACACTTTGTCTTGCAAAATGCGTCATTCCTTCCTACTGTCTATAGGGCACTTTCATCAACTACTCTTGTTGTGGGTGCACTTCGTTACACACGAGAAGAGAGGACCCACAGTTTGTAGTCAACTCCGAATGTGGAAATTCGACAGATTCTAAGTAGTGTTACCAACTTGAAAGAATATTGACGTTAAGGAATCGAACTTAGGACCTTTCGCGCTTGTAAGTTGACGCACTTAGGGGCAAAAAGTGACTGTCTAAATGATACCTTTTTATGGAAAACTTTACGATGGACCTAAACACACATTCAGATGCATACATGTGACAACCACAAACTAAGCAGAAACTTCTTAGTAACGTCTGCAGGCAGGGGAACATATATTTCACTTTGGCCGGGGGAAACAACTGAATTCTTCTTTTCCTGCAATTTCAATTTTGAGGAACAATTTTTAAACCATTTTACAGCTGCTGGTAAATAGGCCTTAAACTTGGCCACACCGCTTCTGTTTCTCAATGTGTTCTGACGGAGCGAATGTCTAAGGTTGGGCTAGAGGTCGCAACAGTCGTTATCCATGTGGTTTCGTCAATTTTTGATCTTCTATTGAAGAGCCCTCCTGGAGATCTCAAAATGACTTCAGACTTTGTAGGGGGGCGACAGAAAGAAAGACTTCCCTTTACGCGTTATAGATTAGATAGATTTTTATTGAGCAACGCAGTGTGTGCTACACGCTAATTTATGAAGTGGGGTAACCGGAAGAATTTCACAAACAGGATCCAAGACCTTAGTAGCCGAATCAACGACTGCTTATTTACTTTAAAAATACAGTAGGTGCAGGCATAAAACAAGTACCACGTTTCTGTAAATCGCCTGCAACTTAAATCCACAAAGGAGTAGGAAATGCTTTCTAGAAAAGCTCGCCCCTCACTAGACTTTTGTTTTTCCAAAAAAATAATAAATGAGGACTCATAGCAGTGACCATGTTTGCGGCGTACCATCTCAAGTTGCACCTAGACGTGATCTGCTCGACGATAAGCAGATGGATTAAGGGCAACTCTTGTCAGAAATCTGACCAAACTTTGATCTCAAAAACATGGTACCTGTGTTGAGCAGATCGGTCTTTCGCTGTTGGTGGACAGACATTTTGAAATTTTGCGTGTCCTGCCTCCAAGTCCTGTAACATCACCGAATGCGTGGTCGCCTGTAGTAAACCTGTGCAGCCTAGAAAATATCCAGTACCGATACTTCGTCTACATTCTGGACTAGGTGTTCAACAAAATTTTGAAATTTTGCCTGTCCTGCCCTCAAGTTCGTCTCTGTGGTGTGTTGAGTAGACTTTGTGCAGAGCCATCGTCTAGTTGAAATCAGACCAGTGCTTCAACTGCTTGTCTGCTCTATACATGAGAGAACAGGCAAACGACTGAAAGTTGGTTTCATGCCGTTTGGGTCTAAGTAAACTCCATTCGAGACGATTGTCAGTTCGACGCTATCCGCCAAAGTAAAGTGCATCACTGTTCGTAAAAGTGTAAAGAAGAGTTCCCTCCCCAGAGCTAACTCAATCTTTTGCCAGAACCTGGAATTGTTCGATCTTGTGACAGACTAGACCCTGGAGTGTAAGACATCTGGATATCCCCGGGTGTTCCGGAACTAGCAGACAGAATAGTTGCTCACCATATCGACTTCTGTAGCAAAGTACCAGAGATGAGGACAAAGAAGCATCACCTCTGGTCATGTGAAGCCCTTTTAGACGGAAGATCCACTTGGGTGTACTACAGCCCACAAGGGTCCAGGGCCTAGCTTCTATAACAACTACTCGTGTTTGTGCGTGCTACTGAGAGAGAACTCACGAGTAGAAGGGACCTACAGTTTTTTGCGACTCTGAACGCCGGGGTTTGAGAAGCTTTTTCTAGGCAATTGATACTCCTTGAGTGTTGTCAGCAACTCGAAAGAGGTGGTACCATGAAAAAATGCGAACCTAGACTTTCGCACTTACCACTACGCCACGGCAACCACTTGGATGCATACTGCTTTGATAATCTGAGCGATCCTCAAGGTCTCACAATAGATCAAATCTGGGCTAAGTGGGGCTCTAATTGCTGCCTCTTATGTACAACAACCAACCTGACTGATCAGTAAAAGAAATGCGGTCTCTAGAACTACCTCAAGCTTTCAGAAACTTGTTTGGAGAGAATACCCTTGTACGGACTTCCTCCAAGTGGATGCTAGATGAGTCTATGAGTATGTCTACGGTCCGAGCGGAACTAGCAAGGTGTCAGAATTACAAAATAGACCTTAAACCCACAGGGGAATATACCCTGACAAGAGGACTGCAATCAAGATACGTGGATGGACGTTTTGAGTCACAGAACAGGCGCCAAATTGTACATGATGAGGAAAAGTTCCCGTCCTTCTTTGGAGAACACTGAACTGAGACTTGAAGGTGTTCATTCCAGTCCTTAGGTTGTTCTTCTTTTCAAATTTTCGACTCATTTAAGACGTTCAAATCTCTAATCATAGACATTCCTTGTGTCCCTCCCTTACACACACACTCTCTCTCTCTCTACACACATTCCTCTTGTCATTCCCTTCTTATCTGTCTGCCATGACTTTTCCTATTTTCCAACAGTTCAAATGAAGCGAGCCCCCAGCTCACCTTCAGCCCCACACATAAATTTGCAGCCAATTTCCCATTATGCATGCAATTAGAGCACAGCGGCGAGCTTCGTTTCCAGTTCAAGAGCAACCGCCATTCGCATGATTGCACCCGCAGTCGGAATATCACTCGCACTAGACGCCCCCTAAAACTATGCACCACCACTTGCACCATCACTGGCCAATTGATGTCGATTTCGTTTTTTTTTTTCGAATTTCTGCCGATATTGGCGCTGCCCCCTCCACGGGGTTTACTCAGCCGATTGGAACAAGGCGACACATTTGCAATCGTTTCTGTTTTCAATTCAATTTCTTTTGTGATTCACGCACACACACACGTGGAATAAAAATCAATTGAAACTATTGCACGTCCGTCTCGGTGCGTCTACTGGTGTGCGCGCCTTATCTCGAAGTAGAGTGGCCCCTGTAATTAATGTGTCAGTGGTCCCCCCCCCCTCCGAGTTACTACCTTGCTGGGAGCAGTCGTGCTGTGTTGACAAGCGTAGCGTTGGTTCAGTGACGCGCGGGTCTCTTTGGCGTGAGGTCTTGAGCGAATTTCCCTCTCAACATTCTGCCATGTCTTCCAACAAAGTCACTTACCTGTTCATTTTGTTTCTCTCCCTACAGTGCAATGCAATCGCCAACACTGTGATCCCGCGGGCTGGTGAGCCGTCGATCTTGCCAGCTTCCACTGAGGAGTGTCTTCCATCGCCGCGCAGGTTCACGGTGATGCTGAAGAAGCCGCTGGAGTCAAACGAGCACATGGGGCTCACTGGAGACACGTTCGAGTTGGGCGCATGGGATCCGCTGCGCAGTGTCCAGTTGACAGCAACATCACCGAATGCCTGGTCGGCTGTGGTTAGCCTGTGCAGCCCAGGAAATGTTCAGTACCGCTACTTCGTCTACACTCTGGACTACTTGGGACGAATCCAGATCAAGCGCTGGGAGTCGTTCGTGAAGCCGAGGAACATGCGCACCTGCAACCATGGCTGCATGCGCCTGGACAAGTTTGGAGAGTTCGACGAGCAGAAGCAGGTCTCCAGGGGATGGCTGACCAATGAGACCGTCGTCCAGTTGAAGTTGTTCAACGAGGTGTTCACTTTCGATGGCGAGACGCAGGAAAAGTTCTTCATCAAGCTGGTGCCGCTGCAGAACGAGAATGACCTACCGAACTACGGGGAACTTGCTGACAACGTGGAGGTGGTGAACATGAAGTACAGGCAGAGCATCCTCGAGCGGCAGGCCGGCTTGGGAGTGCTCTACACACCGGGAGATGTTGTGGTGTTCCACCTGGCAGTGCCATTGGGTTCGGAGAACACCTCGTATGCCCTTGTGATGCATACGGAGGATCGTCTACCTCTAGGCCACGGAGTGATCTCCCTGGTGACCGCTGTGGACAGTGACGAGAAGCTGAATGTGAGCATCTCCACCCCGGACGCTGGCAGACGCATCGCCAACGCCTGCATATCTCCAATGACCATCAGGCCCTTGCCTGGGGTCAGGCAGAACTTCCGCACTAGCTACGCCTACACATGGAAGCCGGAGTGGGACAAGCTTCTGGTTGGCCACCGCGGCGACGGCATCAGCTTCTCAGCGAATGGCGCTCCAGTCATCGAGAACACCATCGCGTCCTACAAGACGGCCTATGAGTCCAATGCCGACATGATTGAACTCGACGTCCACATCACGCAGGACCTCGTGCCGGTGATCTACCACGACTACAAAATCTTCACCGCCCGAGAAGGCATCCAGCCGAGAAACAAGTCCGACCTGAAACAGGTCTACCTGAAGGACGTCCGTTACAGCCAGCTGCAGGACATGAGGGTGTTCCGTGTGATTGGAGACGAGATCCGTGAGTTCTCCTCACACAACGAAGAGCACCGCCCTGATCACCGGCTCTTCCCGACGCTGGAAGAAGTCTTTCGGGCCCTTCCCCTCGGCTTGGGCATCAACGTGGAAATCAAGTGGCCCCAGGCCCTTCGGGATGGCACTCTTGAGGCCGAGCAGGTGCGCGACAAGAACCTATTCGTCGACATGATCCTGATGACCACGTTGAGCCACGGCTGTGGCCGCATGCTGATCTTCTCATCCTTCGACGCCGACATCTGTTCCATGGTCCGGCTGAAGCAGAACATGCTCCCAGTGATGTTCCTGACCCAGGGCGCCACCACTAAGTGGCCGGCCTACGAAGACCCCCGCTGCAACAGCGTCGAGGCCGCAGTCAACCACGCCCAGGCCATCGAGTTGAACGGCATCGCTCCCCACGCCGAGGACATCCTCAAGGAGCCGCAGTTAGCCGCCTTGGCAACCGATCTCGGCCAGAAGGTCTTCATCTGGGGCGAGGACATCAACTCCCTGGAGCGGGTGCGCTTCTTCGAGAACGCCGGCGTAACCGCAAACATCTTCGACCGCGTCGACCTCATCATTCCCAAGGACAAGCCGGGCAGCATGTATGACAACAGCGAGACACTTGAGTATTTCAGGGGACAGTGCCCCTCGTAAAACCGTTATGCGTACATTGAATCAATCCCTTCTACAACTTTCCTCTACTTAGCTGTAAGCCACTTCCAATAGTTTATCTCAACGCTACACACGGCGGCGGCGTGGCGGTGCAAGGCGGTCCCTCTGACAGAAGTTTGTCTTGCTCACTTTTTTTTTTGAAGCGCAACGGTCTACTGTGCTTCACGACAAATCGCAACGAATACGAAGTCACCGTTCCGCCCGCCTGCACGCAATACAACGCAATTTGAAGCCAAAACAAAATGCCACAGAAAAAAAAACTGTTTTCTCTTTTTTTTGAAATCTAGCGGTAAGCGAACGGTTCCGGCTCGTGTGAGTCAGCCGTTCGTGGGATACACACTTTTTCTTAGCCTCAATTTGACACTTTTACTGTAATGATATTAATTTATGACTTCTGAGACGATTAAATAAATGATAAAGATGCTGTAGACTAAGGGCGTGCTTGGCGTTGTTTTTTTTTGTTTCACTTGCGCATGGGACGGTGCGTCAGAGCGGTTTGACGGGTTCATCGGGAATTCACAGCCGGGATGGTTGTTTGATAAACGGTGGTCGATTAGATGCTCTGACAGCGGAGGTTCTGGTAATCAGAGCTGACAATCTAATCGGACTGATTGGGAGTGACTCGGTTTGTGTCAAGTGGGAAGGGGAAAACACGCTGCGTCGTCAGTAATAAATTAAGCATGAAGCAAAGGTTGAGTGTAGAGCGATCGAGATTGCGCAATTTGATAGCGAGCGCCTGTGGCAAATTCACGACGACGTCGAACAGTCAACAGTGGCGTCCTTCCTTTCTGAACTTTGACACAGGGGACCATTGAAGTGACACAGGTAAGCTGACAAGCAGTTGCAGAAGAGCTGTCGTGGGCAACGTGAATGCTACAAAGAGACAAGATTTGGTCAAGATGGGCTAGCTGGTTGCTGGAGAGAGACAACCAACCTTGAGCCAAATCACAAGTGATGCTTGGAAGCATTCCTGCTGGAAAAAGTAAGAAATAGTGTGCTGGATTTGAAGCTGTTAAGGTGTCCTACAGTAACGTTCCTGAGTTGCCCTGTGTTGTAAGGAACTTTTCCTCCTGGTGGGTTTTACCGGCTTGACAATAATCTTCTTCTTGTGGCGCTACAGTCCGGGGTGGACCTGGGCCTCAACCAACATGCCTCTCCAGCCAGCACGATCTTTCGCCAGCTGCCGCTAGTTGCGCACTCCAAGATGGTTGAGGTCCTTCTCAACTTGTGTGCGCCACCTTAGCCTAGGCCGCCCTCTGTTGCGTTGTCCCAATGGCTGAGATTCGAAGACTTTTCGGGCCGGAGCGGTGGTGTCCATACGCTCTACATGGCCCAGCCACCTTAAGCGTTGTATCCGTAGACGCTTGACTAGGCTCATGCCGCTGTACAGCCCATACAGTTCGTGGTTGAATCTTCTCCTCCGCGCGCGCAGAACTTTTCTCTCGAAGACGCCAAGGGCATCCTCATCCGCTTTTAGTAGTGTCCAAGTTTCCTCGCCATAAAGTAGGACTGGCATGATCAAGGTGTTATCTCAAGCAAGCTTAGTCTTTCGAGAGAGGGCTTTATTACTCAATTGCAGCGATTGGCAAGAGTGATTCTGCGTTTGATTTCGGTACTGGTGTTATTGTCTCTGTTTACTGCAGAGCCGAGGTAGACGAAGTCCTTGACTACCTCGAAGTTTCTGCTGCCTAGTGTGTCGCTCTGTCCGAGACGTCGATGTGCGTCCTTCTTTGATGACAGCATGTAGTTCGTTTTGCCCTCATTTACCACCAGACCCATTTTAGCCGGTTTCGCTTCAATGCCAGTAAACGCCACATTGACGGCTCACTGTATTCGTCCAGTCACGTCAATGTCGTCGGCGTAAGCTAGCAATTGAACGGACTTTTGGATTTGTATTTCTTGGGTTTTTTCCAGGATCAACCGTAGTGTGAAGATCTGATCGATTGTGGACTTCCCTGGCTTGAAACCACACTGATAAGCACCCATCAGGTTGTTGACAAAAGGTTTCAGGCGTTCACATAGTACGGCAGAAAGGATTTGTATGCGATGTTAAGGAGACTTATCCCTCGGTAGTTGGCGCAGTAGAAGGGGTCTCCTTTCTTGTAGACCGGACAGACGACGCTGAGATTTCACTCATCGGGCATGCTTTCCTCAGACCATATCTTACAGATGAGCTGGTGCAAGCGCCCAACCAGGTCATCTTCAGCTGCTTTAAACAGTTCCGCGGACACTCAATCCGCTCCAGCAGCTTTATTTGACTTCAGTCTCGATATTGCTACCTTCACCTCGTCTAAGTCGGGGGGACGGAATTCTTGTCTATCATCGTCCAAATTAAGCGGAAAATTCTGCCTAACAGCCGTTTAAAAGTCTGCAGAAATAATCTTTCCAGATTCTCAGCATCGATTGCAACTCTACTACAAGGTTTCCATTTTGGTCCCGGCAGGCTTCGGTCCGAACCCTATAACTTTCGGACTTCAATAATAAAGGAGGTAAATCTCTACAATACTCATTACGAGAGACACTAAGTTTAGAGGTGGGTTTTACCCTTTCCACAGTGAGCATGAAAGGAAAACGACGGCTTAAGGCGTTAGGCAGTAGTACATTAGGTCATGTAAAGTGGTTCTAAACGATCGCTAAGACTCTAGGATCATATGACTCATTGTCAGAGACGGTATAAAAAAAGCCTGTCCCCTATATCTCAATCTCCAAAAACTCTATTCCCTTTATCACTATCCCCTACATCCCTGTCCCCTACATCCCTGACCTCTACATCCCTGACCCCTACATCCCTGACCTCTACATCCCTGTCCCCTACATCCCTGACCTCTACATCCCTGTCCCCTACATCCCTGACCCCTACATCCCTGTCCCCTTCATTCCTACCCCCAACATCCCTACCGCCAACATCTCTATCCGCCTACGACTCTATCCGCTTTATTCCTATCCCTAATTCTACATACCCATTTTCTACATACTCTTAATACCCATCACCTCCATCTCCATCCCCTCCATTTGATACAGTCACGCATCGATTTGCGTAACAAAATTCTGTACGCCAAGGATACGGATCAGCGCATTAGCACTTTTGAGCGCGCCATAAACATCGACAAGGAGTACCAGCGGCGCACGTGAATGCTTATTTTGCGTGCCGCCATGCTTAAGTCCCATATTCACATTAAGGTTTGAACTCGTTTGCTGTTAAGGTCTGTATGACTCGCTCACTGCTCTGTTTTGTTGAAAAGGTATTAAAGCAAAAGACAAAGAAAGTTGGGTGTTGCGACTTCTTTCGGCCGACCGGCGTCTTCGGCGTCCAGTGCGTTCGCGCGACACCGACCTTCTATCCCTTGATTTGGATTGGACTTCCCTTGTTCTCTCCTCCCATTTCTGGCAATTTTTCTGTCCTTTCGGTCGTCCACATCTGATGACGATGAGCTGTTGTCAGAACTGGAGGTGTCAGACACAGACTTCTTTGACGTGTGTTTGGGCTTCTTCGTCGTCTTCGATTTTTTCTTCTTTTTCTTGTGGATGATTTTGTCTTACGATGCCGATGACGATGTGGTGCGTTTACTCTTCTATTTCTCAATTTTTTCCAACCTCTTGCGCAGCTTCTTTTTCTGTTCCCTGCCGAGTGACTTTAGAAACGTAATTTTGGGATTTTTCATCTCGTTCTCATCGTCACACGGAATCAGTCTGTGTCTGAAATCGGTTGGTATGCAATTCCATGGGGCTCCTTTTCTCTGCTCTGCTCTTTCATCTGCTCCTCTAGAACGTTTTTGGACATTAGTTCATTGGCCTCGGCTTCAGAGTGAATTTTAGGAGCTTCACTCATCACTTCTTATCGGTGATGATGTGGCCCAATTTGTGGCATTTGATGCAACGAACGTTTCGCACCTCTATGCCAAAAGGTTCATCTCTGACTTCGGTGTCACCCTTGCAGTAGCTTTCACGGGGAGCATCCCTACATCGGAAAAGCCAGCCCATCCCTACCACCAACCGATCCACAGCACTTACGCCTCTAAATCGCCACTGGATTTGTTATCAGAAAGTGGAACCAGCCTTGGCACAATGAAAGAGGAACCAAGATCGTTGATTGTCGATCGTCGATTATTGATTGTTGATCCTGATATTTCAAAGACATTTAATAGAGTCTGGCAGCAGGACCTTCTTTCGAATACGCGAGCTCTGCTCCTAGGCACATTTAAGCACAATCAAGCAAAAGATCGAAATTGCATGCTTCTTGAACACACTGCCTTCTGGCTGAACATCGCTTCCGCTCCAGCATATTCTGTGACCTTCGCATGCCGTCTTGCATCGCTCTAACTGTGAGGCAGCAAATCGATGATGGATCAAATATTTGCACTGAGTCCTGAATATGACCAGAGGGTCTTAAATCGAAACTCATCCTTTAGTTGATCATAGTTAAGGATGATGCCAAGTGGGCCTGTTTTTTCTGAAATTTGGCATAAAATCAGACCCTTTCAACAAGCAGGGTCCGAGGTGACTTAGATCACACCTTGCGAATTCAGAAAACGGTAGCCAGCGCGTACTTCAGCCTATAGGACTTACTTCGGACCATCTTCACTGGAGCTATCAAAACCTGTCAAAAGGGAAATTTTTTAAACGTCGTATTGCCCTCAAGAAGGAATCAAATTTCGGCCAAAGTCTCATAGAGGCAACTCCACTCGAAGGTCAAAGTGACTCTCTGCTCCCATTTGAGGAACACTTTAAAGTGCTTGAAGAAGGAGCCTAAACGACAAGCAACATCTGATCAAGCGGGTACCGATGGCCTGTAGCTTAGTCTTCCACTCTAACCCCAAATGGAGAACGCAGCAAGTGGAAGACGTTGCCATGGCATTACAGTCCGAGGTGGACCTGGATCTCAACCAGCAGGCCTTTCCAGACACCATGGTCTTTCGCCAGCTGCCTCCAGTTGCCTACACCAAGCTGGGCGAGGTCCTCATCCACTTGTCTGAGCCATCTTAGACGACGTCCCCGTTTTTCAGGTTGTACCAATGCCTCGAATTGGAAGAATCTTCTGACGAAAGCAGCACCAAGTGGCCAACTCAAGCCTTGTTCCCACTGACCCTAGACACAGCACATGGCGCCGCACAGCCTTTAGAGAACGCCTTTGAATCTTTTTCTCCAGTTGCCATCAATGCAGGCCAAGCCAAGGCCTTCCTCATTCGCTTTTCATAACGTCCAAGTTTCTGCACCAGTGGCGGCCTACAAACAAACCTCTGTTAGCTGGAAGTCCGTGTCTGGGGAGAGAAGTTCAGGTCCCAGGTCCACATCAGTCAACGTTTCTTGGTAACCAGTGTGTGCACCTTTTCCCCACCCTTCGCTTCCCCAATTGACGTCTCAGCGATATCTACAGCTGCAGCTCCAGTCCAGCTTCTTGGAAAAAAATTGTTGCGTCAAGACACGTGCAAAAATGTTCAACAAACAGCAAACAACTAAATAGAACGCAACAGATGATAACGCCAACTGTTCAAGCAACGGTAGCTTGCCGCCAGAGACACAACAAATGTGTGATAACCCATCACACCAGCTCACGTTCGTTGTCATGCGACTCAGGCCTGAGCCTCCCCCTCGTATGGGGAGTCAATCATTTCAACACGAATGACACGTCTGATCCATCTTCGGTCCACATTTCCAGCAAATTTCGTTTTCGAAGACCCCACGCTGGCCTCAAATGAATTCACATCAATTGTTTGTCGACAACCGTTGCTGTCGAGTTCTGCAAACAATCGCCTTGGCACCTCGTTGCTCGACAATTCCTAGAAATCTGTTAGCTTCCGGTTGCCTCGACGCGTCACGTTTTCTGCAGACCATTCGAAAACTCGTCAATTAATGTCACTCCTCATCTCGAATGACACAGAGAGAGTGAGAGAGAGGGAGTACTGAATTCTTTGATTCATTGAACTCAGCTACATCCCGGGACACGAACCAGTGCACAGACCAAACACGTCTATTGCCTGCGCAAACAATTGAAAAACCCATTCATCCACTTTGGCTCGCCTGTTCAGTGTGCAGCACGAATATTAACGTCATCGCATAACGTATTCATTCGAGGAGGAGGAGAGAGCACCACTGAGAATGCCAGACGCAGAACACGGAATGCAGGGTGCAAGTGAACGCCTCTTTAGCAGTTGCAAGACCACCCACAGCAAGCGGCAGCAGTTGCAGAAAACTGAAGTCCTTCTGTGATAAACGCCGCCACGTCCTGTGACTGGGAATGTGGCTGTGGCTGTGGCTGTACGTGTTTGTTTGAATGAGGATGTTAATAGTCGTACCCAACTGTGCATGGTAGGAAAACGGAACTCACACGTGTGCCTCTTACAGTCCTCTGCATAAATCAACTTTTTTTCTGTTGGAATGAAAGCAAGTGACTACAGTCTGTGGGGCACGGTAGGAGGCGTTTGGATGTTGGATGACATAGGGTGGGGGTGGGAGGAGGAATTTAATACTACTTTCTACTACTACTGGGCACGCTGCTTCTAGTCATCAAGACTAGTCTGTTCCTTAAAGCGGAGATTCGGTTTTTATCTCAAGTCGCGCGCGTTGTATTCTTGGCTCTGATTTTTGGCTTTGATCCCTGGCTTTGATCCCTGGCTTTGATCCCTGGCTTTGCTTCTTGGCTTTGATTCTCGGCTTTGATTCTTGGCTTTGATTGTTGGCTTGAGTTCTTGGCTTTGATCCCTGGCTTTGATCCCTGGTTTTTATTCTTGGCTTGAATTCTTGGCTTTGATTCTTGGTTGAGTTCTTGGCTTTGATTCTTAGCTTTGATTCTTGGCTTTGATTCCCGGCTTTGTTTCTGGCTTTGAATCTTGGCTTTGATTCTCGGCTTTGATTCTTGGCCTTGATTCTAGACTTGGATTCTTGGCTCTTAGTCTTGGCTCTGATTCTTGGATTGGATTCTTGACTGTGATTCTAGACTTGAACTTCCTGGCTAAGATCTCTGGCTTGTATTCCCGGCTTTGTTTCTGGCTTTGATTCTTGGTTTTGATTCTCGGCCTTGATTCTTGTCCTCGATTCCAGAATTGTATTCTTGGCTTTTAATTCTTTGCTTGGATCCTTGGCTTTGTTTTTTGACTTGGATTTTTGGCATGGATTCAAAAATTCTCTTGGCTGGGGAGTTGGTGTCCATGCGCTAGGTGTGGCCGAGGTAATACAGTCTACTGACTTATGGCTACCACTAGCAAAGCTTGTACTGTTCTACTCCATTCACAATTCTCGCTCACTGGGCTGTATATCCTCCGAAAATATGTTCCTTTCTAGGGCTTTAAGAATTTGCTTCGCAGTTTTGTGCCTCGTCCAGGTTTCGACTTCAATTGCGGTTAATGCTTCCAATTCGTCACGCTAAGAACGAGCGACGATGTCATCTGTATATCCCAACAGTTGGACTGACTTGTAGAAGATTTTGGCTTCCGTGCCTACAGTTGCCCACCGCACTACCTTTTCCGGTACCAAATTGAAGCCTTGGGGATGCAAAATTTTGAGAAATTTCTAAACGAAGAAGATCTTCTTCTTGGTCAAGTAAAATAAATGAATGCCAGCTTCATAAATTCGATTTCTCCATCACACACGACCATTCCCTGTTGCCCAGACTGTCAAAGCACTGCCTTGGCTTCCTCACGACAGAGAGAGAGAGAGAAAGAGAAAGAGGCGTTTACAAAACCATAGATCAACTCGAGTGTAAAATTGCAAACATTCTAGAAAATTATCATGCGGTATCACAAACATGTCTGTTTGCACAGCGCCTCCCAACCGCCCCCACCTTCAACCGCCACCTTTGTTCTCGTTGTGGGAAAATTTGAATCCTCCCTCACATAGGCATCAGGTGGGTGGGCGGCGGATTGCCACTGACATATGTTCGACATGCAAAAAAGGGTTCTACTTTCGCCGAAGCCCCAAGATCCTCTTGTTTTATTCATTTCTGAGTCGGAGTCGCCATCCCGCTCCACGGTGGCGCACCGATCCGGGGTTGACTTTCGTGTCAGAAAAATATTCCGCTTGGAATCCGATTAAAATTCGTGTTACACACAGCAGACGAAACTGAGGAACGAAAAAAAAGAAAAAACAGCAAACAAACCAAAGCTAGCGAGTATCCTTGCGATGATTTGTCCTTCCTGACGACCTGCGCCATGGAATCGGTTTAATTCAAATTTTTTTTGTTGGTCTCTTGTTGTGTGCCGTGTCGTGTTGCTGTCGCGAAATGAGTTCCGCGTGTCCTCTAATTGAAATACATGACGAAGGATAAATATCCCACGCGACACATGCACGCACCCTCCCACCCAACCAATCGTGTGGGGGGGGGGGGGGGGGAGAGGGGGGGTGGGATCGAGAAATGATTTGCATTTTTTTGTTGGATGCTTCGGTAGACAAGCGGATTTTCAATGTTCCAGGAGCTTACCTGACGTAACAGGATTTGACGGCAAATGAGAGGATTACACGCTGCGGAGCGGAGTTTTCCATTTTCGTTAGGACGGCTTTTGTTGAACAGAATTGAAATAGTACCGAGCCAGAAGGAGATTACCGCTACCGGGCAACTGTGGACATATTGTGGGGCACTATAGATTTGCGAAATGTTTCGCTGTGACAGGAGTTGACAGAAGGACGTCAGTGAGCGGCTTTAGTTTTCATCTTGAAGTTGTTTCGACGCGACAGGATAATAGATGGATTTTGGGGGCAGATAAGTGGTTTAAGGGATGTGAATGAGTAAAGGGGAAACAAGTGCTTTGACAGACTTTGAGGGTGTCTTGATGATTTCGGTGTTGTATGTGTGTGTCTTTTGTTCGTTGGAGCTTATTTTGATGGTGTACGATTGTTCATGGGGGGGGGGGGGGGCGGGGGAGGAGAAATAATGATTTGTTAAAATTGACGCAGTCTGATGATGGAGGAGGGGAGGGAGAGAAGGTCTGTGGGTTGGTTTGGGAGGGGATTTAGCTGAGCAGAGTATTCCAAACTTAACTCTTCGTTCGAAGTTCGAAGGGGGCTTCTGGTGGGTGATCTTAAATGCCTGTGGTTTGTATAGAAAGGGGTTGGGGGTGGAAGAGTTGTTGAGAGAAGTGTTCCAAACTAAACTCTACGTTTGGTTTACCAAGCGAGGCGTGCGGTGTGTATAAATTCTTGAAGAGGCTTAAAGAGGAGGAAACCAGCAGCTGATGATCTTCTTCTTCTTCCTATGGCGCTACAGTCCGGGGTGGATCTGGGCCTCAACCAACATGCCTCTCCAGCCAGCACGATCTTTCGCCAGCTGCCGCCAGTTGCGCACTCCAAGTTGGTTGAGATCCTTCTCCACTTGTGTGCGCCACCTTAGCCTAGGCCGCCCTCTGTTGCGTTGTCCCAATGGCTCAGATTCGGGCCGGAGCAGTGGTGTCCATACGCTCTACATGGCCTAGCCGTCTTAAGCGTTGTATCCGTAGACGCTTGACTAGGCTCATGCCGCTGTACAGCCCATACAGTTCGTGGTTGAATCTTCTCCTCCGCGCGCGCAGAACTTTTCTCTCGAAGAGACCAAGGGCATCCTCATCCGCTTTTAGTAGTGTCCAAGTTTCCGCGCCATAAAGTAGGACTGGGATGATCAAGGTGTTATATAAAGCAAGCTTAGTCTTTCGAGAGAGGGCTTTATTACTCAATTGCCTCTTGAGCCCAAAGAAACAGCGATTGGCAAGAGTGCCTATGCGTTCGATCCCGGTATTGATGTTGTGGTCCCTATTCACCACAGAGCTGAAGTAGAGGAAGTCCTTGACTACCTCGAAGTTTCTGCTGCCTAGTGTGACGATGTTGTGTGTCCTTCTTTGATGACAGCATGTACTTCGTTTTGCCCTCATTTACCACCAGACCCGTTGTAGCCGCTTCCGCATCAATGCCAGCAAACGCGTCATTGACGGTTCGCTGTGTTCGTCCAATCACGTCAATGTCGTCGGCGTAAGCTAGCAATTGAGCTGACTTTTGAAGATCGTACCTCTGGTGTTGACCTGTGAGTTACGCACGCTCTTCTCAAGGATGATGTTAAAAAAGTCACATGACAGTGCGTCGCCTTGCCTAAAACCTTTTTTGACATTGAAGGTCTCGGTGAGTTCGTTCCCGACCTTGACGTAGCAGCGAGAGTTTTCCATCGTCATCCTACACAATCTGACGAGTTTGGTAGGAATGCCAAAACTAGACATGGCACTGTACAGCTCCTCTCTGTGCACACTGTCATATGCGGCCTTGAAATCGACGAATAGGTGGTGAGTGTCGATTTGCATTTCTTGGGTCTTTTCCCGGATCTGCCGTAGTGTGAAGATTTGGTCGATGGTGAAACCACACTGATAAGGTTGTTAACGAACGGTTTCAGGCGTTCACACAGTACGGCAGAAAGGATCTTGTATGCGATGTTTAGGATATGCGATAGTTGGCGCAGTCGAAGGGGTCTCCTTTCTTGTGGACCGGACAGACGACGCTGAGATTCCACACATCGGGCATGCTTTCCTCCGACCATATCTTACAGATGAGCTGGTGCATGCGCCCAACTAGGTCATTTCCAGCTGTCCATCCGCTCCAGCAGCTTTATTTGACTTCAGTCTCGATATTGCTACCTTGACCTCGTCTAAGTCGGGGGGACGGAATTCTTGTCTATCATCGTCCAAATTAAGCGGAAAATTCTGCCTAACAGCGGGATTTGGGCAGTCATCGCCGTTTAAGAGTCTGCAGAAATGATCTTTTCAGATTCTCAGAATCTGAGCTGATGATCTCCAACCACAAAAAAATTCAATTCCACATCGGATCAGCGGCCATATTGTGGTAAAGAAAGATCTTAAGTTTGGAAGTGAATCACGAGATCCCATTTTCAAGGTCTCAGTGACTCCGTTTTTTAAGGAGGATGTCCTTTCATCATTCTGACTGCTTCACATGTTCAAGAATAGGTTCCACAAGCTTGCAAACGCCTGAGTCGGGATTTAAATTTCTTTAATCATCATCTACTGGAAATCAGGAAGGCATTTTGAGAATTGAGGGTTCGTCCTCAATGGACATTCCACCGTCAGGACCTGCCTCTGGAATGTAGTTCCATACAAGCAGTCCCTCTCTAAGTGCTGAATTCAATATCAAAACGATAAATTCTGATAAAATGCCTTTAAATGGAATTCACTTTCCTCACCTTCTTTGCTGCCTTTTTGACAAACACACACCCACACACTCACTCCTCCCCATACACACACACTGGACACTGGATAAAAAATATCTATGACACGAAAGAATGTCCCTTTGAATGCGTAACAGCCTCATGAATTCAAAATTTTCTATTCTCTTCAAAAATTCATTTCAGGATAAATCCTTCAAGGCGACTATCCCACCCCCAGGAAGAAGAACATGCCAGGAAAACGCAACAAAGAACGGAAGAAAAAAAACCTCACTCAAAGTTTTCATAAACACATAACGCCTTTAGTCGTGTCGTCGATGTGAAAGCTTTTTCGGGGTAAGCACTCGGGCAGAGGATCTGTGAGACGAAGGCGAAAGTGTCGGTCCAGGGAGAGACGCTCTCTCTTTCGCATTGTCCCTTATGAATAAATGATAAAGGTTTCATGGGAATCATCATTTAGCAATGGAGTTCAGGTCTAGTTCGCCGCTTTTATCCTGTTCCCTGTTCGTCTTCTGCACCGCTTGCTTGTGGCTCGTCTCGTCTTGTGGGATCCTTTTGAAAGTTTTGTCTGTGTGTGTGTGTGTGGTTTGTTTTTTTTGTTTGCCAAGGACTTGGCGCTTTGAAGGAAGTGGAGGTGCTATTGAATTCGGTTTTAAGATGAAATTAAATGAACTTTTAAAGAGTGTTCCGCTAATGGACCCTTAAATGATGGAAAATGGAGAAGGATTAATTTGAGGGCTATGAAGGAAGAGGAGGGGTAGGGGCGGGGTGGGGTTAGAATGTCGAGATTTTTGGGTTATTGATGGAATGGTTGGTTGCTTGGAGCGGGAGGGGAAGTGAGTTCAATTGTCGCTTGTAGCTGGAGGCTGCAATGTGACTTAGGGCCTCGACGAGGACAACGGCAACGATAGCGGCGACAAGGGCGACAAGGGCGACAAGGGCGACAAGGGCGACAAGGGCGACAAGGGCGACAAGGGCGACAAGGGCGACAAGGGCGACAAGGGCGACAACGGCGACAACGACTACAAGGACGAAAGCGACGACAGAGGCGACAATGACGACAGGGGCGACAAGCACGACAGGGGCGACAACGACGACAGGGGCGACGACGACGACAAGGGCGACAATGACGACAGAGGCGACAACGACGATAGCGGCGACAATGACGACAGGGGCGACAACGACGATAAGGACGACTTCGACTCCAACGAGGACAGCGATGGCGGAAACGGGAAAAATGACGGAAAAGTTTCGTGGCATGCAGTGCCTGGAAATGAGCCAAGATCTGGCTGCTGTTTGAATTACTGCGCTCGTCACAATGTAAGTCACAGTGACAGTCAGCCACGTTGAGAGAAGACATTGTCCACCTCCTGTTGGTCCATTCCCATCCCCTCATAAAGAGGATCTTCAGCTGAACGTGAGCATCGATTGGCCAAATTGACGATGCCCAGAGTATTCGTCTCTTGTTAAACTTCAGCCCTCTCCAAACTCTACAACAAACTACTCAATCTTTGAAAAAGTCACACAGCATCGAAACAACGCACAAAATCATCTCAAGCATGTCCCACAGTCGGCCCCTAAAAATTTGTTAGGACATCTTTTTCGGATTGCCACACCCTTCCGAAAACTTCCATCTCCTGTGTGGCACACTTAAACTTTTACCACTTCCAGGCAGGATACCACCGCTATCCTCAATAATTTAGCCTATCAATTCGATCCATTTCGATGAGCATCATTCGACTATCCATCCTCATCCGTTGCGGGGTCCTGCCAGTAAATCACGACATTTTCTTCCTCATAAAATTTTCCGTCTGTTTTTTTTTTTTTTGCAGCTCCCTCCTTCAGTCAGTCGGATTGCCATGAATGGGGTTGGGAATACCTTCACGTTGATTGCTCCGAAGGCACAGACACACACACAGACACACAGGAAAAAAAATAAGGAATTCGCAACGTAACGCAACGTGCGCCATAACCTAACAAAGGCAATTGCCGACGATAGCAGTAACTTGGTCGTAAACTAAAGGAGCAGCATCAGACCCTTGTCAACATGCACTCATTCGTCGTTCATCTGTCACCCCACCTCCCACCTCAGCGCTGCGCCAGTGAAGGGCCTTCTACATTTTATTGAGGGTGCGAGGAAGAGACACAAATTTTCTGTTTTTTTTTTTCAATTCCTGGCCGAGCATAGTTTATCCCGACTCGAGGACGGATTATTATTTTTGTCAACTCTGTGGGAGTGGGAGGAGGCGGCTGAGCAGAAGGATGAAGCCGTGAAAAGTCAGCAGCAGCGATGATAGTGGCCTTATCGAGAAATATTATCACATAACGTTGAAGGAGCGCACTCATCGCCCCGCCGCTGAGGCGAATTCGCTTCACTGCGGGCTGGCTTTAAGGCGAAGTGAAGCGTTCAAGTGATAATGATGCTGCTTGTGTGTGGGATGTCCTTTTTGGAATTCTTGTTTCTTTTGCTGCGTGTCCTTGTTTCTCGTATCCGGCACAGTTTGCAAATTGATAGGGGAACCCGAGCACCATTAACTCTGATGGCGAAGTGCTTAAGTGAAAATCTGCTGGGGTGGGGATGGCGAGAGGGCGAGAGAGATAAATTGAATTGGATTTCTGGGTGGGAATGGAATGGAATGGAAAGTGTTGCGTGGTGGTGGAGATGTGTGATTAGATTAGGTGGTCGGTGAATGCTGCATAAACATCAAGTGTTTGAATGTCCATGGGGGTAGGGGGTGGGAGTGGCCTTTGGCTTTCTATTACTAACAGCAGGGGGGGGGGGGTGTCGGGAAACATTTGCGGTATGCAGGAGCTTGTGGCAAGGGTAGGTGAATAGCAAATCAATTCAATCGAAGGTCTTGCTTGGCAGCCCTTTGTAATGTAGCTTCACTTTGGGGCAGGTTATGGGGGAAAGGACTTGGACCTGGAAATGTGGGTGTCCTTGGGTAGTCCGGGGGGATACTTGCGACTCAAAACGCATTGAAATCATAGGACAACTGCATCCCCAAAAAGTGAGCTGCGATCACTGACGATTCGTTTCGTAGTCAACTTCAAATCAAACACCGGCTACTTGTGAACCCGTCGAGTGGCTAACGACGACAGTGAAGCAGTCAACAAAGCACACCGTGGGCATGACCAAGTTGGGAATCACCTTGCTGTACGATCCTAGACTTCAAAGCCATACAGTGAAAACAGGAAACTTTGCAGCAGACTTCTTGACCTACCCTCAACATCGGCAACGATCTTGTTCCAAAGGAAACAAAAAAACGAAAATCTCAGTGCCACTGATCAGTCAGGTATAAAGGAGAGACCCGATTGTACAACCAATTTCATCCTAAACAGCAACCTCCTGATAGTTCCCCAAAAATCCGATCACACGCTGCCTGGCGATCACATACTCCTGTGCGTAGGGATCACACGCCACTCCGCCTTTCCTTCCTTCATTGCTACTGCTTATCATGGACCTTGTTTGAATGACAAAACGGAGGATTCTATCCTCCGCCTGAATATGCAGTCGATTAGGACTTCAGAAAAAAATTTTAAATTCCCCTAAAAGTCTGAATGATTCAAGGAGTTCGACGCCTGGAGCCTGATCAATGGGAACCTCGGATCAAAGCTTATTCAGCATCCCACAGCTCAATGCAGTCCATTATGAGGCACTCACTTTAGAGCGACTGAAATGAATGATGGCGTCAGCGAACGGACTCTCCACAATACAGATCATCAGGGGTTTCAGAGACAGTCCTCTGATGAGGCAGCGTACATCATAGCAGGAATGCTTCCCATAGACATTCTTGAAGAAGACCTTATGAGGGTGTACCACCGAAGAACCCCGAACTGGCAGCAAGTCCGCCAGTTATGGGAGGAGAAGAAAGAGCAGCGTCCATAGGCAAGCTGAATGAGGTTGATGGACGCATATGCTCATTCCCATCATCGGCAACTACCAACTGTCACAGTTTCTGTCTAGACACAGCGGCTGCTGAAAATATTTCTTCAGATTTGGGCACCACAATTTGCCACTGTGCCCACAAGGTCTAAGCACCGTGAAGGACGCAGAGGGCCCAGAGTTTGTTAACTGCAGTCTCTTTGCGCAGGAGAGGCATGATATGATTCCCTACATGATGTGGTCCATAGTGACCAGTTCATGCGTATATCTCGAAAGTCCATCTCAAACTAAGGCAGACCGAAGCAGAAAGGTCTTCCCTCCGGAACAGAGCGTAAGTCGCTATCCAGCCCGTCGAAGCAAGCTATCCAACGGGAGCTTCGAGGAGTGAGAGGTTGTGTGCGGGATGTGGGTTAGTGTGTAGACGTCTTTCCCATAATCAAGCATCTCGAATTGTGGATCGTGCATGATGGCTGCTCGGGCTTGTTGCGAGGATTCTCACGTCCTTGGGTGAATTTCAAAAAACGCCATTATCCGCCTCTAACGCAAGCAGACCCAGTACCACAGCATCTGTTGAAAGACCTGCAGAAGGGAGTTAGACACTCTGGGGCATCCAATCAGAGGCTTGATGTGACTGGTCTTTCACGTTCAAAATCAATTCTAATCTAGTACAAATTGGCCACTGTTACAGACACTCTCCGACCTTTTGACATTTCCCTGATAGCTCCATAATTTCATTGCTGTAGAACTTCTGTGGTTTACCAACGCAAGACATGGCCAAGTGGAGTTCAGCGGCTCTTTGGGCGCCAAATTTTTACCATCAAGAGAGTTTTGCAGGCTGTAAGGCGCGCTGTACGGCAGATGCTTTAAAACTTCCCAAATTGTTCCGGGTCATATCAGAGATGATGGCCACCAACTCTCTCTTGACCAATTTCGGAAACTGCATGACTTGCACAAAACTTTGCGGCTTCACATGCCTGACACTTGAAGTGAACTATGAAAGTCCACTCAACAGGCCGTACGCCACTCCAAAACAGTCTTGCTTGTTGTCTTTGAAAATCATCAGCGAAATCTCCACACTGGTGGAATGAGGGATGGAGGGAGGGCAGACGAAGTTGCGTCGCACTTAGCTGCTTTTAATCGTAGATGGAAAACATTTGAAGGAATCGGGCACGTTGGGCAAGCTTGTCAAGCTCTTGGAAGAAGTTTTTGAATTTTTGACACGAGACCCTTATGATGTCATCCTTGGGTGACAGAGGAAATTTATGCAACTTCAGATGGAGTTCAGGACTGCTGACTGTTGTTCATTCGTTCCTGTGGGAAACACGAAGTAAACGGAATTTTTGAACACTACTAGAGACAGAGGAGGGTTTTTGGATGTCACAGAAAGTGGACAGGTGGTCAAAGAAGTGACACGTAGTTCACTGACAGTGCCTTGATTTTCTGAGAATATCAAAGAAACTTACTGACTCACTTATCAAGGCAGCAAATCGTGAAGAATCATAGTCTAAGCAAATGCAACCGTCCATCCTTGACAATTAAGGGCCCTCTGTTTTCCGAGGTCAAGACTAGAGAGTCCTACCACAGCCGGGACTTGAACAGATTATCCTGGAGTTTCCATCTTCTGTTTCTTCTTAAGCTCTGAGAAAGTTTTAAGAACAAATTTGTGAGTGCAGAAGTGATTCTAGACCTCGGTTCAGGTCACAGAACAGCAATCTGATGAGTCCAAGGAAGACAAACATTTTGTAAAATCGGAGATTTATTTCTCATCGACACACTTGATCCAGGGGAACTCCCATTTCCTTACCCCGCCTGAAAAAAAATCCTTTTCTAGTGCTCTGATGGTGGCGATAAGATTCTCAAAGGACTTATTCAATTTTGGGACCAGAAAGCAGTTGCCTGTGGTAAAGTCTTGAGAGTACAGTTGATGGGGCGGCAGCCAAATAAAATCGATTTGCTTGTGTTGACGGCAGAAGTGTAAGCCAATGGTGCTCTTCCACCATGCCAAGCTTCACTTTATAGTGCTTGGGAAGAGCTGCAATGCATTGAAGGCGGTTCTGGATCTGGAGTCTAGAGTGTTGAATGAAAAGGATCTTGGAACTTGGCCCTTGGCAGTTTGGCTATTCCAAAAGATTTGAATTGTCGCAACCTAGAAACGCTTAGGTGGGTTATGTCTAGGGCGGATCTCAATGGTGCGGAGTTCACCTTGGAAAGCTGTTGGACTTGACTCGAAGGTGCGGTTCTCCGATTTGTTTTCCTTGGAGGTTGGGAAACTCTGCACTGGACCGCTCAGACTCGAAAACTGGTTCATTGCACCAGGCGGTTACCTTCATGCACTGTAGTGTCCTGGTTTGCCGAAGAAAGACCAGCAAGTGCTTCTGTGATAAAGAGCTTGAGTCTTCAGCTCCCACCACGTCAGCGCCAAACAGCTGCCACTTGATCCGAGTACAGGTGGGACATTGACTGAGCAAGAGCTCTGAAGTGCCTTCATTTTCTCCAGAGTCGTCGCAAGGGTGTCCTCGCAAGGCCCAAATAGACTCAAGCGTTTAGCGTCTTCAGTCTTTTCTATCTAAAGGAAACAGAAAAGCCGCGGATTTCTTGTTGACATTTGGGTGCATCCACTTGGTTAGCCTGCATCCTGGAGACTCATGCCATCTCTGGTTTTGATGTTTGGAGACGCAAGTGTCGTCGAAAGCCCCCGAACCAAGGACGCCGGTAGTCCCAAGGTGGTTTTGGGCCCTACGAATGCCTCTTTTGATTCTTGCCTATCAAGTTCATCGGCAAATTTGTTTCCCTTGATCCCGTGGTGTCCCGGGACCCAGACAAGTCCCAGCGAATTCAGTTTCGGCGACAGTACGACTTCACACTGGATTCCTATGTCCAAAGTCACTCGCTTCCACAGAATTTTGATCTTCTTGCCGACCTAGACTTTTGGCGTCTAGAACTAGACTTTTAGGTCTAGTCTAGGACCAGTATTCACGGTCGAAAACTTGACCAAAACTTCAAACAGTCTACCGGAAGAGGGTTGGACAGCATTGCATAGAAGTTCCTTAACCTGAGGTGACCCAACAAATCCACCGGTTTGAGATTGTGTTTGAAAATCTTGATTTTGGAACTCCTTAGAAAGAAAAACAAATTCCGCTTCAAATTCCCACATCCAATCCCCCAAATTGGTCATTCCAAAGTCCTCAAATCTCTCCTCTCTCATTCTCCTTTTTCTTTTTATCTAATTTCACCCAAAAACCACTCAAGTGTCACAAAATGAGAGGAAAGCCGAGGAAAATGTGCCAAAATGAACATCACCTAGCTTCACGGTGAAGTGAATTCGCTTAAAGTGCTTCATCAAGGACTGTTCCGTGCTGTTGCTGCCGTTGCTCGGTGTAAATTCACTTCCACTTCGTTAGAGAAAACTGAATTTTTCGTATTCTCGCTCTCCTCAGAGCGCTCATTTAAATACGCAATCAGAGATGAGTAAGCTGATGTAAAAGGATGCCCACAGGGTACCGTTTCGCCTTTCATTCCATTAGCATCATTCGGGGGGAGGAGGTGCCTTAAGGGCTGTGCGGAGAACGATAGAAGTGGAATGCTGTTAAAAATCATGTTTTCCTGTCATTACAGGTTTCTCCACTCCTCCTCCTCATTTTAGGACTTTTTCTTTAGCCAGCCACTCCACCACACAACTGAGGTCACGTCAGTGTTGTTCGAGAGAGTGCTTCGCTTGCCTGTCTGACCCACAAAACGAACCACTAATCACCTTTCAATATCATCCACCCCCCACACACACCCCCACCCGCACGCACACCCCACCACCTGTGCGCCATCGGTTCGCTGAAAGTATTCCAATTATGAACGAAAGAGTACGCAAAAACCTCATGAATAATTCAATCAAGATCCTCGCTCCGACATCCTGCCACCGACACGGAGCTGGCGCTGATGTGCGTCGCTCCCTTCGGCTACTAGGCGGTGGATGGTGGGGGGTGAGGATAGATTGGATTGGATTGGAAATATATGTGCTCCATAATATCCCGATGATTCGTATCTATTCCCCGACATATCCTTTATGAATAGAAGTTAATTTTCCTCCAAACTATGGCGCGCGAGCGTGCGTGCGTGTGCTGGGACCGATGAAGAACAATTCGCCGCTGATTCATGGCGAACAGACCGAGCAGCGAACGGCGAACACACTTAATTTAATTTCATTGAAGTGCTCCCCCCAGAGGAGGCATTGACGGTGGTGGTGGCGGCAGTGTCTCCTTCGATTGCATCCATTCAGGGTTGGGGGGGGACTGAAGTTTATCGAGTTGAAGACGCGAGAATTATTGAGTTATGCCGTTTGAAAGGAGCGACCGAGAGACAGATCCCGAGGACTGCTGTGAAAGGAAATTTAGTGCAAAATTTATTGCTGCCATCCGCAGAGCGTCTCGCATATCTGGCGGGAAAGCGAAAATTAGTTTTAACACATGACGCGGGGGGGGGACGGGAGAGGGATTTGATTTCGATTGCAATTCCAGTTGAATTCTCCACTGAATTGAACGCTAAATGGGATGCCAATTGGGAGTGTTTTCTAGTTGACAGAGGGGATTGTGTTTGATTTAAGGGAATTATGCGCCGAAGAGCCGATAACCGCGATGAAGTCGCGCGTCATGAGGATGGCTGCAAATTAGCGCGTGGGAGGGAGGATTCGTCTTTTTGTGGGGGGGAATACGAAGGAGGAAGGAGTGCAAGGGACGTCCAGAAATGTCGGAAAGTGAGGGGTGCTTAAAATTGATCTAGGGAGACCAGTTTGTGGTTGAAATTAAGTGAATTCTGATTGCCTTGAAAATGGATGAGCTACCCTGAAGGACAGAATCATTGCCTTGTTTTATCCAGGGGTAAGAAGCTGGATATCAAAAGAGCCACGGAATCGAGATTCGACAGCACACTTGATTCATCGGGGGCTGTTAAGTTTCATCATGGTCGTTGAGTGTGGAAAATGGGTTCTCAGTCTTGTTCGAAGTCCAGAACGTTTCCAAATGTGTCGTTGTGCTAACAGCATGGTCCAGGCATTTCAGTCGAAACTTCTTTTGTACTCAGCTTTGCCTTGAAATCTCCAGGAATGATCTCGCAGTCGTCAGAAAACTACAAACGCAACAGATCGCTGGGAACTTTGTCAAGTGGTTCTCCCTAAAACTCTCGGAAATTTCGACGCCGTCTGCACTTACAAGGTGGTCTACCGTTGCCGCTGCTGCTGCTTCCATATTGCTGCCATTGATGTGCTGGGCTTACCGACGCCACCTAGAACAAACCCATTTTTCGGGAAGGAGGGCAAGCGGGCACATGCAGCCAAACAGAGAAGGGGATCTGTGCTTTCGTGGAAGACGACAAAATTAGACTTCACATCTCTTTGGGTAATTTCCCATCGGTTTTCTAGGGTGAAACGTTAGTGATCCCAATGGCCACCATCTATATTGTGAAGAATAGGTGGA